>OY728122.1:1088785270-1090035270 GCA_963277665.1 Viscum album
GTTAAATTCTCACATATATATGGATGTATTTATCTGGTAAATGTATGGTTATTGGATTGCTTTTTTATGGGTGCTTGATATAACACATGGATGTATACATGTGTGGCTTTATAGAATACCAATTTAGGGAACATATCCTCTTGAGGTAATATTATTTTAAAAAAATGGTTTTAAAATATGGTATTTAAATGTTTTGAAAAGTGGGAGGCGTTGTTGGAATGGAGTTTTGAGATTTTGTTTTTATTTTTGATTGAGTTGTTGAGTTTTAGTTTCTGATGTGATTTTATTTCATTTCATGATTCATATTTTTAGATTTTTTTCTGATAAATTCTTAGTAATAAGTTAGGGTTTGGTCTCTATAATATCTTAATGTTCCACTTGAGGTGGTTGGAATCTTTTAATATATTTTTAATATGTGTTTTTCTAGGTATTCCTCTTAGATAACTCTTTAGAGAGTATATTTTGCT
The DNA here is from genome assembly GCA_963277665.1 of Viscum album. Taxonomy (NCBI): domain Eukaryota; kingdom Viridiplantae; phylum Streptophyta; class Magnoliopsida; order Santalales; family Viscaceae; genus Viscum; species Viscum album. The sequence continues at coordinate 1,088,785,738 of OY728122.1, forward strand.
TCAATGATAATCCAATTTTCAAGGAATATTTTTTTGGATAATTAAAAACCATGTCTTGTTTTTGTAATATTATCATTTCATCCCAGTTTTTTAATATGAATATAATATTTTATGTTTTTCAGTTTTGGTGAGTATTGAAAGTACTTTATTAGGTTCTAGTGGTCTCTCATAAGAGCCCCTTATTTTTTTATTGCTTTTTTCCTTTGGGAGTTTTCCTAAGACAACTATCTAAACTCACAATCTTGGTGAAATTTCCTTATGATTTTGTGGAATTTATTTTCCCTTTGATATATTGAGAACTCAATATAAATAGTAGTTACTTTTTGGAGAATTTGAATCTTATCATTTTGGATGATGAAATTGTTTGTTCCAGGCATCACCACTTTTGGGGTTTTTTCTTCCATCCATTTGTGGGTTATTTTAGATTTGTAAATAAAGGTATGAAAAAAATTATAAACTGGTAGGGATAACACTTTAGGAAGAGATCAAGGTAAACCTAGGATGGTTATACTGCTGTCCTAATATAGTAGGGTGTCCACCGTAAAAGGACCCCATGGTGATATTTGTTTCTAAGTGTTCTTGATTGAGAAACATTCTTATTTACTCTATACCTGGGACTAATCATAGTGGTTCAAATATATTGGGATGTTTTTCATTTGAAATATTGTCATTGATATCCAAAATAGACTATGATGGGTTTCTCTTGGTGATTTCTGTGTTTTGGATTTTTCCTTTTTTTTTTGAGGTTATCCTTGGATTGTTATTCCTTCAATATTCACCCCTTCATTTTATTGTTCAAGTTCTTTATTCTCACATGTTGTTTATCTAAATGATGATATGTTTCCCTAATAATTTACTTACTATATTCTATAGATTTTTTAGTTCTAGGTTTTGGGTGGAAAATGAGTTTTCAGTTCTCGGTATTCTGGTGGCCAAGTGTTTATTTTGGTTATTGCATATTTGTTTACTCTATTAGTCTTATATTTAAGGAATTTATGGGATAATAAAGTTTCAATTGTGGAGATAATTGTTACACCCATACCCTAAACTACTTTATAATTTTATTTATGTTTAGTCCATATTCTTTTCCACGGGTTTTCCTGGATGTTTTGGCCCAAAAATGGAATTTTTTGAGGGATGGGGGGTGGTGCAAAATTTGAAAAGAATTTGTAGAAACCAAGCACTAGCCCCTACAACCCATGCAGTCATGGACATAATCCTTGGTAGGTTTGCATGGTTAGGTTTGTGGGTGCGTGGAACACCTGAGGTGGCTATTAAGGCTTTTAAAAGAGAACCACGACTCCGCTCTGTTAGACACATAGTTTGTGAAACCATTTAGCCCAAACATTGTGTCCTCCTCCATATTATCATAGGAACCTACATGGTATGTACACACACCATGCTGCTGACCCAAGTCTGAAAAATAAAATACAATATTTGAAAAATAATAATAATAATAATATTGTTATTATTATTGTTATATTTTTTATGCTCTCCCCCTTACCTATCACGCCACCCTCTTTCTCCCTCCCCTTATATCACGTGTCACACTAACCCAAGAGTGATATCTCAACCACACCACATCCTCCCTTTCCATATATACCATCCATTTTCATTAAAATTTCCATTGGGTTCATCATGGTAAGTTCTCTTCTTTCTTCATTTCTTCCATTTCTCTTGTTCTCTTATTCTATACTTATTACATTCCATGGATGAACCATTATATGATTTTACAGGTTTGTCTTATTGATTCTTGACATTTATGGTTCATGAGTCCTGTTAAAGGACATATTACCATGGTCGTTGAAGGAAGTTCATTTTTTTCCATTTCAGGAAAAAAAATTCTGGTCTTCAACTTAACCCAAATTTTAATTTTGTCTTTTTTAATATTTGGGTTTCTCATATTTTTCTAGTTCACCTTGTAACTTTTTGAGATGAATTCGATCTGCTATTAGTTAAGGTAAATTTCATGTGTTTACATAGTTAATCCCATATATATATGCCCTATTTGTATATATTCCCTCATCGCGAGAGGATTATTTACATTGGGTCAATGGTTATTTATATATATATATGAAGGTATATATGTGTGTAAGTGTGAAGTGGCCATTGTAAAAGTAATCATGGATTGAGGTAGGTTTCCTATATCCACGCATTTAAATTGAATTCCTTGATTAATTTTGTTTTTATAACTAATGTTTTTATATTTATATAATATATATATTCTGCTAAAAATGGTAAAGGTATTTAGAAAATTTTTTATTAGTAATTTCTACAATTTCCTAGGCTTCCAACAAGGGCTTTCCCTATTTAATGATGTTTTCAACCTTTTTTGAAATGTAAAACTTTCTATATTTCAAATTGTCATTCTCAACAGTTTTTATTATAATGTGGTAATTCCCAATAGTTTTTTCTAAAATATAATTGTTTCATTTTAGATGGTGATTCTCGATAGAATCCTTTAATTGTTTTAAGGAAATTAAAACCCCTAATAATGTATTCCCCTAGTATTGAAAATGTGGTGTGTGATAATTGTGCGATATGTGTCTATACCCAGTAAAGAGGAATCTGAATTATTCAGTATTTGGTATGATAAAATGGGATTCACATAAGATGGGTGTTCAATGGTGAGATGTGACAGGTTTATTATGTGTAAATATTGTGAAATGTATATATATTAAATATTTAAATAAATCGCCTTTATGTGGCCATAAAACATGGGAATCCATGTTATATTGGTAGGAAGACTAGGAAAAGTAGGATATGAATTTCCCACCCTACCTTGTATGATTACAATAAAACAATAAAAACAATTCTAAAAACATTATAGAAAGGGTTTTTACTAAAAATGGAATATTTTTATTTATTTATCTTAAAAGAATAGAAAAAGTATTTTTATATGTCTTATTTTCAAACAATAATGGGTGGATTTATCTTTAAAGGTTACACATAGGTAATTTGTTTTTGTGGAATTCCAATTAGGAATTTTAAATTCTCATGTGTATATTATTTATCAATTTTCTTGTTTTAGTTTCTACCCATCTCTTGTTCCCCCATAGAGAAACCATGGTTTTATGGTTGCAAGTGACCAGTGATGCCACATGGAGGAAGACTTGGTAGTTTTTATTAAATTTCTACTACCAATTCATCTCTTATTCTCTTTTTTATTTAACTATTATTTGGGATAAATCATTCCCAAAAGATAGTATATATGATTCTCGACACTAGTTTTCAGTCTGTGAGGATCGAAAATGCTTCATGGGACTTATTGTTGGCCAAACCAACTAACTCGACTCAGGTTGACCTTTGTTGGTTTTTGATAATTTAACCCTCATAATTTCCATCACTGATTTTTGAAGGAAGGTTTAATTACCTATTTAAACAATATGGGTTATAAAAAATGGTATTTCATATTATTAAAAAGGTTTTCCATATTTTCAAAATAAAATGTTTTATATTCCATTACACATTTATTTTAAAAAACTTTATATCATTTAAACACTCTATTAATGGAGATTCATTTTAAAATTAAATTTTTTGAAATTATTTTAACTTCATCTTTCTAAACCTTCGTGTTATTTTCAAGGATCATTTATTTAATTTTCATTTTAAATGTAAAATATTTTGAAATATTTTTTCACTTATTGTTTTCAAAAACATTGTATGTATTTAAAGGCTCCACTAATGAAAGTTCTTTTTAAAATATAATATTTTTCAAGAAATTTCAATTCACATTTCAGCAAATAAATTTTAAAAGTGACTGTAACTTCTTCTTTTATGAAAAAGATAAAAATAGATTTCTAAAAAATCCTTTATGATTTTACTACCATTTTATAAATCTATAAAAGTTATGTTACCTTGGAAATTATTTTTCATGAATTTACCTCTATATTTTATTCTTAATACTATTTTTTGTGGATTTAATTTTTAGTATCAACAATTCACATTCTTAAAGTAAATTTGTGATACCATTTGAATATGTATCAAAACTCATTTTTCCTTCCATGGGTTGTTATTGATGTGATGAATAATTGTTTTCAAGTAGCCAACATTTGTATGGATTAATGATGGACGGGGCCTTATAATACCCTTTAATACACTCGTTAAGGTTTTATATGTCATGAGATAATTCAACTGAGTGTGAACCAAATGTTGATTACATTGGTTCATTAGATTGTGTTTGCACCGATAGATTCTAGCTGGGTTAACCAGATTTAGCATGAACCCTACATGGGTTATGTCGCATCACAAGAATGAGTATGAACTAGATACGAGTTAGGTAATTTCAAAAAATTGAGAACGAACTTGATGTGAGTTATCTATGTTCACAAGATTGAGCATGAACTAAATGGAGGTCAGCTGGGTTCAAAAAATTCTGTGTGAACCTAATGCAATAGGGCTTGGTTTACAAGACTGATTATGAACCTGATATAGATTATCTAGTTTCACAAGTTTGAGCTTGGAAATGATGTAGTTTGTTTTTTTCTAGAAAATAATGGTCAAATATTATTTTTATTATGCCATTTTTATATGTCATATTCCTATGATTATATGCCATGGAACATGTAATGTATCATGATTACATAAACTTTTTCTGTGGTATATGTTTGTTCATTGGTGATTATATTTCCTTCAATCATTTATTAGGGACATTTTTTTGTTGTTAGATGTTATTTTTAGTAATATATTTATCACATTCTTATGTTTTATCACATTCTTTTGATATAACCCTTGATCATAAATTGATAAATTTTTCATTAACTGAGCATTTGAGATTAAACATTTCTTATGTTTTCATTTCCAGGGTAAAAAAGATATGTGTAACTTATTTGAATCCAATAAAAGAGTCTAGTGTGGTTTTATTTTTAATAAATTTACCCATGTTGTGTAAAATAAGTTATGTATATAACTAGTACATAGTGGAACTAAACCTTCCATTCTTAGGATTATGTGATTATTTGTGAGATATAATGTTTAGATTATAGAAATGATGTAATATAAAGATAATTTTAGCTTGGTTCATTACCCAAACTACTAATCAAGAGTATATTTCTTCACCAAGATATGAGTGTAATTCTATGATTCCACTTGTCATGAACTTTCAAAACTAGTAAATTGGTATACTGAATGTAATTATAATCTTTTTGAAAGGCATTGTCGTGAGAATTTTCAAATGATGTGTGATTTTTGGGTACTTAGGGGCAGTAGAGTGGTTGACCAAGGTCATCTCTCAAATATGATGTTTTAAAAAAATGTTCTTAAAGGTAATATAAAAAAAAGATAAAAAAATAAATAACATATAAGGATGGGGGTTCGATTTTTATAAAATAATAAGAATAATTTTTTTAAAAGAAGATTGATTTTTTTTATTTTTTTTCATAATGAAATTTGAATAATAGAACACAACCATAAATTTTTTTTAGAAAGATCTTTTAAATAGTATAACCAATATGAATCTACCTATTTCATTTATTATTAATCATTATCATTTAAATTAAAATCAATTTAATTATGAACCACTAATTTTTTAACCCCAGAACCCTATGAGAATTAACTAAACCACAAAGATAAAATAATTTAAACCCTAGGCTAGTTTTAGAATATTCAATCATAGTGACCTGCAATGATTGATGTTGTAAGGATATATTATGAACAATATTGAATTTGGTAACATACCCACTCTATAAATGATGATGAAATATGCTTAGGTATTCTATTTGAACTCTGAAAATTTATCCTGTGTAGGTTTCTTCAATTGATTAAGATAGTGCTCTCACAATTCACACATTACTCAGCCTCGCGTGATTTCTCGTGATTTTTTCAATTTCATGATTAGTTTATTTTAATATAAAATAAATAAATAAATCATTATATATGAATTATAATATCTAATTAATTCAAAATAATTAAGTGAATAAGGTTATATTAAGATCAATTACTAAGAATAATTACTCTTTCATGGGTGGTGTAGTCATTGTAGATAAATTTTTAATTTGAAAAGGTCATTGAAAGGGTATAACCTAATAAAATATCTACTCTTCATTCCCAGACCAAATAAAAAAGATCAAACAATAATAAAATAAAATAATTTAATTTAATTTACAATAAATAGAATAGGAACAAAAATGTTTATTATGAAAACGTAAATATTACAACATGAAGAAGAAGAAGAAGGAGAAAAAGGCTTCGATGAAGGGATCCTTGCTTCAAGAGATAACCTTCTTTAAATGCTTGGATAAATGGATTGAAACCACTTATCCAAAGCCCTAAAATTACTAATTCACATAAAACCCCCTCAAAATGAGAAAAAAAATAAATTTATAGAGTGGAGGGGAGGCTAGGTAGCAAGTGTTTTCCAATTTGAACGGGGAAATTCGGCCAAAACCATTATTACAAATTGAATTGATTGTTTGAGATTCAAAACGTTTGAGAAATTTATCCCTTTAGAAGGATAATTTGTGTGAAATTTTTTCTTCGAGTTTCCCTCCAAATTTGGGCTCCATAAAAGCACAAATGTAGAATTTATATCCCACATACTGAAGTGACTCCCAATCTTGTGAGTCCAGCCAAAAATTGAAATTTATGGGAAATTTAATCCAATAAAATGAAATATTTTTCAAAAATTTAATGAATAAATTTTTTATCCCATTATGTAAGAAATACATCTACAAAATTTTAAGGTAAAATAATTCACATAATAATATTTATGTATGAAATTATACATTGAATTTTAAAAGGAAAAAAAATTCATCAAAGTTTCAAATGAATGATCTAAGAACAAATATTTTATAAATAAACATATTTTACTAATTGTGAGGAAATTATGAAATTTTATTATCAATAAATAATTCAATAAAATTATGTTTTATAAACCCCTTACACTTACCCTTTTCCCCTCATGGGAAAAACCACATATAAAGTCTTCAAAAAATTGTGACAATGTATATGCATGTTCAAATTCTCCAATATGTAGAGACAATATAGTAAAAGTAAGATTCCCATCAAGAGTAAATATCAAAAAATTTTAAATTAATTGTGTCATAAATTGGTTCAAAATAAAATATTGTGATATTAATGAAACTAATCATAAAAAACAACTTCTGGGTCCACCATGCCACTAATTCCCCACTTTTTTTGTGTTTTTTTAAAGGGAAGTAACCTTTTTATTGAAACATTAATAAAAAGTACAAAAAAAGTAAAAGAGAAGTAGTGGGTATCACAAATTGTTAATACCCTCATCACGAGACACCTGGTTTTTTCTTTATCTTCTTTTTCAATATGGCGTTCTTTATCTTGTATGACCCCCATGTCTATTCCTCAACTTCACCTATGCCCACGACCCTAGTAGTAGAGTTCTTATATTTTTTTTCTTGATGAATGAGGCTTTCAATATCTGATTCATCCATGTCAGAGTCATCAGATGGCTCATCCTTCTTTACAGTATAGTCTCAACATCCTCATCCCCTCCCAAGATTGGGTTTACATCCCTATTTCTAATTTGTTTGTTTCTAGGGTCCTTCAAACTCGTCATCGGCTCTAGCTGTTTGATGTGTTCTCAATGAAGGAGTCTTATTTTTCTCATGTTGAGAAAAATGTTGCAGTGAAGTTGAATGGAGCATTGTAGTGTTTTTTCCCTTTTCCTCCCATGGGGTATCATTGTGAGGGTCTTTGACATTCGGATCCCATGAATTTCAATAGGAGAGTACAACAAATAGAGAGTTTACCTTTCTGGTTGAGCACAAGATTTCTCATTCCAGTTATGTTTGGGAGAAGGCACCTGCAAATGAGGAGCTTTGGGATCCAAATCCATAGGTTCCTCCTATTTTCTAGATTGTATGGAGGTTGGTGTAGAAGGAAAAGAGGAAGAATTGTCTTCCTTATTTGTAGAAGTAGCAACATGTGAATGAACCTGATATACAAATTCAGAACAACCCTCACATGTGCAGTTGGAAGGTCCACATGTTTGACCTTGCTCAACAACATCATCCCATGATCTATTCTTTTCAGAATGTTCCATAGCACCTGTAGTATGATTTCCAACGTCACTCGGTCCAGAATTATGAGCCAAGCTCCGCTCTTCCATTTTCCTACACACTCGTTGAGTTTGTGGGTCATGAACCCTAAATTTAGGATTCTGTGAAACAGTATCAGACACCCTATTGGTGTTTTCTTGCAGCACTTTTATCCTTTTTAAGCATAGGTTAGTATCATTTCCACGAGTAGAAAAGAATTCACAAACAATAGACCTTCTATAATTAGTGTAATCGTGACTAATATCTATAAATTCTGGAAAGTATTTGGGAATGTTTTCAAAATCTATTCTCTACTCAATATCTACTTCTTCAGTAGAAAGATAGACTTTATCCACCAAAGTGGAACCTAAGTCTAATTCCACCATGAAACATGCATAATGCCCAAATATAAATGTTTTAGTATCTCTATAAATTTTTATAGGAACTCCTATCAACAAGGAAATATCATATAATATTATTGGATGCTACAAAATCTAGTTTAGGCCAAATAATTTATCCCAAATTTGGATTTAAGAGTTACTGATTTCCATAGGATTGAATTTTAGCTCACATTTTTGGATGTACAGCGTGCCTGGCTTGAAAGAGATTGATCTGCACCTCATTCCCTCATCATTAATTTTTCATAGGGGAATAGAAGATGAAAAAATCCTCACCCCAACGTTATGAACTTCCAAGTGGAAAATCCCCAAGTATCAGAAAACCACTATCTGAGATGATCAATCTTCCATGGCTCAGATGCTCTAGGAAAGACGTGTCAAGCTATAATCATGTGAGCCCCAAGTTCGAGCCTCTCCGCAACCACATCTGGATCTGCCGTGACATGTGCAATGTTACCCTTCTTACGTATACCAATATTCAATCCTTTGAATGGAGGATAATTTATACTATGTATTCTAACCTCAATTGCTTTCATTGCTAGAGGTTCTTCATCCGTAAGAAAATGATCCATCAATATAGGTGTGGCATGTCTATGAGAATCAAAACACCCATGAACAAAGAAGTCACCTGCCATTGATTGTATAATCAAGGATAACATAGAGGCAAAAACCTATATTCTATTCGAGAGAAGAGAGAAACTATCCCATGTTCCCGACATCCTTCCCCCACATGTGTGCGTTCTGATCATTTCAAGCTCATATCTCTACCCTTTATTCAGAATATTCAGATCAAGTAAAATAATTATTCTTACATGGTTTAATTCAAAATACTAGTTCTACAATCTTTTTCAATCAAAATTCATGAACCATACTCTAAAACATTCATGAAAGTCAAACCTTAAGCCCTCAACCTAGATATCCCTATGTGTTTTACATTTTGTCACTCCCCTATTTATTACTGTATATATATATATTGAATTTTTTATTATTTTTGATTTTTTTATTGAGGGAATAAAAAATTATAATAGTAGGTGTTGAAGCATAGGTTAATTTTGTAAAATAATGAAACTGATCTGAAGAGGAAAAAACCTATAGACCAACCATTGATATAATATGTACTTTTATACCTAATTTGGTTATACCTTCAATTGATTTGGAAAAATTTCACAAGTTCTTGTTTCATAAAATTTGTGTAGGGAAATCAATGACACAGTTTTCCCTAAAAAAATATCACAAATAATGCTTCCATAATCTAAAAGGTTTTATAATGACACAACCAATCATATCACCGATTACTTACATTTTTGTAAAAAAATCAACCCTTAATAATGAAATATTTCACATTATTATAATTCGAACAACTAATTTTGAAAAAATTAATTTCCAATATGTTCCACAGGTAAATGAGCATGTCACATGAAATGTTTTTATTGATTTTTTTTATTTTTTATTTTTTTATTTTTTTAAATATTTACCAAAAATAGAATAGAAAGTACACAGAAAACACAAAAATGAAAATCTAAAATATCTACCCCATAATTTTTTAGCCTACCCCAGACATAAAATATTTCATTATCCTCAATGTGAAATTATGAGATTATATGCACACAAGTAATGACTAATTTTTATTAGGAAAATAATGTAAAAGTGAAAGGGTTTGGAACAACCTGAGATTCTCAAGTGATGATGAGGTTATTTAGTGTGATGAAATCAACTACATCAGAAAGATTTCCATCAATGTATTGCTTCAAACATTACACATTGAATATAAAACTACTCTTATGTCCTCTTGTGTGATCTCCAATGCACCATTAGGAAAACAATTAGACACAACATAAGGACCTAACCATGTGGAACACAACTTAATAAGAACCAAATTATGTTGTGAACTGTAGATAAGGACTTTCTCTCCAACATGAAACTACCTTTTGTGTATCATTTTATAATGAGAAGCATTTTATAGTACCTTTTAGAGCCTTGAATACTTATACGATGAAATTCAAATCTTCTCAATATCTTGAATTTTTATCTTCTATTGAATTATAGTTTGGGCCAAATCCATGTTTCATTTATTTATATCCCAATAAGACCAAGGATTTAATTCCATATAGAGGTGACATTATTTCCCAAAAAAATCCTAAATGGGGATATACTGAGGTAGTTCTGGTATGTTGTCCTATAAGCCCTATGAAAATCACCCAAGCACTCACTCCAATCCTTCATATTTTGTTGCATAGTTTTCTAAAAAAAAATTTAACACATGATTTGAAACCTCTCCCTGACATTTTTTTGGGTGGTATGATTTTAATGTTTTTCTTTTCACTCCATAATTCTTTAGGATGGAATCAAAATTATGATTGAAAGAGTGTGTCCCTTGGTCATTGATGATGACCTTTGGTACTCCAAACATAGATAAAATTTGAGTGGTGACAAAGTCCACTGCAACATGAGAATCATCAGTCTTAATGGACTTGGTGTCCACCAATTTTCTAAAATAATTAAAAAAACCATAATATAAAAAAGAAAATTAACTAGGAAAAGGACCCATAAAATCAATTCCCCATACATAAAAAAACTCACATAATACTATGGGTTTTTGGGGAATCTGGTGTCCCCATGAAATATTTCCACTGTGTTGGAAACATGAACATGACCTAAAAACACAAGATCATCATGGAATAATCTAGTAAAATATAATCTATAGTCTTAGATAATACTAGGTGTCTGTTGGGGTCCAAAGTCTCTTCTATAAGAATGTGCATGGAAGAATTGTAGAACAGACTCAAACTCATTTTTTAGAACACATTTCCTTTTAACATGATCACTACACTTGTTTCAGAGGCATAGATCATCCCAAACATAAAATCATAACTCACTCTTTAATTTTTTGACTTCGTGATTCTTTAAATATTGATTAATTTCATAGGAAACAAGTAAGTTCATCCAATCAGCATACCAAGGATGTGCACTTGAGACTACATAATGAGTCTCATCGAACAAAGTGTCCCAAAGTGGTACCTAGTCCATGGTGTCAACATCTAGTGTGTGAGTAATCCCACTCATGTGGTCTACCACCAGGTTTTATGAACCCCTATTATCCTTTATCTCAAAAAATATTCTTGAAGAATGGGCATACATCATATATGTCTGGGATTTACATATGGATTCTTCAAGAGGTACCATAGAGATGCATGGTTAGAAAAAACAACTACATTAGAGCCTAATAAAATTAAATTTATCTAAAAATAATATAACAGAAAAAATTTCTTTTCCGTTTTTGTGTATTTTTATTAGGTTGAATCCAATGTCCTCCAATAATAGATAATCACATGTGAATGTTTATCTACCAAAGGTAATAAGAAACTCCAATCAAAAATTTGGAAGCATCACACATAATCTCAAATGAAATGTCCATCCATGAGAGTTATAGGATCATTGGAGTGGTTAGATGATTCATTAGATCATTAGTGGAAACCCTAAAATAATCACCAAACATAAAATTAGAATCCTTTTGAAGTAATCACAAAAAAATAAGAGCAATCTTACTAAAATCATTGATGAAGTTTTGATAAAATACTGCACGACCTAGGAAAGATCTAACATCATGCACAAAAGAGGGATTGGGTAAGGATTAAATAATATCTACCTTAGATATATCAACCTCTATTTCATTTTTTGACACTAAAGGCCCTATGACAAGTCCATGCTCTACCCTAAAATGCGACTTTTAAAAGTTCAATACCATATTGTTCTCAATACAGCGATTCAAAATATTTACCAAACTAAAGACACATTCATCAAATGAAGATCAATAAACTGTAAATTCATCCATAAATTCCTCCTTGCAAGTTATAATGAAATCTGAAAAATACTCATCATGCATCTCTAGAAGGAAACTGGGGCATTGCAGAGTCAAAATGGAATCCTTGGGTATGAAAATGTATTGATTATACAAGTGAATGTTTTATTCTTTTGATCCTATAGAGCTATAGGATTCAGAAAAAAACTATAAAATCATCAAAGAAACAATAGTGTGTCTTTCCAGGTATTATCTCAAGCATTTGATAAATAAATTGGGGGGGGGGTCCTTGTGAGTGGATTGATTTAGTTTCATATAATCAATACACACACCAACTATTTTTCACCCTCATTGAAACTAACTCATCTTTCTCATATCTAAAAACTCTTATAACCCTTTTATTAGGCACAACCTGAATTGGACTTACCCACCAGGAATCCGAAATGGGATAAATTATACCTACCTTGAGAAAATTTTCAACTTTTTTTTTAACAACTTCCAAAAGAGTTGGATTTAGTCTCTTATGTGGCTGCCTAAAAAATTTAGCCCCACCCCCCAAAAAATTCTATGCATGAAAATGGAGGGGATAATGTCGGATATGTCATCGAAGGTCCACCCGAATTCCCCAAAGTTCTCCGTCAAAAGATTCACAATATTTTCTTCATATTCAAAAGGGATGTTATTAGAAATTATAACAAGTAATATCTATCCACTCAAAAAGTATGAGTATTTTAGATTTGGTAGATGTAGCCTATGTTCAAATAAATGGGGTGTTGTATGGAAGGATATATTGAAGGAACTGAAATATGTGCACGATGAACATAAATATCAAAATTGGCATAATAATAATATGAGAATAATGCATCAAATCCATCATCATACTCAACATCCATGTCATAATCAGTGTGAACATGATCAAAATCAGAATCTGAATCCACATCAAAATCAAATCCAAGAGAGGATTTTTCATTAGAAACATGTTTGGAATTGTTCTTAGACATAAAACTAGAACCAATTATTATAATCTCCTAAATCATAGGACAACAAAAATCCATAGGGTTTGTACATGGTGGTTCAAAATGGGAGACAACGAATGAAGAATGGTCCTCTGAGCAGTACTTCCTCGAGTCCATAAGATTAAATATCACAACATAATATCCAAACTCAATTAAACGTATACACTCGTAGACATTTATGATTGTTTTTTTTTCAGTTTTTAGGAAGGTCATACCTAAGATAATGGGAGAAACAGAATTTAAATGAATTCCCTCCATGTTAAGAAAGTAGAAATCTACTGGTAAGATCATGTCTTTTACATGAACAAGTACATCTTCAAGAAATCCTAAAAGATATGATATAACTCTATTATCCAACTACACCACTACTCACACCGGCTTCAACTAAACAACCTATAAAGAATAGAATACAGAGTGAGACATCACATTTATAGAAGCTCCCAAATCACATAATGTATTAGAAAAGTGTAACTCCCCTATAGTTCATGGGATAGTGAATGTCCCTGGATCCTTGAACATTATTGTCATTTCATGAGTTTCTATAATGAGTTCTAACAAATTCCATCTGAGATTTATCCTATCATTTCCCATGAGTCATCTTTGATTAGTACAATTCTTTTTTTAAGAATTTGGCATACCTTGGGATTTTCTAAATGGCCTCAATAAAGGGGATGTTTATCTCCAAACAATTGAATGTGTACAAACCCAATTTTTGGATTTCCTCTTCATCCATATTTTTTTTTGAACAAATATATTTTGAATGGGATTGGGTTCAAGAGGAACATCATTAATATTTTTATTACCTTTTTTTCCTAGGGTTTCCAATCGGTGGTTCTTGAGTGGGGATACATCGAAGTTGAGGTGAATCCCGATGGAATGGTAGGTGAAGTTGTATTAGTCGTTCTTTCCCACTTCTCAGTATGATGGATGTAACAACCCAAAATTTCATTAATGAAATATCATCATGATTTAATTAAAAGTGTTATTATATAAAATAGTTATATAAAAGATATGCACATGCTTGGTTTTATGTTTTTGGATTTTTAAAATACCATTAAGAATTGTTACCGTTGCTAATATAGCTATTGAACAGTGATCACATGATTAGTATAAATATAGGGCTTTAACATATCCAATTTACTCATGTTAGGATGTGTCCCCTGGGGCCCATGCCGTGACTACCCCAAGCCTACCATCCATAGGCCAGGGATGACAGCTAGTATCGAAGGCGTATTCCCAAAAAAGGGTAAGGCAATGCCTTTATAACCTGTAATAGAGACAACCAATCACACAAAAAGATACGAACTCAAGTAAACTAAATAGTAAACATAGTGAGTAATGTAAGTAAAAGGGGCCAGAATACATGCCCAATTGGAAATTACAAGGAAAACTGGAAAGTAAAAGATGACTGATAGGTGAAAAGTAGCTCTTGGATCTTCTACTATGAATCCTACCTAAATGGTAGGTACAACTCCTGAAAGGTCGTATCTGTGGTTCACCTCGTCTAACGTCTACCTCTGATCCACCTCCAGTCCTGGTACTCTCGTCCTCAGTCAGCACTGTCCGTTGTATGCACTAAACACAACAGGGTTCCAGTATAGCCCATGTATGGGTGCGTATAATGATACTCAGTAGGGACGCCAAGACCCTGAAGGTGTCAAAAAATAAACCAAGGATAAACCACACATCATAAAATCAACTGAAAACCCTACTTAGGGTTATTCCCATACTTACACCTAAGTTATCATGTATACCCATCTCAATCATGAGGAAAACACAGAGTCCAACTCAAATCACAAAGCTCAACTGTTCCACAAAGGAAAGAATACCACGAAGGCAAGTACCACATAGGTACACCACACAGAAGAACACCAACAAGGTATTACAACGAGGTAAAGTACCACAAGGTACAGACTCGGCTCACACTAGGAATTTCTTAGGTACAATAGTAGAAATGATTAGATGTAACTTCTGAATCATATTAATATGTTAAGAGGCAGACCCATGAAGGATCCCTAAGTGCTGAACCACACAGGATCACTCGGTGCTGACCCACACAAGATCAAGAGGTGTTGACCGATGCAGGATCGTTTGATGCTGACCCACACAGGATCAGTCAGTGCTGACCCACACAACATCGCTCGGTGTTGACCCAAAAAAGATTGATATTCATTCTTCATGTCACAGCCAGCTACAGGGTTCCCGCACTACGCTCTCTTGTCTCTAATAGGGTCATATCTAAAAGCCACTAGTTGATACTCAAACTACCACAAAGTCTCATGAAGAAGTATCTCAAAGAGACCTCTACATCATAGGGGTCTCAATGCAATAGACAGTGCGATAATTGGATTCTCGGTCTCTGAGTTATTAGCCTTTTTGTCCCGAGGTCCTAGTTCGATTCATGCTCAATCCTACCCGACCGTACTATATATTTATCCAAAACCCCAGTGGTGTATACTCAAAGGGAATGTCTTGCTTCAAGGTTTCTAGCGCTGGTGACGGTTCATCAAACGAATGTTCGATGCCAAAGTTATGGACAGAAGAGCTTAAAGTTTGATGTTGGCCAGGGTCTGGTCCGACCCAGTCCCACCTTGCCTGGGCCGACCTGACCTGATTTGGTTCGACCTAGCCCGCTGGGTCAGGTCCAGCCCACACTGGGCGACTCTGGGGTTGTGGAGCAGCGCGAGGCCACAAGGGCAGCGTGGAGGCCACGAGGGCCGCAGAGGCCTCGTGCACTCTGGGCCTCGGAATCACACACCCTCAATTTTTGTGGACTCTTAAAATTCCCATATATTAAAGAAAATTACAAGGAATTTCTGGGTATTTACATTCTCCCCACCTTAGGGATTTGCGTCCCTGTAAGCCACAACTAAAAAATATGAAAATGGGGGGGGGGGGGGGTACTGAGTGCGTATGTGAGCCTCCCGCTACCATGTGCTCTTCTGTAGGTTGACGTGCTGCAAGAGAACGCGCACCATAGGTATCGACCGCCCACGAAGGACCCACTCCTATCGATCCTCAATCTCTACTTGAACCTCCTTAAAAGTTGCCTCATCGTCGACGTATAGCTCTCCATGGTCAATGACGTGGGAAGAGTTGTGCTCGTATCTCCTCAGGTATGATACATGGAATACATCGTGCACCCGGTGAAACTGAGGTGGAAGAGCTAAGTGTTAAGCCACCTCCCCAACTCTAATGAGGACTAGAAAGGGTCAAATTACCCTTGGAGATAACTTTATGCCTCTTCCAAACCGCTGAAAACCTCGTCGGGGTGAAACCCATTGAAAGACGTGATCACCATCCTCAAACTCTATAGGTCTCCGTCTCCTATGGGCCTAGGAATTTTTCCTTCTCTATGTAGTCTTCAACCGCTCGAGGATTATCAGAAATTTCTATGTGGTACCCGTACCATCTCTGGTCCCACGAGTGCTGACTCCTCTGGGTCAGTCCAGCACAAAGGTGATCTACAATGTCGCCCATACATTGACTAAAAAGGTTCCATCCAATGGTGGAGTGGTAGATGTTGTTGTATGTATACTCCAGGAAAATAAATGTGATCCTCCCAACTATGACCAAAGTCAAGGAAACAATCATGCAATAAGTCCTTGAGAGTCTATATGGTCCACTCGGTCTGACCATTCGTCTGAGGATGGAAGGTGGTTCTCAAATGAAGTTGTTTCCTGAAAGCCTCATGCAACCCCTTCTATAGCCAGGATGAAATGTGTATCATGATCAAAGACAATCATTGAGGGTAATCCATGTATCCGCACAATATCCTACACATAGAGGCATCCCAAGCTCTCTACTGAGCCCTTCTCGCTTATCGGTTGGAAGTGGGACAACTTGGTGAGTCGGTCGACAATCACCCAGATAGAATCATGTCCTCTGGATGTACATGTAATTCATGTCACAAAGTCCATATATATCCCATCCCAATTCCAATCTGGGACTTCTAAAGTCTAATCCAAGCCTTCTGGTACCTGATTCTCTGCCTTCACCTGCTGACAAGTGAGGCACTATGAGACAAACTCTACAACAGTTTTCTTCATTCCCGGCCACCAGTGTTATCATCGGACATCCTGGTACATCTTTTTCACTCCTAGATGTACCACTAGAGGGGATGTGTGAAACTCCCTCAACACTTCCTTTCTAAGTGACACTGGTACCATGGTACATCCTCTAAAAAGGATGGCGTGCTCCCAACTTTCAGAAAATCCATCAGGTGCCTATCTTGTGGATATATGAGCACGTTTTGCCTCACAGTCAGTGTCCCCATGCTACACCTCTCCAACTCACTGAAGAAGTGGGGGAGTGACTGTAAGAGGCTGAAGTAAAGTTGCTCCATCACGTTCCACAAAGGATATATGCAAAGTGGCCAGCTTCTCTATCGCCTCACCTAGCTGTTGCATACCATACCTCCTACTGAGTGCATCTACTACAACGTTCTCATTCCCAGGAGTATAGATTATCTCAAAGTCATCGTCTTGGAGAAACTCAAGCAAACATCACTGTCTCAGGTTTAGGTCCTTATGAGAGAAGATATATCTGAGAAAATTGTAATTAGAGTACACTGTAAAACGCTCGCCCATCAAGTAATGCTGCCACATCTCCAAGGCAAAGACCACTACTTCTAACTCCAGGTCATGGGTAGCATAGTTCTGCTCATGTTGTCTCACTTATTGAGAACCATATGCAATCACAGCTGACTCTTGCATCAGGACGCATCTTAGTCCTATCCCTGATGCGTCGCAGTAGACTACATACACTATTACATCCTCTAGAAGCCTCAAGATGGGGGCACTAGTCAGCCTCTGCCTCATCTCCTAAATACTCTGCTGACATCTCTTTAACCACATGAAGGATTTCCCATTCTTCGTCAATGCTGATATAGGTTCTGCAAATCTGGAGAAATCTAGCACAAATCTACGGTAGTATCTGGCCAATCTGAGGAAACTATGTACCTCCATCACACTCCTGGGTTGCTCCCAAGAAATTACTTCCTCAATCTTCACGGGATCTGCTACAACTACAGCCTCTGATATGACATGTCCCATAAAGTGAATCTCTCGGATCCAGAACTATCACTTGAAGTGCTTACCATAAATTTGGTGCTCCCAGAGTGTGTCTAGTACTACCTGTAAATGGTAAGCATGATCCTCCTCAGTATTCAAGTAGATCAGAATTTCATCAATGAAGACTACTACAAAGCGATCAAGGTATGGATGAAATATCTTGTCCATGAGTCCCATGAACACTGCTGGAGTGTTGGTCATGCCAAATGACATAACTAAGAACTTGTACTGGTTGTAACGACATCTGAAAGCTGTCTTATGGACATCCTTGTCTCACACTCTGAGCTGGCGATAGCCTGATCTAAGGTCTATCTTCGACAACCACCGTGCTCCTTTCATCTGATCAAAGAGGTCATAAATCCTCAGGAGTGGGTACTTGTTATTCACCGTCACCTATTTCAGGCACCGATAGTCAACACAAAGCCTGAAGATCCTATCCTCTTTCTTGGTGAACAGAATTGGGGATACATAAGGAGAAACATTGGGCTGAATGATTCCCTTCCCCTGCAAGTCCCCTAGCTATACCCGCTGCTCATGAATCTTTGTGGGAGCCATCCAATACGCTGGTGTAGATATCAGTGTCTTCTAATGGTATAAGACAATGTAAAAGTCCACCTCTCTGTGATGAGGTCGACTCAGAACATCATCAGGGAATACATTCACATATTGGTCTTCCAATACAAGATAAATCAAACTCTCCACAATAGCCACTCCAAGGGTAAGGCTAGCCAACTGATGAGTGATCTGCTACACTCTCCTCTAGGTAAGTCCATCATGTGCTGTAAAGGCTCCCTTCTCATCGGTGAAGGTAAACCTAGTCTTATCTGTGTGGACAGACATCAAATTAAATTTAATACAGTCAATCTGAGCATGGACTATAGATAACCAGTACATACCTAAGATGACATTGTAAGGCCAGGACACTGCTACTAGGAGATCCTAGCCGAATATCTTGCCTCCTAGAGTAAGCTCGCACTGCCGACACTAGTGCATAATCATCGAATCTGCTTCGGTAGGAGTCTCTAGCCATGAGGATAGATCCAACGACTCCATCATAATCTCCAAGCTCCCAATGAGGGCAGTGGAAATAAAATAATTACTTGCACCTGTGTCTATAATTATTTCTGATAAGGTGGAGTAGACACAGATCATACCTCGTATCATCTCCAGAGTTCCAAGATCGTAGGCCTCAGCAGCCTAGAGCTGAGCTCACCCCTGTCCTCCTGGACCCTGTGGTCAGGGTAGACCACCTGGTGGTGGTGGTGGTAACATCTCGAATCATCTCCCACCACTAGCTGCACAGTCATAACTTTTTCCACATCTTCCTACTCCATATAGACTTCCATATTCAAACCATTGTATCTACCTGGGCAGTCCCTCGACCATATTCTAATCATCTGTATGGCGTGTCGGACATTCACGAGCAACGTGACCCTTCCCGCCGCATGCGTAACACTGCACGCTCCTGGAATGACTGGCTATGCCTGGGGTTCCTCGCACAACTGACTCTGAATCCTACGGTCGTCCACCTGTAGGTCTGGTCCTCTTGGACCTCTGTGTTATCTATCAGCTACCAGCTGTAGAATAATCTACTTTGTGATGAATTGTAGTGGGTATCACTACTAATTACTACTTAGCAAGAAATATCTCCACTGATAGGGCTCACTCTAACACTCCCTCCTGCGTCGGGATGCTGAGTGAGATCATCGAAGCCCTGATCTCCCGCCTGAGTCTGTGCTCGAAGGTCCGGGTCCTGAAGAATGGGTCCTACACCATATAAGTGGAGTAACGTGAGAGGTCAGTGAACCTTGCTGAGTACTGAGCCACAGTCATGCTTCCCTACTTTAGATGAAGAAGCTCTTGTATGCACACTACATGAAAAGTCACTGGAACAAACTCTACCCAAAACAGGCTCCCCAAGTCTGCCCAGAGAATTGTCACCTAGTCGTGAGCCTAGAGGATCAAGCTCCACCATCTTCCTTCCGTTTACTGTAGAAGACTAGCGGAACGGAACACTCTCACCACGACCTACATCCAATCCTCAATCACCTGTGGGTCCATCTCTCCCTTGAACGTGGGTGGCCTATGGTGCTGGAATTCCTGAAACACACTCAAGCGGTGTTCAACATCTACTGCTGGGACTGGTTACATCAGTGGACCAACGGGTAATGGTACCACCGGTGCCTCTGCTGGTGCTTCTACTAGAAGAGGTCCATACCCCAAGGCCTTGTCTCTCGGTGGGCTATCAGTGCGTTCTATATTTGGAACCCTAGATGGCTATCTACGTGGAGACATCTTGAAAAGAAACAGGTGTGCCATGGTCAATAGGTTATACCTGGTGAGCTGACTCAAGATATCACAAAGAAAACTCTTGAAAACACACACACAATCAGTGTTCTCGTGCACTGAGTCAGAAAGTAGAAGTCAATGTCCTAGAGTATGGATATTTCAACCTCCAAACAAGCACCAGATTCCTTAAACTGATAACCACACTCACTAAACTTAACACTATTGTCGTTAAAAATAATGATCAGAGTCCAATGTTCTACGGTAGAACCGACTCCACTAATACAAATTTGTCACGACCCGTCCTCGGGGCCCGTGCCGTGACAATTCCATGCCCGCCATACATAGGTCAAGGGATGACGACTAGCACCGAAGTCATATTTTTTGAAATTGGGTAGGCAATTCCCTTATAACCTGTAACACACACAACAGAGGAAATAGCAAGATACGAACTCATGTAAACTAAAGAGTAAATAGAGTGAGTACAGTAAGTAAAAGGGGCCAGAATACAAGCCCAACTGGAAAGTACAAGGAAAACTGGAAAGTACAAGATGTATGATAGGTGAAAAGAAGCTCCTGGATTGTCCACCACAAATCCTACCTGAAGGGTAGGTAAAGATCCCAAACGTCCATCTTTGTGGTTCGCCTCGTCTAACATCCAACTTCGAGCCACCTCCAGTCCTGGTACTATCATCCTCAGTCAACGATGTCTGTCGTCTGCACCTAACACAACAGGGTACAGGAATAGCCCATGCAGGGGTGAGTATAACGATACTCAATAGGGACCCCAAGTCCTTCAAGGGCTCACAAAATCAACCAAGGATAAACCACAGAGCATGAAATCAATTGAAAACCCTACTTAGGTATATGTCCATATATATACCTAAGTTATCATTTATACCCATCCCAATCATGAGGAAAAAACATAGTGCAACTGAAAGGCAGAAGATCAACTGTTCCACAAAGGAACGAATACCACAGAGGAAAGTACAACACAGGTACGCCACAAGAATGAATATCACTGAGGTATTTCCACGAAGGAAAGTATGACAAGGTAAAAAATTATCACACACTAGGCATTTCTTAGGTACAGTAGTAGAGATGATTAGATGAAACTACTGAATCATCTTACTATGTTAAGAGGCATACCCACAATGGATCCCTAAGTGTTGAACCATACAGAATCTTTCGGTGCATACCCAGACAAGATCGCTCGGTGCTAATCCACATAGGATCGCTAGGTGTGTATCCACACAAGATCTCTCTGTGCTTCACCACACAGGATCACTCGATGCTCACCCACATAGGATCTCTCTTCATTCTTCACATCACAACTAGCTACAGGGTTCCCACAATACGCTCACTTATCTTCGATATGGTCCATGTCACAAGCCACTAGTCAATAATCCAACTGCCCCGAAGTCTCACAACGAAGTATCTCAAAGGTACTTCCACGTCATAGGGGTCTCAACGCAACTGAAGTTGCGTCCATCAGACACCCGGTCTGTGAGTTATTAGCCTTTTAGTTCCAAGGGCCCAATTGGATTCACGCTCAATCCAACCCAACTATACCCAAAATTTATCCAAAACTCCAGTGGGGTATACTCAAAGGGCCGCCTCGATCCATGGTTTTTAGGTCCACTGACGGTTTGTCAAATGGACGTCCGATGCAAAAGTTATGACCAAAAGAGAATAAAGTTTAAAGTTGGCCTGGGTTTGGCCGACCTAGCCTGGGCCAACTAGACCTAATTTGGGTTGCCCCGCCCACTTGGTCAGGTCCGGCCTACACTGGGTAGCCCGGAGGCCGTGGAGTAGAGTGAGGCCTCTAGGGCAGTGCGGAGGCCGCGAGGGCTGCGAGGCGGCGAGGCAGTGTCAGGCATCGGGCCGCACAATGGCGTAGAGGGCCACGAGGTGGTGAAGGCCGCAGAGGCCATGAGGTCGGCGTGAGGCCACAGTGCGGCGGACGACGCGGCGACGCAGCGGCTGTGGGGTGGCAGCAGCGGTGGCGAGTTGGGGGCCGTGGGCGGGGGAGGTTGCAGGTGGTGCTGCGGCTGCAGGGCGGCGAGGCCGAGGTGTAGCGGAGGCCGTGGGGCGGCGGTGGCTGTGGGGCGGTGAGGCCACGGTGTGGCGGTGGTCGTAGGTGGTGTCATTGCGCTGTGACCTTCTTCGTGACCGGCGGTGGTGTCGTCCGCCGTTCTTGTGCCCCACCGACATATGTTGCCATCCTCCTCCATATCGAAGAACACAACAATTAAACACAAGATTTGTAAAGAGGTCGGGCTATGTTTGATTGGACCGCACTCTTCACATTAGAGAGGTTTTAACAACTATAATATCTTCCATATTTTTACGATGAATTATCAAGAATGGGTAAGGGGAAAAAGTTAAAACAACCACCCTACCTCGATGGATCGGTTGAATATTTTCCACGGTTGATACGGATTGGAATTTAAAGATCCCGAAACAAGTCTCCTCCAACGACATCGGTGATGAGAGGAAAAAGATGAAGTTGGTGACAATGACGTTTCCTCGATCATTGGTTCGATCTTCATTGGAGATCCTTCAACGGAGTTTGGAGAAATATTTGTCAAAAAAGAAGAGTTCTTTGTTGGTGTTCTTCATTGGAGAAGCTCTTCCAAAAGTTCTTCCCTCTCATTTGTCCACCCAAAAATCTTTTCTCAAAGGATGAGATGCCAATATAAAATATGATTTAACATTTTAATTATTGGCACCATTAAGTGGGAATCATTTAAATGGAGTAATTAATCAGAGGATGTGGCACAATTGAAGTGGGGGAAGTACAAAATACATCCCTACATTTATGTGGGGGGGGGTTCAAGGGTCGGGTGGTCCCCACCTTTGAATTCAAATTTGGGGGGTTTAGGCTCTAGTGGTCCCCACGACCATAACCCATGTGGGAGGCTTTAGCTAAGGTGGTACCCACCTTTAAAACATCCACATGAGAGGTTTCAAAAAAAATAAAAATGTTAAACATTTTTATTTTATTCTATTCTTCCACGAAAAACCCAAAATCTAACTTTCACCCTCAACCTACTACAGTCAAGGTGAAAGTTTCCTTAAGAGAATACCAATGTTGTGAGTTCATCGGTACCCTCATATTTCAATTCCAATCACCAGTTAAAATGTTACAAAATCCCAGTCGTACCGTTATTGAATGTACCCAATAGAAAGTTCATAAATTCATTCCGGGCACTCTGGGCCTCGGAATCACGCGCTGTCAATTTTCACGGACTCGTAAAATTCCTATATATTAAAAAAAATTACATGGAATTTTCATGTCTTTACAACTCAGATAATGGAAGTGATGACCTCATCTAGTAGAATTACTCAATATGAATATGAATTTTCAGAGCTCAGAAAGGAGGTGAAATCATTGGGCTTCTCTCTTGACCTATCCCAATATGAGCTTCATCACGTTAAGATTGAACAGAACCACCTATAAGAGAATTCGATGTTAATAGAGATTACCAGCCGAGCGATGTTATCTGAGCCTCCCAAAGAGTTGCTCACCATCGTACACCTTAACCTTAGGTATTCTGTGGGTGTTTTAAGGGGTTATGTAACAATACCCTAGTAATACGATTATGTGCATTATTTTTTTATAGATAATATGCATTCAGTTTATTATTGTTACTTTCTAAAAAGATTTTAAAGCACAAAAAATATTTTTAGTTAATATTCATTTAAAAAATATATTTTTATAAATTAATGGATTTTTCAATTAAATAATATTTTAATAACCTATTATTAATAAATTAATTTTTATTAAATATAAATGATTGTATACTTTTTTTATCAATACAATTGTAATTTTTATTAAGGTTTGAATGCTATTTTTGTCAAAACCCATGAATTTTTTATAAAAGTCGGTTTTTATTTTAAAAGTAAAAATTCACATATTTAGAAAATTATTTAGATAAAATGAATATTATTTTTTGAATATGGATGTCAAAATTATCCAACGGTTAATTTTTCATAATTTTCTAAGATAGTCAAACTTTTGGGTAAAAATTAAATACCTTTTAAATATATAATGTGTTTAATGACATCATAATGACCCAATAGAGAGGTAATAAAATACTATGAAAAGGGGGTTTGGCCAATATATGTTTTACCTTTAAAATAATTTGATTTTTGGTTTGTTTTATTTAATTTAAAAATCCTTAATGGACCCTCTAAGACATATAAAACATTTTAATGTTTTAAATTGTTTTCTTTGAGAGTGTGACTCACCTCTACATTATAAAGCCTAATATTTTAGGAAGTTTGGACATTTAACTTATAAAATAATTTTTTCTACTACCCTTTGGTAAAAAACCATGGGCAAAAACCATGGGCTGGTGTGTGTTTTTGATTAGTTTAATGTGCGTTGTCCAAAACCTAAATAATAAAGAATTACCCTTCTTTCCTATATAAACCCACCCAGGCTCCAACTTCTCTTCACTCAAAACCTTTTTAAAACGTCCCTAATCTTCCATAATATCTCTATAATACTTCGATGATTCCCCATACTCTATATAATTCTATCTCAAGCCTCTCCGAATCCTTTTGGATCACACTTCAAACTAAGAGATTTATTCCTTTCTCATTTTTGTGAAAATTTATTTATGTCGTTATGCCTTTTTATTTTCAATTAAAAATGTTGGGGTATGATTTCCCACTTCCCATATACTTTCCTCCTTATGTTTTAATAATTTTATACCCCTATACCTCTCATTAATTCCTCCCATGTACACCTGTTACCATGCCAAAATTTCATAAGGGATTTCTCTCTCCTCATTTACATTCAAGAAATTCTTTTATATTGTGCATCAAAATTCCATTACATATATTGGTATATGTACTTATATGACCCCCTTACATTCCATTTCATTTTAATATAATGAGAGACACCTTTCTATCTCATCAAACATTTTTATGAATTCTTATGTCACGCTGTTATGCTGCCGAATTTGCACCACGGTTTTCTATGCCAAAGTCATTGAGTAGTGAATACCATTTCTATATTAAGGGTATTCAACTTTACGCACATTTACTTAACAATTATATAGTTTCATGTGTCTATTGAAAATTATTTTGTTGTGGAATGAATGATTATGTTGAATGATTCCTTATTGTATGATCCATGTGGCAAACTTATGCCTGAAATGAAATAATTATGAAGTGTATTCCCTAATAGTGCCCTAATGCATTGTGTAAAGATTAGTTTCATGATATTTCAAGTGAAACAAGTGTTTAATCGTGATAATTCAAGTAAAATTAGGGTTTACTCATGTTCCATGTGCAATGATCCTTCGATCATGATAATATCATGTTAAATGTTGTTGTCACATTTCCATGTTATGATAATAATGTTATATCATGACTTTTTGTTAATGTTTCTCTTCTGCTCCATTGAAAGGACTATTTCATAACATGTACTATATTCTTCATTTTATGCCTTGTTTACTCCCTTACTGTGCTTTATAGAACACCCTTTTCTTATGCATTTCCTCAGGTTATCCCATGAAATGCTAAATATGAAGGAATGTTGTGGTCATGTAAAAGAAGTTTCCAATAAAGATGTTGGGTTTTGTATTCTAATTTGTTATGTAATATTCCTAATTTCACAAGACACTATAACTATCGATCCTCAAAGTTGACTTAAGTGACTTTTTTATGTAATAAATCATGTTTAAGTGTGTAATAAAGAGTAGATTTGTTATAGTTGGTATCAAAGGATAAGTTTAGTTATTTTAGGGATTAGGATTAGAAAACCCTAGTGAATGCCTTATGGATATAACTATGTACAACAAAAACATCCCTAAATTTTGGTGAGTATAGATTAAGTTGTTTATCAACCAAATACATCCCTTTCTGGATACGAGCCTGTAATGGAGGCTCTAGCACATATGTATCTAGAGGTAAAACTCGAAAACACTTCTTTGATCTAGACTCGAATGGGAACTGGTGCATGATAATAGACCTTGTTGCACTATTGGTTACAAAAATCCCAGGGGATATACTTTGGGAAATTAATATGCTTAGTATGAACAATTATTAAGGGAATTAAAAATATCCCCTAATTATATATGTTGGTAAGTAGATCATGGATAATATAGATAAGCTAAAGAAATAAGTGTCATTTAAAAGTTATCCCTTTTTGTCATTGAATTCGAATTTATGTGTTACACATAACTTTTATTTAATTACATCTAATGGATAGTAATAGTTATGCAAACAACTGATGAAAATATCAATGTGATGACAGTTATAATGACATTCCCAATCTGATGGGAGAAGGAATCATAAAATTTTTCATGATACGCTCTCAGTTAACTCATGTTTTGAATAGAAACATAGGTCAATAAGAAAGTTAAACCCCCTTAATAAAGAACAATCTACAATATAGAGCTTCATGCGACCAAGGCCTCCTACTTCTAATGGATCATCTGATCCCTCAATCGCAAAATAATGGATCAAATCCATTGAAATGATCTTCTCCATCCTTAAATGTTTTGAACAAGATAAGGTTCTTATGGATGCTTATAATATGGAAGGTGAAGCTGATCAATAGTGGACATTAAATCAAAATTATGAAGCCTTAGGAGGATATCGAGGTGTTGGAGTGGAAGGATTTCCAGAAATTGGTTTTTGATAAATATTTTACATACACCCTTCTACTTAAGATGGAAATGGACTTACTTTCCCTCAAGAATAAAGATGAAGAATCCATCGAAGTGCATGAGGAAAACTTCACAAGGCATGCACAATATTCCTTCAACATTGTCATTACCCATAATTCAAGGTTGACAACTTTCTTGGTTGGATAAAACCTTGCCTATGGAAATCCCTTGTGATCTGTGACTTTAATACCTTTGAGGAAATTGTCTGATGTGCCCTCAAAGTCAAAATTCAGATCAGATAATCTCAGCAGTATCATGGGGATAAGAAGTGGAATGTGGACATTAATTATGGAGGTCTGATGGATAAATACAATGGTTCTAAGAAATTACAACACCCCACTTGGAAAAGTTGTAGAAATAAGAACCATATAAATTGCCTGAAGGGGATGAGGAAATTATTTAGGTTTAGAAGATAAGGGAACCGGGCTATTAACTACTGACAAGAAAATCCCGCGGCTACGACAGAGCTGAAGAACTCTCTATTCAACCCTCAATGCATTTTTCATTTCTTAAACTGCAAAGAAACATGGCACTTTTCAAACAAGTTCCCTAAGATAATGGTTTTTAGAGGCAACCAACAACCTCCAAGGCAGTAAGGGTGATATTTTTCCATCACTACTGCTGAAGAGAACCCTGACAACGAAGTGGTGATAGGTACGCTAGTTATTCATTCAATAATAGAGAACATACATTTTTATTATAGTTCTAAACATTATTTTATATCCCTGATGTTTATTAGAACAATCCCAACACCACAAGAAATAATGGATGTAAATATGTCGATGAGAATGGGAAATGGGGTAATCAGTACATCCCATGAATATAATCCTCCCATATCCTAATTTTTGGTTTAAACTTCCCGAAGAACCTCATCATACTCCCTCAGGTAGAATTTGAGGTAGTTCTTGTTCTGGATTGGCTTTCCCTATATAGAGCCTACATAAATTTCCATGAGAGAGAAATAACACTCCATATGAAGAATCAGCACCTGATTCTGTACAAGTGAAAGAAGGAGGATGAATCTTCCTTAGAACCATCATCTCAAGTAAGGATATTACTCCCCTATGAGCACATGTGTCTTTCTTAGATGATTGAGTCTAAGGAAGAAACCATCCTTGAATACATGCCTATTGTGAGTGAATTTGATGAAGTGTTTCCCGAGGAATTACCTGATCTTACTCTTAGAAGGTATATTGAATTCTCGATGGATCTTATACCTGGGGCATTGCTAATATCCCAGAAATCATATAGAATGGATGGAATGGAGTTTTTGGAGCTGAAGAAACATCTACTGGAGAATTTGAATAACTGTTTTATACACCCTAGTGCTTCACCATGGGTGCACCTGTCCTCTTCATCAAGATGAAGGATGGGTTAATGAAACATTACATTGATTATCGTGAGCTAAACTAAATCATGATAAAGAACAAGTGTCCTCTACCACTAATAGATGACTTGTTAGATCATCAGTGTGGAACACAATACTTACCCAAGGTGGATTTGCGGTTGGGATATTACCAAGTAAGGGTGAAGAAGGAGTATATCCCCAAGACTAATTTTCATACAAGATACAAGCACTATGAATTCATAGTAATTTATTTAGGACTCAATTATTCTATTGAAATATTCATGGATCTAATGAATATAGTCTTTAGAGATTACCTAGAGAAATTTGTGGTAGTATTTTTAGACGATATTCTAATATACTCCAAAACCAAAGAGAAGCATGAGGAGAATCTAAGCATTGTACTAGATACCTTGAGAATGGAGAAGCTCTATGAAAAGTATATGATGTGTGAGTTATAGTTGAATTAGGTATCATTCTTGGGTCATACCATCATAGGTAATGGGATATCTATGGATCCCTCCAAGATAGATGCAATTGTGGGATGGTCGGGGCCAACATCAGTGTTGAATATCCACAGCTTCCTAGGGTTAGCTGGATATTATCACTGATTGGTGTAAAATTTATCATGATTTTAAAACCATCTTAACAAGTTACATTAGAAGAGACTAAAGTTTTCATGGAGTGATGAATACAAAGAGAGCTTCAACGAGTTGAAAAAGGAGGGTTATCACTACGCCCGTTCTCACATTCCATACAAGTGGAGAACTTTTTGTGGTATTTATTGATGATTCGAAGAAGGGAAGGGGATATGTGTTGATGAAAAATGACAAAGTCATTGTATATGTTTCCAGGAAATTGAATGTACATGAGAAAAACTATCCAACACATGATCCGGAGTTGGCTGCATTAATCTTTACTTTAAAAATTTGGTGAAATTTCCTCTTTGGGGAGAAGTGTAAAATATATATTGACCAAAAAATTCTCAAGTATATATTCACATAGAAAGAGTTGAACATGAACCTATTAAGATGGTGATATCTGATCAAAGGCTACTACTACTAAATCTATTACCACCCTAGGAAAGCGAATAAGATGGAAGATGCTCTAAGTAGAAATGACCCATCGATTCTATCATTGATGATAATTGAAAAGAATCCAATATTATTAGATTTGATGAATATGGAAATGGGAATCATAAAGAAGGGAATATCATTAATCCTTTCACAAATTATTGCTCAAATATATCTTTTGGAAAGAAGAAAAAGGATGTTCAAATGGATGATGTGGGAATTCAGAAGAAAGTGGAAACTATCAGGATAGATAAATCCTCTAAGTTCAATGTTAATCTAGAAGGAATTGTGAGGTTTGGGAAAAGACTATGTGTTCCATCAAATCCAAAGTTTAAGAATTGAGTGTTAGATGATTCATATTGTTCAAATTTCTCTATTCACCCAGAAAACACAAAGATGTATCGAGATATCCGAGAGCATTATTGGTGGGATAACATGAAGAAGGAGATTGATGAGTATACATCAAAGTTCCTAGTATGTCAAAACGTTAAGGGTGAGAGGAAGAAGTATAAGGAGATTATGAAAACATTACCCATACTAGTATGGAAATGGGAGAACATCACCATGGACTCTGTCACTAGACATCCAAATAAATCCAAAGGAAACAATATTATTTGGGTTGTTGTGGATCCTCTAACAAAGACTGCATACTTCATTACAATTAGAGATGATTTTTCCTTGGATCAACTTGAATATATATATATATATATATCAGAGAAGTGTTAAGGTTGCATGGAGTACCACTATTTATTGTATCTGATCAAGATCCTAGATTCACCATTACATTCTATAATAGTCTTTAATATGTCCTGAATACAAAGCTAAACTACAGTATGACTTATCATCCTCATATTGATGGCCACTCTGAGTGGACTATCCAAACACTTGAGGACATTTTGAGATCATTCTCTATGGTATTCAAAGGAGGATGGGATCAAAAAATTCCTCTAGTTGAGTTCTTTTACAATAACAGTTTCCACTAAAGCATACAAATGACTCATTATGAAGCCCTTTATGGGAAGAGGTGTAGAACTCTAGCATTTTTGGGATGAATTTGGGGAGTAAAAACTCTCAGGTCCAGAAATGGTCAAAAAATACAGGAGAAGGTGCATACCATCTAGAAGCACATTAAAAATTCTCAGAGTCGACAAAAGAGCTATGCTGATAATCATCGAAGAGACCTAAAATTTGATGTTGGAGACATGGTATTCCTCTTCATATCACCATGGAAGAGAGTTATGAGATTTTAGAATAATGGAAATCTTAATCCAAGGTACGTCGACCTTTTTGAGATCCTTGATCGCATTGGAGCAGTGACATATTGACTAACACTCCCACCGAACCTATCTCAAGTACATGATGTATTCTACATATCCCTCTTGAAGAAGTAAATAACAGACCCATAACATGTACTCAATCCAGAGGTGGTACCATTATATAATGACCTCTCTTATAAAGAGAAGTCAGTAAATATGTTAGATCGTAGAGAAAAAGTTCTAGGAAATAAGATAATTCCGCTCATGAATGTTTTATGGAGACACCACAAGTTTGAAGAAGCAATATGGGAACCAGAGGAAGTGATGAAGTAGAGTTTCCCACATCTATTTTCGTGTGGGAAAAGAAAATTTTGAGGGAAAAATTTCTTAAGGGGGAATATTGTAACGACACAAAATTTTATTAATGAAAATTACACTTGATATAATTAAATGTATTATTATGTAAAATGGTTATATAAATGATATGCATTTCCTTGAATTTATGTTTTTTGATTTTAAAATACCATAATGAATTTTTACCATTGATAATATATCTGTTGAACTCTGATCACATGATTAGTATAAATATAAGTCTTTAACATATCCAATTTACTTAGATAAAGGAAGCGATGACCTCATTCAGTGGAATTGATCCATACGAAGCCCATTTGTCAGAGCTCAGAAAGGAGGTGGTGTCACTAGGTGACACTCTTGACTAGTCCCAAACTAACTTCAACATGTTAAGCTTGAATGGAACTGCCTATGGGATTAGTGGATGTTAATAGAGATTAGCACCCGTGCAATGCTTATCTGATCCTCCCTAAGAGGCAATCACCATCACAAACCTTACAGTTTGGTCTTATGCAGGTGTTTTAAGGGGTTATGTAACAGGAACCTAGAACTATGATTATGTGCATTATTTTTTATAGAGAATATAAACTCATTTTTTTATTGTTACATTGTAAATAGATTTTAATGAAAAATTGTATTTCTAGTTAATATTGAATTAAGAAATCTATTTTGATAAATTAAATAATATTTTAATAAATTATTATTAATAAATTAATTTTTGTTAAATATAAATGATCCTAAATTTTTTTAATACAATTTTAATTTTTATTAAGGTTTGAAATCAGTTTTTGTTAAAACCTATGAATTTTCGATAAATGTCGTTTTTTATTTTAAAAGTAAAAATTCACATATTTTGAAAATTATTTAGATAAAATAAATATTATTTTTGGAATCTGGATGTCAAAATTATCCAATGTTGAATTTTTCCTAATTTTCTTCAAGAGTCGAATTTTTGGGTAAAACTTTAATATCTTTTAAATATATAATGTGTTTTATGACATCCCAATGACCAAATAGTGATGTAATTAAATACTATAATTTTTTTAGGAAAATATATGGTTTACCTTTAAAATAATGTGATTTTAGGTATGTTTGATTTTTTTACAAAGCCTTAGCAGACCGTCCAAGACCTATAAAACATTTAAACATTTTAAATGATTTCCTTGAGAGTGTGACTCACCTCCATATAAGAAATCCAAATATTTTAATAATATCATAAATTGGTGTTAAAAAATAAATTCCCATTTGGAAAAAACCATGGGCAAAAACCATCGGTTGGTTTTGGGTATTGATTAGTTTAATGTGTGGTGTCCAAAACCTAAATAACAAAGAATTCCCTCAATTTTCCTATATAAACCCATAAAAAATACCACTTCTCTACACTCAAAACCCTTGGAGCACATCCCTAATATTTCATCCTCTCTCTATAATTATCCCATGGCATCCTAAGCTCCCTTGAAGTTTCTCTCATGCCTCTCCCAATCCTTTGGGACCACACTTCCATGTAAAGGATTTATCCCTTTTTCCCATTCTTGTTCAAATTTATTTATGTTGTTATGACCTTTTATATTCAATTAAAAATGTTAGGGTATGATTTATCTCCTCCCTTATACATACCTTTTTATGTTTTAATTATTGGATACTCCTTTCTCTCTCATTAACGCCTCCCATGTACACCTGTACCATGCCAAAATTTCGTAAGGGATTTCTCTCTCCTCATTTACATTCGTGAAATTATTTTATATTATGAATCTAAATTACATTAAATATATTTGGATATGTATCTATATGAAATTTTTACTATAAATTTGATGTGAATATGATTAGATACCATTTTCTCTCTCATCAACCATTTTTATAAATTCTTGTGTCACACTGTTATGTGGCCAAATTTGCACTGTGTTTTTTCAAGCCAAAGTCATTGTATAGTGAATACCATTACTCTATAAAGGGTATTCACTTTTATACACATTTAATTATCAATTATATAAATTCATTTATGTTTTCCATATTTCTTTTTTGTGGGGTAAATGATGATTTTTAATGATTCCATGTTTTATGATCCATGTGGAACACTTATGCATGAAATGAAATGATTAAGAAGGGTGTACCCTGGTAGCGATCCAATGCATTAGGTAATGATTGTTATCATAATACATCATGTGAATTAAGGGTTTAATCATGGTATTTAATGTAAAGTGAGTGTTTACAAATTTTCAATGTGCAATGATCCTTGGATCATTCTAATATCATGTTAATTATTGTTCCCATATTATCCTGATATAATAATCATTCTATATCATGACATTATGTTAATGTTTCTTTTGTGATCCATTGATATTACTATTGTCTAACATGTACGATATTCTTATGTATTTTTTACTCCCTTACTGGGATTTATAGCTCACCCTTTTCTTATTCATGTCCTCTGGTTATCCCATGAAATTTTAAGTACGAAGGAATGTTGTGGTCATGTAAAATAATTTTTAAATAAAGATATTGGGTTTTATGTTATGAGTTGTTATGTAATATTCTTAATTTCCAAAGAAACCAGAGATCTCAATCCTTAGAGTTGTCTTAATGGAATTTTTATGTAATAAATCATGTTTAAGTGTTTAATAATGATAAGGGTTGTTATAATAAAACTGAAATTCCCCTTTTGATTTTGAGAAGGATGGATGGGTAGATATCTGGAGTTCTTACATACCAGTTCATGGAGGGTGGTGGAAATATTGCTCATTTGTGTCTTCAACTCTCTCAAATCCAAAACTTGAAACTTCATCTCATTATACTGATTAAGAACAATTTGTTTTAAAAGATCATGGGTATTAGAATCTAACTTTGATTGAGAATTACTCTGCTGTTGACTTGTTGATTCCAAAGCTTCAAATCTTTTTGGGGTTATTAGAAACCCTACTAGTAAGGAGGAGGTTGTTGGAAATTTTGTTGAAAATGTGGCATTTATTGTTTTCCAAAACCCTAAGTCATATATTTTTTATCTTTCCAACATTGGTTTTATATTGGATAAAATGAATCATACTTCTTATGGGGATGTGTTTTTTTTTCTTTAGACATGGTCTCCCAAGGAATGTTGCTGTGCAATCCTCCGACTCTTGTAGTTGGGGGGAAAATTCAGGTTGGTGTACTGTTTCATAGAAAATTCCACAAGGACTAGTAGGAACGAGTTGGGATATATTTTGAGCCACATTAATCTATCTAACCATATTTTTTAATTCTTAAAAATCATTACCAATAAAATAGTTTTAACGAGAAGAAGGACTTACCTGATGTACTCATCTAAAAAGTGTTGTACCTCAATCACAAAATTATTTGGATTATTGTGCCATCTTATTGATCAATGCATGTGGAACTGTTGGTGTTTTTTCCACCAATACTCCTCCACCTGTGGAATCCATCATGCCACTCTCCATAGGTGGAGGTCCTTCATAGAAGTTATGTATGAGTAATTTCTCACTAATTTGGTGATATTGGAAGCTTGCACACAATTTCATGAATCACTCTTAGTAATCATACATTGAATCCCATTGGTCATTACTTATTACATATATCAATTTTTTAATGGTAGTGGTACTTTATGATGGAAAAAATCTCTGCAAGAAATGATGTTACAAATAATTACAAAAATTTACATCTTCAAGTTTTAAATAATACATCCGTTCTTTTACAGCTCCATTAATTGAAAATGAAAATTATCTTAGTTTGATTTTATCTTCATATACATTTCAAGGTTTTAGGGTTGAGAAAACAAAATTAAATTGTTTTATATGATTGTTGGGATCCTCACCAGAGAGGTTATAAAAGTTTTAAATTAGGTGTATGAATCTATATTTTAATTCAAATTCAAATTCAATATTTGGATATGCAATACAATTCAGTTGATAGTTAATGTCAGGTGCATCCAATTATATAAAGGTTCTATTAAGTTCATTATTATTATTTTAATCCCTTGGTTAAGGTTTTATTTTTGAATTAACATTTCATCCAATTAAAAGTTTACCAGAATGGAGGAATTCTCCAACTTGTTGAATGTTCAAACTTCTCATAGATTGAGATTATCAAATTCGATCTCGAAGGCTATGTTCAATCTCAGGGCCAAGAACTAAGAGATACAAGGGATTAGTTCATGTCATAAATCAAATAATAAGAAAAATTAACTAATTAAAAGTGTACCACAATAAAAAGAAAGGAATTTTGAGTTTATGGTCCAAGAAAGAGAAACAGAAAAAAAGAAATGAAGAAAAGAAAATTTTAGAAAGGGGAAATAAGAAATAAAGAAGCGAAGAAAATAATAAAATGAAAAACAAATCCTCTATTTTTTGAATACATTATTCAACTCCCTAGAAATAATGAAAATTTGAATGGAACTATCATGATAACTCTTAAATGATGTGTGATTTTGGGGTACTTAGGTGGAATAGAGTGGTTGACCAAGGACATCTCTCAAACATGCAGTAATTAAAAAAACTTGTTCAAGGGTTTATAAAAATAATGATAAAAGAAATAAATATAATAAAATTAATGGGGGTTTGAAGTTTATAAAATAATTAGAATATGTTTTCTGGAAGAAGATTGATTTTTTTTTTATTTTTTTTTGATATTAAATTTGATTGATAAAACACAACAAGACAATGTTTTTTTAGAACTATTTTAAAAAGAGTTACCTATATGACTCTAACTCTTCACATACATATTAATAATTATAATTTAAATTAAAATATACTTAATTATAATACCCTAATTTTTTAACCCTTAAAACCTATGAGAATTAACTAAACCATGAAGATAAAATGTATTAAACCCTAGGATAGTTTCAGAACATGGAATCGTAACACCTTGTTTTTATTGATGGTCGCTGACCAGATTATGATAAGTGGTGATTTATGGGACATAAACACTCTAGAAATTAGAAATAAATGTTTTTAGGTCTTTTATTTTAATGCTACAAATTTATCCCATGTCGTTTTTAGCGATTATGATAGTGCTCTCATAATTCATACATTACTCAGCCTTCTGTGTTTTTGCGTGAATTGTTCAATTGCTTTATTATTAATTTAAATTTAAAAAAATAATAAATAAATATTTTTTAATTAAATTAACTCATTTATTCAAAACAATTAAGTGAATAAGTTTAGAGTTATATTTATTACTAATAAGAATTACTCTTCCATGGGTGGTGCAGTCATTGTAGAAATGTTTTTTATTTGAAAAGGTCGTTGAAATGGTATAACCCAGTAATGTTTCTACTATTTATTTCAAGAACAAATAGATGTAGTAATTAATAATAAAATAGAATAAAATATAATTAAATATAATAATTATAAGAGTAACTATGAGTTTTTTATGAAAAAGCAAAAATAAGAATAAGAATGAGAGGAGGAAGGCTTGGATGAAGGGATCCTTACTTCGAGAGCTAACCATATTGATATTCTTGGATAATTGGAGTGTAACCAATTTCCCTCCACCGTAAACATCATAATTAACTCCCAAAATACTTCAAAAGAGAAACAAATATCCATTTATATAGTGGATGGGAGTCTAGGTTACAAGGTGATTCATGTTTGAATGGGGAAATTCAGCCAAATATTTCACTCGAAATTTCACTCTTGATTTGACCTGCAAAACATGTGAACCATCTGTTCTTATAGAAGGATGATTTGAGAAAAATGTTTTTAGTGATATTCACTAAATTTTTTGACCCAATACAAGAATGGATTAAGACTTTATGTCCCCAACACTAATGTGATTTCTAATCTGGCTAGTGCAGTCCCACATTTAGTTTTTGTCTCATTTAATCCA
This sequence comes from Viscum album, assembly GCA_963277665.1. Lineage (NCBI taxonomy): Eukaryota > Viridiplantae > Streptophyta > Magnoliopsida > Santalales > Viscaceae > Viscum > Viscum album. The sequence goes on from OY728122.1 coordinate 1,088,822,849, forward strand.
TTCAAATAAAAAATTTAGCTCAAATGTCCTAAATAAAAATCATATACCATCATTTCAGGAACATAGGTAGAACATGTTATTTTCAAATAATTCATATAAAAATATTTATACACAAAATACTATAGTGAATTATAAAGGAAAAACTATAATTTTCATCAAATTTTAAAAGGAATGATCTAATCCCAATTATTTTATAAATAAACAAATTTAATATAATAAAAGGAAATTAGGTTATTTGTTATCAATAAAACACTCAATAAAATTAATTTTTATCACTTCGCAAACTATTCAAGTTTTTAGAAATTTTAATAATCCCCAAACATTGAAAGAAATATTAAATGTTAAAATCTGTATAAACATGAATACCCAAGATAAACAAAAAAATATATTGGGATAAGGGATATGGTAAACCTTATCAAGCATCTGGATGTTTTTAAACTATAATATTTAACCCTTGTTTCTAAAATATCATTGTGAAAATGACGTTTTCAATCTATATTACACTAGTTTATGTGTTATAATATGGTTTAACTGATAAATCCTTAACCATTATTTTATTTTACAAAATGATATTAAATATCAATATACTTTTTATGTGATTCCTACATTGAGTTATTAATCATCCTAGTAACACTTTTGTTTTCATAAAATATTATTATAGACACATTAACATATTTTCTATGATATTCTAATTATTTTTTCATCCATATATATTGGGAACATGAATTAATTTCCAAAATATTCCCCACTTCCAATGTGTTAAGTGAAGTTTTCCCTTATTTCGTTCTAATCAACAAAAAAATTTACTTTTAATAAATAATGCTCCTACACATAGAGATTTTATATCCATAACATCTCCAACCCAATATGCATCAAAATATACTACTAGAAAATATCTCACAATTATTTTTAGTAAAGTGATATTTTCTTCATTTGGATTTCTAATAATAATTATTATTTAAAAAAATAATAAAAAACATCTGGACTCATTGATTTTAAGTACAAAAATATTCCCATAATTATTAAATACAAAGTCAAATTTACTAATCTTCTATATTTATACTTCCTAATTTTAGTTCTAAATATGATCAGAATTTAATTTGGTTTATAATAATCTATGTCAGGATATTTTTTTGCTTATTTTTATATTTTTATTGATAAATAAAGGTGTATGAATCCTTGAAATTAATTTTCATCCTATGATAATTAGTGATATCACCTACCCATTCCATTTATCTGACACCAAATATAATATTTTCAATAAAAAAAGTACCATGGAGTACCCAATCATAGACGATTTCACATAGAGATTGTGATCAACACATCCTCTATTTAATTATAGCTTCTTATATTAAGGATCCAAGAGCATACAATGATCATGGTGTTTTCTTCAAAAATTAAAATTCCTCCTTTAAGTGACACAAATTTCTTTCATTATCACTAGTTTGAAAGCATATTGGCTGTTCAATATATAATTTATCCTTAATAATCCCATTAAGGGATGAAATATTTACATCTATTTGGAAAATTGTGAATATTATTTGAATGAAAACCACAATTAATGGTTTATTTTAATCATGTATGTCCTCCGATGAAAATTTTTCTTCTACATATATGAATTTAGTTTTTTAATAGAATTTTTATACTAGACAATACTTTTTATAGATCACATTTCCATTCACATTAATTTTTTTAAATACCCTCTTTTCTCTAATGATGTTATGATCATTTTGAATCATTACAAGCTCCCATGCTTGATTGTTTACTATTTGACCTTACACCTCATTACTATATTTAACCAATTAATCATCTTTTATAACTTTTTAAAATGATATTTTCTCTACTTGTGATAATTTATAAGCATGATCAAAACTCCAAATGCATCATGTTTGAATTAGATTATTTTTGTCTCATTTGATATATGATTCCTAAATTTTAGCCCTTCTTTCACTTCTTAGAGCCAGTCGTTGAATCTCTTCATCACATTTTTATTCTTATGATATGTATAAGTAATCCTCGTAATTTTTTGTGTTTTTTAAACCACTATAATTTATAAAATGAAGTCCTTATTAATTATGAATTTCCTCCAAGACTAAATTTCAAAATTTGATAGAAGATTTTTCCTCAATCATTTTAACATCACTACTTTCCGTAATTTTTTAATACTCTTATTAAAAAAAGATATAATATTTACTCTTAGAATAGAATCCAAGACAAAATCCTTCAACAGACATGTCATAATGTCTTTTCTTATTCTTCCAATTTATTTTATATATAATATTTAGTCTCAAACAATCTAAAGAGTTTTAAATTTGGATGCATTCAAGAACTAAATAATATCTATTTTCTGTAAAAATTACCACTTTCACTACCCCTTTCCATTAATATTGTGAGATACCATTATTAATGAGTAGAATTATTAAAAAATTCACCATTAAATCTAACCTTTTAGGGAATCCAATTGGATTTAATGTCATTAAAAATGAAAAAAATTATTTATACATTGATTCTATAAATAACTATCAACCCTGATGGATGAGAACTCTATTCCATTTTCCAATAAAAGGATTTTTCATTGGACTTAAATATTTTTTCCAAGATAATATCCAATTATACTAAATTTATTCCATCATTTCATGGCTTTAATAATAAAAATGAATCCCATTGTACCATGGTCATCTATAAAAATTATTAAATATTTTTCTCCTTGAGTTTTTGGATGTTTCATTGGACCACATACATCTATGTGAATAGAAATAATTAATTGTGAAGTATATTTTTTTCCCTTTTCCCTATCGATACCTATTTTCATCTTCCCCCTCTTATTCGTCGTATTAATTTTCCTTATTTTATTTCATATTAGTATTATAAATCATAACTTTATGTTTTCAATTTATTTATGATTTTTCGATATATATGGTAAGAGATTTAATGCCACAAGGTTTAATCCTCTTATAAATAAAAAAACATTTGTTTTAATTATTATATAGTTAATAATTATTGTCATCATTTCTCTATCATTTAATAAATGATTTTTTATAAATTTCTTTTAATTAATGAAACCATCCAGTTGAAATCTACTTCATGTTCTGAGTAACAAAGTTGTTGTAATGAAATTTATAAACAATGGTATGAATTTAATTTTTTTCCATTTTATTTATATTTAGTGGTAAATATCCTTCAGAGTGGTAAGAGGTAGATAGAAGTTATAATTTGAGGAAAAAATCTCAGTGGAATAAATTTTTCAAAAAATTATAGATACAAACATGTATCATATGGCCTAGTACCATGGACCAAATGTCAAAATACTGAAGGAAAGGTTCCTAGGTGGAACATAATCTATCTGGTGGCCCCTAGTTAGCTATTGAATGGATACTCATACCTAGTGTGGGTATTGTTGTTACATAGTCCCCTCTAGGTTCTTTTATTTCATTAGAATATTTTTTTTTGTTAAAAAATTATAACATGTCTCCCCATCCTATTGGCCAATCACATGACCCTAGCTCCCATATCCCTCTATTTTATTCCTTAATAGTGTGAGGTCTCTTTTTTGAGTGCCTAAATTCAAGATCCATTTGTTATGTTGGATTATTTTTGGTAATTATTACTCATCTTTTATTTATTTTAAGTATATATATTGTTTATATTTCATTTATCATTTAAAATACCATAATTTGTGGTTTATTTCATTTGTTATGATTTCTTTTGATTATTGATAATTGAAATTACTATTTCAGATGCATAGGCTCATACTAGTATGAGGTTGGTGTTACCAATAATTTTTTTTTCATAATTGAAATGTATAATTTTAAATAAAGGTGCGGGAAGGTGAATATAAATGACCAGAAATATAATTGAAATATAATTTCTTTTCATGCTGATAAGTGAGTAAGGACTGTTTAACCATTGAAAGTTCCACCAAATCATATTATTAAACTACATGGCCATAAATAACCATTTACATAATATAAAATGTCATAGAACATTGAAAATGGAACTTAAGAGAGGTTTCCATCAATATTTATTCTGTTAGTTAGCCTTAAAAGGTTCCTTTGAGCACTCTGTTGTGAAGGTATGTAAGAATTTAGAACTAGATAGCAATAAGAATATCCTAATTATGTGTGTTGGGTAATTATTGGTTGATATGTATTGACTTTGTGTGATTTTACTAAGAGTCCATTCACCTAGAAATGTGTAAGAATTAAATGGTTTATATCTTGTTAACTCATACATTGAGGGATTAGCTGAGTTGGATAATAATTCTCTTGAGTGGTAATTTAAAAATTGGGGGGAACTAATAGTACATACACCCTTCTAATTATGGAAGTCTAGTCATAGCTCTCTATGAGCCACCAATTACACTGCAGACATGGGGTCCCCTTCCTGGGGACCACCCATGTTACTGAACTGTTCATTTGTCTTATAACTTTCCCAAATAAATTTTTTTATAGAACATTGAAACTAGAACACAATAGTATTTTCCATCTATATTTATTCTCTTAGTTATCCTTAGCAGGTTCAGTTTTGTGATCCTCAATGAAGGGGATGTTGGATCTTAGAACTATCTTGTGGTGATCATCTCTTAATTGTGTGTGTTGGGTAGTTAGACATCGATATAGATTTATTCCAAGTGATTTGAGTGAGAATTCATTCACCTATAAATGGGTAAGACTCATGTAGGTTATATCATGATAATTCCTAATTGAAAGGGTTTGATGAGGTGTCTACTAAGTCTATTGAGTGGTAATGTAACAACTGGGACCTAGTGATAGAACTTACCCCACTCTTTAACATTGTCGTCCTATCCTAGCCTTTACAAAACCAATAGTTTCCCATCAGACCCATCGTCCCCTACTTAGGGCCCATCTACATGTCTGAATGGGTCATCATACTAATGTTTTCCCCTGAGACCAACACATGTTATTTCTTGTGTGCATTTTCCTCATTTACACATAGCTAAAAAAACTTATTTATGGTCACCCATCCTAATCACCACTCTTGGAAAAGCATAGTCAATAGTGTAGTTTTAATTATGTAGGCTCCTAAAAATAAAGTCACAACATTTTGAAATGATTCATATCATTTAGGCAATCAACCATTTATAATTATGGGCTATTACATTCACCCCCTCTTTAGTGTACACCATCCTCATTGTGAACTTTATATCATAACCCAGGAAGTGCCATTACACTTTAGGCTGGGCAACCTTCCTACTATGTCTCTTGAGATGTAATGTAACAATTGGAACCCATTGAAAGCATAGATACCTAGCCTTAACATGGTCATTAGGTCCTGACCAACCAGGAACCACCAGTTTTCTAGCAGGCATGTGGCCTCCTACCTAGGGACAACCCATGCACCCGAACCGGTCATTAGATTAATGGATATCCCTACCGGAAAACACATGTTATTTCTAGTGTGATTTTTCTCTCACACACACACCCTGAGAAACATCCTAGATGCCCACCCATCCTGATCACTACTCTTGGGTAAGCACACTTAATTTTGGAGTTCTAATCAGGAAGGCTATAAAAAATAATAATGCACCTTTTTGACATAAGTTATATCATTTAGTCATTTAATTCATTATCATTATGTGGTTTTACATTAAACCCCTCCCTTAAACAAAAACATCCTCATTGTGTACACTAAATCTCTATCTAGGAAGTTCCACCACACTTTAGTATGGGTAACGTCCTTATGATAGCAATGTGACATCTGGGCTCCACTGACAGTATAGACACCCCTCCACAATATGGACATGTTGTCTTGGACCTCTAGGAACTACTAATTTCCCTGTAGATACCTGATAACAACATGGATACAACCCACATTCTCAAACATGTCAACAAAATAATGTCTATCCCCACATTCTAATACTTGTTCTTTCTAGAATGATTTTTTTCTTCACCGACACACACCCTATGAATCTTCCTAGAGTTTCAGCCATCCTGAAAACTAATATTGGGAAAAATAGCTTAATTATAGGGTTCTAATTAGGTAGGCCCCCACAAATAAAATTTCACATTGTGGACATGATTCATATCATTTACTCATTAAAAAATATAGCATTATGTGGTGTTAAGGTAAATGGTTATATGATGTGCTGCAATAATTTATTTTATGTGTGATGGTTAGAAAAAATGATAACCTAGTCTATTATGTTATTAGTGGGATTGGGTGAGATGGAAATCAATTTCATTAATATTGATGATGATACCAGAACAATGCCAATCGATTATACGCAAATACAAAATAATGGGGAGTTAGATGAAATTCTAACTCATTGTTTAGTTTATATGATTGGTGAATTTTTTAGTGTTATGATAACTTTGATAATTGGTTTTTTAGGTCATTTTATTATGGGTTCAAGTTTTAGTAACCCACATTATTCACGAATGATATATTTAGACTCGATATCAATGCTATACACAGCAGGTTGGTCTGTACATATGGGTGGAATATTAGTACTCAATAATGTGATGGGCATATAATTTATGTTGTCTTGTTACCGTATAAAATTTTTCATGCACTTATATATTCCAGATTTATCTATGAAAAATATTGGAAATTAACTACTTTTTATATTACTCACACCCTACACCAAAACCTTGGTAGGAAAGAAGAATTCATGGTTCACATTTCAGGAAAAGGGAAAGGAATCGTTTTATAAGGGATAAGCTACAGATTGTTGAAAGGGGTAAGTAGACAGGTTCATGCAAGGAATTGGACCCATATTTTATTATATATCTAATATTTTGATTAATTTATTATATATATTTAATTTAGTTGACCCATCAAGTTATCATACTTTTTACTTATTACATGTATATCATTTAATTTGGGATTATATTTTTATAGCATGTTATATGTTATTATGGATGGATTTTTATTATTAGGTACATATGTTTCTATTATTTCATAGATTATGGTTTATTATTATTTCACTACTATTTATTGTTATATGATAGAAGGTATAATTACATCACAATTTTTATAGAAAATTTTCCCTAGTTAGTAGCCTCTCGTATATAGGGTGGCATGCTTGAGGTCACATGACACAACTTGACTCGACACTATTTGGTTTACATGGAAAAGGATGTTACAAAGTGGTAAAATATCCATGTTTTGTTTTGTTTTATTACTTGGTACATGGTATAATGTTATAAGAAATTTTAGAAGTTTTTATAGGCCATGTACTTGTCAATAACTAACACCTATAAGAGGAATTTCAACTTACCAGGGGTGGAATTTTTATTTCAGTTTTTTTAATTTTAATTTTCTATTATAAGAGATATAGTTCATGATTTATTGTCTATTTATTACTATTGGACTTAGGTGGAAATATGGCATCTGTTAATGCATTATATTTGTCACGCAGGTCCACATAATGTAACAAACTACATCATATTTACCTTAAAATCAACCCAACTCACCACCAACATCAACCATGTTACCATAATCACTAGAGGCCACCAACAAGCAGTGAGGTATAGAAGTAGACCATGGGTGAATTATTTCCCTCAATAATGATAATCCTTAAATTATATTTTTATAAAAATATAAAATTTATCATTAACTAATATTTTTAATGATATTATCAATTTCATGCTTCAAAAAAATCATTACATACTATACAATGTAATAAAATAGAATAACAAACTCATAAAATAACTATAAAATATCCTCCACATATCACCATCAACCCACCTACAATATCTAGATGGGAAAACATTCCCATAAAAACTGAGTCCATGAATGATGACAATGTTTTACACAAAAAATACACATTTTCATATGCATCTAAATAAAACTTCGGTGGGTGAGTACACAGATACCCAACAGTAATTTTTCCAAAGGGTTCTATAAACGATCTATATAAAAATAAAATAGTTATTGTTGTTTGAAATAAAAATATTATAGTACCTTTTAATCATTAAAGAAAACAAATATTGAATGATCCAATATATAAAAGTACCAATGTAAAGTAACAAATGGAAACTATACATGTAGGGGTTTAACAATTCATCATAGTAGAGCACACAAGGGTTTAAGGAAGTGGGAAACCTAGTAAAATCATAATATTCCAAATATATAATCATATTTATAACCAACTACATATAAGAACATGACACCAGCTAGAGTGTAATCTTAAAACAGTGGTTATGCCCAAAATTGAACTATCTAGAGTAGAATACAAAGCTAGTATAGGAAAACATAAAGATTGTGGAATAATTCCCTAGAAATGTACATTTCATGTAACTCCTAATAAATATCAAAGGTTTCCCATGAAATGTATCATAATAAAAGGTTTTCTTGTGTATTCAATACAAATTATACACTAAAACACCTTAATAAAGATCTGACTATCATGTATAAACATTTCTAACATTATCATCCAATAGAAAATGAGAAATTCAAAATAATAAAAGTTACACTAAAAAATCACCTAGGATTAAGCTAAAATCCACTTAATCTCTGAATATTAATTTGAAAAAAAATTCAAAAAAAAATTATAATCCATATCCAAGAAACCCATGAAAAAACTTTTATGTAATTCATTGAAAACCTATGTTTGGAATTTAAATAAACACATTATATTAAATTTCATATATGAATATAATTTAAAAATTTTAATTAATTAATTCCCCAATCCAGGAAACAAATTTTAGAAAAATTTCTATTTGATACAAAAAATATTAATTTATATCAAATATAGACTACACTATAATAAGAATAAAATTTAAAATTCAGAATAATAGAAGGTGATATATATTTATAGATGATGTATTGAACCCCATACCTTTTACATTAAATTTAAGAAAATAATAATAAATAATACCATATATTCATGTAATAACACTTAATATACCTCAAAATAAAAATTCCCAAATTTATTTAAAAATAAGGATTCTCAAAGGATTTAATGATAACATACTCATTGGGAATAAAATCGACAATGTCGTGAATCTAAATCAAGTATATGAGGTTAGAATAAGACTTATCTCACATACTAGGAAAAACACCCCTTTAAAATTGAATGATTCACTATACCCTAAAGAAACCCTCAAATAAATCATTAATATTATAAAAATTTTACACAAGGAAACATAGAGGAGAGAAAAAATAAATAGCGGGGGAGTGGAATTATGATGGTGCTATAATATCTCGTGAGGAGTGGCTTCTCATGGTTTAATATGAGTAACTAGAAGAAGTTATGGGGATTTCTTTTAACTGTACCTTTCTCATGTCCCCTTAGCTAAAAATAAGGTGATTCCCCCCATTTTATAATTCAAAAACCTAATCATGATGATGATAATAATAACATTAACAACAAAATAATAATAATCATAATTATACTTTAAATGGTTGTAAATTTTAATTTCATATGGATACCAATGGGAATAATGATCGCATTACCAATCCTTTATCATATACACCAAATTTTAAGAATATTTTTAATATACCATTACATATACATTTTTAAATAAATACAGTTGAAAAACAATCTTCCTTATAATTAAATTTGAAACCCAACATAAACCACTAAGAATAAATATAAAACAAAATGTCTAGTATTTTAAATTATCATCGATTTCCATTTGATGTCCAAAAATGATAAAGATACATAACCCTGGATGTTTGAGAAGGATTTGTAAAAAAATACTCAATGCCTTAAGTGTATTTTTTCTTGGGTCACATGGTAACATTAAATTTTCAATCAACCATACATATATAATAGATTTTAAATTTAGACACGTGTTCTAGAAACACAATTTGAGAATCCATGAATCTGAACCATGTGTTTGGGTATTCTACCAAAATTTTCAAAAAATCAACTTAAAATCCAAAATTAAATGGTAAATAAAATAGATATCAAAATTATTCCATAAAAATGAAATCATGGGTGTTAAAAATCACATTCATATTATTGTATGTGATTAATATCAAGATTTTGAAAAGAATAATAATTAATTAAAATGTTAATAATAAGTTAAAAAAATTCCTTTAGATGTTATTAGTGGTATATTAATTAATTAAATATTTGTTTATTGATATATATTTTGATTCTTAAATTATGAATCATTATTTGATATATATTTGTATTATGTACCAAATCATGATATTGGGCTATTTTGATAAAGGGATTATAGTGATTTGAAACCCTTATATGAGTAGGGCGTGAATAGAATGACAAGATAAATTTCTTGATACTATTTTTACTAAATGAATATATAATGATCTATGATAAAAATATAAAGACACATATATTTTCATTTCAATAATATGACACCCTGATGACATAAATATGAGTGATGAGAAAGTAGAGATGAGTATTATATACCAATAGTGGCACTAAAACATCATATGGGAAAGATGTTTAGTTCTTGATTGTTGTTATTGAAACTCTCGACCAACTATAGAGCTGAAAGTGGTGATCAATAAATGTATGACATTATGAGAGAGGTATAGATACAATATTCACCTCTCTTATAGGATGAGGGTAGTTTAAAGGGAACACAGTTTTGGATGTGGTTAGTTTAGAGTATTTTAAAATATATTTAGAACCCTTTTAATTGTAGGGTTAAGATAGAGCTATATATATAATTTTTGGATTATAAAAACATTGGTGGGATATAAAGGTCCTAGTGGGACGACTTGTGGGTTTTTCCTAAAAGGAAATATTGGCTCATTTTTTTGATATTTTTTCCTCGAATCCCTAAATTTAATATACTATTAAGTGTTTATGCATCTTATTTAGGTGTAAATTTATGGTTAAAAATATTTGAGTATCATACACATATTTTTAATAGATTTTTACATAATGTCCATAAAGAAACCTAGAAATCTAGTGGTCATGTGTCATTTAGAAATTAGATACATAATACATGAACATAATAGTAAACTAAATAAAATTTATTTCAATATCAATAATGCACACAAAAATCACGATGAACATACATTACATCATATGATACCTTATAATCAGACAAAAAAAATGGTGTGAAATATACCCCATTAAGGGAATAAATATTAAAATGAAGTATAAAATATGAGTCAAGTGGAATAAAATGGTTTTGATATATGTAAATATAATATATAATAAAATAGAATCATTGATTAAATAAGAATAAATAATAGTATCATGGAATCATAAGAATGAATAAATAATATAAAACACGGCTTCATAAGAATAAGTCATGTATCATAGCCATGAAAATATAGCATAGTGTACTGAATTACATGATCATGCACTATACATAATATCCCATATAATGAAAACATTACCCAATTCATTGATGGGATATACAATTATGGTTGAACCCATCACATCATAATATGTACATGTATATGTGTTCCAAATTAGTAAAATAAATAATACATAAAGAATTAGCATGACAAAACCCATGAGAAGGAAATGGGTTACAAAAACATGTCATCAGGGATAGAAAAAAGATATATCCAAATTATTACCTAAAAAAGTGATTAAATATTTTTGGATGTTTATAATTCAATAAACTATCTTATGTCTTATATTTATAATTCATGTGAATAAAAATGTATAAAATATTATTGGAGAAGTAGGTATATAATTAACCTTTTAAATGATGTTTTAGGAATTGAGTAAAGAACCTTTAAAGAAAAAAAGAACATCATATATTCATAAAACTATAAATTAAAAAAATAATTTTTATATGAAATTGATATTATTTTTTGAAATCATGATGGAAAAATACTTTAAAACTATTATACAAGAAATGGAATCAAGAGTTGAAAAGTTCTGTTTAACCAAGTTTTCTTTAAATAAGATTATAACAAGGGAACTTCAAAATATTGTATATCCCTAGAATAGAAAGGAAACAACAAACTCAATATATATTTTAGGAACATATATATCAAAATATTTACAGATAAATAGTAGAGACATAAAGATAATACATGTAACATCCCATTACATTTCCAGGTACTTTTTGATGTTTCGATGTACCCATGTTTTGGAGTAAAGACTTGGGTTGCATTTGGGTGAAATTTTAAAGAAAAACTAAAGGATTGTGTGTTTTGCACGGTTTGTGCACGGTTAGACAAACCGTGCGGCCAAACCGTGCGGGACTTGAAACCTGGGCAGAAGCTTCCATGCGGGCAGCGCACGGTTTGTCTAACTGTGCGGATGAGTTGTGCGAGAATGGTGGACGAGGTTGTAGCTCACGCACGGTTAGCGCACAGTTTGTCTAACCGTGCGGCCAAACCGCGCGGTCACTTAAATAAGATCCTTAAATTGTTGATCATGCTCGCTTTTTACTCTAAGTTCCACATTTTTCCTCCAATGCGGCCCTAACTCAGTATTTGTCTTCTCCTAAGGCCAGAGAAGGTTCTTCCATCATTCTGGAGGCGATCCAAAGGCTCCTATTGGTGAATCGAAGTCCGACTCTTGAGGTATGTGATCATTCCTTATCGTTCTTGATCGGTTTCTTAGATCTACATAGATCTACTTCTCATTTTCTCTCTGTTTCTTAGATCTACTCCCGGTATGGGTAGATCTAAGTGTGTGGTACCAAGTTTGTTGAGTTTTGGTCTTGGTCTTACTAGGATGAGTGATCTAAGGTGGGTTCATGATGAAGAAACCCGGTTTTCTTGAATGTTCTCAACCGTTGTGGTTTTGGTCAAAACCTTTTAGGTAAGTGGTTCCTTACCCTCTTCCCAAATTGATTATAATTGTATTTTCTTGATTTATTTCAATTATTCATTTAAATTAAATTGCTCAAGTTTCTTTCAATAAAATTGATAAAAACTTGATTCCTTTGAATTGAGATATTTGAAATGTTTTTGGTATTGAAATTTGGAAAACCCCAATTCCATTGAATTGGCTGTGTTTATAGAAAATTGGTAGATTTAAATTGTTTAATTTAAATTAGAGATTTGATGGAAATGTTTTCAATTAGATTGTTGAATTTAATTGTGTAAATGAAATGTGTAATGATGGAATTGGTTTTGAATGGATTTCAAACTTATGAAAATGGATTAAAATGATTTGATAGAAACCATTGGTTTTATCTTGTGAAAGAGGCATGTTTTGAATAAAACCTATTTTGGTTTTAAATGGAATGAAATTTTCACTTTTGAAATGGAAGAATAGGATTGATCTTATTTTAAGAAATCTTAAAATAGTTCTCCAATCATGTAAGAGTGCATGGACGCCTTAGGTAGTTAGTGAGTTATTTGGATACACTCTACACTACGACAACATTCTAAAACATACTTGCGGCGGGTCACATCCCTGACGGGTTGGTGACGAGTATCCTTTGGCCATTTTCATAGGGACGTGCGTATACACATCTTGCTGAGTTCACATAGAGAGTGAATAATCCTATAACTGGTTAATACTATCGTATCTTTTGGCAGATGACCATGTTTCTCTCTTTTTTATTTATATTTGCGATATAAATTTATGTCAATGTTTTTGAACTGCTTTACATGCCTACTAAATTTATATAAACTATTTTATATAAATGTTTTACATAAGCCGTTGTTTTTGAAATATTCCATCATTTGTAAAACCTTTGTATAAATTGGTTTTTCCATCATTTGAAAACGTATAGCATGTTTTGTTAAAATATGCTTTCAAATTTCCAAACCTGTTTATTTGAAAATGTAATGATTTTATTAGGATGATCTATATTTGGAATTTGTTAGAGAATCTTTGGTGGTATACTACTAGGATTAGGCTCACACCCTACATTTTCCTTCGGGTGTTTGTAGATTTTCTTCTTCCAGGATCGAGCAAAGGGAAGGGACCTTTTGGAGGTGGAACCAGTTGTTGATCTATGGACTTGGTGAGTTGTGTCCTTTGGGACCTTGGGACTATTTTCCGTTTTGGTCTTTTGGTTTTAGTACTTTGACGTTTTGTGCCTATTTGTATTCTGGTATATTACTCCCAGTGGAGTTTCTTTTGTTATGCATACTCTTTTGTTTTACTCTTTCTTCCACATTCTTGTGGAAAAAACTTTCCCACTTATATATTGTATGATTTCTGGTGCTAGTCACTGACCCGTGGGGATAGGGAATGCCCTTCGGGATATGTCAGGGCCATCTCGGTTATCGGGTTACCACGGTACCCAGGCTGGTTCGTGACAAAATGGTATCAGAGGCATGTTGAGAATCTTGCCTTGATGACAGTATGCATTTGAGTATTCTTGTCAGGACTTATGAGGTATTTGTGATTGAGTGCCTAGCCAGCTCTCACTGCAATGAACCTTAAGTTTCCAGGGGTAGTTAGTGAAGGGCTACTTGTGGATTAGTTATAGTCTTTTCCCTATTTTTATTTGGATAGAGTGGAATCCAAATCTTCTTATCCCTTCTTTTAAGAGTAGTTTTCCTTGTTACTCAGGTTGAGTGTTAATCTAATGTCTTCTTTGTTGTATGCTGATGTTTTGTATCATCATGCCTCCGAGAAGACGTGGAAATAAAATCCAAAAAAGGCTACTACTGAATCTCAGCAAATAAGTCCTATAGTGGGTCCAAGTCTGGTAGAGGTGATTGTTCGAACTGTCCATGCTCTGGGACAGGCACCACCTCTGGTTCCTGTTCAGGTTCCAGCTATAGATCCTTATAATGATATTCTCCGATGTTGTTTCCAAGAGGTATTATGCTAGAATCCACCAATCTTCAAAGGCTCCACTGATCCTCAACATGCTGAGGAATGATTGAGTATGATCGAACGTCTGTTTGGGATTTTGGAGACACCGGATGCGATCAAGGTGAAGTGTGACACCTTCGTGCTCGAGGGACCAAGTAGGGGATGGTGGGAAATGATGGTGACAGCTGAGAAACATGAGGGTTTGGAGTGGAAAGACTTTAAGGTCCTTTTTACTGATCAGTTTTATCCAGAATATATGGTGTTGGCCAAGGCTGTGGAGTTTTCCAAACTTGAGCAGGCCAACAAAACCGTTACTGAATACTCAAATCACTTTGCTGAGTTGGTACAATTTTCTCCTGAAATTATATCGAATGAGAGGATAAAGGCTCGACGATTTGTGTTGTGGATTCGATTAGATATCCGTTCTAAAGTATTCTTGCTAAATCCAACCACTTATGCTGATGTGATGTATAGGGAAATGATGGTTGAGATGGATTTGGCACGAATGTCAGGGTTATAGGAAGTTCCTTTTCTTTATAGTGGCAGTGTTGGTTCCTATAAAGGAAAATGGAAGCGCGATGTTTCTCATGGTGGTCCTCAACAACAGAGTCATTCCAAACCTCCGGTCACACCAGGAAAGTCTTTCTTGACTTGATATAAGTGTGGGAAGCCAGGTAATTCTAAGAGGGTTTGCACTGAGTCCCCCAAGAACTATAGCTCCTGCGGATGCTTAGGGAACTTACAGAGATTTTGCCATCACTTATCTACACTTCATAGTAGAACAGGATCATCAGAACCTCCTAATACTACAGGGAAATAAAATTATTCATGTACAAAAGGTTTCCAGCCATAGGAATATGGAACGAAGCTTCTTCACACAATGGAAGAGTCTCCAGAGGTATCTTATATAGGTCCCGCAACTATGAGAGGTACCATTACTATAGCTTCTCCTTTAGTGACAACTCTTTTTGATACTGGTGCATCTCACTCTTTTATTTCAACCCATCTTGTTAATATTTTATTCTACCTATGGAGCTTTTATCTTGTGAAATGGATATTACTACACCCCTTGGTGTAATGAGAGAGAATGGTCTCCGTAGTCCTACTTGTGTCTTATCTCGATCAGATGTCGATCATGTTTGGAGTTTCTTGGTTTTTGACATAAAATACTTTGAATTCATATTTCGGATGGATTGACTCATTTCCAATAAATCCCGGATCAATTTTTATCATCAACGGTTCTACCTTACTACACCCAGTGGTGTGCCTCTTGTTTTTCAAGGAGAATGGGACCCAAGGTCAATTAGAGATGGACCCTCTTATCCAGAGTTGGGGAAAGTTATATCAGTGTTTTTCTTTGATCTGGAGTGAGATTCAATGTGTGGTGATCTTCCTCTTGTCGTCACTGAGTTTCTTGATGTGTTTCCTTCTAACTTCTCTGGTTTTCCACCAGTAAGGGATGTTGTTTTCGCTATTTAATTAATGCTGGTTACTCAACCAGTATGCATTCCCTCTTACAGAATGGCTCCAGCTGAACTAAAGGAACTGAAGTCTTAGTTAGATGATCTTCTTGAGAATGGTTTTATACACTCAAGTGTGTCACCTTGGGCAGCACCTATTCTCTTCGCCAAGAAGGGTGATGGTTCTCTTCACTTATATGTTGACTATCAAAATCTCAATCGAGTTACGATAGAGAAAAAATACCCTTTACCATGAATTGATGATTTGTTTGATCAATTGAAAGGGGAAAAGAGGTTTTCAAAAATTGATCATCGATCTGGTTACCATCAGTTGAGGATAAAGGAAACTGATATTCCTAAGACCGCTTTTTGGAGTAGGTATGGAAATTATGAGTACCTTGTTATGCCCTTCGGCCCAATAAATGCTCCTGCAGTTTTCATGGCTTTGATGAACACAATGTTTCGTGAGTATATAGATACTTTTGTGGTGGTCTTTGTGGATGAAATTATTGTCTACTCCAAGACTGAGGAGGATCATGTGCATCATCTAAGAATAGTTTTGGGTCTTCTAAAGAATCACCAACTTTATGCCAAGCTTTCAAAGTGTGATTTCTTGATTCAAGAAGTGAAATTATTTGGAAATTTTGTGTCAGAACAAGGAATATTAGTAGATCCTAAAAAGGTGAAGGCTGTTATGACTTGGTATCAACCAAAAAACGTTTTCGAGATTCGAAGCTTCTTGGGCTTAGCGGGATATTATCGCTGGTTTTTTTTAAAGAACTCTCAAAGTTCGCTTCTCCAATGACTGCTATGACTTGAAAGGGAGGGAAGTTTTCCTAGAATGATAAATTTTAGAGTTCTTTTTTTAGCTAAAGCATCCATTAACTACTGTGCCAGTGCTAACTCTTCCTGATGCTGGGATAGGTTACGTGGTTTTATGTGATTCTTCAAGTTCAGGTTTGGGATGTGTCCTTATACAAGGCGATCATGTTGTTGCCTATGGATCTCTTTAGCTTAAACCTCATGAAAAAAATATCCTACCCATGACCTTGAACTTGTAGCTGTAATGCACACATTTAAGTATTGGAGACATTACCTTTATGGAGAAAGGTTTACTGTGTATTCAGAAAACAAGAGCTTGCATTATATCTTCTCTAAAAAATATTTAAATCTCCACCAAATTCATTAGGTGGAGTACCTAGAATCATTCGACTTTGACATTGCATATACTCCGGGTAAAGGGAATGTAGTTGTAGATGTGTAAATCAGGAAACTTCCATCACATGCTGTGAAAGAATCTTCAGAAGAGTGGAGTTTGATGGTGCTTTTTTCTCAATTGCATATTGGAGTTCAGTGGAAGGGGAATGAGGTTTCATTAGCCAGTGTTTAGTTGATATCCACTACTCTAGAGTTTATTCTTCAGGAACAACAACTGGATGTTGAGTTCCATAGCATTAGGAACTCTCTTTATAGTGGGGAGACCGACACCCTGTGGTCGT
The DNA here is from genome assembly GCA_963277665.1 of Viscum album. Classification (NCBI taxonomy): domain Eukaryota; kingdom Viridiplantae; phylum Streptophyta; class Magnoliopsida; order Santalales; family Viscaceae; genus Viscum; species Viscum album. Next base: position 1,088,840,443 of record OY728122.1, read on the forward strand.
TCTCCAAAGAGGGTGTTCTATATTATCGAAACTGTTACATTGTGCCGTTAGCATCAAGGAAACATGTGATGGGGGTTTTCTATATATCTCAGTGGGATATGAACCCAAGAACCAAGAAAATGTTCTATGACATGCAGCGACAGTTCTAGTAGCCAGATATGAGATGAGACATTGCTGAGTTTGTATCTCATTGCTATACATTCTAGCAGGTGAATGCTAAGAACCATAAACCTTCGGGTTTGCTTCAACCACTTCCAGCCCCTACATGGAAGTGGGATGAAATCTCTATGGGCATTGTGGTTGGGTTACCTCAAACCCAGAGGAAGAAGAACGTGATATGGGTTGTGATCGATAGACTAACTAAGTCAGATCACTTTATACCTATTCTAGATACAACCAAAGTTGAGGAGTTGGGAACTATTTATGTGAATGAAGTTGCTCGTTTTCTCGAAGTTCCATATGATATATTCTCTGATAGGGATCCTCGGTTCACTTTTCTCTTTTGAGAGGCCTTCAGGAGGCACTGGGATCTTTGGTCTGTTTGAGCATGGCCTACCATCCATAGTCCGATGGCCAGACAGAGAGAGCTATTCAGATCCTTGAGGATATGATCTGTGCTTATGTTCTAGATTTTGGTGGGTCTTGGGATGATCACCTAGGGCTAGTTGAGTTCTCTTATAACAACAGTTACCAATCTGCGATCAGAATGGCTCCTTTTGAGGAATTGTATGGCCATCCATGTAAATCTCCTTTCTGTTGGTCGGATATTGGTGAATGTTCCTTGCTAGGACCGAGTTTGGTCCAAGAGACGACAACTAAGATCTTGTTGATTCTTTAAAGAATGTTGACAGCTCAGAGTCGGTACAAGTCTTATTCGAATTGTAGACGTAAACCTTTAGAGTACTCAGTTGGTGACCAGGTGTTCTTGAAAGTTTCACCCCAATTTGGTCATCAACAGCTTGGGAGGCAAGGGAATCTTGCCCCATATTTTGTGGGACCTTTTGAGGTTTTTGGTCTTATGGGGAAAGTTTCTTACCACCTAGATATTCCACCATAGTTGACGTTGATACATAATGTGTTCCATGTATCACAGCTGCGAAAGTATCTCTCTGATCCCTCTCATGTTGTGAGCCGTAGTGATCTTGTGATTGAACCAGATTTATCTGTTTCTGAAATACTAGTCAGGGTCATTGATTCTGATACCAAGGTAATTAATGGGAGAATGATACCTCCAGTCCGTGTACTTTGGAATCATGGTTCTGATTCTCATGAGACATGGGAAAAGGAGGCACTAATGATAGATCATTGGCCTCATCTTTTTGACGTGGAGGTTTCTTCATAGGCTTTTTGGGGGAAGAAAGATCTTATGGTGAGGAGTTTGTAACATCCCGTTACATTTTCAGGTACTTTTTGATGTTTTTATGTACCCCTATTTTGGAGTAAAGACTTGGGTTGCGTTTGGGTGAACTTTTAAAGAAAAACTAGAGGAAAATGTGTTGTGCACGGTTTGAGCATGGTTTGACAAACCATGCGGCCAAACCATCTGGGACTTGAAACCTGGGCAGAAGCTTCCGCACGGGCAGCACACGGTTTGTCTAACCGTGCAGCTGAGCCGTACGAGAAGGGTGGCTAAGGTAGTAGTTCACGCATGGTTAGTGCACAGTTTGTTAAACCGTGTGGCCAAACCATGAAATCACTTAACTAAGATCCTTAAATTGTGGATCTCGTTAGGTTTTGCCTCTAAGTTCCTTGTTTTTCCTCTTATGTGGCCCTAACATGGGATTTCTCTTCTCCTAAGGTCAAAGAAGGTTCTCCCATCATTCTAGAGGCAATCCAAAGGCTCATCTTAGTGAATCGAAGTCGGACTCTTGAGGTATGTGATCATTCTTCATCGTTCTTGATCGGTTTCTTAGCTCTACTTCGATCTACTTCTCCTCTTCTCTCGGTTTCTTAGATCTATGCCCGTTATAGGTAGATCTAAGTGTGTGGTACCATGTTTAATGAGTTTTGGTCTTGGTCTTACTATGATGAGATATCTAAGGCGGGTTCTTGATGAAGCGACCCAGTTTTCTTGAGTGTTCTCGACCGTTGTGGTTTTGGTCAAAACCTTCGAGGTAGGTGGTTCTGTCCCATCTTTCCACATTGATTATCATTGTATTTTCTTGATTTATTTCAATTATTGATTTAAATTCAATTTCTCAAGTTTCTTTCAACTAAATTGATTAAAAATCAATTTCATTGAATTGAGATATTTGAAAAGTTTTGGTATGGAAATTTGGAAAACCCCAATTCCATTGAATTTGGTGTGTTTATGGAAAATTGGCCGATTTAAATTATTTAATTTAAATTGTGGATTTGATGGAAATGTTTTCAAATAGATTGTTGAATATAATTTTGGAAATGAAATGTGTAATGATGGAATTGGTTTTGAATGGATTTCAAACTTAGGAAAATGGATTAAAATGATTCGATAGAAACCATGGGTTTTATCTTGTGAAAGAGGCATGTTTTGAATAAAACCTGTTTTGGTTTTAAATGGAATGAGATTTTCAATTTTGAAACAGAAGAACGGGATTGATCGTATTTTATGAAATCTTAAAATAGTTTTCCCATCATGTAAGATCACATGTAAGCCTTAGGTAGTTAGTGAGTTATTTGGATACACTCTAGACTACGACAACGTTCTAAAAAATACTTGTGGCGGGTCACATCCCCGATGGGTTGGTGATAAGTCTCCTTTGGCCATTATCATAGGGACGTATGTATACACATCTTTCTGAGTTCACATAAAGAGTGTGGAATCCTATAACTGGTTAATACTATCGTATCTTTTGGTTGATGACCATGTTGCTCGCTTGTTTATTTATATTTGAGATATAATGAATGTCAATGTTTTTGAACTACTTTACATGCCTGGTGAATTTATATAAACTATTTTATATAAATATTTTACTTAAGTAATTTTTTTGAAATATTCCATAATTTGTAAAACCTTTGTTTAAATTGGTTTTTCCATCATTTGAAAATGTATAGAATGTTTTGTTAAAATATGCTTTCAAATTGCCAAACCTGTTTATTTGAAAATGGAAAGCTTGTATCAGGATGATCTATATTTGGAATTTGTTACATAATCTTTGGTGGTATCCTAATGGGATTAGGCTCACACCCTACTTTTGCCTTCAGGTGTTTGTAGATTTTCTTCTTCCAGGATCGAGCAAAGGGAAGGGACCTTTTAGAGGTGGAACTAGTTGTTGATCTTTGGATTTGGTGAGTTTTGTCCTTTGGGACCTTGGGACTATTTTCCCATTTGGTACTTGGGTTGTAGTACCTTGACCTTTTGTGCCTATTTGTATTTTGGTACATTACTCCCAGTGGAGTTTCTTTTCTTATGCATACTATTTTGTTTTACTCTTGCTTCCACATTATTGTGGAAAAATCGTTCCCACTTTTATATTGTACGATGCCCGGTGCTAGTCGCTGACCCATGGGGATCGGGAACACCCTTCGGGCTATGTCAGGGCCAGCTCGGTTATCGGGTTACTAGGGTACCCCGGCTGTTTCGTGACAATAAATGACTTATAAATCACAAATCAAAAGAGATAAGGGTGGGTTGAGAGTTCCCATACCTCGATTACTGAATCGGTTGATAATGTGTCTAAAATCCATAATAATAAAATTAATGTTATTAAATACTTACATAAAAAAATATATTTTATTTATTATTAATATTTTATGTTTTTATGACCATTTTATTAGGACATTATGTTCATGTTCACCATTATGAGGATGTTTATTGCATAGTTCTAAGGTCACAACGGTTTACCAATAATGAAGATGTTCTTGAAAATAATTCCCCAAATTTAAAAGTGTAATGGAATGGATATCATTTATTTCTAGTCATTAAAATGTTATATATATCAAATAGTCCTCAAAAATAGGTACTGTTCATAAATTATAAGTGTTATCGTTTAATGGTTAGTTCATTTATGTGATTTTTCCGACCATGATGACCATTATTGGTTTTAATTATTTTTTATTATTATTTAAAAAATTATAATAGTAAAAAAATATAATATAATTATTAAATTCATATTTAACCATAAAATTTTCATTACAACTGCCTATAAAGGTGGTGATGGAATATTAATTTCACTATTCATGGAGGTAGTGAAACGGCTATAATTGGGGAGACATTTTGATTTTAGAATAAATGATAGATAGTTAGTAATTGTTATTACATTAATATAATAAAATTTAATTATATTGATGTCATTATATTATAATTTCTAGGATATATTTGGAGGATTTATAAAAAATGATTTTAAAAGATCTTGGTTGACATAACTGAAAATTTTATTGGATGTCCTCCTTTGGTAAATTACTTGGTATTAAGGAATAGTATTATATGTGAAAAAAACATAAAAATGTATATAAGGATATTTTTAAGTTATTTTTATAGATTTTTGAAAAGATAAGGAACTTAATTTATGAGTAGAGGTGGGGTGATGAAGGGTAGTATTTATAAAGGGGAGGAGTGGTTTTGAATAAAATGTTTATATATTTATTATTTTATCTCAAGACTACCAATAATGATAATTATTAAGAATATAAATAGTAATTAGTGAATATGTGGATGAGATAATAGTTTCTGACATTATCCTATATAAAATTAATCTTGTATTTAAATTATAATTTATGATACTATATTATGAAGTATTTTACTATTCAGTAAAAATCCAACATTTTTATAAAAATATCAATAATTTTCATAATTTAATTTCTAGATACCAATTCAAAAAATGGAATCTATTTTATCAAAAAAATTACCAATATATGATAAAATTATTTTCTAAAATATTATTCATATTTTTAAAAAATATTAAGTTTTTATGAAATAATAAAATTTATTACACTTAGAAAAATTACTTGTCAGAATATAATTTTAATATTATTTATTTACATTTTTGATAAAAATATTTATGAAAATAAAATTTTACTATAATTTTTTTAAAAAAATTTAAAATTATTTTTAACGGGAAAAATATATAAGTTTTCCTAAAATACAATTATAGTTTCTTTGTGTCAAATATTTATTTTATCTTATTTAATAATTTTATTTAATTTTCTCATAAATAAATTATATTTTTATTTAATAAGATTCCAGATATTATATTACTATTCCTAATGACTAGTTTACTATTTTTAATACTCTAGTTACTATTCCAATAGACATATTTTCAATGTTCATATTTTGAACAGTGATATTGGTTTTCCCCTCAGAAATACCTCTTAATTCCTACATTCGTCATTCAATTCAATTCTTCTGGTGATTCAAAATTATTCAATTTCAAAATTTTAGTCACATTACTATTTTTTTTTGTAGTATTGTTCATGATAGTGATTTTTTAGGAGTCCAATGTGATTTAAATTTTCCTATTTTTTTTGTTTTTGTGTGTGTATTGTGTGATTTTATTATTGTAAATTATACTTCTTTACCAATCCTTTAAATTTAGTTTTCTAGATTAATATAATAAATTATTATTGTTTTTTGTTATGTGGTATACACGTCTTTTAGTATATTACAATATATGAAATTTATTCTGAAGGAAAATACTATACATAAATGTTTGGATTGTTACATTAACCCCCCTTTAGAAACTTTTTCCACAAAAATTTATTTTATATAACAAGATAAATAATGATGAGTGTACTTATATTTCATTTCTTCATTTGGTTCACTTGTTACCGATTTGAACATGTTGTTTTTAAAGGTATTTTGGTAGGGAGAGTTGTCTTATTGTGTATTACTGTGTCTTTATGGTGCAAGATCTTTACCGACCACTAATCGTATGAGAGATCATGCTCTAACTGCACCACTTTTTTATATAGTACATGTGATGGATATGGTATGTACTTCTTGAAGAGGGATCTGTGGAATATGTCATGTACTTGATAATGGTATAGTGGGAGTGCTAGTAGATAGGCCACAACTCTGATGCGATCAATAATTTCAAAGGGGTCAATGTATCCAGGACTCGTCATTTCCTTCTTTCCAAAACTTCTGATTCTATTCTAGGGAGATATATGAAGGAACACTTTATTTCCAACCATAAAATCATGTTATCATCAATGAATGTTAGTGTATTTATTCTATAGACTCTTTGATGATATGATGTATTGTTTAAATTAATTGAACTTCTCTAACATTTCATAAACCATTTTAGGTCATGGTAGTTTATGTTCTCCAACCACATCCCAACATATTATAGTTCTTCATTTATTCCCACATAAGGATACATATGGATCAATATGAACACTCGAGTGAAAGATATTTTTATATGTTAACTTCACCTGAGTAAGGTGTTAATCCCATCCTTCTATAAAGCCAATTGAGTAACCAAAAAACATATCCTCAAGTTTTGATATATTCATTTAAAATTATCCTTTATTATGGGGGTGATAGGTCATAGTAAAGTTCAAAACAATGATTAAGTCATGTTGTAGAATTTTCCAGGACATTGAGGTGATGGTGATATCTTGATCAGATACAATTGATAATGGTGTTACATATAGCTTCACCACTTCTGTGATTTATATCCTTACAAGTTTATCATGATACAATTCTCCTTGAATGGATTTTAATGGAAAAGTACTTCTAATAACGTCCAATGAAACTCCTTTTTTAATTATTTCCTTTAGATTTATTTTGAATACCTTTGATAAAATCCATAGGGTTGTTCTCTTATTTCTTTATAAGCATTGGTAATGGTTTCATCTTCCCCTTGGAATTTTTTCTTTATTTATTTTCTATCATACCAAAAATTTTGATTAATATTTTGAAATCTCATTCTTGACATTTTCCAACTAAAATTTCTTTTGGAGATCTCTATACATCTTTTTTCTCCTAGGGTGGATATTGAATATTAAATTATGAACATCCTTTAACATCACTTTGTTTATAATTGGATTTGATGGTACACATTATCTTGTCCCAAATATCACAAATCCATCTTTATCAATGTTTACATTTGATAATTTACCCCTGTTATATCAACCTGCTTTTATATCACTATATACACCCTCTGATCATTCTTAGTATTCTCCAAAAATGGATTGTTGAGAAATCATTTGAGTAAGGTAGGATGTTCTTCCTTTCATTATGATTATCGTGTCCATCCTTTTCTGGTCTAATATGATTATATCCTTATGAATTCTCATTATGGATATTGTTTTATTTACTTTGATCATCTTCCACTCTATTTACCTACCTAAGGAAGTAATAGATTGAGAAATCATATTCCTTGAGTAACTCTTACCATATTATTTGGTACATGTTGATATATTTTCCTATGAATATATGTTTTAAGATATTTTTATCCACAAATATATATATATATATGTAATATCTCTGTAAAGATAATTCTTATAAATCCTCAATACAAATCTAATAAAACCAACTCCAAATCATGTGGTGGATAATTTTTTACCTGAACCTTAATATTTATTGAGGAATGGGGTACTACTTTATCATTTTTAATTTTCAAAAAATTAATCCATTCTTTGATATATTATTGCAGATCAAAAATAATTTCCCACTTATTGGTAGTGTGAGAAAGTGTGCTGATATTAGTTAATTATTTATCTCCTTGAAGTTCCCTAACGTTCATCAACCCTGGTATACTTTTCTTTGTTCAAAGTTAAATTTTTTATTGAGTTTGAAAATTGTGAGAAGATCCTTAAAAATAATTGATAGTGACTAGATAATCTTCTGAAATTATGTATCTCTATTATAAATGTTAGTCTAATACATTCCTAAATCACCATTATTTTTTCATCATCCATATATTTCCCCTTTACAATGCAACAAATATGTTACTTTCTTCTTTTAGAAGTCACATTTAATATAATTTTCATACAACTTCTCCTTACTCAATTTCATTACCATATTACTCAAATAATCCATATATTCCTCCCTTATTTAGGAGTATATAAGAATATAATATATAAATAACAAAATAAATTTGTTGAGGTTATCTCTAATGAATGTATTCAATAATTACATTAAAATTATTGGACAAATAGTGAGTTTTATTGGAATCATATAAACTCATAATGTCTATAAATTGTAATAAAGTCAATCATGGGAATACCCTCCTTATTAACCTTCAATTGATAAAATCATGATCGAAGGTAAACCTTATAGAAGTTTCGATCCCCACATAGATTGTTGAACAATTTATCAATTCACGGTAGGGGTACATGTTCTTTATCACGATATTATTAAGTTCATGATAATTAACAAGAAGAAATATTAACCCATAAATCTTCTTGAAAAATAGGATCGGTGCACCCCATAGAAAAGTAATTGAGTTTATGGAACACTTATCCAAATTATATTGAATTTTATTCTTCAGTTATTCAAATTTAATGCGGTCCATTCTATTGGGACTCTTGAATATTGGTATAGATCTAGGTATAAGTTCAATTTGGAACTCTACCTCTTGATCAAAAGTAAAACTAGACAAATCTTCATGGAATGCATTAGTATATTCCCTCATAATGAGAATGTCTTAAATGTTTATCCTCACATTTATCATAGTCATTTTACCTTATTATTATTTCTCATAAGGCAATAAAAACCATGCCAGATAAGGTTATTTTAAAATATATCCTTTATCCTCCTTGAATTTTTATATAATCCGAGGACGGTTTGGGATATAGAAAGTGATTTAACTCTCCTATAAATTGATGATGGATCTAAATTGAGATATCCAATCCATTCCTAATAGAATATAAAATTCTATTAAAGGTATTTTATCAAGTTTTTATGGGCTATTTTTCAATCAATTAGTAATTGGGGAAGAGTTAAATACTTATGATACAGAAACCGCACTACTTATTGTTATTAGAGATAACTCAGACTCCAAGTATTCAGGTGGTGTTTGAATATTTCTTTTAAATTTTTACGATATGATAGAATTCTTATAATTATAATTGCATAAGATATTTTAGGTTCAAATATGGATAATAAGGGAACATTTCCCTATTTTATTATAGTTTTAATAATTTTCTAAAACCATTGTATGGTTTTAGACCATCATAGCCCATTACGTTTCATGTTTTGGGTGTTAGAGATGCTGGGATATTGTTCCAAAATGGAAGGATGGAATTTAACCCTTGACATATATTGGGATTTTGTTTTTTGATGTGGTGGGATGTGTTATGTTGTTAGAGTTTGGTTGAGATATTTTATTACAACATGGTATTAATAGTTGTTGAATAGGACCTTGGGTGTCATATTTAGGTAGTCATAACTTTTTATATGTTTTTTTTGTGTTATCCATTGACTATGCAATATTCTTGGATTAGAGGGATGTTTTTCTTGTCATATTTCTTATGATATAGTCCTTGATGTTATGATCAGAAGATCATGGGGGGGGGTATCATGGGCTCTTTTATTTTGAAAAATACTATGTCATGGTTCTTTTGTAATGTTATGGTTAGGTATATGTGTTTATATTCTATTATATAGTGATAAGAATTATTCCATGGTCTCTCAATAGTTTATTCAAATTCATTTGTTATCCTCCATATAATTTTTTAGATTCATTCAGAAAAAACCCATTATGTTGTATCCCTACCCACTTTCACTATGGTTTCATATTTTTTTAACTTGTGTATAAATTTAACAGCCCCTATTAATTTCATTCTTTCACCATTGATTCCCTAAACTATTGGCCAAAAAATAGATCTTTTTTTGTGAAATATTTTAGTAAATTTTATTGCCTTTAATGACTTGAATTTGTGAACAATTATTGGTGAATCAAGGTGTGTTCCTTCACCTATCATTATAGTTTCTTCCTCATTCCATAATTGTAGAAGGTTTTGGTAGTATTAGTGTTTGGATTGTAGTATCTTTATGATGTAGTTTTGATACAAAATTACTATGATCTTGGTTTATTGGTGATCCCATTCTGTAGGTTTGGTCTTTTGTTGATCCCTTAATAATACTTCACTTATATAGTGGTTTAGAATACCATTTTAACACATGAAATTCAAGATCTCCCACTTCTTTATTTTTTTTTATTTGGATTTTTTATGCCAATTTTTTCTTTTGGTGGATGGAAAATTTTATTTAAAAATATAATGAAATGACATAAATGAAATCAAAGGGGGAGAGAAACATTTCATATAGATACATGTCTTTTTGGTATTAATCATATTTTGATGCCAATATACTATTGTCAATATAAAAAAAGTATATTGATAATATTTGTATGCCATGGATGTGATTTTTCTATTGTAAGACCCTTTTATACAATTTTAATCAATTAAAGTTGGTTATTAAATTGGTTTCATGGAATCTGGTATCAGAATGTTGTTTTTATTAAAATTAAGGGGTAATGGTAATGGTTTTTAGTAAAATATGTTGTTATAGTCTCATTAATATTTTTTTGGACTTGGATGGGTATTTATTTTGACTATATTGATATTGGATTTATAGGAAAGAGGGTGACATAATATATTCCATGGGTAATTTAGTGTGATATGGATGTAGTTTTTTGTTTTTTTAGTGAATCAATAACTTCCTTTCTACAGATGGAAGGGAGAAATGTTGGGGATGTTGTTGATCGATGGAAGCGATGGTTATTGTGGGATTTTTTATTCACTTAGTAGTATCCAATTATTAATTGTAATGATGATTCTTGAAGTGAAAAGTAATGTATAGATTAAACATTATTAGTGTATTGAATGACATACCATTAAATATATAATTTAATTGAGTTTTGAATGTAATATGGTCGGTAACGATAAATTTGGAAAATGGATTAATTGATATTTCTTAATGGAAATCGTGCACGGTTGTGGAAGATATTTATTTCAGAAGTGGGGCATGGTTGTGATGATATAACCGACAATGGTGGAAGTGTGTGATGGTAGAAATGTGGTATTTCTCTGTAAATATTTTAATACTATTTTTTGGCTTGAAACCACTAGGTTGGTATTCAATTTTCTTATAATATATATATTTTTTCTTTCTGACTATATGTTCACCCCACTAGAGTCGTATAACCTCATCAATGGGCAATTTTATAAGGTTCGTGGTGTTTTCTATAAAGATCCAAGTTTGTGATGGAGCATAAGGAAAACTATTCCCTCTTTCATATTATTCATTATAGGTGTGGTTAAGGTTATGATGGATTGAGGTAGTTAAAATCATACTAATATAGTATGTGGTGTATTTGTAAACCATGTAGAGTATTGATGAGAAACTACCTAGAATATTAGTAGGCCATGGAAGGAATTAATAAGGTGATTTTACATGGAGAGGGTCATTTATGGTAGGATGATAACACGATGTTGATGTCAATCTGGTTCAAAACAACCTAATATATTGTATAAGAGATGATATAGATGATATAATTGTGATATGTAGAAATGTTGTTATATGATATATGGTGTACTTAAATATGGATTTGGAAGGGATTAATAGAACATGATGTTGTATGTTGGCATGTGAGAGTGAAAACCCAGTGGGAAAGAGGTTATATAATACTTTTTTATTATATACCAGATATTATTTTATTCTTCTTGGATGGGATATTTGGTGAGTTTGGGTGATAATTTCCCCGATAAAAGATTGTTTTTTACTATATTTTCTTGGAATCATTAGTAATATTCTTCCACACATATATGGGAGGTATTGAGTATGATCTTCTTGAGTATAAAATTTTCTCACATCCATAAATATAAATTATTTTTATGTTTCATGGGTATGTTTGGAGATTTCACTAGATTTTACTAGCTTATATTTTGATGTTATTGTTGGATTCACTACCTATGAGTATTACATGGTATCTGATTTTAGACTAGTATTTATCTAACATATTCATCCATTGATACTATTATGGATCTTAGTTTATTTATATCATTATGTTGGTTGGTAGTCTTACTTATGTATTCCTACGATATATGAGGGTAATGCCTCCCATTTTGAGGTTTTATATGCTTGATTCTGGTCATCAACATAGGGCCTGTTGGAGGAATGCCACATGGGTTAATCTAGTCCTTTTTATAGGTCCAATAGTTCTTCCATGTGAGGCCATATAATGTAAAAGTGGAACCAAATCCAGATTTAGTGTTAAGATAATCTCTATATTTAGAAAATAATGAGGATTTCATGTGGTAGTTGGGAAACCATAGTAGTTGAACTTAGTAAATTGCATAAAAATGGAAGATTATCCATGATGAAAAATTATATTTCTCTATATTATTTAACACAAGGAACATAACGTCGCTGATATTTCTATATAAAGTAATCTACTTGTAGGCTAGAGACCTCAAAGAGTTATATGAATTATAATTTTTCTCACTTTCTATTTATGAAGGGGAGTGGTTTTTGGAATGTATTTTAATTGAACTAAAAATACCAAATTAAATTAAATTAAATTAAATTTCATATTTCTTGGATTAATATTTTGGTTCCTTGATATCATTTATTCACTTTGTCTAATGTATACTCACAGATTAGGTCGGTGTGGTTCAATAGTTTGTCCTGGTTGAACATAGTGTGGTTGAACCTACTGAGGAGGATGGGCTATAGTGGAACATATTGTTTGATTTCTAGAAATAATGCATTGTGAAATTTGGGGGCGGGGAGAATATCTAATTTGGAGATATATAAATGGTCATAGGAGATTGAGATTACTTTTATATTGATTCATACTTGGGAAGATTATCACATACCACTACAAATTAGAAATATGTAGGTATTAGTATGTTAGTGGTGGATCTTTTATATCTAGTTGAGTAGATGGGACCATGTTTTGTTGGATAATTTCCTAAGATTGTATCACAATGATTTTCTATCTTCGATGATGAGGGTGGTAGAGAGAAATGATTTCTCTCTCTTTACTAGGGAAACTAAGTGTGACAGAGCATGGGATGAGGTTCAATTACGTTCATTACTTCATCTATATCTTTTTCTATGATGATAATTCTAAATCATGGTGTTTTAAGGAGGCACTATGACCGGTTATTCAATATATAGCAAATTATTTTTTTGACTATACACATAGAGATATATAATATGGTTGAGGTCATTAAGACGATTCATGATCATAAGAGGTCATCTTGAGAGGGGATCCAACAATGTTCATTGACGTGTTGAATGTTTAGTGGAGGATCTTAGTTATCTGAACCATTGAGGATTCTTTCGATGGGGTGTAGATAATAGTAGTTTCCTCCTAATTTATTAGAGTCTAGTATTTTTAATGATTATACCAGGAGCTATGGGATGATGTTTCTACTTTATAGAGTAATACTGATGAGTGATTCTAGTGCATTCCCACCACTAGGGATTAATATGTTGTGGGCGACCCATTTCATTTTAATTATTAATACAAATTATATCAAAGGCTATACAAATTTTAGGGGTAGTATTATTATTTTCCCTAGAGAGAATATGTAGGTGGTAGAGGTCATCCCCATGATATCCCCAATAACCAAGGACATCGGTATGAGCTCCGTCATGGAGGTGGTTGTTATCACAGAGAAAGAGGATCCATATATAAAAAAATGCAAGTTTTGGATGTGTCAATGCTATATGAGGCTAAGATTATGCGAGGAAAAATATATTATTCTTCCACTATCATTTAGGATTTGTTTTATTTTAGATATCAGCACTCCCTTATTATAGGAACCTTGGTTATTTCTTTGGGTTTTGAGGTAGTGAATCTTCTATTTCCCCTTTTGTTGACTATTCCAATTAGAGGTCGAAATATTTTGTTTGATGTGTATCTGAGTTATGAGTTGATAGTGGGGAAACATCAGTCATCTTGGAATTTCTTACTACTTTATAAACATCTAGAAAAAGTTGTACTTTTAATCTAAAATTTTTCTTCCATGAATTTCTTTATTTATTTATTTTAGATAAGAGTAATGTCTTACAATGAGGAGGGATAACATGTACTATTCATCAATGAAAGTGAATATCATATGGTTCATAGAAATTTATATATATTTGTAATAAAAATTACATAAATTTAGATGGATTTAGTGGGGGAGCCCATCGCTAGAGTCATTGACGAATATATGGATGTTTTTCTCAAGAAGATTGTGGATTTACTCCCTCAATGTGAATTGAGTTTGGGTTACAGTTGCAACCGAGTTCCTCTCAAATGTTGATGTGTCCTTATCAGATGAATCCTTTTCAATAATGGAATATGAGGATTTGGGTTTATGATTTGATGAAGAAGAGATTTTTCCACCCAATGTGTCACCTTGGGGTGTTCCTATGTTATTTCACAAGAATGATAGAGGATGTCTATGATTGTGTATAGACCATAAATAGTTGAATTAGGTGATGGTCAAGTATAATTACCATCTATAAAAGATTTATGATACGTGTGACTATTTTAATATATGAAACTAGTTTTCAAAGATTTATTTGTGGTCTATATATACCCAAATGAGAGTTAGGAAAGAACAAATAATGAACACCACTTTATGTTATTGATAATTAATCTTTGAGTTCATGGTCATGGAATTTGGTTTCACAAATTCCTTGGAAGTTTTAATGATCATTCCAATTAATATCGATATGTGCCCATATTTAGTGGTAAAAATCATCTATTATATCTATATATAAATGAAGTTAGAGAATGATCATGTTGGTAACCTTTGGTCTATTTTAAAATTTCTTTGAAACCATCAATTTTTAAGATGATTCCCAAGTATAATTTTTGGGTGGGGATGTGAACTACCTTGGGAAAGTGGTTCTAATTTGGGAGTACTACTCGACCCATTAAATATTGTGTAGATTTTTTTGATACACACATAATAATATTATGAAGGTATGTAGCTTCCTTGGTCTTACCAGCTATTATCCTAATTTCATCTCAAACTTATTTTTGGTCGGGGATCTATTGATAACCTTAAATAGGAAATACTAAGATTTTGTATAAACTGATCAGTGTTAGACATCCTTTGACTACCTAAAAAGAAAATTTTAAGTTCTCCTATTATCAAGATTCTATAGGATGTGGTAGTGTTTGAGGTTTTATATGATGCTTCCCATATCATTTTAGGATATCTATTGATATATCAAAGGGAAGTAATCTCTTACAGGTATAAGAAATTATGTAAATATGCGCAAAACTATTATGACCATTACATTGATATATAAAATGATATTTTTTTTATCAAAGATATAGTGGTATTTTCTCATTAGTGATGAATTTATGGTCTTCATGGATTAAAATATCATGAGGTATGCCTTATCTCACTAGTATTTATATTTTTGTAAACAGAGTTGGATGGAGTTTCTCTCGGGCCGCAACTTTGAGATATCCTATATAGTTGTGAAGGGGAATGTTATGGTCACTAGACGAGTAGGATATTGTGAGGAGATAATGAATACTAGTCTTATTAGAGGGTGATGAGATACATCTATGTTATTCATATCCATATAGAATAACTGAGTGGATGAGGGTTCCTATTTTTGATTTCATTAAAATCGTCCTTGATGAAGTTGGTGGAAAATCCTTAGTGGGGAAACTTGAATGTAGAGATGATGTGAGTACATGTTCTTTATGGTGACATTTTGGTGCAATGGTAGGAGGATTATTGATATAATGTTATGTTTTAGGGGATGTTTTTGTTCTATTTGTGTTGTCTGAGGAGGTTCTCCATGGGTTCCATAGCTCAGAATTGGTGGTATATCCAAATATTACAAAGATTTACTATGAAAAGAGGAGTTAGGTTCAGTGACTTGGATTGAAGCAGTTAATAGTGGAGTTTATACTATGATGTTTGTTCTATTAATAGTTGAATCATACCATCATGTTATTAGATTTACCTAAGTGTAAATGAGAGGATATATTTATGGACTTCACCATCAGTTTCCCTAAATCTCCAAGAGGATGTGATTCTATTTTCCAGATTATGAATAAGTTGATAAATTCAACCCACTACCATCTAATTTTGGAGTTGGTTGGTGTTTAGGTTTTAACAAGGTGATATGATGATAATGTGGGGTAGCATTATAGGGTTACAAGGACCCTAAATATTTAATAGGATACCTATTTTCCTCATGATTTTGGAGAGCATTACGACCTGAATTTTTTTCCCAGTTTCATCTTAACAATAATTTCCACCCTCACAGAGATGAGTAAGTCCATTGGAACATCCATACACTAAAAAATATGTTTCGTTATTACCTCTTGTATTTTGGTGAATCATAGATGAAGTTTTTTTTTACCTTGGTTAACTATTATTGTAAAATAATTGTCACCCTTGAATCTCGTATGGCCGCTCAATGTATGTCACATCATTTGGTTTTTGTGGTAATGGTGCAAGGCCTTGGGTGGTTGATTTCATTTTTCTTACATTTTTAGGTGTAGTTATTATATGAAACCTTGACTATTCCAGAGTCTTGTGTGATATTTGGTTCTGTTTTTTATAAGAGGCCTTAAACATTTCTCCTCGATGATGTGGTGTGGAGTTCATGGGGGTCCGTATTGGGGGTTCTACCATTTTGAGGGACCCTTAATTGTGGTTATTTTTTTCTCTATGGACAGATTTAGGGGAATGGATTCAGTTCCATTAAAGTAAGCATTGTGATATGGTTTATTCCTAGTTTTTTTAGATTTAGGTGTTAATTCTACATGTATTTTATGGTTCATTTAACTCAAACCCATTGTAGTGTGGTCCTACCCCATTGTTTCATGTTTTTTTATTTTCTTTCTAGGCTATAAATTTAGAATCCCTTTATAATTTCATTCCCCCAAGACTTATTCCCTTAACTCTTAGGCGACTGATAGATCATTTTTGGGAGATCTCTTTGACTCTTTTCTTTGATTTTATCATTGAATTTAAAATATCAATAATTGTTAATTCATGGTGAGTTCATTCCCCTTTATTCATGGATTCCTATTTATATTTATCCTAGAGAAATATGTGTTAGAAATATTGTATGGATTGGGGTAAATTTTATACTCAATTTGGATGGGGAATTACTGTGATCTAGGTTGATTGGGGTTTCCCTCATTTCAGTTTAGCCATTTATTCTTCCTGTCCTTGTCCCACTCTTGATTAATGGATGTAAATAATATATTGAGGTAGGTTATTAAAGTAGTCTCCCTTATTTTTTATTATTCGGATGTTCCATGACTATGTATTTCATGAGTGTATGTTAAGAATTGTTTTAATAAGAAAATGAAATACATTTAATGAAATTGAAGGGGGTGGGTTTATTGCATGTAGTTACTGGCCTTCCATCCATTTATTCTGTATTGATGCTTGTTTACTACTATTACTAAATATTTATTGTTTCACTATGATTTGTGTGACTTGGATATAATTTTAATACTATAATCACCTAACACAAATTATTAATAAAAAAGATAGTAATTAAACTATTTTTGTGGAATTTGGTATTTGAATTATGTTACATGAAAAATAAAGGGGTTTTGGTAGTGTTTATTGCTAAAAACTGGTTATTATATTCTTTTTTGTAATTATGTGGCCTTGTTTGGGAATTTTGTGGCTAGATTAAGATTGGATTTTTTGACAACCAGGTACTATGGTTGATTTTGTGGGTGAAATAGTGTGATATGGTTATAGGAGTGGGTTTTGAATTGGTTCTATGGCTTCCTCACCATAGTCAGTAAAAGGAAATGTAGGGGATGTTTTGAAATGATGATATGGATAGTTATAATGGGATTTTTTAAGTTTTAATTTAGTGAAAAAATATAAATGGTATTGATGATTCATGAAAAAAAATGAGTAATGAGGAATATATATATGGGTGGTGGTTTGAAATATTTTTCATTAAATATGGAATTTTTTGGCATGTGAAATGTAGTATGGTTAATAAATATAAAATTATTAATGTATCCTGATGGAACATCTTCTACAAACTACCACTGCTTCCAACTATGTCATCATAACAAATAAAAACACCTTCAGGATGATCACCACATCCTGGAAAGGTTCTACAAAAATAAAAAACCCTAAAAAATTCACATAACCATGTCTACATGTAAATTTAGTATCTTGACAACAAAAACTAGATACCTATTACGTCCATGAACCAAAATGCAAGGTTTTCTTCCACTCCCTACTTTAGTTCACCTTTAATGATCCCAAAATTAAAAAAATTCCTATAGTTTCCATCCAGTTTCTCTCAGGCATATCTTCAATTTTTTACACCAAGATCCATAGTGAAGACTACCTTTTTAAAAAAAAATTATTAATATAAAGAGGGACTACATAATTTTACATTTATACATTAGACAACCCTTTGTGACCATGGCCACCAAAAAAACCATGTTTGGATTTCTATTTCACACAGTGAATTCCCCAATGTGAAATACTAATTACAAAAACATGGGGAAAAAGTTATCCAATTTTAACCTTCCATAATTGTGGTCCACATAACACCCATTATAATGAACATGACTATCTAAATTTCTAGATTCCGTGTCCTATTATCATAGGGTTTTTTTACTGTACCACAAAAAGTTACACAACAAAGGTGTTTCTTGGGTTAATCCTTAGGAGTAATCCTCCCAAGGTTTTCCTATGTTAACAATAGCTTCGAAAACATCACTATTTTCCACATGTATATTTTTCATTTAAAACACCACCTCATATGATCTTGGATACTCAAATATAATCATTTACACCATCAAAATTTGAGACCCCAATGCACCATTTCATATATTCCATTCCATTATTCTTGGAGTGATGAGAAATTGAATCCTGGAAATTCTTATAGATTTACTAAATTTTATATAGTTCCACAAAATGTTCAAACCATTTTAGTAATTTTTTGCTCCTTGTATATGTTCATCACTACATGTTCCATGTCATGGTGAATAATTTGTTCACCAAAGTCTTTATATGTAGTTATTGATAATTCACAATGACTTTTTTCGATATTCTATGGATGAAATATTCTTAAATAAGTATTCACATATGTACAACCATTAATTAGTTCCTCTTCTAGATGCAGTTTCCTTATGATTGGTAACCATATTCCCTAAACATCCCTGAGTATCCCTCTATCCTCCAAAACCCAAAGACATATTCTTTATCTTTATTAGTATTTTACCAAAACTCAAATGATTAGAAAAAATTCCCAAAACAAATTTAACTTCTTTAGTTACAACATTCTCCCCCTTTGAATTTTTTTCAATATTATCATGAATAAAACCTTAATGAGTTGATACCTTGTTTTCCCTCATGCATATGGGTTTATGATTCCTCGATTCGCACCCTTTGATATCAAAATGAAAAGGTACTCTTCTAATAACCATAATTTCACTCCCTCTATAAAAATAAGCATGGAAAGGGTTTATTCACCATTATATTGAGAATTGTATTATTATTACTCCTTGAAACTAATATTTAGAGTGACTTTAAACATTATTCCATCTTTATTTTACAAAAGAATACAGAGGAACAACTTTGACATATTTTCCCCTTCAAAATCCCCTTTACAAAAATTTCCTTTAAGTTCACTCCCTCTATATTGATAAAATGCAAATGGATAGTTCCAATAAATTAACTCTACCTTTTTAAATAAACATATTGAACTAGATATTCAAGGTAATTGTTAATATTTTCATAATTTTTGGATCCTAATCCCAACAGTACTAGTATCCATTGTTGGACATAAAAATTATGAATTTAACAACTTCATAATACAAGCCAATTCTTCTAAACACACCTTTAAATTCCATAAATGATTATTGTGAGTGAATTTACTTCTTGGAATTATGTAATTGAAAAATATTATAATCGTAATGATCTTGATATTGGTGTAGGAGACAAGAGTCTAAGACAAAAATCTCAAGTTTTCTACGTCACTAAAATTTGTTAATGAACACAATTAGCTAGTGTATTCCTTGCTTAATCACATCATATGAACTTAATCACACTACATCAAACTTTCATTGGATAAGAAATCATACCAAGAGTACGAGACATATTATTTTTTTCCAGTGTTCCACTATTCTTTTCAAGGACCCAAATTTTTCATATAAGGATAAAAATCACTTGAGTGATAACAACTAACTCTCACAAAATGCTATCAAATTTTGGACACATGTTTTGAAATGATCTTCAGCATGGGTAACAATGTTTTTTGTAATTATTTAGTATCCAAAAATTTCTAGTAATTTTGGAAATGATCAACTGATACCAGGTTGTTAACATAATAAAAAATATACATGAGAATCATGAATTTCAATTGTTAAACACCAATCCAACCTATTATTCTTAATGGGTTGATATCATTTAAAATATTTATTAATACCATTTTAGATCACCATATATGTCTTGATGCTATTAAATTTTTAGATGATTCTGTTTTCTCCACTATAACTTTAGATTAGGCTCTTCTTCAGTTTTTATTATTCCTTATCACATTAAAATTAGATATTCATCTTTTAATGTTAGGATGGTTGATCATCAGCACTTGCGGAGTTAGCTTCAAGTTTTAGATGGCTTGATAACAACAGTTAGTAGAATTATTTATGAATCCACCTTCATCTTTTCATCTTCTCTCTATATATCCATCTCCTTGGAATTTATATAACAACATTGATTTTATATCCCCCATAATTCTGCACCACTTAAAAAAAATAGAATCATTTAGGCATATAGTTGGATGGTTAAGTCCCATATCATGAAGTATAGGATTTTTAGTTTTCAAGATGGACCAGGTCATTGATTTTATATCTACTATAATCCTTAAAATAAGTTATCTTTTGAATGTAAATTTTTTTAAAAATTTATTTCCATCTATCATATTTGAAATTTTCTTTTCATATATTAGGAATATTTATAGCAATAAGAAAAATACATTCATTATTCTATGATGTTTCTATCTTCTTATCCAATTACAACTGATAAGGATATACGAATACCTATTATTTAGGCACAATATCAATAATGTTTTATATAGCCACATTATTAGGACTTGTTTTTATTTCTTCTATTGGATTAAACATGATTGTGAATGTATGCTATGATTATCTTTCATGAATTAATTAATTTAAAAGATTTCCCCACTATTGATTAACTCTTCCCCCATTCATATTTTCCTTCATTTATTTTAGAAATTCCCCAAATTTATTCATTCTTGGTGATTTATTCTTCAACTATATGATTCTATTTATCATAATTAGAACAACCTCCTCCATTTTATTTAACTTTCATATTTTCTTCATATATCTCCAAGAGGGTTAGCATGAGTGTAACATGATAGGTGTTTAAGGAAATATCATTAGGTAACTAATTTTCTCCTTTAAGACAATTAATATGTTTTCCAACTGAACTAAGATTTATCAAGTGCAATTACCCCTTGTATTTCACAGTATTGTAAGATTTCCTCATGAATTCTTGGCTTTAATTTATTTTTAGTATCTATATATATATCATTAGTTAAAACATAAAAAACATCTGTCATTTAGAGATTAAATTTTGTAATTATGCTGTGGTAGAGATGTTCATGCAACTATTATCCTTCCTCCATTGATACCATAGGCTTCTGAATAGGAATGAATGGTGTCACCCATTCTTCAAAAAAACATTTTTTTTCTTAATTCCTCTAACAAAAGGTGATTCTTGATTTTTCAAGTGACTTATATTTATTTTTAAATTATAATTTTCATAATTTTATTTTTCCACTTAATAAATATATCATAGATGAAATATTATTTTTTCCAACAATGGAATTCATCTTATCCTCAATTTTCGTGATTTTACCATCCTTTTCATTAAACATGGTATTCATATCCCACAAACACGAGATGGATTAATTAATAGATATTATCTTATCTTTTAATTATGTCATGTGACGGTGAATAAATTCTTCAAAATCCATCTCCTTGACCATCCTATTTCCTATTTCATTCAAAATATTTTCTATTAAGTCAATTTTTTCATTTATTAATGAACCCATTAACTTCATTTTTGAAAATCAGAGCCAATTTTACACTCTTAATATTTTGTTTTATATTACAAAATAACTAATAAATAAATGTTTCAATTGATTAATTACTTCTAGTTGATCAAAATTATCATATTAAGATCTGATCTGATCTTTATTTGTTTATAAAAAAACTTCATATTGATGGTTTTTTGCTGTTGACACTTCTTTTATTGGCTCTTCAAAAACTCAAACATTAAAGAGGGAGTCATGAATTCAAAATTTTAATATATCCTCTAAAAAAATTCTAAAAATATATGTATTAATTAAATAATAATGATTTAATTTAGTTGGAAAATATTTAGTTGTAGATGCCTTATTCTTCTTCTTTTTCTTTATTCCTTTTGATATAAATAAATATCAGTCTTTTTTATTAGTCTTTCATCACATCAAAATTAGTAGTCTTATCCTAAAAAATGTTTTTAGATTTATTTACTTTAACTGATTTCACATAGATAATTTTTGGAGTCCATAATACCTCTATATCAATAGTATAATGAGTAGTTTTCTTTATAATTTCAATAGACATAGATCTAATCCAGGAATTTTTTGTCATGGTGTCACCAATCCTCTCACTAGGATTAGTCAAATTATAATCTCGTAGCGTATAATCCATCAAATACTTGTAATAATCATATAAGAATATAATTATTTCTCTATAACAATATTCATAGTTATTACCCTATAAAAATTGATTTATTATTATTAATTACATATGCGAAAAAATAGATTGATATTAAACCACTTAGTTAGAACCTTTATAGATTAATACCACTTATTAGGAAGAAACTGACTTGATAGACCCTTAGAGGGGGGATAATGAGTTAGGATGTAATTGATATTTATATTTGATTTTAAATGGTACTTTTAGGCCTTATAAATTATTAGTGTGATGAAATACTCGGGATTCTACTTTAATTCATTTTTGGGTGGATACAATTTTCAATAGGATGGACTACAGATCCAAGGGAACTCCCTCTTCCTTAAATAGAGTACAATACATATTGAAAAGTTTGGAAAAAATTATATATGATTCTATTATCTTTAATAGTTTATAGGAATTCGGTTATTCTACAATAGTTTATATACATGGTGGTATTCTCAAATTTTAGGATACGATGTTCATGCAACTTGGAACCTTTACTTTCAAAATAGACACTCCTTTGTGATCCAACATGCAACAATCTTGTTATTCAAGATAGATGAGACTAAATCTTTATAGGGAGTTGAGATTTATGTATTCCCCTCTAATGAACCGATGATATAATCTTATTTTTTTATATTATAACTCCATTTAATCTAATAAAATGATCTAAAAGATAACATTTTTCTTTTTTGGATGAAGATAATTAAAAGATGGAATTATCTTCTTTTCTCTCTATTCTTTAAAACATGTTCATGGTAGATGAATTGTTATGTTGTTTTACCTTTATTTCTCCTCATTCACTAAAATATATCATCAATATGATCAGTCCCTCTATAATTCCCTAAAATCTAGATATTTAATATCCAATGTTCTCCTCCTTCCTTGTGAACATTATACTAATCATTTTATATCTCACAATTCATCTTCTCTCTAAAAAAATTATTTTTAGTACTCTACTTTGTTCCATTTTTATTCTTCTAGATATATCATTCAACTCAAATTTCTTCTATTATCTCTCTTTTTAGTCACAAAAAACGTCATTTTTAAATGAATTTATTATTTAATTAATTTTTACCAGTAATAGTGTATGTAGTTGCGGTGAATCATCCTCCAAAAAATATCGGTAAATTATCCTAGTATGACATGTCTTTAAATTATTAAAAACATTTATTTAGATCAGGAAATAGCATTTAATATTCAATCTCTATGGTAAGTATATTTTTTTGACAACTAGAACCATTAAATCTACCCTATTATCATATACATTTTCCCACAAAAATCTCTACATCAAACCCTTAATATTTTAATATGGAAGCATGAATTTCTTCCAAGGAACGTCTCACCTCTAAGAGAAACTCCAAGTGAAACTCCCAAATCCTTATGACCATTTTGTTGTGAAAAATTGTAGGATTTATAGAATCTACCAAACTTGTGGTCCACTTGACTCCCATGTCCAGGACCATGAATTATTCAATTCCTTGTTTGGTATTCCTATTCCCACATGGGTTATTTCAGTGAACCACTCCAAGTTATATGACACGATATTCTTTGTGTTTCTTCTCATGCATGATCATAGATAACATTATTCTCCATTATTCACTATGCCTTAAAACATGGCCACCAAAACTAGTCCATGTTCACTATACTTTATTGAACTTCACAATTTTCAAAAAAGGGTTTTCATTTGAAATTCAAATTGAAACACCAAAGGTTTCTCATATCTCACTATTTCAACCTTTAGAATGTCATGTCCAAATACACCAGGACATTCTCTCCATGGTGTGGTTCTTGTATTGGTGAATATCCTATCACCATATTTCCCATAAATACTCCCTGGTACCAACATATCCACACACCCAATAATTCCAACCCATTATTAATCTATAATTGGTTAAATAGAGTGTAGTAAATTCCATAGTGGAGACTTTTTAAAAAAACATCTATCATGTTCTAATTAATTAATTGTGACACCAATATTTTTCAATATATAAAATATACATGAAAAATATTTCACTTACATCCACTCTTATTATATACTATTCCATATGTGGCTTACATTTGTTTGGTTACCATTATCCCCAAACATCCTTGAGTAACTAATCCTCAACAACACCATATATTCTTTTTTACCTTGTTTAGTAATCACTAATATCTCCAATGATTGAAAAAAAATCCAATCCTAAAAAAACATCATTGGTTTCAATAATGTGAGAGAAAAAAACATATGGGGAAGTGGTCGTGGGGTACCCTTTTATTATATAGTTGATATTATTTAATTACACTTGGATATGATATTTAGTGAGCATGTCTTGGTGACATCAGGTGAGATTTGACAAAGAAGGTTCTTGTTAGTTGTATTATATATTGATGAAATCATTGGTATACTTCCAAATTTCCCTAAGAGGTATTTGGTGTGATCCTACTGAGTATAAAAGTTATTATCACCCCTATATATATAAACGTTATTTTCCATTTCAATGGAATGTTTAGAGATTGGGTTGAATAGTATCATCACTGAGCTTATATCAATGGTCAAAGTCACTGCCTGGGAGTTTTTCTTGGTAATAGATAATTTTATTTTTCATAAATATTCAGGAATTGTGGGATTAATTATTATCATGGATTCTATATATCTGTGTGTTGATTATTTGTTTTATTTATGTATTCTTGGTGGTATATAAAGTCAATTCCTTTTATTTACATATCTTATAATCTCAGTGGAAGTTTTCAATACCGAGCCTATTGGTGGAGGTCTATGAGGGACACTATCACCCTCACCGCACACCTAAGAGGGGTTCCTAATGGGGAATGGTTATGAAAACGATAATAATGTCAGGGATGATAATATTCAAATTAATAATCATCTAAAATGGAAAACTATGAACATAGAAGAAATATATCATAAATGACAAGTATATCCTTACTTATGGATTTATGAGTTTAAATATATGTTATTCATTGTCTATTTTATATTATTTTTTCCAATAATTGCCCAAGAAACCCATATACATTTATTTCATACAAAATATATGTACCTAGGTCTCATATATATATATATATTATATGTTTGTAATCATAGAAATAAAAAAACACGACCCCAAAATCTTGATGTCTAGTGCCTTTGGGAATTTATATATATATAAAATCAACATAAAATAAGAAAAAACGTATTTATATCAATATCCATAATGGGATCTTAAATATAGTTGAACTTATATTACTAAATTTGATACCTTGGGGAGGTTCACAAAGAAAAATGGGGACCTATAAGGCATAGTAAGGGAAATACATGAAACTTTAGTATATTATATGAGTCAAGAAGCATAACATGATATATATAAAAATATGAGGATTGTATACAATAACATATAAGAATGGAATAAAGAATAACATAGCATAAGATCATGGAATCATAAGAATATGGAAACAACATAAAACATGACATCATAAGCATAATTCAAGGATCACTACCAAAACAACATAACATAGTGTTTTGGGATTATTTCCCATATACCATATATAATTTCTCATGATATGATAAAACCCCTGAGAAGTAAAATAAATCATACAGAAATCATAAGATGAGAAAACTCATGAGAAGTAAACGGGGTATACATCATGTCTTAAAGCATAACGAAAATATACATCAAAATGATTCCATAAAATACTTGATTAAAAATATTTGTACATTCTTAATTGAATAATGAATTATAGTCCATGAATATGGAATTAAATTGAAAAACAATTATTAAAAAATTACTGGAGAATTAGGTATATAAATTTTCTTCTTAAATAATGCTTTAAGAAATGAGTAAATAAACATTAAAGAAGGTAAGAATATAGTTTTTCCCTTAAAAAATAAATTAACAGAATGGATTTTCTATAAAATAGATCTTATTTTGGGAACTAATCCAGTGTAAAGAACTTTTAAATAATGATACATGAAATAGAATAATGAATAAAAAATTTCCATTAAATCGGGTTTTCCTTAAAGAAAAGTATGAGAAAAGAAAATGGAAAAATATGTATATACCAAAAAAATAAAGATAAAATAAAAAATATATATTTTTAAGGAATTTAAATTTGTTGTATAAAATATGCACATATGAAGAGTGAATATATAGATATATGAAAAGAGGGATAAGACAACACACAAAATAAATGAGGACGTGTTGGGAATTCCCTTACATAGGGTCTCGAATCACTTGATACATGCATATAACCTCACAAAAAATAAAATTAAATATATTATTCACTTTATTTAGAACAATTTTAATTTTAATAAGGTTTGTTATTGTTATACTACGTTCATTTATTGTTGTTTTATTAGGATAATATGCCTATGTACATGATCCAGATGATGTTAGATTCATGATTTTGAGGTCGTATCATTTAAATGATAATGATGGAAGTTAATTTCAATGAGTTAATAAGTAAATAAGTGTAACGGTAGAGATATAATGGATTTAAAAAGTTCAAAATGTTTTAAATATAAAATATTCTTTAAAAATAATCTGGTTCATTTAGAATATATTTTATTATTTTTTGTCTATTTCATTTAGGTGGGTTTTCAAATCATGATGAGTTTAATTGGATTTATTTAATTTTTGTGTTTATTTTACTATTATAGAATATGAAAAAATAGAATATACTTATAAAAATATTATTTAATCGAAAAATTATTATTATAACCATCCATGAAGGTGGTAATGAAAGATGAAATACATCATCCTTGGAGGCGTTGAACCAATAATAATATGGGAATCATTTTCATTTTATAATAAATGGAAGGGAGTTAGATAATAGTTACTAACCTAATAAAATAACTTATAATTAATCATATGATACTGATGTTGTTAGATTGGGATGAGCAGAATATATTTGAAGGAGGTATAAGAAGAAAAGATCTTAAATGACCTAGTTGAGATAGTTTCCTCTGCCATTGGATGTCCTAATTTTATAGACTACATGGGATTAAGTAATTATATTTTCTTGAAGAGGAAACCCACTAGAAATAATATACATATTTTTGGAAGTTATATCCATAGATATTTGAATAGTTAAGGGAAGTATTTATAAGGGGAGGAGTGGGGTAGTTTTCAAACAATTATCAATTAGTTTAATATTTTTTCTCAAGACTACCAATAATGATGAATATTGGGATTATAAATAGTAATTGGTGCATGTGAAGACAATATAATGATTTTTTACACAATCCAATATTAAATAAATCATATATTTTAACTTATAATGTAAAATACCATATTTTTACGTCTTTTACTATTTAAAAAAATCAACTTTTTTTTGTAATTTAGGGAAAAAAATTCCAATGTAAATTTGGATGTGATGATTCTTCAAATAATATCTATTTTATCAAAATAATTTCAAAAATAAGAAAATTTTAATCCATAAATAAAAACCATATTTTTTGAAATAAAAAAACATTTATAATGTTATTAAATTTATGAAACTAAAATTTCTTTCGAGTACGTAAATTTTATTTGATGTTTATAATTATTACTTTTTGAGACAATTTTATGAAAATAATATTTTTTTCAAAAATCTATATAAATAATAAAAAATTATATAAATAAAATAAAACAAATATTTTTTCAAAAAATATAATTGTAGTTTCATTTGATGAAATATATATTTTTTCAAATTTAATAATTTTGTTTAACATTATTATGAATTCATTATATTTTTATTTTATATGATTCCCAAATATTATTTTACTATTCCAATAGTCTAATTACTATTCATAATAGTTGGTTTACTATTACTATATTTTATGTTTCTATTGGAGTATAAATATTTTTAATGATAAATTTTTATGGTAATATTTATTTTATACTCCCTATAAATTCCCCTTAATTCCATTGTTAATCATTCACTTTAGTTTTCCTTGCTAAACATAATCATTTACTTTAGTTCCCATAAAGTTTTATATTATTTATTTTCCAAATATAGATTAAATTACTAATGTTTTCTTGGTTTTTATAGTATTGTTTGTGAGTGTGATTCTTCTAGGGGGAAAAGTGATCCAAATTTTCATATTTTGGTTATTTATTTAATTATCTTCTTAGTCCCATTGTATTATTTTCAATTTAATTTGGCATATTTATCTTTAGAATGCGATTTTATAAATTAATATTATAATGTATTATTAGTTTTTATTATGATGTGCTTATTTATTATACTCTATTCTGAAATATTCCATTTATTCCAAACAAATATTATATATAAAATTTTTTAGGTCATTGAAATCTCCCCTTTTGAAATTTCATCCTTAAAATTTCATTTCATTTACTAAGAAGAAAACAGATAAGGGTACTTCTATTTTATTTCTTCCTTAGGTACCAATGTTTCCTCTATGTTCTTATGTTTTTATCCATTTTAGTTTGAAAAGGTGAGCTATCTTTTTGTGTGTAACATTGTCTTTATATTCAATGATCTTCATCGGCCGCTCCTTGTGTGAGATATCATGTTACAATGGTACCACCCTAAGATTTTGTACATGTATGGGATATTGTATGTACTTCCGAAAGAAGGGTACATATAACATGTCATAAGTTTGGGAAAGGATTGGTGAGGTATTGGATATAGTTCCTAGGGATAGGGGTATCATTGATATCAGAGTTCTATAATGTTGGGTATCTAGATGTTTGGTGACCATTAGGTCATCCTTGAACCAGTTCACTCTAAATAGTAATAGGACTAGTTCGCCAGGTGACCTAAATTGTGATTTCCTATATTCTAGATGATACAGTGTAGTAATGTGGGATTGGGGTTTTGCTATGTGGAGACTATACGCCCATAATAGAGTGAGAAATAATAAAAAAACAAAAAAACATCATCCATATATAAATAAAAATATTTTATGGATTTTATAAAACATAACATTATATATCAAATGAACATGTGGAAGTACGTATTAATAAAAACTCATGGTCTTTCAAACATACAATGACTAATTTCAAACTACTTTGATCACATATACAAATAAATAACTGAATTAAATGTATGAGGATCTACTATATCCACAATCCATACCTCATCCATCTCTTGTCCCCATCCAAGCCTATCTGGGTAAGTGATCCAATCCCATGTCTCTTCCAAACCAGACCCTATGATTAGTGAAGACTTATCTAACACCCATGTTTCATGAACACCTGAGAAGGGTGTGTGTGAAACTCAGCAGGGCACTAATAATGTCGTATTTTATAAAATTGGTAAATGTGGTGTATGTTCATATGATATTCTCATTAAATAAATATAGCTAAAGCAGTTTAAAAAAATAACCATTATTGATTTACATTTTCTCACATAATATCTAGAGAATATTTTTAAAAAATTACATTTCTTTAGGGTTTTAATGTTATTTATTTAATAACCAACATTAAAAGGTTTATATCATTATTTTTTACAAAACCAATGTGAAAAACCTCTCATGGGTGGTTTTGATGATGGTTTATGTATTGACCGATGTGAAAACACACTGTGAAATATTTTTTTCATTGGTTTGGTAAAAAAATGTAAAACAAAGTCTCATATATTAAAAAATTGTTGTTAAAACATAAAATCCTCATTTTCATGAGGTGGTATTTTAATTTTTTCTTAGTTTTCTTTTAAATTTTTAAATCCCACATATAATTTTTTATATTACATGGAACCATCTTCACATACCATGTATAAATTTTTGGTCACATAGTTTCTTTGTTTCTGATATACTCCTCTTATATGTTCGTCATTATTAAATAGGCTATGCATTCAATGATTTCAACATGTAATTTACCATTACAATCGCATCATTTTTTTGACTGGTTTTTGCATTGATTACATTTTTAATGATTTTTCCTTATCGAATAAGACTTCCTTAATTCGAGCTGAGAAGATGAAGCTGTCACATGATTTTTTCTGATTGAATGATAAAATGACTTACAAACCATAGTTAAAGATACCACATTAGTTATTTCCTCAAACCAAAGATCATATAGGCAAATAAAATACACATTCAAAGGAAATCATAACTAGAAGTGAAATGAAGTAAAAAATTTAATGTTTATTTTACTTTTTTTCATTTTCATTATCAATTTTTTATGTTTATTATTGTTACCTTTTTAAATTGGTGTAATTATTTCGAAATATTTTAATAAAATTACACGTTATTGTTGTCGATTATCAAAATAACTGATGTTGAAAGTGATTATTGTTGATGTTCTGACACCAGTTACAAAAATAACTGATTTTTAAAAGATGGTCTTAACATCAATTTTTATAATCCAATGTCAAAAATAAAACATACAACATCAGCCATGTTTATGTTGGATAAAAAAAATTTAAAACTAAAAAATAACTCACATTGAAATTTATTTTTCTACCTATAAGGACTGACCTAAACCAATATCAAATGCTGATGTATTGCCTCTAGGAATGTTATATAAACATTCTTACCAATATTATTCCCATAACCGATTCATAAGAACAAGTCCTAGGAAATTTACTAGTACTAGGCTCAATGACCATATTTTTGGAACAATTCCTTGGAGATCCATAGTATAATTATAAATCAAGTGGAAGACTGTATATTGAAATTCCATTTGGAAAAAATGACAATTTTAAGAGGTAAATACATTCATGAAATGAGAATTGAATACTGACATGGGTCACACACTTTTCCAAAGGCATATCACCCAAGGATAGAATCATCATTGTTGCTCTGGTCACACTTGTGTTGTAGTTGTAGTGTTCATATCCAACCTATTCTCTAGTGGCACCACATAGGCCCTATAGAGGCATGGCCTTTAGAACTGCTCAGGCCACACATGCACACTAACTAGTGAAAGGAAACTGTGTGATCCCCCTCGTTCACCTAGGGTTCCAAAATATATTATAAATAAAACCCTGGGGATCCTCATTTAAGACTATGAAATAACACGGAGAAGTATTAACTCACTTATCTTCCTATTCCTTCATCCTAACCCTAAAAACAAACCAGGTAGCTCTCCAAAACCTAAGAAAAGTAGAATGAACTAGAATAGTTGTTCTAAAGCCCCTTCAGTGTGTGGAATAAAAAACAACTTCATGAGGAGCTAGTCCCCTTTAGTAATAAATAAGTTGTATGATGGTACCCTCATAATCCCATGATCTATATGAGATAGCTATAGTGAAACCTATTTATAACTTTGGAGCCTAAAACAATTCCTTTCCTAAGTGTTGTTTCTTAGGTTGTTCTTCATCCAAAATTCACTTAAAGATCATGCAGATACACCCTATGTGGAGAAATTCTAGTCCACCCAGGTTCCCTTGTGCGAGACCCCATCAGCTCACCCAGCCTTCACCTACACAAGAATCATTTGATTCCTCTTACATACCACAATTGGAAGGGAACCTCCTTCCTTGGGACTTTCGTCTAAAAGATTCCAAATCAAAGCCTCCACCAAATCCTCTAAATATTAACAGCCAAGGGGAAAGGAACACTCACATGTCTCACATTCGATTATGAATTCCTTTACTAAATGGTGTCTTGCGCTTTTACTACATGATGATCTGGGTCCTTGAGGCGTGTAAAGTTACTCTTCCCCTTGGTAAAGAATATCCCCAATCCTTTTAGGAAGATCTAAGGGCATCTCGGTCTAAGACATAAAGGTTACATATTTTTCATCCCCTTCTTGTCTCTAAGACTAGTGACCTCTAATTACAAATAGTGAGTATGGGGGGGGGGGGGTCACCCTTGCTTTTCCATTTGATGGAGTTTTGTGAATTATCAACCTATATTATATGTAACTATGATAAGGGAATCCTCCATGAATAATCCCCTAGAATTTCTTTTGGGTCGTATCCAAATGGGTAGCCAAATGTGACTACCCTGGTTATAAAAATAAGGCACAATATGGGTACACCAAATCATTTTACTATTCCTCTATATCCCAAGCATCCTATATCAGTGCGTGAAGGATTTTGTGGTTTGATATATCTTTATCTTGATCTTTTTTATCACACCTATCATGACTCACATGGGCTTAGAGGAAAGTTATTATCATGATAATCTCAAGGTAAAATGCTTGTCTCAGTGGAGAATCCTTTTTTGGATCTTCAAATCGCCTTCATTTAGAGGTCCTCGATAGGTCTGGGTCATCAAAGCCATGTATCAAACCGAACAAGAATCCTTTTATATGATGAAATCCCCAACAATACCCTCTTTAGGGGCCTCCAATTTGGTATAATCCCCAACCATGTTGTCACTATAACAAAGGGTTATATCTTATATGAGATAGAACTTTAGAGGGCCTCAATAGGCATGGATCCTTAACTCAACAGAACTATGTGGGCTTTGATTCCCATCAAAATGGGATATGTAGGATGAATCACTATATTCCAAAAACCATCATAACAAACCAACACTAATTTCTTATGGGCCATATCCCCATAAGGGTCATATCCAATATGGGATCCCATATCCCTTCTATGTTCCTTGGTCCACATCAGTACAATTCTAAAACCAAAATTTGATTAGGAACATTTCTTATAGAAGTCCTTGCAGTAAAACATTAAACTATATGATTTGGTACTTGTCATATGACCTTAAATTGTATGATGTTTCCCATTAAGTGGAAATGAACTACATGGTTTCTTATTCCATTCCCAAAGAAACATAGGAATCCCATCACATGGTACCAATACTGACATGAAAAAAATTTGTCTCCTTAGATGAAGATAATTTCTAGAGTGTCCCAATCTATGTCACGAAACCAAATTTATAATGATAAACCACAAAAGTATATATAATTCAAATACAAAAGGGTACCATCAATTGAGAACCCTGGATACATATATATGTCCCTACTAATGAAAAACCACGGACACATAATTATGAATATTAAATTCATACATTCTTATAATTTATTTTTAATCCAATGGAGACTCATTTCACACTTGGGAATTAATGAAGGATTCATGAATATGTTTTTAAATCATTAAGTGAGTCCATGTGTAGAAAATAATTCCTCTCAAAAGGGTCTGATTAGCCTTACCTCTCATCTTATCGACCAATGAATATCCCCAAGATTCATTGGATCCCTTTTATAGTGACCTCATGCCTTTATAATATATGTTCATGAAATATCTTGAATAAGGTATGTAACACCATGAGATTTTATGAAAAATATTCTTTTTAATTTCATTGATGTCTTGTGTTTTATGCTACACTAAAAGGGTCTTGCACTACACACATCCCTGTCATGGCTTACATTACACACAATTGCGACCTTCCACAATAGCGTGTGTTGTACGCAATACCGAGTTTCGCTAAACAACGATATGTTATAGAAACTAGCCATTATGAATAGTAATACCAACTTTTTGAAATTTTATAAATTTTATATTTAAAAATGGACTTCATTTTTGGATTCGGAAAATCGAAATTAGCCTAGGGTGAATTTTTGGTATTTTTCTGAAAACATTCAATTTTTGATGAATAGTAAAAACACTGGGTTACTATTTAAAAACCTACTTTTTATATAAATAATTATTTATTTTATATAAATTTATTTTAGTTAAAAATTGATATATAATACCTATATAAGTTCATTGTAATTCATTGGAGTCATTTTATAATAATTTTAGACATATAAAAATTTTATTGAACTTTTCACCGTCTTTTACCCCCCTATTAGGAGAGTTTGAGAATTTACATAAAACATAATTTTACCGCTTCTGTGAGTGGAATTTCGAAAATCCGAGAGAAAAGATTAATATCAAGGAGTAAAATGTGGTTCAAAAAGATAAAAATAATTTTTGTTGAATAGTAACTTTTTACTTTTATTTACCACGGTAAAAAGTAAACTGGGTAATTAAGGTTAAAAATGATATTATTATTACCCTAACACATGTTATAATTTTATTGGATAAGTTTAATTCGAACAAAAACAACCTTAGGAATAAAATATTACCCTTTAGGTCCACATGGATTAGATTAGGACACATATTATTATTTTATTTAAAGAAGAGTTAAAATGGT
Organism: Viscum album; assembly: GCA_963277665.1. Lineage (NCBI taxonomy): Eukaryota > Viridiplantae > Streptophyta > Magnoliopsida > Santalales > Viscaceae > Viscum > Viscum album. Next base: position 1,088,875,108 of record OY728122.1, read on the forward strand.
TAAAATCAAAGTTTAATAACTAAAACATTTTTAATTTAGGGTTATACATATAATAAATTCGACTATAAATATTCATTAGAATGTTAAAACTATTTCCTACCTAATGGTATTTTATTTATAATTTTTAGACATTAAATAATTTAATTTATTCATCACACAATGGTGATGCAGTAATTACTTAAATAATAAAATATTCAAATAATTGATATAATAAATACCCAAATAAATGTAATTTGAGACTTTTTATGAATTAAAATAATTTTATAGGTTAATATGACATGTTAATATTTATTTAATTAACTTTTTTGAACTAATCATGCTGATATGATTTTCACAAAAATCAATTACCAAATAGTGTCAAAATTGACATAATATAGTTTTTTAAAACAAATATTATCTTATTAATTGTTATAATATTCTTAAAAATCTAAGTTTCTGAGAAATGACATATATATGGTTATATATATTAATAATTAACCACATGGGGTTCTTTTTTCTTGTTACATTATGTTTATTAACCATATAGTGTAAGAAAACAAGAAGACACAGTAAAGGTTAAATTATTTATCTTAGAGCTAAATAAAACATATAAGGTTAAAATATTAACCTAAGCTTGTATAAAACCTATTGGTTGAGAGGATTTCGACCCATCCCCACTTTTTCTTAGAAATAAATCAATTTGGAGCTATTATAAACCGATTATGACTTTATTATAAAATAATATTTAATGTTTTTCCAAAGGTGCCCCTCTCCTCCCTTATAAAATGGAACCCCTTCCCTCTTCTCTTCACATCCTTTTTAGCCTTTAAGATTGGCCAAAACCTGACCATTTCTTTTATCCACTCCCCTAGAATGATTTTGGATGTTCTGGTCTTCTCAAAATCCCAACTCTACTTCCTTAAGAGGAAGCTTAAAGAATGTGCGTCGAAGAAGAGGTAATCTTTTTTTCAAATTCTCTAAAGTTTCTTTCTTATTCTTCTTTAGTTGTTTCACTATAAATTAATAACATAAGTATCAATAATATACTGATATATTATTAAAAATATGAAACAACTCTATTTCACCTTCTATCCTTCCTATGGAAAATGAAATCACCGCGCGTGTGTACGTACGGAATACAGTCTCCAAGCCGTGGTGTAATCTGTTTTCGACCACCACCTTACATGGATGTGTATAATGGTGAAAATAAATAACTATATATGATTATTTTAAAGTGATATTTATTTTTAAATATTATACATACACTTAAATATAATTCCATGATCATGGGAATGATATCATCACTTGTGCGTACGTACGGACTACCTTCTCCACGACACGATGAGATTCATTCTACATGTTAACCATTCATGAATGATTATAAAGTATATATAATGATTAATAATTAAATATATGACATAAAAATGATACTGGATTTATGTATATATATATATTTATTTATTTCAACTACTTAATTCCATTCAATTCAATAAGTAAATGAAAACAATGTTCATGCGTACGTACAGCCTATCGTCTCCATAAACGGTGTATTTCATTCCATTTATTGATCTATCATATATATATATATATGTATATTATTAATATATATTATATATAAATCATTTTTTACATTCTGGAATTAATTAAATCAGGATATAAGTAATAATATCATGAACAACAAGTCGAAACACATACGATAAATGAGACGATTTTAACCAAAACAGTGCTTTAACATGGAATTTACAAAAGAACGGGTAACATAAAGTTACAAGTGAACCATATATGATAAAAAAACAATTAATATGATTATTTAATAAGTCAATGACATTATTTAAATAATTATACAGGAGGTTCGGATACATACGAATCATATTAGATATAAAGTAAGGGATAACTATTCCAATCTCGTTCTTATATGAGATTGTTTATTCGTAAGTATTTACTGTGGATATTGTTACCATCCATGTCCATGTTTCCTAAAAATGTTTTCAGGTATGTTAAGTGTCCTTTTTACCCATTTTTTAATTTTACCACATGTTATGATAGGAATCTTACTTTTGTTTACCATAGGAGGAACTTTTTGACTTTTCCGACAAAAGTATGAGGAGAATGTTATTTTTAACATATACGATGTGAACGGATTTTTACGGTTTCATAAAACCTCATTCCCATGATGATTCCTCTACAATATTGCATGATTATTTTAAAAAAACCTATTTCTTTTAAAATTTCATTGCATTTTGTGAAAAGAAAATGATTTTGAAGAAGAAAGGATATTTTACTCAAGGATTCATTTCAAGTGTTTTATCAATAATATTTTCCATCTAAAATGACATTATTTAATATGTTTATGTTTCAAGTACAATTGCTCCATTATTTAAGTGGATTTATTTTTCTAATGATGAAATTATATCCATTTTTTATGGATTTTGTTATGGTGTCATGATGTTTAATAATCCCATTCTATTACATGGGTTATGCTATGATGTATGATTTATGATTTTGTGGCACACGAAAGAGTGATCTCATTATAAGATGGTTGGGACCTATACCTCCCTCTAATGCATTGGGTAAAGATTTATATCTCATGAGATAGACATGGCTGGAACGGTACGTTAATCCGGTTCAGTGTTACATGACTGGAATGCGGAATGAACTCAATTCAGAAAGGGACTTTGTCCACTAAGATGATCTTGGCAGCAATGCCTTCGCTACTATGGAAATCATATCATGTGCTTAATGGTTTTCCATAATTAAATGTTTTCTTCCCAAGCTATTTTATCCTGACTGATGTTCCATTATGATATATGCCATACGTACTTCCAAGATTTTTGTCTTTGATCAAGATTTCGATATTTAGATTTTATGTTCATGTTTTTGAATTCAAATGTTTATGGATTGTCTTATGTTCTCTATGTTTACCCTTAATGAGAATTTGAGCTCACCCTTTATATGTTTTCTTTTCCTCAGGATATAAAGAAAAGTTTTAGGTAAGAAAACCAATGGGGAAGATCTTTATGGGAGATGTTGAAGATCTTTCACAATGATTAGAAGATTTTGTTCCGAGTTTCCAAAGACACTAAACTATTACGATCCTTGAGTGTTGGTTTTTGTTATGTATTAAGTATTCCGCAAAAGTAATGTAATGTATATGTAAGTAAATATTTGGGTCTATGTAGTTGGTATCAGAGGAAATGTTTACTTAACCTTTGGAAACTAGGATGTGAAAACTTTAGTTAAATCCCAAGAGATATTTCTATGGTATGTCTAGGGATTTCCCTAAGGTTAAGTATACGTATAGGTTAGAGTCATATAATTATGTTGATGATCATGAATTACCTAGGGTGAACCTAAGGTGTCATGGATTAAAGAATTTTTTATATGTTAGACATCCCATAAGTGACTTTTTATGATTATGTGGTTCCTTGTTATTTTAACTGTTTCTTACACTATTGGTTTTGGTCTTAGTCAATGGAGGGAATGAGAAGGAATTCAGTTTAAATTTATTCCAATGGACAAATTGGTGACTATGATCAACGAAATTTTATAATGCCTGGAGAGAATGAAATTATGATTATTCCTAATTAGTCATCTCGATATATGATTAACAAGGTGAACTTTAGTTTTATTCCTAAGTCATTAAATAAGAATAATATGGAATTTTATGCATGTTCGCATGGTTAGGATCATAGAGAAATGAAGATTGAGAGTTATAAAGAAGGTAAGAAGAACCTTGAGTAATACCAAAAATGGAGGGGAAGATGTTATCTATGTGGAGAAAAGGGTCATATAGTGAGAGACTATTATAGAGTCCAATGTCTTATCTATGCAGAACATGGGCATTACCCAACTCAATGCCCAGACCTAAGAAGTTACTTCTAAATCAATGAAGGAACTATTCCATGCCAAAAATTAAAGAGGATGGATTGATGGTCTTATTTATTGGAATTCAATAATAATGTTGTTGAGGTAATTTTATAATATATTGAAATATCTGTGTATTGGTCCATTGTGGTTTTCTATAAGAATATGGTATCGGTAACCATGAAAATTTATTCAAATATTTTGGAAAGCAGATGATATGCACATAATGAAGGGATAATAAGAAAATAATATGTTTGATAGTATTCATGAGCTCATGATTGAGATAAGGACAGAGTGATATCATGGTTTGAGTATATATAATTTTTGGAATTTTGGTATGTGGAAATAGTTAACTTTAGACAACATTCATTTTTTCACTAAATTTCCATGGATATTCATTTTTCAAGAGGATACATGATTATAGAATTCACATATTTGGTGTGTGAGCAACAAGATATATCTTAGGATATATGGGGGATAAGTGATGGTATTCAATGCTTGTTAAATGACCTTTCTAGTAGTCATTTTATTTATACTAAGATATTAGACATAAGTATTTTGGATAAGCCTATAGATTGTAATGGATTATGTTAGACATTAGATAGTGTTGTTTAAGGATTGAACTTGTTTTTCGATATTATTTCTGGCATGTTCTAACAAACGAAGTGCGACATGAATTTATCACCTACCACTGGCCTACAGGAAGTCCTTGGTTAGTAGAAAATAGTTTTATTATATTAAGCAGTATGATATATGAAGTATATGTAAATTTCAGGAACCATATACGATTAATCTCACTATAGATGTACTAATGTATATTTAATAACTTTTACTATCCTTTTGATTGAGATAGATGGAATGACCTATCATTCTATCGCATGATCTTTTAACACTTCACGAAAGACAAATTCAACTTAATTTCTTTAAGAGATGATGTGGAAATTGTTCAAGGCACAAACAATAGTAAGATTGTACCAAAATCAATTAAGTATTTCTTATAATTCAACAATTCTTCAACTTTAGGGAAATGATCTTGAAAACAAAAAAATGTTGTCCTAGTGTCTTTATAAATGATGAATCAGATGTTACCTTAAATCATCAAAAATATATGGCTTTGTGATTGTTGGATTTTTCATAGCAATGTTCTCTACCACTCTCCATCAGAACATGATGGTTAGGTTTTTCTTCCATATACATATTTTCACCTATGTTCTCTTATGTGGAAGCCTAGCGATTAGTTAATTTGGGTAACCATTATGTTTCACAATTTAGTTTTTAAAGTTCAGTTTTTGTATTCCTTTTTACGATGTGGGTTTCTATTAATGAAAATTTTGAGTAACATACCATTTATAACCCTGGCGAATTTCGAGGGGGAAATTCATTTTAAGGGGGGTAGAATGTAACACCCCGAGATTTTATAAAAAATATTTTTTTTAATTTAATTGATGTCTTGTGTTGTACGCTATACCAAAAGGGGATTTCACTACACACATCCATGACTTGGCTTGCATTACATGCAATAGCGACCTTCCATGATAGCATGTGTTGTATGCAATACCGAGTTTCACTAAACAACTATATGTTATATAAACTAGCTGCTATAAATATTAATAGCCACTTTTTGAAATTTTATAAATTTTATATTTCTAAATGGACTTCATTTTTGGATTCGGAATATCGAAATTAGCCTAGGTTGAATTTTTGGTATTTTTCTGAAAACTTTCAATTTTTGATGAATAATAATAACACTGGGTTACTATTTAAAAACCGACTTTTTATGTAAATAATTATTTATTTTATTTAAATTTATTTTAGGTCAAAATTGATACATAATACCTATATATGTTCAATGTAATTCATTGGAGTCATTTTATAACAATTTTAGACATATAAATATTTTATTGAACTTTTCACCGTCTTTTACCCACCTCCTAGGAGAGTTTGAAAATTTACATAAATCTTAATTTTACCGCTTCTCTGAGTGGAATTTAGAAAATACAAGAGACATGGTTAATATAATGGGGTAAAATTTGGTTCAATAAGATAAAAATAATTTTTGGCGAATAGAAACTTTTTACTTTTATTTACAATGGTAAAAAGTAAATAGGGTAATTAAGGGTAAAAATTATATTATTATTACCCTAAAACATGTCATAATTCTATTGGATAAGTTTAATTCGACCAAAAAATCCTTAGGAATAAAATATTACCCTTTAGGTCCACTTTTATTATATTAGGACACATATTATTATTTTATTTAAAGAAGAGTCAAAATGGTTAAATCAATGTTTAATAACTAAAACATTTTTAATATAGGGTTATACATAAGATAAATTCGACTATAAATATTAATTATAAAGATAAAATTATTTCCTACCTAAGGGTGTTTTATTTATAATTTATAGACATAAAATAATTTAATTTATTTATGACACAATGGTGATGCAGTAATTACCTAAATAATGAAATAATAAAATAATTGATATTATAAATACCCAAATAAATGTAATTTGAGACTTTTTATGAATTACAATAATTTTATAGGTTAATATGACATGTTATTATTGATTTAATTAACTTTTTTATAACTAATCATTCTGATATGACTTTCACAAAAATAAATTACAAAATAGAGTCAAAATTGACATAAAATAGTTTTTTAAAACAAATATATAACTTATTAATTGTTATAATATTCTTAAAATATAAGGTTTGGAGAAATGACTTAGATAAGGTTATATATATTAATAATTAACCACTTGGGGTTCTTTTGTCTTGTTATCATAAGTTTATTAACCATATATTGTAAGATTACAAGAAGACACGGTAAAAGTTAAATTATTTAACTTAGAGTTAAATATAAAAGATAAGGTTAAAATAGTAACATAAACTTGTCTAAAACATATTGGTTGAGAGGATTTCGACCCATCCCCACTTTATCTTCAAAATAAATCAATTTGGAGATATTATAAACCGAATATGACTTTATTATAAAATAATATTATATGTTTTTCCAAAGGTGCCCCTCTCCTCCCTTATAAAAATGACACCCCTTCCCTCTTCTCTTCAAACCCTTTAGAGCCTTGAAGCTCGGAAAAAACCTGCCCATTTTCTTCTCCACTTCTCTAGAAATATTATAGAGGTTCTGGTATTCTCAAAAGACCAACTATACTTCCTTAAGAGGAAGCTTAAAGGCGGTGCGTCGAAGAAGAGGTAATATTTTCTTCTGATTCTCTCAAGTTTCTTTCTTCTTATACTTTTTATTATTTAGTTGTTTCACTATAAATTAATAACATCAGTATCAATAATATACTTATATATTATTATAAATATTAAAAAACCCTATTTCACCTTCTATCCTTCCTACGGAAGATGAAATCACCACGCGTGCGTACGTACGGAATACCGTCTCCACACCGTGGTGTAATCTGTTTTCAACCACCACCTAACTTGGATGGGTATAATGGTGAAAATAAATAACTATATATGATTATTTTAAAGTGATGTTGATTATGAAATATTATACATACACTTAAATACAACTCCATGATCATGGGAATGATATCATCGATCGTGCGTACGTACGGACTACCGTCTCCACTACGCGATGAGATTTATTCTCCATGTTAACCATTCATAAATAATTATAATGTATATATAATGAAAAATAATTAAATATATGACATAATAATTATAATGTAATTATGTATATATATATATTTATGTCAACTAATTAATTCCATTCAATTCAATAAGGAAACAAAAACAACGTTCATGCGTACGTACGGCCTACCGTCTTCATAAACAGTGTATTTCATTCCATTTATCGATCTATCATATATATATATATATGTATATGATGAATATATATTATATATAAATCATTGTTTAAATTTTGGAATTAATTAAATCAGGATATAAGTAATAATATCAATAACAACAAGTCGAAACACATATGATAAATGAAACGATTTTAACCAAAATGTTGCTTTAACATGGAATTTACAAAAGAATGGGTAATATAAAGTCATAAGTGAACCATATATGATATCATGAAAATAAATATGATTCTGTAATTAGTCAATGACATTATTTAAATCATTATACAGGAGGTTCAGATACATACGAAGCATATCAGACATATGTTAAGGGATAACTTTTTCAATCTTGTTCCAATCTGAGATTGTTTATTCGTAAGTATTTACTGGGGTTATTGTTATCATCCATGTCCATGATTTCTAAAAAAATTTTCATCTATGTTTAATGTCCTTTTAACCCATTTTTAAATTTTACCACATGTTATGAAAAGAATCTTACTTTTGTTTTCCACATGAGGAACTTTTTTACTTTTCCGACTAAAGTACACGGAGAATGTTATGTTTAACTTATACTGCGTGAACGGATTTTTACGGTTTCATAAAGCCTCATTTCCATGAAGCTTCCTCAAGAAGATTGCATGATTATTTTCAACAAAAACCTTTTCCTTTAAAATTTCAAGGAATTTTGTGAAAAGAAAATTATTTTCAAGAAGAAAGTATATTTTCCTCAAGAAATCATTTCAAGTGTTTTATCAAAACTACATTCCATATAAAAATACAGTATTTAATATGTTTATGTTTCAATTATAATGTCTCAATTATTTTCATGGTATGATTTTTCTTGTGATGAAATGATATCCATTTTTTATGGATTTTTGTGTGATGGCATGATGATTAAGAATCCCATTCTATTACATGGGTTATGCTATGAAGTATGATTTATGATTTTGTGGCACATGAAAGAATGATTTCATTATGAGATGGGAGGGACCTATATGTCCCTCCAATGAATTGAGTAAATATTTATATCTCATGAGATAGAAATGGATGGAATGGTAAGTTAATCTGGTTCAGTGTTACTGGACTAGAACGAGGAGTGAACTCGATTCAGAAAGGGACTTTGTCCCCTAAGATGGTCTTGGAAGTAATGCATTGGCTACTATGGAAATAATATCATGTGATTAATGTTTTTCAACACTTAAATGTTATCTTACCATGATATTTTATCATGATTGATGTTCCATTATGATATATTACTTACGTACTTCTAAGATTTATGTCTTTGCTCAAGATTTCGATGTTTAGATTTTAGGTTCAAGTTTTTGCATTAAAATGTTTATGGATTGTCTTATGTTCTCTATGTTTACCCTTACTGAGAATTTGAGCTCACCCTTTATATGTTTTCTTTTCCCCATGATATAAAGATAAGTTTTAGGTAATAAAACCAAAGGGGAAGATCTTTATGGGATATGTTGAAGATCTTTCACAACGATTAGAAGGTTTTGTTTCGAGTTTCCAAAGACACAAAACTATTATGATCCTTGAGTGTTGGTTTTTGTTATGTATTAAGTATTATGAAAAAGTAATGTAATGTCTATGTAAGTCATGCTTCGGGTCTCGACAAGTTAAACATGGGGTGTTTTCAAATCCCCAAAGAAAACCCATTGGATGCCATTAAAAAATGATGAACCCAATGTGAATGATTTTGAAACCATTCAAACACACACAATCAATCCTTTGAGTATAAAATAATCCCTAAACACATTTTTTTCAAAATAAAAAATGGTGAACCATATTGGAATTAGTATCTAGGATTACTATTTCATCTATATTTTATGGCCCTTTTCTCATAAAATTAAAGTGGTCCAAACCAAAAAAATAAATTATGTATTTATTCATTTATTTAGATTCTTCCTTGATAGGGTTTTCATGTTTGTGTCTAACACATATATTTTAGGAACATTCAACCAGATATCCCTTCGATCCAAATAGATTCATTCCAGTTCCCATAGACATATTCTCTAACTACTGCATATGCTGTTTCCTTCACTAATCATAGGATTCCATCACCGACCTAGTGTCTCCAATGCTTGGTTTAAAATACACTGGTTATGAAGTACCATCTAAAGGGTTTCATCAAATACTTAGAGTTTGTTTAGTGAAAAGCCCTTGGAAGGATGAGGCTGTTATCCTCGGAAGTACGACCCAAGCCCCTCAGACCCAGGCACACAGGAAATCCCACTGAGGGAAATGAACATAAAATATAGAGTAGGGAAACACCTATGTTCCCTCTATAGAAGTATTCTAGATATATTCAGCTTCAAACCATGAGTAGGAACAAACAACTACCTTCACCATCCGATCCAACTAGTATAGTTCAATAGCATTCAGATAAACCCTGAGTCTATTTGAGGGGAAAATTTTGAGAAATCTCAAATACATGCTTGCATCAATAAAACCCTCCAATGAAATATGTCAGAAAATAATGAGTAGGTGAAAAACCCTTCCCCACATTTATAAAGACAGCCAGCCAAACCTATTATTAGTGGGAGATATCTGATGGAAAGTCATGATAAAAAAATATGGGATAAAATAGATCTTTTCCCCCATATATGTGTACTTTAATTATATAACAATAAGAAATAGAGGACAACAGTAGGAACACACCCATATATTCAATCATGGTATGTGTATTTATCTATTTTATTACCATTGAAGTTACCCAAAATATCCTGATGATAGTGAAAGGGTAGAATATAATCCTTTCCTATATCCTAAAAACTTTTGAAGACATAATAATTGAAGTGGTAGTGGAAAAGTTATAGACAGAAAACCATATCCACACAACTGGGATGACTCATCAGCACAAAATAAGGGTTATTATAGAGAAAACATGCACATGTTTTCTCTTCTAGGAGGTTTATTGGATAAATTCTCCCATGATATAAGGAAAGAGAGATTGTGAGCATACCCCCTTTCCAACTGGAGGTCATTGATCTACCCTATTGGCTATTTAATGGTATTCACAATCCCATTCCAAAATTATACAAAACTTTTATACAATTCTTCCAATGACATGAAATCTTGTCAATAAATATTCCATTTATGAAATCCACTACCCCAACAAGTGTCCCCAGTCATCTAAAAGAAGTAAACCAAAAAATAAGCCTCACCATAGAGAACTATATAAAAAATATCCAAACTACAATCCAACTATAGATAATTATTGAGATCTTTAAGCCCTCAGATATTTATCTATGGTAGGTCAAGATCCTAATCATCTATAATAAAATTACTGAAAAAATAGAAGTAGTTCTGAAGGTCCTCCATGAATATATTACCACGAATAATTTCTTCAACACCTAAATCTAATTGATCTTAAGAGCCCATCTTTGGATGAGCACCATGGAAGCCCACTGTGTGGATATAAGATCAAATATAAGGAATACAATCCCCTTTCTATTATCCCCCTAAAATCCCTACCTATGGTATATATTGTAGTCACTCTCCCCATCATCATATATTAGTCTATGATTGTAGTCCTCACTATAACATCATTTCTAATCATTTAGGTGGCCCTCATTTTAGATATTAAATGATGATAAATCCCTTATACTAAGAGGAAATAGTGAAATTGAGTCCCATCATGCCTGAAACATCATCATGTAATAGTTACTTCATTTCTTTACTGTAAGATAGCTCAAAGAAATAATCATGCTCTAAACCACCCATGGATTTCCTACCTTCCAATATGATAGAGGAAGTCTGTGCTAATATTACTATTAATAATAAAGAAGTTGGTAAGAGTCAAATTTAGTGGGACAAGGTTGATGATCCTCTTGAGAAAAAATAAGAAGACAATTTGAACATGAGAAGAAAATTGGATAAAGTAGACCCACTAGTGGTGTTTTGGCCTTTAGCCACTCCCTAATACAAAATTATAGAGATGTTTTTGGAAGATTATGTGTAGGAAATCTACCTAAATATATATTAAACTATTTTTCAATTAAGATAAAATTAATTACCTTACAATGAATATAAAATACACTTAAATGTAATTAAATGATGCACCAAAAAATTAAATTGGTGGGTATCCTATTAGTACGACACCCAAATGTGATAAATCTACAAGATTACATTCTCGGTGAATTTATCAATGCATTAAAATAATTTCATCTGAGGATCATAGATGACCAATGTATTATATATATCAGAGGATGGGGTGAGTACATAGCATTGTATTCCACCTAACTCTCTAATTATTAAAGCTATCCAAAAGTGGCATCATGCAATGTCATAGATTCAAGATATTTTCAAAAAACGGAATATGTTCATGATAGATTTTTTTCTCCTTAAAAATCATTCCTAATTGACTCTCGTATACATTTGGGTTGAAGAGAGTGAACCATTAAAATAATATTTCATTTGGAATATAAAAATATCGATCATGTCTCCCACTTAATTAAAGTCAACTATCAGATAACACAAATGTCATAATTATTGAAAATGTATTTAGTAGTTGGCAGCTTAGGTGCATGTCGTACAATACATCCAGCCAATATTAGAACCAGGCTCTATATAATCAAGAGTGAAACCATGGCTGGAACATCCATAAAAATCTAGGATATCCCCTATCCCACAAGGATATAGAATTATTAATATATCCTTGTATGTCAGTAAACTAGGCTCAAATGGTTTTTGAAATGTAAAGGGAGCCGCCCCATCCCCTAGGGATGTGTTTTTTCATTGAAAACCTCCTTGTTGATGAGAGTCATCATTCTATCGACTGGGGGGAATTATACAGAATGAATCCCTTCAGTACATACTATCTCGTGACCCAATTTCCTCTCTCAGAACATGCACAAAAAAAATTTCATGGTATTTACTTTGGATTACTATCTATCATTCAATTCCCGAGGACCAAAAAAATAGAGAATGAAAACTCAAGGTAGGAACACTAAAAAGGAATATCTCATATATATTAAAAAAAATCTTGAAATTCATTACACAATAGTGAAAATTTTAAAACTACCCATCAAGATTCCACAAAACAGTAGGACAATACAAAGGAGTAGGATGAAAAAGTTTTAGTTCATAATACAGTCCACATCTAAATAATTGATTGAGGTGTGCCTCTCCAAAACCAGAGGCTTGCTCTGAATTTTTTGTATTCCCTCAAACACTCCATCACTACCCCCACAGTGAAATGAAACACACCATGAATTTGTGAATTTTTTTTTGAATTAATTTAATCGTTTTGAAATTTTCACTTCACACAACATAGAATATACCTTTTGTTATTTGAAATCACTAAGTGTGGCTTCTATTATACACAATAAAATTTCTAGATTGTACGACACAAAACAGTTATATTAGATTTCAGTAGACACGACATGATGTTTGGATTATATTACACACAATACCGAGTCTCTTCTATACCTTGTCTTACATAAAAGGCCATGTTTTACCGAACTACAATATACAATTAATATTCTTATAAAAATATTATTATAGTTACGACCAAGAGATTGAAATGTAATTTAGGAATAAGATTAACTAAATTGTGAAAATATTATCTAAAAATGTATATAAAATGAATCCTTTGGTTTTAAATTAGTTAGAAATGAACGTAAAACCAATTTGAGAATGAAGAAATTCCATTTCTACGAAAACTGTTTTTTTATATACAAATACAATTTTATCTCAATAAATAAAAAAAAACTTTTGATTAATTTTTTTATATAAATTTATTTATAAAATATTTATTAAATATTTTTGATTCTCATCCAATGGATTTAATAATTATTAGATAATAATAAATTCGCTTTTATGAATAAGAATACATATTTTTCTGAAAGGTAATTTTACCGTCTTTTAATAGAGCATCCATTTAATTTTTTTTTAAATTTTTATTTTTTTATATGAAAAAGTAAACTTCATTTTTGGAATATTAATATAAAAATATACTTTAGGTTAATTTTTGTTATTTTTATGATAAGTTTCATTTTTTGATTAATAGTGAAATACATTGATGTTTTATTCAAAAATGCTTTTTTGTATAATTAATTTATAAAGTTAAATGAAATTTTTATTCATATTTAAATTTTAATTAGATAAATTTTACATATATTAATCCAATTTATGTCATTTTAATTAATTTCACGTTTAAATTAGTTATAAAAACATTTCAATATTTTGAACATTTTCACTCTAAAAACCTCTTTTTTCGTCTCCTCTATGAGATTAAACTTAAATTAATTTCATCCACTTATATGATAATAATTTGAAAAAATGGATTAAATATCTTAAATAAACATAGTTTACAATTTATAATGTGATAAAATTATTTTATGACAAAAAATATCAGTAAAAGTGATTAAAATTAATTATAACATTTAAGAGAAAAATTAGATAAAAAAGGACTAAACCTTGAACTAAATGGATAAAATGACTTAGAGTCTTTTCCAAAATACATTGGATGAAAATATTTGGACCATATAATCCATTTTATTGAATATTTACCATTATTAGAGACACTTTATATGGAAATTTCTTTTGGTATTCTTTTTTTTAAAAGCATACAATAATTCCACTACTCTACTATAAAAAGGAACTCACCCCTCCCACGTATTGAAATATCTCAAAAAAATTGTATCTCCAAAAATATACTCCAATAATCTATCAAAAATAATTTCCTTAATTTTATAATCATATATCTAGGAATAATGTTATCCAAGGAATCCCTTTGGTGAAAACAAAAAGAAGTTACCCAAAGAAGAGGTCACATCATTCCTCAATCCATATTATTTTATTTTCATTATCAAACCCCCAAAATGTTAATATTACATGATTATATAATAAAATAATTATCATGAATATATTGACATGTTGTTACTATAATTTTTCTATGAAAAATTAAAAACATTTCCATCTAATGGACAACAAACTTACTTCTCTTGTGTACATCGAACAACAGCCTCATGAAACGATGTTGTTTGTTTTCCTTTGCCAACTCTTGCGGTTGTGAATTATGATGGAAAATATATTTTTATATGATACATATGACATTTTTTTTGTTTTTTTGAATTATTATTTAACACATAACTTCATTCATTTCATTTTGTGTAAATAAGATAACTTCGTTGGTGGATGTGTTGACTACCGCCTTTTCATGTCGATGTGATTCGTTCACACGCTACAAAGAATCTTTTAAAGATGGGTATAGTAAAAATATATTATATATATGGAATTATAATTCTAAAATAATCATTATATATATATATATTTCATTTACTTTCTTTCTTTCAATATTTTAGTTACATAGAAACAACATTCATGCATACTTATGACCTACTGTCTCAATGAATGATGTATTTCATTTTATATTTATATCATTAATAAATTATTATAAATATTTAAGTAATTAATATATATGATATATATATAATATTTTATGTTCTTTAAATAATTAAATCATTATCTATGTAATAGGATCAAGAATAATAACTCAAAAACATATATAAAAATCAATGTAGATATTACCCAAAACATAACATTAACATGGAGATGTTAATAAAATAGTAATATAAAGCCATAAAAAAAATGGTATTAGATATAATAATATTATTATATGTTATATTTTTAGTATTATTATATTTGTTATATAGGAGGTTTTAATGTGCATGGAGAAATTCGAGACTTAAGGTAAGATAATTTCATATCACATTTTATTTCAGTGAGATACATGATTTATTCACCACTAAATGCTTTTGTGTGGATTTTATACATCCCATGGAAGAATTATATAATTATTATACCTAAATTTATGGGTATTAAAATATCCATTTAAAAATATTTATTTCATAGGGATTCTGTTTCAAGGGTTTCTGAATCAGTAAAGTAGTTTTGTCTCAATTCGTCTTCCTTGAGATACATTCCATGTTGTGGACCTATATTTTTCTATGAGGGGTATATAGTACATATGACATATTATATCATGAATCTATTTATATTAATTAAATTTTAATGTTTATTTAATTTTATTAATTTCATTTTATTATTATTTAATATTACCAAAGTGGTACCATTTTATTGTTACAGTCTCATCGTTTATCGATATTATTTATGATTATGCTTACATTGATTAAATATTATGATTTATCTTAGAAGAAATATCATTTTACATAATACACACTGGTTATTTATGATATATTCAAGTAATGGTACCATTTTTTCACTTTTTTAGTTAATATTATAATGACAAAATTTAATGAAAACCCAACTTTATTTCTCATTTCAAAAGGAAATCTATCTTTTTTTAAAACTATGTTTTCTAAAATTGTTATTCAAAAATTATTAATATAATCTTATGATGTATAATTTTAATATTTAACCATGTATTAAATTTTAAAAAACGTTTTTAAAAGGAATCAACTTTCCATTTTCTGATCAAGTCACTATTCTAAGTTTGTAAGGTGAAAAAGGAATGTTTGACATCTATAGACTTACCTGCCATCATGATCATAATTTACTTGATGATTCATTTTTATATTTACATGGTTATTTTTTAAAGAAAATATTCTTTTTAATTTTCTATAATTTTTTTTAATTTTATAATGGTTTTTAATGAAAAATGATTTTTACAAATATTTTATATTTTAAAAGTGTTTTAAATGATTGTCAATGATTCATTTATATGTTTTCAAAAGGTTTTTTTCAAAGAAAATAATTTAAATTATTTAAAAGATTATTTTATATGTTTTAAAATCAGTATCAAAGAAAAAGGTTTTCAAATTTTTTAAATATTATTTATATGTTTTCAAGGTTATTTTCAACAAAAATGGTTTTCAAAATGTTATATGTATAAAAAAAATCTTAAAAATGTAAAAGATATTTTCCTCAAGAAATGTATTAAATGATTTTTTTCATGATTCAATTATTTTTTTCGAAGTGTTTTCTAGGAAAATGATTTTGGAAATATTATATGTTTTAAATAGTGAATTTCTTAGAAAATTTATGTTCCAAGTTATCGTTAAAAATCTTTCTCCGTCTAAGATTAAATCATTGGTTATAGTTTATTATTTACTAGTGAGATGATACTAGGATACCATTCATATTATTTATTTTAATTGTATATGTTTTTATGGATTAATATTTATGAATCATTTTTCTCTTTAATGGGTTATACCATGATGAATGCTTATGAAACCTGATTACTTTCACAATTTATTAATGGACGAAATGATTATGAGGGATATATATTATCCATTGTTTCTGATATGGTTAAATGTGTATGATACCTATTTTATTTCTTGGTATATGATATGCAGTTTATGAAAACCATCTCTTTTTATATGTCCTGATATGATGCTTGTTTTATTATCTTGTGGGAGATGTATGTAGGATTTTATTATGCGATTGTTCGGACTTATTTTTTCCTCCAATACATTGGGTGAAGATTTATATCTCATGATATAATGATGGGAGAAAATTTAACGAGCTTGATCTAAAATGGTAAACATGTGAATCCTAATCCAAAATGGGAAACATGTATCCTGATCTATTGCGGAATGATGGTAAAACCCCATCCACTATGGGAAGATGGGGAAACCCAATCCACTTTGTGAATATGGGAAAACCAAATCCATTATAAGACAAGGAATTAGACTAGGGATAGTGGTGTGTTCCACTCATTAGATGTAGTCCCAATGAAGTGCCCTGTTATGTTTTGGAAATGATCCTTAACTTATAGGGATTGATGTTACATGTTTATGTTTCTTCCTAAAATTATATGTCTTATGTATTTAATATGATCACATGGTTTAAGTTATTTATTATTATATTATTTCTTGCCTTATAAACTATTAATATTTATTCCATGTCTAATGATTTTTATCTTTTTATGAATAGTATGATCTTAAAATGTTATTTTCATGTTCTAATACCCTTATTTTCAAGTTATGATAATTGTTTTCCTTTACATAACCTAACTAAGAATTTGAGATCACTACATTTTTATGTTTGCATTCCCTAGGTTATGAAGAACGTTTTTTAGTAAGATTAATAAAGGGGAAGATCATTAAAAAAGATTTTGAATATGTTTCATGATACTAGAATAATGTGTTTTAGTTTTACAAAGACACTAAACTATTATTTTCCTCATGTATGTATTTTTGTAATTATTTGAATATTCATCTAAAATGATGTAATATCCATTTATGTTAAGACTAGGTATCTATATTTGGTTTTAAAGTAATTTTTTAGTGAACCTTGAGAAACTAAGATAATAAAACATTAGGGAGATACCTAATAAAATTTCTAAGGATATGTCTAGTGATCTATCTAACAATAAGTATAATGATGAATTAAAGTATATAAAAATATCTTGGAATTTTGGTTAAGGATAGTGAGAGTGGTTTCTAATAAATATATCTCTTCTTGGATACTACAAGTTGTTGTGGATTTGGAATAAATGTGCATAGCTATAACAACCTCATAAACACCATATTGAGATGGACTCGATTGGAAACTGGTGAATGACAATAGGCCTTACATCACACCTAGTTTGACTCAACTTGGGGATATGGTTGGGGAATTTAGAAACTATTTAATAACCATAATGAATGATTTAAATAGTAGAAAATTATGAATAAACCTTGATAAACCAAGAGTCTCATAGATTAATGAAGCATGTGTCATTATTTAGACAACCTATTGGTAATTTTTTATTATTATATAGTTTTCCACTCTGATAAGTGTTTCTCACTCAACACTCTGAATAGCCTAAAGGAATTATATTTTTATTTATTTTAGATAATTCCCGTTTTAATGATTAAAGGGGATCCCTTACATGGGCTAAATGCTTTATAAAATTACATGACCTGAAGGTCTTAGAGGAAATTATCGAGACTATAACTAATTAGAACTACTACTCCCTAGCACCTAAAACATAATGTTAGTTATCCACCATCACACATCTGTTTTTCTAGGCTACCCATGCATGAATTATCTAGTCCCAATGGAAATTAACAAACCCTATAATTCTTCAAAATAATTTAGCTCTGCTCTAGTTAATGAACCTTTCTCTGAATACTCATCTAGAGGATGCTCCATGTAGTGACCTCCTGGTCCATTTAATCATTGTTTCATGTGGCTTGATGTCCTTGGGTGGATTAAAGGACTTGAATAACTCTAGGACCAAAGTGTTGGTCCAAAATCCCAAAAATATGAATAGTTATGGCTACTACAGTTCCAAATAATACCTGATACAGTTACATTTACAATGTGTGCTATAGTTCATGCTAGAGTAACCCATAAATATTTCTCAGTACAGATTCGATATTGGATCTCTAGGAATCACTTTTTGAGTCCTCACCAACCGGGTTGAGGTGCTTGTGCTTTCTCACCCTATGACTTCCAGATTTATTTAATAGTGGTAACTAGAAGGAATTGGGTTAAAATTGAATGTTCTAGATGTGGAAGGTATGTGCACGATGAAAATAGATCTCCTAAGTGGAAATCTCATGAATAGAATCAGTAAGGTCCATGGGTATTGGTTACACTTATTAAGATAAAGAGACCGAAAATGACTTGTGAAGGGTATGCGATGTTATTCCGGAATTATTTACATTAAACATAAAAATACAGAATTTATTTATGTTGAGGAACAACTAATATGTGAGTCATATTTCATATTCTTGGAAAGGGGTGTTAACGGATAAGATGATGAATCATGATAAATGGTTTAAGAATAAAGATAGATGTTTAAAGTATACATGTATAGGAATTCAATAAATATGATATATGAATCTTGAAGTACAAGTTTTCCTTTAAGGATTTTCAAAAATATATTGAATGGTGCTGATAAAATATACAATGGATTAAATGGAATGGTGATATTTTGATTAATGGAAGGAATCCATTAATGTGTCCTAATATTGAGAAAATTACTTTTAGAAAAGATAAAGAGTTGATTGATAAAGATAAGCTAAATTGGATAGTATTGATTACCCTGTAAATGATTATTGATTTTTTGAAAAAGTGGTCTATGTTTTCATGGATGAAGTTTAAAAATTATTATATTTACAGAATATAAACAATAATATATGGAATAAAGAAGAAAACATGTTGAAAAAAAAGTTGCTAATTCAGGTTTTTACCATGTTTAAAGAGAATATACGATGAGGGTATTCACATGTTTTGAATGTGTCAACCAAGAGACACTTTTTGATATATGGGGGATCAGTGTTATGCTAATATCGTGACCTTCTTTTTAATGTTTTGTATTTTTATCTTTTGGAAGAGTTATATGGTTAACCATTAATTTAAATTTTATGTTAATATTTTAATGATGTTTGTGAGATTAATATACTATCTCACCACATGAGGATTTATTAATATTGGTCAACCTATTCTAATAACTTTGTGTAGATGATAAATAAGTATATAATGGATGACTTATCAAAGATCTCATGATATTTTAGTTCTTTGAGAATGAAAATGTCACCTTCCTTTTTGGAGAAAGTGGTGATTAGAAAATTGGTCAAGACACAACCAAATGGTGAGATTTTACTTATGTAAGGGAATGAAATAAACTATTTATTATTGTGAAAAAAGTATTTAACTTTCATAAAATGGTGTCAAAATAAATTTTTTTCCTATTATAATCATTTTTTATGATATTAATGACCTCCATCAAGCTTCTTCACTTTATCATTTTGTGATTGTTAACTTTCTATGGAACGCCCACTTTGCTATGATTAGTGATATTTATAATTCTCTATGATTATTTATGACTTTCTTAAATTTTCATCTTTTCACTTCCCAACTACATTCTCCTATATAGAACCCTAGTTATTTGTCACATAGCCTTTGTGTTTACAAATTTTCCCTTTTAAAGGATGTTTAGTATTCATTTTTATGATGTGGGTTATTATAAATGGAACCATAAATTGTTAAAAAATTGATAACCCATATTAATTTTGAGGGTGAAAGACTTTTTAAGGGGGGTATAATGTCTCACCCTAGGATTTTGTGATATATATTTTTTGAATTAATTTAATATATTTGATATTTTTTATTTCACACAACACTGAATATAGATTTTTTTATAAAAAGCCACTGAGTGCGGCTTGAGTTATATAAAACACCAATTCAATCTTGTGCTATACACAACACTTAGATTATCTTATGGTAAATGCAACAATATGTTTGGATTTTATTAAAAAAAGTTACAAAGTCCCTTCTATATCTTATGTTACATACAAGGCTGGGTTTTACTGAATTACAATATATTATTAATATTATTATTAAAATAATATTATATTTACCACCAAGCCATTGGAATTGAAGTTATCAATTATATTAAATAAATTACGAAGATATGATCCAAAAATTTATATAAAATTGATCCATTGGTTTTAAATTACTTTGAAATTAAACTAATAACTATTTGAGAATAAATAAATTCATTTTTGAAGAAAAATATTTTTTTATTTACAAACACAATTTTATCTCAATAAATTAAACAAATAGATTTTGATTAATGTTTTTAATAAAATTTATATATTATATATTCAATAAATAATTTTTATACTCATCTAATGGATTTTATAGGTATTAGATAAGAATAAATCCAATTTTATGGATAAAAAGATGTATTTTTCTAAAATGTAATTTTACTTTACTTAAATATAGAAAACATTTTAAATATTATGTATGAAACTTTTATAATATTAAATTTAAAAAATGAAATTAATTTTAGGAATTTTATTATCAAAATTTCCTTTGGGTTAATTTGTCATATTTCTCTAGGAAGCTTCATTTTTTCATGAATAGTGAAAACACTGAATTTTAATTCAAAAATTTATTTTTCCATATAATTTATTTATATAGTTATATTAAATTTTTTGATATAATTTATAATTTGTTAAATTTTACAATAATTAATCTAATTATTGTCATTATAATCAATTTCACATTGAAATTAGAAATAAAAACATTTCAATATTTTTTACATTTTTACGTTAAAAACCAACTTGGTCATTCCGACTGTAGGTTTAAATTTAAATTAAATTTTTCTGATGAGGTGATAAAAATTTATAAGAGTTAATTCCATACTTTTAAAACAAAAAATTTATATTTTATAATAAGGTATATTTAGTTTTTGAAAAAAAATATTAGTAAGGTGGTTAAATTTAATTATAATGATTAAGAATAAAATTAGATTCACAAAGGAGTAAACATTTAACATAAGGGAAACAATGATCAAGAAAATTTTGAAAATTTATTTTTAAGGACATATTTACACACTATATTCCATTTTATTTAATTTTGAGCATTATTGGATGAACTTGTCATGGGAAAAACATTTTTGGAATTTCCCTTTCAAAAATTTATAAGAATGCCACTCCACATCCACTATAAAAAGGCACTCACACCTCCCACTTATTCACACATATCAAGATGTTTGGATTGAACAAAATCTTATTAAATAATATCCAAAAATACCAAAATTAATCTGATAATTCTCTCTTTGGGTATAAACCCATCCAAGGATGCGCTTTGCTACAAAACAAAAAGAGTTACCAAAATAAGAGGTATCATCCTTCCTCAAACTCTTTTGTTTTAGTTTCATTATAAACCCCCCCCCCAATATTTATGTTCCATGATTATATAAAAACCTATGTATCATAAATATACTAAAAATTTTTTATTCTAAGTTTTCTACCAATTCACACACACACTTCCATCCAATGGTTAATGAACATACCATTCTTATGGATGGCAACCTACAGCCTCATGAAATGTTGTTGTTTGTTTTTCATTTTACACCTCTCATGGTTGGTAATTATGATGTACAATATATTTATATTATATATATATATATATATTATTAATGACTTATGTATTATTCTTTAATTATTATATAACATGTAACCTCATGGTTTCCATTTTTTTAAATAAGATAACTTCGTTTATGGAAGTGTGGACTACCGCCTCCTCAAAGCAATGTGAGTCGTTCACACCCGACATGGAATTATTTAAGGATGGGTTTATTAAAATTTTATTATAAAAAATAATTAATAAATATAATATAATTATTATATCTATATATATACATATATTTTATTCACCTACTTTATTTCAATATGATAATTAAACAGATACAACTTTCATGTGTACATGCGACTGGCTATCTCCATGAAATATGTATTGATTTTTCATATTTCAGTAATTTATATATTATTATAAATATTTATATACTAAATATATATGATATTTATATCATATTTTACATTGTTGAAATAATTAAATTATGAAATTTGTAAGAAGATCAAGAATTATATGTCAAAACATATACTAAATACAATGAAAAAATTACCTAAAATGTAACATTAACATAGAATTTTTTAATAAATGGGTAATATAAAGTCATAAAAAATTAAATTTGGTACCAGATATAATTATATGTTTATTTTTTATATTTATAATAAACATATATTTATTTTACAATTTTATTTAGTGTGTATAAAGAAATTAAAGAGTTATGGTAAGGGAATTCCATCCCACATTTTATTTCAATGAGATACATGCATTATTCAACACTCATTTATTATCTGTGGAGTGTATAATACATGTAGATGTATTTTACGATTCATATAAGTAAATTTATGGTTATTACATATATATTTTAAGATCTTTTTTTCATGAGGTTTATGTTTCAGAAGTTACAAAATCGGTAAAGTAATTTTGTCTTAATTTTCCATCTTTGAGACTTAGGCCATGTTCTGCATATATATTTCTCTATGAGGTGTATATACTACCTTTGAAATGTTATATAATTAATATAAAATTTTTATGAAATTTTACGGTTCATTTAATGTTATCATATTCATTTTAGTACGAATTAATGTTACCAAAGTGGTTGTGTTTTATTAATAAAATCTCATCATTTATCATGATTGTTTATGATTATGCTTAAATTAATGAAATATTTGGATCCATGTCTCATGAAATCTAATAAATTTTAATAACCGATGGTTATTCCTGATATATCGATGATATGGTACCATTTTTTCACTCTTTGGTAGATAATTAACAAAATGTTTTTATGAAAGTCCATAATTATGTCTTCTTTTAGTTAGAAATGTGTGTTGTTTAAAAACCATGTTTAAAAAAAACTATTTTCTAAAAAAATTAATATTATCCTATGATGAATATAGGAAATTTTTCCCTATGTATTAATTTTTGAAAAATTAATTTTAAAAGAAATATTTTTGTCATTTTCCGATCAAGGTAATTTTCAAAAAATTTAAGGTGAAAAAGGAATTTTCAATATGTACAGAGTTTATCTCCATCATAACCATAATTTACATGATGATTTCTTTGTTTTTATAAAATGTTATTTTTTTTTAAATAATTTTTTTCCTAATATTATGGTAATTAGTTATTTTTAAATTGGATTTGAAAGATAATTTGTTTTCAAAAATAGATTTATGTTTAAAAAGTGTTTTAAATGATTTTTAAATATTTCTCTATATGATTTGAAAATGTTTCTTTCATATAAAATGATTTAAATGATTTAAAATATTTATTTTTAAGTTTTCAAATTATTCTAGAAAAAACTGTTTTCAAAATATTTTGAGTCTTCTTTTATGATTCAATGTTTATTTTTATGGAAAATTGTCTTCAAATTTTTTTGTTTTTTAAAAAGTATTTTTTAAAAAATATAAAATATATTTTCCTAAAAAAAATGTTTTAAATGATTTTTTCATGTTTCCTTTATATATTTGTAATGGGTTTTTGAGGTAAAAGATTTTGAAATTTTTATATGTTATAAAAAGTTGTTTTCTCAGAAAAGTTTTGTTCCAAGTGATCTTGCAAAATATTTCTCCATATAAGATGAAATAATTGGTTATGGTTATTTCTTTAATAGATATAGGATCTAATTATTTGATTCATATTATTTCTCTGAATGGTCTATATTTTGATAGCTTGATTTTTATGAAATATGTTTCAATTCAATGTTTTATACAATGATAAATTCTTATGAAACCTTATTTCATTTGCAGGTTATTCTAGGATGAAATTATTATGAAACCTATTAATTTTACATAGGCTATGATACGATTAAAAATTTATGACACCCATTTAATATCATGGGTTATGATATGATTTTTTTGAAAACCATCCCTTTTTATGGGTCATGATGTGATGAATGTTTTGTATTCTTGTGGCACCTGTATGAATGATTTTATTATGTGAAGGGTGTGACTTATATATCTCAACAGTGAATCAGGTGAAGATTTATATATCATGATATAATTATATGAAAAAAATCAAGGAGTTTGATCCAAAATGGGAAATAGGTGTGTCATGATCCCAAATTGGAAACATGTGAGGCCTAATCTACAATGTTAAGATGATGAAAACCCAATCCACTATGGGAAGATGGGGGAAACCAATACACTATGGGATGATGGAGAAACCCAATCCCTTATAAGGAAATGAATGCGACTTGGGAAGGTGGTGTGTCCAACACAGTTGGTGTAGTCCCCATGAAGTTCCCTATTATGTTTTGTCAAAGCGCCTTGACTTTTGGGTAATGATGTCACATTTTTATGTGTATTCCAGAAACTCTATGTCTTATTCCATTGATATTTTCACATGGTACATGTTCTTTATTACCTTGTGAATTTGTGTCTAATGAATTGCCAATATTTATGCCAGGTCTCACAATTATGATCCTTTTATGTATGGAATGGTCTTAAAATTTAATGCTCATGTTTTCATAAGCTTATATTCATGTTACGATTATATATTTCCTTTATTTACCCTTCATGATCATTCGAGATCACCCCTTTCTAATTTTCTCTTTCCCCATGTTATGAAGAAGGGTTTTAAGTAGGAGTTATAAAGGGGGAGGATATTTAAAGAAGACATTGAAGATATTTTACCAAACTAGAAGAATGTGTTCCATGTTTCTAAAGACACTAAACTGTTATATTCCATAGGAATATTTTTTTAACGTGATGAATATTCATCTAAAATTATGTAACACCCATTTATATTTATCCAAGGTCACTATTTCAAGCATATAAAAAAAAGGAAAATGTATGGTTGTTCCTTACCCACATCCCAAAGAAGTTTAACCCCCCCCCCCCCCCCACACGACGAAATATTGGATAATCAAGATGAATAGATGAAAGATTTGAGATGGCTCAATGTTGAATTACTCTAGGGAATCTTTCCTACCATATATGTTCTACAAGAAGAGCCAAAAACTCTCAACTGGTGTACCTCAACATAGAGGGCTCACCCCGACAACTGAAGTGGAACCAAAACATATTCTCAATGTACAATACTAATGAAAAATATATTTAGACCCCACGATAGCAATAGATTAGGATTTAAATCCCTGGGAAACATAACTGGGGCTAGTTCAGACTCCTCATCATGGTCCATCCCCTATAGGCTACCCACCGTAGGAAAAACTAGATCCATCGTAGATGAATCTACCAATTTCTGCCCCTACTCAAGACCTTGTTCAACTAGACATCCAATAAGGGATCATCTATACTATTGAGGAATTTTTATATCAATTGGAATATATAGAATATTGGCATTCACCAGTTCATCTAGAAAATAGGCCTTACCCTGAATGAGTAGATCTGACCCATCACTCGCCAAATATAGGGAATACTATATTTTATATGTTTAATCATTTAGGGACCCAGATCAGTATTTGATGAATTTCATATCTCGATATGATCCCATGATGGTTACCCCTACACAACATGATGTAGTGAAACTCATATTATTTGTAAAAACACAGTAGGAGCCATCCGTAATACAATATACCAATTTTCTAGATCGATCCATTTATGGATGGGAATATCTTCACGGATAGTTTATATTTCAATTCATCTCAACATAGAATAGGAAAATAGTGCCCATATTATATAAATGTGAATAAATAGAGAATGATAGGGTCTAATATTTCATTGATCAGTAGAAATGGTTTCAACTACTCCCTGAACATATAGCTTCCCCATGAATATTTGTTTTCAATATGTATAGAGAATCTCCGTGAAGAGTTTCATACATCAACAATACCTATGAAATATATCATTGGGTTTTAGGATATTACAACAGTTACTAAGAAAATTAGAATATTCCATCTTATGAACTAAGGAAAAGTGTTGAGTAATTACGTCATCTCAAGGGGAGAGAACTGTGAAGCCGGGGGCTTCATCTCTCATGCTCAATCCAGCCCCTATATCAGCTCTAACCCTAAGGCCCATTCCCTATCACATGACACCCTTTCCTATGTTACAAAAAATTCCCACCTCATTAATACGAGTGAATAGATCAGAGGAAAAGTTGTTTTATTTAAAAAATAAAAATGTTTACTCTTTTTTAGATGACCATGTCTGTGGATACATCATAGCGGCTTTTGAAAACAACTTGTTGAAGGTTCAAAATCTCAAGAGGCCAGATTTGTATGGTCTCTAAGATTTGACAAGTATTTTCCCTTCTATATAACATTGGGTAACACTCAAAAATAATTATCATTTTTAGTGACATACATTATAAAATAGTGGAATATAGATATGTAATGGTGGGAAAGCCACCAATACATAGAGCCCGTGTTTCTACCACCAATCTAGAGAAAGTGGGTAAGTGGAATGAAGTTATTAAGAAAGTAATAAAGAATTTTTGTTATTGGATGGTTAGATAAATGATCAACCAGACTCATGATATCCTCTAAACATAGTTGATACAATAAACTACTCCCTAAGATGCTTCCCCTATGGTAGAACCAACTCCGTCAGCACATCGGTACTCTCTAGGAAATTATTCTAAAAATTGATATGGTCATAAAATGAACCTATTCTTAAGAAAATTTTGGATATGAATCTCTCATACCTCATTCCTTTAGTCACAAAACCATAGGTTCTACCATACTAAATGGTTCCACAAGAATCGAATTTCTATATAGATACCCCATGAGATGATGACTTAATCTTCCATTCCATTAATTTTATTCACTTAATGGATCCCTTATTTAATTATGAGAATAGATACGAATCCATGTTCTCTATATACAATTAGGGAACAAGAGGAATATTCCATTGGGTACAAGGATATATTGGAATACATGATCATTATATAAATCAAAACTCAAACCCCATCCCCACTCAGATATTCTATACTGTCGTAACACATGAGAGATCCCTACCATGGGTCTTGTATGGGAAGTATGGTTCCCAAAAATGTGATAGGAATTTACTTCTCTAGATAATCCTAGAATATCAATTGGAGGGTATTTCATTGGAATATCAACCTCGACACATATGAAAACCTAGTCAACCTAACCCATAAAGGATTTGAATTCCTTATACTCAAATTCCAAGGGTCAATTTCCCTATATAATGTGCTATTGTTCCTTAATATCCCATAAAATAATAGCATCGTGCTACGAATAACAAGACATTATCTAAGAATTAAGAAATTTTGAACCAATTAGACTTGTAATCACCCATGTTTTCAATACTAGATGATCTATGTCTATCAATAGACCTCCAATAAGCACTTGTAGAGGCTTTGTTATTCTTTTAAGTGTTTGAAGATGATGTCTCTACAGATAAAATTTATTTTATGGGGAAATATATTTTTAGATTCCACATGATCATAACTTTCAAAAAATAGGACAAAGATGCAATCATAAAAGGACACATCATACACTTGTACATGTTTAGTAGGATAAATGATGTTGATATCCAAGAAAAATTCATTGACAATGGATCGAAAGTCAAGTTCCTACCAGTATGAAAACTTCATCATCTTGGATACAACAAGGCCTAAATCCCACCTATTATTTACACAACAAAGTTATGAAAAGAGATAAAATAAGCCTCTTATTAGGATCAATCTCAAGGATTATTTTTGGGACCTCTTATCTGACATAGAATTTATGATTTTCCAGAAAGTCATGACTTTTGATGTGATTCTAGGAAGTACTTGGTTGAATAAGAATGTGAAAATACCCTCTTCATACCACCAAAGACTCATGTATTTCATCAATGGTTAAATTTAGATGTTTTACTGTAGAAAATCCACATCTGAATCCAAAAAAACTCAATACATTGTTGTAGGATTCTAATTGAGGGCGGGGAAACAAAACATGAACAACAGTGTTTCTCGATTCATATCCCTAAATAGTCTTGAAATGACATTGTCCACTCCCTTCAAACAGCTCAGTGAAGTACATGTTATTCCCATCCATTATATAGAAACACTACTGGAAAATGGACCTATCCCCACGGTTTTCTCCAAAACCGTGGGGATCGACACCCCCTATACCCACGGTTTTGAAAAAATGTGGGTATAGGTGTCTATTCAAGACCTATACCCACGGTTTTAGAAAACCGTGGGTATAGGGGGGTCTATCCCCACGGTTTTCCCAAACCGTAGGGATAGGTCCTGAAAAGTGACCTATATCCACGGTTTCCCAAAACAGTGGGTATAGGGGTACCTATCCCCACAGTTTTTGGGAAAACCGTGGGGATAGGTCTGGGCTAAAATTCCTATACCCACGGTTATGAAAAACCGTGGGTATAGGTCACTTTTGTGTGCGTGTGAAAAAAGAATTTCCCGCGGGAAGGAAATTTTTTTGGCAGGAACGCTATACCCAGGGTTCTTCCCTCTATACCCACAGTTTTTATAAATATATTTAATTATATATATATATATATACATATAGGTGATGTTAGGGTAGTGGTTAGATACGGTGTTTGCAGTGAAGAGGTCGCGAGATCAAAACTCGGTGACTGCATTATTTTAGGACCTATACCCACGGTTTTGAAACCGTGGGTAAAATCTGTTGACACCGTGACAATAGGATATGTTTCGATGACACGGTGGTAGGACACCTATACCCACGGTTTTGGAAAACCGTGGGTATAGGCTGGGGACCTATCCCGACGTCGTTCCAGCCCACGGTTCCCAAAACTGTGGGTATAGGCTATACCCACGGTTTTGGGGGCTATACCCACGGTTTTGAACCATGGGTATAGGCCGTTTTTCCAGTAGTGAAATAAGGGGACAATATTCAACCCCATATTCTATAACCTTCATGATATCAGTCATGAAAATTGTGTCTGATATTGATGAGAAGGTTACTGACCCTCTAGACAGTGGTAAATTCATAGATGAAGATATCCTCATTATATCCCAAAATACTTAATAAATCCTATCCTCATTATCTTATTTAGAAGTGGTTGAAGATACACCTTCCATATCACTCACTCCAACCCCTCCAAAACATAAAAGAGATCCACACCACCAGTTAGGTCAGGGGAAGTTTATTCATCTTCTAAATGTCAATATTTTAACTCGTATCCTTACATTAGAGATATTCCTTTATTACCTACTTCCCCTCAGAGCAATAGAGAAGAGGAAGAGGAAGAGGAAGAGGAAGAAGAGTAAGATCTCATGGATGTCACTCTAGTATTTTTGGAAGGTGTTTCTACCACCATTGATGAACTCATAGAAATATATATGGGCTCATAATAGTACCCACAACCCATGTTGATTAGTGAAAACATGTATTCTGAAGAACAAGAGGTATATGCCTCTTTTTTGAAGAAGCATCAAGAAGTGTTTTCTTGGAATTTCACAAGAATGTCAGGCCTTGATTCTGAGGTGGCCTCTCATGTCCTAATCTTTCCAAAAAATTAACAAGGATAGAAACATGAATAAAAAAGAACACACTCAAATCCCCATTCCCAAATTGATGAAAAATTTGAAAAGCTTACTAGATCCAATTTCATTCGGGATGTCCAGTATCTGAAATGGATTTCCAATATTATCCCAGGTAGGGAGAGAAATAGAAAAATCAGAGTATTAATAGACTTTTTAGATCATGACTTGCACTGAATGAAGGATGATTTCCCAGACTCAATCACAAAGCTACTGATTAATGAAAATTCAAGATATTAAAATATATCCTTCATGGATGGACATTCATGGTATAATCATGTACAAATGGCCTAACAAGATGAATAAGTTACCACTATTCTGGACACCTAGAGTGTATTTTTATACTAGGTAATTATTTTTTCCTTGAATAATTTCAGTGCTACAAACCAATGTTTCACAAATCACATTAGCAAACCCTTTTTTGGATGATTTTTCAAATTCTAGATTGATGATCTGGTGGTTATGTCTTGAAAGTGTTTTGACCAACTGGATAATCTTGAGAATGTCATCAACAATCTTTGTCCACATAGCCTGAAGATGGACCAATTGAAATGTGTTTTTAGGGCCACCTTAGAGAAATTTCTTGGCATCATTATATGAGATCATGGAATTGAAGTCAAACCTGAGAAGAAAACGGATATCCTCAATATGCCTCTACCTTGAAGCCTCAAAAATTTGAAAGGGCATTAGGGAAAACTGTCTTATATATGAAATTTTATAGAGAACCTCATAGGAAAGTATTTTTACTTCACCAAATTGACGTAGAAGGGGTCACATATCAGTGGATCAGAAACTGTCTCGAAGCATTTGAAATCCTAAAAAACATCTCTTGAGTCCAATAGTGTTAATACCACCTGTTGATGGGAAATCACTCATTATATACATAAATTACTTGGAATGATCACTGGGTTCCTTTATTGACCAATAGAATGACACCATAAATAAAAAAACAATTATTATCATTGTATAACCATGATATAAATAGAGACTCATTATTCAAATATTGAGAAGATATTATTAGGTTTAATCTTAATGGTTCAAAAAACAAGTCACTACATACAAAACCATGAGGTACATTTTCTCTCTCTGAAAAATATTTTCAATATATCCTTAGTATTCCTACGTTGACTCAATGTTTGGCACAGTGGGAAGTTATCAAGTAGTAGTTTGATATTCAATTGTTTCCTAAAAAATATGTAAAAGGTCAGGATTAGGAGTATTTCCTTGTGAAACATCCATTTTTAGAACCCATGATTTTAATACCAAATTTTCCAATGAAGATATCTTCTCTATTCAAGAGGGACTATTGAGTATGGAGATGTATTTTAACGGGAAATCTATAAGTCCAACAAGAAGAATAATAGAATATCCCAAACTCAATGAATTCTATTAGAGAGTCTTGCCAATCTCTCTAACAAATGAATTCTTTACTACCTTCTTCTTATTTTCATAAGGTTTTATAAACAATGAGAAAAAATATAAAGCCCTAATTGTAGGGATATAATTTTTAATTAATATTCTATTATACCACTTAAACGTGAATGGTGATTTAGATTTGGTATTAAATAAGATAAATGGGGATTATGACATCAAAATTGAAGAGCTAATCCCACTGCTTGAGGGATAATAGAATAATTACCCTCAGATCCAACATTGCATGATATACCACGATAAAAAAATGTCATGTCCAATGCATTGGTTAATTTAGCCATGGATAAGATAGATCCAGATCGATGTGAAATAGTCATCAACATTATGCACCACCGAATGGTCTCACCTTTTTTCATGTGATCACGAAAAAAAACCAATGAGGTCAATTATATCCCCAAGCTAGATAGTTGTATGACTAGTTGGATGATACCCACTATATAATACCTTCAAAATTTAGTTCTCTTATTATACAGAGCCATAATAGAGAAAATCTAGTGATGATCAACCAACTTCACTATCTGTGATGAACTAAATCACCATAATGCCCCTATAAATGAGGCTTTGACGAATTCCTTCTCAGGTTCATTGAAAGAAAAGAGTCTAGTACTATGATAAAATAATTACATATAGAAGTATGTGGTGCCCAAAAATCAGGGTTCATGATTTCCAATTAGATCTGGAGGTTTGGGTTCTTCTGGTCATCAATGATATAAGTTTGAAAAAAAATTGAACATGAAGTGTCATTCCTTCTAAGTGTACTCCAACATCGTATATCAACCCCAAGAGTTAATAAAAACATCCAAATACTCTTATAAATTTTCTGTATGGGGAAAGGATGGTTTGGAGCCGTATCCTTCATCCACATCTATGTAGTTTAAATATACCTTAACTACCACTGAATTATCCTCCAAATGGGGTGAGGCAATGCCCCTAAAAGAATTTATGGCCAAAGGCATTGTCATATTTTTTGAAAGAAAACCTCATTACCATATTGGGTGTCCCTCGTAAAATACTAATGGAAAAAGGTTCCATTTTTTTGATTTGGTGAAGTTGAATCAAGGGTTTAATATAAAATACAACCATTTATCTCGCTATCATGCAACAACCAATCGATAGATAAAGGAATTAAATAAGACCCTGTAAAATCTACTGTAAATGATAGTGGATAAAGACAAAAAAAAATTACAAATAAGATCTATAATTCCATGTGTGCCTACTAGACTACCACCCACACTATGATGTTGGTGCCCCCATATTTTTGATTATATGAGATAGAAGATGTCCTGTCCGTTCAGTTCTGGTTTACCTTGCACAATGTTTCCATATGTGATCAATTATCCATTAATGAGTAGTCCCAAAAAAATTGGATGAATTAGATTAACTTGATCAGAAATGACTGTATACTTTTTATCACACTGAGGTCCATCAAAATCGGATAGCACAAGATTTTAACAACAAATTCAGCCTCCTCTCATTCCTCTATGTAGAATTGGCACTAGCCCTCAGGACCTCAATGAAATGAGTGGATTAACCTACAAAGCTTGATCCAAAATGGGATTGAAATTATTCCATACACAAGGTCCAATCTAACAGATCTTATTCCTCTATCTTGATGAATTGGGAGATTATAATGGCCCCTACCAATGAAATAATTCTGAAGAAATAATTTTTGTGATAAATAAAATATCTTCCACATTATAAGATGATAAACTAGATGACATAATCATCATTGTTGTATGATGTTAAGATGCTCAACATCATGTTTTATTATGCATGACTATAAAATGAAAACCATATGGTCCCATTCATAAGTCTAAAAACTAAACTATATTATTCGTTGAGAAGTAATACTTTAAACTACATATCCTAAGTTCCTTGTCATGAGATGTTAAATTTTATAAAAAATTCTGTTCTACATGATGTAAAATTGCATGGTTCATGTCCTCATTACATGATTTAAAACTGAAAAACATTTTTAATCTGTGATTGAGCAGATCATAGTCATTTGTGATGTTCTCCCACCACTCCATTATTCTAGAAATAAATGTGGCTTGATTATTTTCATCCTAAGATATAGATTGATGCCCGAATATCCAATACTAGGTCTATCTACAACATAGAAAATATCCCCTCCATGTGTATAGGCTTGAACTGCAAAGGCAATCCTTTATACTAAAACTACACGTGTCTTGATTCTATCCTCAAATGCAAAATTTAGTGATGCATAAACCATATTTTTTTGGGCTGATCTACGAAAAACACAAAAGAAACATTCCCCCTCTCCTACAGGAAACATAGATCTATATAGAAGACATAATTCAAGTTACCTCATTTAGAATCCCATCATGGAAACAGAAATATTCATCTTCTCAATATCAACCAAAATATATGCAGGGAAATTTAGAATCTAGGGACAATAACAATACAAATATTTCTTTTATACTCATACATATTTCTTCTATCCATCATACTCATTGTACTGGGAAATTTCAGATCACCAAAAACGTTCTCTAGCCATCGCTAGTAGAATGTCATATTCCAAAAACACCTTTGTCAGACTATGTAGTAACACACCACAATTATATTTGCATAAGTATCCCACAAAAAGGGACAATCATTAAGAGGATACCTTTGTTTTATAATGAATTGATACAACCTAGGTGGCATTCTATTAGTCACCCACCAAAATGGATTTTCAAAGAGAGGCACATCGGTCTTCAGGAGATACCTATTCTATATTTGTAAGCCTCAACAGCTCTATGTTGGGGGGACTGATTTTTGAACTTTGGTCTACATTCATGCCTTTAGTTTTTCAGCATACCACTAATTCTGATATGATAACCCCAACATCGTAGTCTATGATTTGCTCCACATCTGGAGTGTGCAATAGAAACCTTGGACCACTAATTCATACATCCCTCAATATTTATAGGACATATAGTCCTAGCTGCATGACCTGAAACTGAAAGACACCATACTATTCTAGTCATGTGATGTTAAACTATAGGAAAAAATATTTAGTTATTGATATTAAAATGTAGTCTTACCCTATTTTCAAAGCATATGATCCCCTAAGAAACTTGATCAAGAAGCCTCATACCAAAAAATATGATTTCCCTATTATTATACAATTTATTGAATTCTCAAATATAATTATAAAGGATTAATGCCTTCATTTCCTTGATGAGTAATTTTCATCCTTAACATATGACATAGAACTCCATGGCCGACGTCCTCACCGCATGACACTAAACTATATATTTTTCAAGATCTACATATTGCTTGATTCTCATTCCCATGATATATTTATTGATGTCCAAATCCTACATCTTTTATTATCCACTAGAGTAGTAAAACTCCCTTATTGATCCTCTTAATCACCTTTGTGTTGTGGAAGAAGCCTTTGCCACTCTTTGTTTCTCACACCGGCCATAGATTAAGAGGGATTATGAGTTTTGGAAAAGGATTACCCATATGAACAAGGCATATCAATTATTGTATGGGTTATTATAGTCTTGGTCATAATATCTTAAAAGAAATAACAAACATCCTTAACTCATGATGTTAAACTACATAGTTGGAATCTCTTTCATGATGTAAATTCAAGAACTATGTGTGACTTGATTCTCATTTTGACATGATACATAGTGATTCATGGATACTACATTATATTCTTGATGAAATATATGAAACTACCACACTCTCCTATGTACAATTCAGATCATAATAAGAGGATTCAATATGGGTTCTCACCTAGTTCATGAGCCTGTATTAAAAAAACCCATTTTCCACACATGAATTCAATTAGTGTGAATTTATTTAGAACTACATGTTTCCTGATTCTATATTTAATGAGGTATACAGTCCTACCCAGATCCTATATCATGGGGTAAATCATAATAAAACCCCCCTTAGATACATATTGGTTAGACCTATATAGAGAAACATTTCTCCCTATTCTTGGATAATTTTAATGTGAAATGAACCTTCCATTTTTAACCACTTCCTTCCCAAAAAAAATACTCTACATTTAGAGAATTATGAATCTCCATAATCTTTATTGGCCGTAAGCTATAGAATTTAAAAATCCTAAATTCACCATTTTCTCACTATATAGTAATATATTCTATTTTCCATTGCATAAGTTACCAACCAAAGGGATCTGTTAGCTAGAGGATAATAATGTTTCATTATCTAGTAATATTCCCCAGTATAGCTTTTTATATGTCACGCCACATAAGGCCCTATCAACCAGAGGTACATTCATGCTTGGGGGATACCTCTTCTATCTCCATAATCATAAACAATATTATCCATGGAAACCACACTTTGAACATTAGTCAGTAGTTATTCCATGTGTACTTGTCGCATATGACCTTTCAGATATGAAAACCCCCTAATTAATACATACAACCTTTCCCCTTCATGACTAAAAATGACGTAAAATTATTGTACATATTACCATGAAATGTAAAATCAATAATCTATCAATCAAATCTAAACAACATTAAACTAAATCCCAAAACAACATTGTTGTAAGATGTTAATCAATATAGTCCATGTCTCGATCACATGAAATTAAATAGCATGATGATTAGTCTATTTTTAAGGTGGGGGAAATTCCTCCTAATATTGAACACTGAATATAATTCCACCTCATTTACACAAGAAATTTTTTTTTGGAGAACTTTTCTCATTCATGACCAATGCAAAGACAAATACTCCATTCATTCCAAGACATCGTACACATACAGACCACTCTTTGTGGTCTTGAGAAATCTGGATCTCCAAAATCTCCCCAACCATTAGAAATTGAATTTATGTTTCCTGAGAATAACTTTGTTTCGATTTTTTCATTGATAAAACTCAGTATGGATTTTCATAAATCTCCCAAAAAGGGGCATGTCAACTAGAGTTAAATTAATTCCCAGGAGAAAACTATTCAATCTCTATAATGAAAAATAAAAACCTTATGCTGAAAATTTTCTTTTGAATATGGTATAATTTCATTCATTGTATCCTTGTTTCACATCATGTTTTAGATTAGAAAATCTAAAAATCGTGACTCTAAATTCCCTCATTCATGTATTTGATAAATGTTAGATCATTGTTAGTTAGTAAGAAATTCCTAGGATATCACTACATAACTCATGGTCAATGTTGTATGACCTAAAATATCCATCTCATTAGGCTGGATTTCAAGACTCTATACTTCCCAAAAAAAGAGAAACAATACTCACTAGGTTGAAAACCCACAGAATGGAAACCCTGAGTAAAATTCAATTCTAAACACACTAGGGATGCAGTCCTCCTAGTTTATAAACAAATGATTAATGGAAAGAAAAAGGAATAAAACTAGATAGGATGAAAATCTATAAAGGTTTTCCTAAGAAAAAGATATGTTGCACTGGGTATGTCTTTTTCATATTGAATATCAAAAAATTAAGGTGATTATGGAAAAGACACAAAGTTTATAGGGTATGAAATATGACTCAAATAATATTTAAACTATGATCTTTAGGTCCAAAATACTAGGAAAAATTAGAGTGCCTCCTTATAATTATTATTGTTATTATAAATCCTTAACGCAATATAATTTTTCTATAGAAACTAGCTTCAATGTAATGTTATAATTACAAAAGAAAATAAAGATAAATACATAG
The DNA here is from genome assembly GCA_963277665.1 of Viscum album. Lineage (NCBI taxonomy): Eukaryota > Viridiplantae > Streptophyta > Magnoliopsida > Santalales > Viscaceae > Viscum > Viscum album. The sequence continues at coordinate 1,088,912,627 of OY728122.1, forward strand.
ACAATTTTGAATCCAAATCCTCTTCATTTATGGAGAAAAAACCAAGGAAGAAACATAAAATCAGAGTCTCTATATTATATTATAAAAAAGTCCATTAGTATAATGTTTTAATTATTGAAGGTTTTGTCGGGCACAAACAATGGAATTTTGATGCGTTGCTAGTTGAATAACATTAGTCTCATCAGAAAGGTTGATTTACTACACTAAAGTTGCAATGACATTAATCCCCTTACCTTGAACCCCATCTAGAAGATGATGAAGTTGTATAAGATCCCCTTTGGTGGAATCAAACACTTATTAGAGGCATGATATTTTCATAGTTTTCTCATCAAACCATTGTCAAAAATCAATCAATTTCATGGCATGATTTAGATACTACAAGGATAGTGCATCTACAAGGTTATCAGTTATTTTGAGAATTCATTCCTTAATAAGGTAATGACGTGACTCTTTCTATTTCTCTCACCGGTAAATGATTTACTTCATGGTAGTGTAAATAACCTAGTTATTAAACACACTAAACCACAACATACCAAACATTTTATTAAGATGAGGGTGTCCTGAAGGTAAATCTTCAATGGGTTTCCAAAAAATTAGATCCACGATATCCTATCAAATGAGGCAATTAAATTCCTGGTGAGTCCCTTGAGATTATTGTCTTACCATGGAGATAGTCATAAGAGGAGGAGTATACTCCAAAATAAGTCCACTTATGGAAGGAAATTGTATTTTACCCCAAGGGAAGCATCATCCTCTCCTTGTGTAGTTGATTGAATTGGAATAGAGACATCCCCTTTGGGTTCATCCACTATGATTGATGGCACTGAAATTAGAATGAAATTTGTCATACACATTATAGGATGGAAAGAAATCGAAAAAATAGAATTATAGTAGTAGATATAACTCACCCATTGATGGGTTGGTTACATAGTCCAATTACACCATGTCACCCTTGGTCTCACAACTTTGGGCCAGGACTTCCTACTAAGGATAAATTACTTGTGTTTTCACAGGGCTTGGAGTGAAAGGATCTCAATAATTTTCCACTAAAATACCCTACAGCACAATTACCATTGCAATAGTAGTAGGACTGAAATGGATTCCTTGTTCATAAAGTGCATTGGAAAAGTTGTATATGGACAAAGATGAACAAGTTTAGATTTTTTGTAAGAAATTAAATGTAACATCCTAGGTAATTATAGATTTAGCCTTTTTTATATATATTAATATTTATGAATTTGATATTAAATTTACATTATATGGGATTCTATTTCTGATAGCATACTCAACACGCAATATTGGGTTTCTTCGAGATCTTATATTGCACGCAAGACTGAGTTACACCCAAATATAATATATTATTAAAATTATTATTTTAAATGATAGTTATCAACTAGATGTTATATTGGAGAGAATGAAAAGAAATAAATAAATTATGTTTAAAAATTTTTATTCAATATTTTTACTTTATAATAATAAATTCTAGAGGATTAAAATGAGAATAAATCCAATTTTAAGCATAAAATAATCGAATATTTTTAAAATGTAGTTTTAACGCATTTTGATGGAGAAATTTTCTTAAATTTTATCTATTCCACTATTATATATTATATTTGAAAAAATAAACACCTTATTTAGAAGAGGTACATCAAAATTTACTTCGGTTGAATTTCTTTTTCTAATTGAATTCATTTTATAATGAATAGTGAAAAATACTACATTTTAATTCAAAACTACTCTTTCATATAATTTATTTTTTTTGTTAGATTATACTTTTACATGTTTTAAGGTATAATTAGATGATTTTATTATTATTTAATCCAATTTATTTCCAAATATTATTTTTTGAATTAAAATTTGATATAAAAACTTTGTGAACTCTTGAACATTTTACTTTAAAAACTTGTTTTCTAATTCCGTCAGTGGGATTAATTTTTAGTCAATTTACTTAAATCATTTGTTTTAAATTTAGAAAAATGAATTTAATATTTTGAACTATAAGTTACAAATTAGGTAAATAGTTTTCTTTTATTTTTGGACATCATTAATAGTAACTTTAGTAACTATTTTTATTACCACGGTTAAGGGAAAACCAGATAATTAAAGGTTAAAATAATATTATAAATATTATAAAACTACCTTAAAACTTGTCCAAATATTATTGGCTGAGTTATTTTCGACTAAAAAAATACATGGGAATAAATTGTGGCCTTTGGAAGCAACTTGGGTGTGATTATGACATTAATAACATTTAAGTTAAAGTAAAGAGAAAGATGTCATAGTTAGGTCTCTCATAACTATAAAAATTTTAATATGGAGTAATATAAGATCTATATAAGACTATAAATAGTTATTCCAAATCTGAATATATTACCTACATAGTGGTAATTTATTTATATATTTTATAATGTAAATAGTTAAAGTAAATAGTTAGACAATGAAGATGTAGTAATAGGTTAATTGAAGAAAGAATAAAATAGATGATTTTAATAATTTTAAAATAAATATATGTTGAAATATTTTATGTCATTAAATACTTTTATGGCTCTATATTACATTTGATAGATGATTTAATGTATTTTTTTCAAAGGAATCAAGTTTTTATGATTTAAAAAAATAATAATTTAATGAATAATTTCAAAATTGGCATAATTCATAACATAAAATATAAAATATATAATTAAATGATATAAAATTTATAAAAACCCAAGAATCAACCAAAACGAATATATAAGTCCAAAAATGGCATTAATGACCCATTCAGTGGACTTTTGGCATGATTTGGTAATTTTTTAACTCTCAAAGTGTAAATTACTTGATAAAACGGAAAGAGTTAAAAAGGTTAAAACAAAAATATAAGAATTGAAAATGATTAAAAACTTGTCCAGTTCTCATTGGATGATTATATTTTGAACCATTATAATCCAAGATTAAAAATAAATGAGTTTTGACCCATTTTGAAACGAAAAACAATTTATATTAATTTATTACTTTTAATAATGCCAAGGGTGGCCTTCCCCTCTCCTATAAAAAGGCACTGAATCATCTCTATTACTCACACTTCCAAAACCTTTTTTTCATCAAATATATTCCCAAAACCATTCATATAATCCCTATACACACTCGTAAAGCCTTATTTTATGTAGAAAACCCTATTTATAGTTGTTTAGGTGTTCAGAAAGGAGTTCATATGAAAGAATAGTAAGGTTTTTATTTATGTATTTCTATTTTATTTCTTCTAAAAATACCTTGAAACATTATTCTTACAAGGGAAATAAAAAATAAATTATCCTCAATATAATGAGATGTTATTAGGTTAATATAATCACCTAAATCCATCTCCACTTCCATTAAATTGGAAATGAATTAATCTTTCGTGTGTAGGTGTGAACTATCACCACCACGAACCGATATAATTCATTTTCCATAACCGTCTCTCATGAGTAGTTATAAATATTTAATTAACATAGATTTCAAATTAGTTACATATTAATCATCATATGATGATAATATATCAATTAATATGTTACTTTCCATGTGCATAACAATGATAACGTTGTTTGTGTGTACGTGTGAATTCTCACCTCTATGAAGCAATGCGACACATTTTTATTCAGTACATAAAATGTATTATATATATATGTATATTTAAAATATTAATACAATATTAGTGATTTTTTATCACTCTATGAAGAGAAAATAATACTTACCTTCATTCTATAATGATCAATGAAAAATCCAAAATGTCACTCATGCGTACGTACGACTTACCGTCTCTATGAATATAACTTTGTTAATTTTTCATAAAAAATTATAATGGTTTTATTTACATTTATAATTGATGTATAAAAATGATAATAATTAAATTAATATTATTCTATAAATTAAGGATTTATGACCACATAGACTAGTGACATAACACCATGTTCATTTTTGACTCAAGTACCTAATATCGACAAAACGTATAACACGAACCTAAATAATTTAGTAATTATTATAAAATTATAAATAAGTGAAATAAAGTGAATAATATACTTGAAAAATGGTTTTGATAAAGTATAAATTAACCTAATATTATTATTCAGTAAGAACAAAGAATATATATGATGAATCTAACTCAAGGTAAGAGACTTCATCTTAATTTCCTTTCATTGAGGAAAATATTGATGTTATACACCACCTTATTTTATAAGTTGTATAATCAACCCATTTGAATATTAATTTCATTTAAAGGTTTTAAAAAGGAATATTTTTATATGAATCATTTTAATTTCATTACAAAATGACAAAGGGAATGCTTTTTTTAAAGTATGCGGCGACAATAACTTCTCCACCGTCGTAACCACTATTTGATATTTTGATTCCTCTAGAAGCCTTAATTTTTTACAAGGGATATAAATACCTTATTAAAATTTTGGGTGTTTTGATATTTATAATGGTTTGAAATAGAATTGAATATTTCAATATCTTAAAATAATCTATTTTGATTTAAAATGAAATTTATGAGTGAAATGTTGATAATTGCAATATTTTATGTGTTATGATTATATAATGGTACTTGGACATTTTATGGGTGGTTATGTGATAAAAAAAGATGCTTGGTTATGTGATAAACCAAATATGGGTGGTTCCATGATAAACAAAGGATAGGTGGTCATGTTATAACCTCCAATGCATTGGGTATGGAAGTTGGTCATATGTCTATTCCATTTAGTGATATGCGTGGAAGATGACCATATGGTTATTATAAACCTAAAAATATCCTCTATGTGAATGAAATTCAAGTTATTTACTTAACTAAAAATTATGTAATGATTGATGTTGGGGCCTTCTAGTTGGTATCAAAGGTTATTTTTGATAACATTAAGAGTTATAATATTTTTAATAGAATATACCTAAATTATTTTTACTTTAGGATAAAATTGAAATGATGTTGAATTTGAATATTACCATGTTGCTTTGTATTTGATATGTCTGTTCAGAATGGTTATCTATAGAGAAAATAGGGTAGCTGATCTGTGAAGGCATACATAATAAAACAAACTTCCAAATAATCATCATAAGATGGTTGTAATTGGAATTAAACAATTTGTTGCAATGATGGATCATTTGACTCGGGTGATAAATAGTGGTGGTGTCTATGCATGTGATCAACCAAATCAGCTATAGAAGAATATGTCGGTAATAAATCATTTCATGAGGCAACATCCCCCATAATTCAAGGATCATCTGACCATATGCTAGATGATGGGTGGTATAAAGAACAAGAAAATATTTTTGATGTTATAGGGTGTTCAGAAAATCCAAAGATAAGTCTTTTTGTTTATAATTTTTAAGGTGATGATGTTCAGTGGTGTTCAGGGATTGAAAATATCAGAGGAATTGAAGAGATCGATTCCATGGAATATGATGAATTTAAGAATATTTTCCTTGAGAAATATTTTCCTTAGGCTATTATACTAAGAATGGAAAAAATATTATAATTGATACAAAATTAGGATGATTCTATGACTTTATATGAATAAAATTTCACCAGTTTCCAAAGGTACATCCCAATTGTTTTCCAGGATATTGATAATAAGTTAAATCGGTTTTACTTAATATTGAAGTTGAAATATCAAAGGTCATTATATTATCAAGAGATAAAAATCTATGGGAAACTTTTCCAATGTGCTGAGAAGGTAGAAATATTGTTTTCTATTAATTATGTATTTAATGAGATAAAGAAAAAGAAGGAACACAATTGGAAGGGAATGGTATAGAATTCATTAAAGAAGTTTGGAGGTATGAAAACTGAATTTCAATCTTGTGAGAAATGTTGTAAAAAATCATGGAGAATATCTCTCAATGTTATGGAAGTTCTATTGATATGGTAAAACTACTCATATTACTCATAGCTACAAGGGAGATGATCAAGAATGAAATGAGAAGTTGGTGGTAACATGGTTTAGTTGCAATGGGTTAGGGAATCATGTCAATGTGTGTCCAAAGTTGATTACCTAGGGTGGAATCCAATAAGATCAAACGTAGAAAGGGAATGAAAAAAATCATTTTCTAATACAACGGTTGATGTGGGGTCATAAAATGAAGTAGTGAAATGTATGTTATGTTTTTTTTCAAAATATTACAATACTCTACTTGACTCTGGAACATCACATTCATTCATTTCTGAGAGAATTGCAAGTGAATTGGAAATATCACCTCAAGAATTAGGTATATAACTTTTGGAAAAAACTCTAAGTGGAAGTACCAAAGAAAAACAGAGTTATGGGAATATTCATATTATCATTAGTGTGATGGGTTTTCCTACAAATGTGTTTGAAATTCTCATAGTGTAATTTTATATCGTGTTGGGTATAGATAAGATTTTTGTTTGTCATGGTCAAATAGATTTCGAAGACATGAAATTTTTATTCAATGGTTTCATACATTTGATAAAATACCAAGAATCTGAGATATTATTTAAATAAGGAAGTGAATTTTTTCAACCTCATGTTTTTTAAAAGAAATAAATAGTTTTGATTAGTGAAATTCTAGTAGTGAATGGATTTACTAATGTTTTTTTGATGAATTTCTTAGTATTGTTTCTGATCAGGATGTTGAATTTACTATTGATTTAGTGCTTGCCACTAAGACTATTTTTAAACCCCCATATCTAATGGATCATATAGAATTGGTGGAATTGAAAAAATATTACAAGAATTTCTTGATAAAGTTTTCATTTGACCTAGTACTTCACCATGGGGAGATCTTATTTTATTTGTGAAAAAGAAAGATGGTTCTATGAGACATTGTATTGACTATAGAGCCTTGAATAACATCACTATTAAGAACAAGTATCCATTGCCTCATATTGATGATTTTGTTATCACCTATAGGGAGATCATTATTTTTCAAGGAATGATTTGAGGTCTAGGTACCATCAGTTGAAGGTGGAAGTGGATGGCATTACAAAAATAGTTTTTAGAATGAGATATGGGAATTATGAGTTTGTATTTATGGAAGATTTGTTTAATTTTTTTCTTATTTATGTATTCCCCTGACTATGTTAACACATAAGAGAGTTAAGTTCATATAGAAAAAATATTGTTATGATTGTTTTCTGGAACTGAAAATAAGATTGTTAAATGTTCCATTTTTTCCCTGCCTTCCAGGAATGGTGAATTTGTTATCTACAGTGATGCATCACTAAAAGGAATTAGTTGCTTCATAATGCAGAATAATAAAGTAATTGCTTAAAATTTATGTCAGTAGAAACCTAATATGTTAAATTACCCTGCACATTATTTGGAATTATCTTCTATTGTTTTTTCATTAAAAAATTTGAGGAATCCTTTTTATGGAAAAAAGTGTGAAATATATACTGATCACAAAAGTTTGATGTAAATATTATCATAAAAAGAATTGAACATGAGATAGAGGATATGGATAGAATTAATAAAGGATTATGATTTTTTGATTCATTACCGTCCCAGAAAATCCAATAAATTGGACAATGATTTCAATCAAAAAATTAATGCTACATTAACCGTGTTACATTTGGAATGATATCCTTTGGTTAATGATTTGATGAATTTTGTCTTGGATCTTTTGGGTGAATGAAATTTCTCTATTTTTTTAGGTGTTAGTGAAACCATCTCTGTCAGATAAATTTATTCAACCATAAAGGGAAGATAGTGAGTCACAAAAAAAATAGATTTGGTTCATGTGGGTATGTTACCTAAATTTAACATTGTTAAATATGGTTTTTTTAGGATTGGAATAAGATTTTCTATGCCTTGTGATTTATATTTAATGAAAACTTTCTTAAGTGAAGGTCATTGTTCTCTGTTTTTAGTTTATCTAGGTAGCACTACGATGTATAGAGACATTTCAGAGTATTATTGGAGGGATGGAATAGAATGATATATTTTTGACTTTACCATGAGATTTAGAATTTTTCAATAGGTTAATGTAGTTCATGAGTTACATAAATGGATGCTTCAGCATTTTCAAATTCCAAAGTAGAAATGAGAAAATATATTTTTAGATTTCGTAGTGGGATTACCAAAGTCTTCTCACGGTAACAATGTGATCAGGGTTATTGTTGATAGATTGAAAAAATCTTATCATTTTATTCCTATTCGAGATACTCTGTCTCTAGATAAACTTTATCAGTTGTATATTTAAGAGATATTTAGGATACATAGAGTTCCCCTCTCTGTTATATCTAGTTATGATACTGTGTTCACTTATAACCATTGGAAATGCCTTCAGAATTCATTGGGCACTGAATTAAATTTTATCAAATCTTTTCATCCTCATTTAGATGGGTAGTCAGAATGAAAAATTCAGAAGATGGAGGATATGATACATGTATATTCAATGGTCCTCTAGGGAATTTGGGATCAACATATTTCATTGGTTGAGTTTTATTATAAAAATATATTTGATTATAGTATACATATGGCACCATCTGAGGAATTATATGTAAAGCGGTGTCAAACACCAACTTTTTGGGAATAAGTGGTTGAAAGGAAGTTGATGGGACTATAAGTGATGTAGAATATGGCTAAAAAGGTTTAATTTTTTCAGAGACACATGAGGACAGAAAATAGAAAATAGAGAATTCATTCGGATAACTGAAATAAGTATCTTTTATTTCAGGTAAGTGATCATGAATTTCTCAAAGTTTCTCCATGGAAAAGTGTGATGTGTTTTGGTAAGAAGGGGAAGATGAGTCCAAGGTTCATTCTACACTTCGAGTTCGAAAAAAATTTGGATCAGTTTCCTACTAAGTGATTTTACCTCTGATTCTATCCCAAGTACACAATGTTTATCATGTTTTAGTGTTACAAAAGTATATGTTATATCCATCTCATGTTTTGTGTCAAGAAGTAGTTCAGTTGGAATAGAATATTTCTTATGAGGAACATCCAGTCCAAATTCTTGACCACAAAGAGCAAGTGTTGCAGAATAAGGTGATTCATCATGTTAATGTTTTGTGAAAAAAACACATGATTGAATATGAAACATGGGAATCTGAAAATTATATCAGGGAGAAATACCACCACTTATTTAACATATAAATAAAATTGTGATGACACAATTTCTAATAGGGGTTGGGATGTGACAACCCAGGTAATTATAAAATAATTCCTTTTCATATATATTAATATTTATGAATTATATGTTCATTTTAATTTAAAAGGGATTCTATGTCTGATAGTGTACTCAACCAACAACGATGGGATTGTCTGAAATCCTATATTGCACACAAGACTAAGTTATACTAAAAAATAATATATTATTAATTTTATTGTTTTAAATGATAGTTATTAAGTTTTCATTATATTGGTGGAAATAAAAAGTACTAACTATATTATGTTTACACATGTATATTCAGTATTTTTTTCTTTCATCTAATAAATTCTAGAGGCTTAAAATAAGAATAAATCCAATTTTAAACATTAAATACTCACATATTTTTTAAAAGGTCGTTTTACCACCTTTTAATGGAGAAAAAAATTTAAATACAGTTTTTGTCTCTTTTATATGTTATATTTGAAAAAATAAACTTCTTATTTGGAATCAGGACACCAAAATTAACTTTGGTTGATTTTTGGTATTCTTCTATCTAAGTTCATATTTTAAGGAATAGTGAAAATACTGCATTTTAATTCAAAACTGCATTTTCATATAATTTATTTATATTGTTAGATAATAATTTTACATGGATTTAATGTATAATCAGATTAATTTTTTATCAATTCATCCAACTTATTTCAATGGATGTTTTTTCAAATTGAAATTGGATATAAAAACTATGTGAACTTTTTAACATTTTACTTTAAAAACTCGTTTCCTCATTCCGTAAATGGGATTAATTTTTAATTAATTTATGCCAATTATTTGTTTTAAATTTTAAAAAATGGATTCCATATTTTTAATAATAAGTTCCAAATTATGTAAACATGCCCATTTTATTTTTAGAATTTATGAATAGTAACCTTCGTAATTATTCTTATTACCACGGTTAAGGGTAAATCATGTAATTAAAGGTTCAAATAATATTATAAATATTGTAAAAAACACTACCAATTTTGATATTCTTATTGGGTGGTTTATTATCAACCAATATAATAGTTTCAATGAAATATTGGACTTTGGAATGCACTTGGGTGTGATTATGACATTTATAACATTTTATTTAAATTAAAGAGAATGATGTCATAATCATACCCCTCATAACAATAAAATTTTTAATTTTAGGTTATTTTAGTGAAATATTAAACAATAAATACTCATTATAAATTTTAAATGGTTACCTACATCGTGGAAATTTATTTATAATTTTTAGGAATTAAATAATTAATGTAAATAGTGACACAAAGATGATGCAGTAATATGTTCATTAAATAAATAATCAAATAATTATGTTAATAATATTCAAAATAAATGTAATTTGAAATATTTTATGCCATACACAAATTTGATGGTTGAAATTTAAATTTATAGAGGATTAAATATATTTTTTTGATGGAATCAAGTTTTTATGATTTTTTAGTAAAGTCAAATAATGAATTGTATAAAAATTGACATAATTCATAACTTAATATATGAAATATCTAATTAAATTATATAAAATTTCTAAAAATAAAACATTAGACCAAAAGGTGGAGATAAAATAAAAAGTAATGAAATTTTTTTGGACCCATTTTTAATTAAAATTGTATTTATATTAATTTAATACTTTTAATAATTCCAAGGTTCCCCTCCCATCACTTCTACAATGACACTCATTCTTAGGTATTACTCATAATTACAATTAAAATTGGTTCATAAAATATTTACCCAAAAACATTCCTAAAATACCTCCCCACATTATTGAAGCCTTATAGGTAGAACACCCTCCGTTGAGGTGTAAAGGTGTTGTGAAAGATGCTCATCCAAAGGAATGGTAATGTTTTAATTTAAGTATTTCTATTTTGTTTCTTCTTAAACATCCATCAAAACTTGTTCATAAAATATTAAATAATAAATCTATAATTCTAAATATAATAATATGTTATTATGTTGATATCATCACTTAAATCCATTTACACTTCAATTTAATGGGAAAGGAATTAATCATTCGTGCGTACGTGTGAACTATCCCTCCCTGAAAAGATACATTTTGTTTTCTATAACTGTATCCCATGAGTTTTTATAAAGATGAAATTAATGTTAATTTTTTGTATTCAAGAAATATTAATCATTATATGATGATAATATATCAATCACTTTATTACTCTCCATGCGTCTAAAAATGATAATGTAGTTCATGCGCACATGTGAGCTATCACCTCCATGAAGGGTTGTGACTCATTTTTATTCATTACATAAATTATAGGATATATATATATATATATGTATATTTAAAATATAAATATGACATTAATTATTTTATAATTACTATAGAAAGATAAAATAATACTTTCCTTTTTTCTATAATGATCAATGAAAAAGGGGAAATGCTACTCATGCATACTTAAGACTTTCCATATCCATGAATATAATGTTGTTCATTTTTCATAACAATAAATAATGGTTGGATTTAAAAGTATAATGTATTTATAAAAATGATAATAATAACATTAATATTATTCTTTATATGAAAGACTTATGACCACATGAACTAGTGACATCAAAACATGTTCGTTTTTTACTCAACTATCGAATATCGAGAAATCGTTCAACATGAACATAAATAATTAAGTGATTTATATAACCTTATAAATTTGTGAAATAAAGAGGAAGAATAATCTTGAAAAAGGTTCTAAAGTAAGTTAAAATTAATCTATGTTTATTATTTAGGAATAACAAGCAGAAAACATGATGAATCAAACATAAGGTAAGGGAACCCATCTTAATCTCCTTTCATTGAAGAATATTTTGATGTTACACACCACCTTCTTTTATAATGTGTATAATCAACACCCTTGACTTTTAATTTCATTAAATGGTTATAAAAAGGAATATTTTTATTTTAAGCATTCTACTTTCTATACAAAATGACAAAATTAGTGTTTTTTTAATGTATGTGGTGATAATGACATATCCACTATCGTAGCCATTATTTGATATTTGTATTCCTTAATAAGATTAATGTATTAAAATTAAAAGAAATACATGATTCCATTTTGGGGTGTTTTGGTATTGAATATGGTTTTGACAGATGATCGCCTATTTTAATATATTGAAATTATTTCTTGTGATTTCAAATATTTTTTTTGAGTCAAATGTTGATAATTGCAATCTTTTATGTGTAATGATTATATAATGGTACTTGGAAATTTTAATTATAGTTACTTATATGCCAAAGATAGGTGATAACGTGACAAAGAAAATATAGTTGGTTCCAAGGTAAACCAAATAAGGGTGGTTAAATTATAACCTCTAATGACTTGGGTATGGAATTCAGCTGTATAGCTATTCCATTTAGTGATATTTGTGGAAGTAAACCGTATGGTTATTTCGTTTATGTATGGTTTTGTCCCAAGATACATTTATATGTTATATGTGATTAATATGGGTTTTGTGGTAATCTTTTGTTTACAAAAATGATAATAAATAATATTATATTTTTTTAAGTGTATTTACTACTTATTAATGGTAGAAATCATTACTTTATGATAAGGTATTCATGGTTTACGTGTTTTTTCAAGACTAACAGTTTTCCTTCTTTGTGTATCCCTTACGGAGATTTTAATGATCATCCCACTTTTTGAAATATTTTTAATAGGTTTTAAAGAATAATAGATTCAAGGTTGGGATCAAGGAAATTTTATGAAGTTTAAACATGAAATGAAACCATGGTACTTTTTAAACATTTTCATTTCATGAAATAAATAGATATTGATTTAAAGTGTCTAATTTGTAACATTTGAGTTGTTATGTATGAGTTATGGCCTAATTATATAAATTTTTAAACCTAAAAAGATCCTCGATGTGAATTAAAGGCAAATTATTGACTTAATGGTAGATTAATTAATATTTAAGGATGGGTCCTTATAATAAATGAGAGAAGGTTGATTGTATTTGAAAACACAAGAAATAGAAAATTCAAAAAGGTCCAATTCCATATTATACTCTCCAAACTCATCAAGGGAGAGTGATATATCTATATTTGGATTAAATGATTCCATTATTTCCTTATATAGGGTTCCAAGTCCCTAGATTCCTCACTAGAAATGGTATATAAGAAACTGATCTCAGCTCCCAAATTGGCTCCATCATCAGCAACATCCACTGCCACTCCAACAAGAATTACCCTTTCAGTGTCCTTCATTTCAACATCAAAATCATTTTCATCTACCTTAGGATAAGAACCTCTTTTTCCAATCAGATCCAATCCTATTTATTGGGGGGATTTTTTGAAACTCCATTTAGTCACACCAAAGTGAGATATTTCAAAGGGATACACTTTGTGCAAATGATAAGTGAAGAATATGAAGGGTTGTATGAATCACTAAAGGAATATCACAAAGGTATTGAATCAATTTCATCGTGAAGGTTACACCTACATACTATATGTTGTGTACTCATCCAACCTACACACCACCAAAAACTTACTATCTATAGATAATTGCACCTAGGAGAACCGCTTAAGTCATATCTACACATTGAACATCACAAATAACCTGTATGATCATCCTCCATCAATAGTGTCCCAAAACTACCTAAAAATAGGACCATGGGGTTCAGGATGCCAAAAAACCTTCAGAATTATCAAATCAATATTCACCCTAGTGCATCTCCCAAACCCTCAAAATCATTTTGGTAACTCTCCAAAACCCGAGAGAATAGAAAATTATACAGAATAGTGATTCTTAAGTCCCACCAATGTGTGAAATAAAAAATGCCTACATTATGGGAAAATCAACTCTTATAAAAAAAATAGTGCAAAGGACCCCTACTAATCCTGATACTTGTGTGAGACCCCTCCAGGGACACCAAAGGAGACCTTTGGAACCTAAAAAATTTCTTTACCCAAGTGTTGCTGCCTAGGATTTACATCATCCAAAATTCACCTCTATCTCACCCAGATCCACCCTATATTAATCACTTCTTGTCCTCCTAGGTCCCACTCTGTGAGTGCCCTTCATCTTAACTAGCCTTTATATATGCAAGACTACTTTTATCCCTCTTTCATTCCACTAATGGCTAGAAATCTCTTTCCTTAGGACTCCAATATGAAGAATAAAAATCAAATCCTCCACCGAAGCCTCCAAACTTTCACCACCATGGAAAAAGGTACACAAACGTGTCTCCAATTTGGTTATGCATTTATTTGGTAAGACATGTCTTTTGCTTGTCCTGCCTAATGTGTAGGGCCTCATGGGGTGTACAATTACACATCCCCCTATTAACGAGGGCCCCAACCCATGTTGATGTTCCGATGACTTCTTAGTCTAATATAGAAGGTTTAAGTATTATTCCCCAGCTTCTCATGTCCAAGACTAGAGATTCCTATTTTAGATAGTTAGGTGTTGGGGACACACATTCTATTCCCTTATATGGGGATTACTAGATTATCCAACCATTTTCTCTGGAATTTTGAGAAGTTTATACCTCCCTGAGTAAATCCAAGAAATTTCTAATGGTCCATATCTAGATAAGTATCCATATGTGACTAACCTTGTGACAAAAAAAGGTTGGGATACAAGCACATCAAATAAATTTCTTTCTCTTATGTATCCTTGGAATGTTTCACCAGAATGTGAAGTATTGTGTGGTTTGACATATATTATTCTTCATCTTGATTCTCAAATAAATCATAACTCATGTGGTCTCATAGAATAGTTAATATCATGATATCCATGTGATCAAATGCATGTATCACTTGATAATTATTTTTTTAATTTTCCCCTTGCCTTTCTTAAGAGGTCCTCCATAGGTGTGGGTCCCCAAAGATATGTATCCAAGGCACAAAAAATCCCCCAATATGGTGTAATCCCCAGTCGTACCCACTCTAAGGGCCTCCTATTTGGTATAATCCCCAACTATGTTATCCCATCTAAAAGGGTCATCTCCATTATGAGAAAACCCTACAAAGGACCTCTATAATAATAGGTCCTAAACTCAACAAAAATATAAGGGATTTATTTCCCATCCCAATGTGATATGTTGGAAGCCTCCCTAATGTCCAAACCCAACACCCCAAAAAAAAACCACATTTCATCTCAGCCACATCCCCAGCATGGTTATATCCATCCCAGGATCCCACAACTGTTCAAGGTTCCTTGGGCCTCTTTGTCATAAGTCCCACATAAAAGATTGACCAGGAAAATTTTTCATGGTCTTATTTTCCACCTAAATATAAACTAAATGTCTTGGTCCTCGTCACCTGACCTTAAAAGGTATGATTTTTTCTATTAAGGTCCCTAGAACTACGTGGGTTCAGAATCTTTTCACAAGGATATGTAAGAATCTTATCTTATGGGCCTGATCATAATATCAAAATAATTTCTGTCTCCTCGGATGATAATAAATTGTAGAGTTCCCCACTTTGGGTCTTGAAATGAGTATATTAATGATAAAAAACATCACTAATACACGTAAAAAGGGGTACCATTTATGGCGAACCTTAGATACATATAGATGTCTCCATTGAAGAATAAACTCATATACATACAGAAGATTATTAAATTGATACATGTTAAAAATTGATTGTTAATCAAAGGTCGACTCATTCTATACATGTGAATTAATGAATGATTCATGTATATGAATTTATTCTTTAAGAGATTCCCAAAGTAGGAAACGATTCCCACAAAAAGGGTGGGATGAGATTGAACTCACATCCTCTTGACCATTTTGAGTCTCTAATTGTCAGTGGAGCCATTTCCCAATGACCACCAACATTTAGAATGTAGGTTTGTGAAATATCTCAAGTAAAGTAACCATTGGGTATTTCTGGCTCCATGAAAAAAACCCATTGGAATCCATTTGAAAATGATGAATCCAATGTGAATTTTTGTTCAACAATTCAAGCCCCCATGATCAATCCATCAAGCGTAAAACAAATTCTACACACACTTTTAACAGAAAGAGTTTCACTCCCAAATAATATGACATATACCTCTCATCTATAACTAGAGTGTTGATGGTCCATCCATAAGAAAACAAATAATTAGGTTTCCCAGGGGAATATCAACACCCTATTGTGAAAATATATTTTCTAGTAACTCAAGGGAATACCTACACCATATTGGGAAAGCAACTAATATGGTAACTGATGGTTCCAGATGCAATGGAAGCACCTATTGGGACTATGGAAAAATCATCTTTTGTTAGATTCAATGGATCATTCTCAATTTCCATTATATGAATTCCCTAAAAAAAATTGACCAAATAATATTGAAAAATACTTTTCCAAAAATGGAGATAGAGGGTCATTCATGTCAGTTTATATTTGATATTAAAAAATAAGAAGAAATATTGCCTCAGATGTTAGAATTTTAATCTAGATGATATGTATATTGTGACCCCAATCGATATTTTTTATTATTTTTTGGGGGATAAAATAAGAACCCATATATTAGTGATCCATATGTACTATTTGGATCTTTAAACAACACTAATAAATGACCAGGTTTTAGCACAACTGATTAATCATATTGTATTATTCCCTTAATTACTTCA
The DNA here is from genome assembly GCA_963277665.1 of Viscum album. Taxonomy (NCBI): domain Eukaryota; kingdom Viridiplantae; phylum Streptophyta; class Magnoliopsida; order Santalales; family Viscaceae; genus Viscum; species Viscum album. Next base: position 1,088,929,292 of record OY728122.1, read on the forward strand.
CATTCATTCAGGCTTAGAGGAATTTAATGTAGTTATTCTTGGTCTTGAGAGGAAGAGAAGAGGTGTGTTATATTGAGATAAAATTATTGTACATAATGATAATCCATTATATAATTGACATGGAAGTATATTTATAGAATTAGGTTTAGGGATTAACATTTAATTCATATTAAAAGGGACCTTAATAATATATTATACCAAAAAGGAATCACATACCATGTGATAAAATACTAAAAATACATTTTTTTCATGAATTAAATAACCTGTGTAATGATAAATATTTATTTTGTAATATAATAAATAAATATTCATCATTTATTGAAATCTAGTTTACTCAACCTCATCATGTCATAATGAATTCTTGAATAAATATTTAAATAAATACTATTTATTCATTAAATAAGTAAATATTCTATCACAAGTCTGGTTAATAAATATTTTTTTTAATATTCACATAAATAAATAATTTTTTTATAAATAATAATTTATTATGATGTCAATAACATAATATAAATAAATATTATATATGTGAATTATTATACAATTACCTTGTGAATAAATATTTAATTACATTTTTTATAATTTAAATAAATTGAAAAATTATTACTTCCGATAGCGGAGAATCAGTTTTATTCTAATTGATCAAAATAAATAATATTTAACTATGATAAAAAAAGAATAATTTATGTGTGACCATATAAGCCTCTTCCCCTATGACATTAGGTGGGTTGGATTAAAGTCCTAGATTACTATCTAGCAACAGGTCAAAGAACCCATATAGAGAGAATATATGTAGCAATGAAAAAACCATATAAAAATGATCACTATGTAATATATTACCTTTTTCATGATATCTCATTAAGATGGTTGTGTATCTGTGTCATGAACCTATTGGCTTGATACAACTTTCTTTCACTATCCGAAATGAAGTCACTTAAACACCATGTCCCTGGAATTTGGCATGGCAGTTCTATTTCAGTTAAAGGGTTGAGATAACAAATTTTTTAAACATGCAAGGGAAAAATTGTTCCAAAACTTATTTATTAATAACATATCATTCAAGAATCACTCAATATACCCAAGTTTATCATGATCAAATGTCTTCATGATTGATGATAATACATCAAAGTGCGTGATTCATGACATACATTAATAATAATAATAAATTCTAAGTATTATTAAACATTCTTATAGAGAATAATATCCAAAAAATCATAAACTTGTAGATTTAATATAAGTGGGTTTGTTCTCATAATCTCCCATCTTTGAGAGTACCAATTTTGAACATTATGTGATGAAACCACACCTGCTTATGAGTAATCTCGCCTAATATTCAACATATTATGTATCATATCATAGAATTTAATCTAAAAATAGGATAAATTTAATAATATAACCATTCCATTTAATTTTTTTTAATTATAAAAGGTAATTGTTATGTTAATTTCAATGCAATTTCTACTATAAAATATTATTGCATTAACATCACACAAAACTATGAACAATAAGTTCTTAGATATTTTAATTAATGTCCACTTATTCGAATATACATGAAATATAATGTAAAACCAATTGGTTTTTCGAAACTATCTCTAAAAGAACCCATGTAGACTAGATACAACTATTAATGACTTTTAGTATTCTAGCTCTCACGTGAAGATCATATTTTTTTTGAGTTAATCATTTAGTTATGGGGTCTTCCACATTGTATTCTATGAAAAATCTACTCATAGTGACATCACCTCTCCGAGAAGAATATATTATGAGATTCCATTTATAATTTATGTACTTTATATTATAATATTAACTTGTCTCCTTTTCCTAGAAAACCGCTATACTATTATCATAATATAGTGTGATTGGGTCTATACTACTATGAATCACTTCAAGTTCTTAGAAAAAGATCCAAATACAAACTACTTCTTCAGATGCCTCAAAAATGAAAATCTTCGCAATATCTTATTTAAAAATAGTAACCATGACTTTCTTTAAGCTCTTATAGCTCATAAAACCTCTATTGAGAGTGAAGATGTATCCTGACTATGAAATCAGATCTTCTGGATCTGTTTTGAAAATAACATCTACATATCCCCTGATGAAAAACTCCACTTCTCATCTATGGACCAATATAATATCCTTATCACACCTTAAATACTTATGTATAGTCATGAATGACATCCAATTGTGGTCACCTATGCCATCTTGATGTCTTCTTACCATGATAATGGCATTACCAACATCAATCCTTGTACATAGAATAATATACACGACTGTACCAATCTATTAGCAAATGGAATATTTACAATACTATATCTTTCATTAATTATTTAAGGACACATTTTCTTGGAAATATGATTTCCACATGACACAAGAAACAATACCCTCTTTGATTGTTCTATACTTTACCTCTTGTTTATCTTGTTAATGTATGTGCTTCAACTAACTCTATGAAACCTCTTGGATCTATCAAAATGGATATTGATCCCAATAATATATACTTCATAACCTAAGATCTTCATAGGGAATATTATATATAAATAGGAATTAAAATACTATAATATTGGTATTTAGTTTATAATAAGTAGTATTTCATCAACATAAACTATTTAAAAAATGGCCACACTCCAACAAAACCTCTTATAGTCACAAGAACCACTTTTTTGTTTATGAAACCAAATTCAATTTTGGATTCATCAAATCAATGATTCTATGACCGAGATTCTTTCTTTAATCCATAAATTTGTATCTATAACTTTCATAACCTGTTGGATTCCTTTAAAGCCACAAACCCTTCAGGTTGTGTCATATTGACATCTTTCCAATGGTTCTCATTAAGGAATGCGTTTTTACCCATTTTCACCCAATAATGCTATATAGGTAGTATCATGTCCATTGATGTCCAGTTTATTATTTATTATTTATTTAGAGCTAACAAGATTTACATCCATTGGATGATCTATCAAAACCCAGCTTTGTTTCTAGTACATGGATTCTATTTCAGAATTCATAGTTTCTTTACATTTTTCTACTTTTGTGCCACTTACTACATCCTTATAGGTTATATTATCATTATAATCAACTAATAATTAGTCACCATCTCTAGTGACTAGAAACCCATATTGTTCTGGATATCTGACCTCTCTCATACTCTTACATACTTATGTCTCTATAATTTCCTCTTCCATGGGGGTTTTTTGGAATCTGTTCATGTGTCAACTCATGTGTATTTTGATCCTTGACTATTTTAAATTCTATATATCTCACACAATATAATTTAGACATGTGATCATTTTCATGATATTTGGGACATCTATTATGATGGACTATATAGGTAATATCATTTAGTTTTCTTTGATTCCACCATAAAGATACACATAGTTGCATTTGGTGAATTTTTATCACAAGAAACAACCTTAAAAATGATTTGTAACTCCACACCCCTACATGCGACAAGATGTGTTTATTTCCATGCCAATATTTCTATAGAATAGTAGTTTCATCTTTAGTTGGAACTCAGTTTAGTATATATGTCTTTGTTTCTAATGTGTAACACTAAAAGTATAATGGAATACTCACAAAACACATCATTGATCTTACTATATCATACATGATGTGGTTCCTTTTTTCACATAAACCATTCCATAATAGTGTGTAAAGAATAGTGAGAAGAGTTAAGATCCCAAAGTATCACAAATAATAAATGAAGTCTTGATTATGATCTTCTCCACAATGGTCTATGTATATTTTCTTAATCTTCCTACATGGATGGTTATAAACATAATTCATATATTCCTTCATTATTTCAATGGAGATTGACTTATAAATCATCGGGTAGAAAAATCCATAAATAAAAAATTCACCAGTAAAAGTTATGAAGAATGTGTACAAACCTATAGATTCAACTATAATTTGTTTACACACATAATTATAATCCAACTGAAGAATCCTAGAGGCCCTTTCACATTTTAATGTAACTGGGGACTTTTTAATTTCTCCATATAAATATGTGTGAAATACACCAAGTGGTTTTATTTTAAATGAATCCAAATATCCATCTTGGTGTAATATGGTCAAATTATGTTTGTTTACATGTCCTATCTAGTGATTCCATAGTCAGGTGAGGTTTGAGTCATGTGATCTATCTTATTTATTGATTTTCAATACATGGTTCATTTAATCTAATATGTAAATAAAATTATTTAAATCTAAATTATTGTAAAAATTTATTTATTTATAAAAGAAGAAAAAATAATATCTAAACTTAAAAATAAATCTATACATATCAAGTTTGGACACATAATAAATGTTTTTTAAATTCAAGACACATGATAAAAATATATGAAAACCAAGATTCTTACAGTCAGTAATGTGAGGCGGTAACCTCAGATAGCCACAACAACAAGTATGGATCTACTAAATTCTCATATATCCACATAACCAAAAATAGTTTTTTAATATAAATTTTATCCTATATTTTAATATATATTTAAGAACCATATTCTATATCAAATAACCAATTTTTATAAATAGATACCTTTCAAATGATAACAAACACACCGGAAACAGCCCCTTTACTTCATTGTCTAGGTGCTATTTTTCTTATAATGAACCTTTTGGAACATGAAAAATAGATAGTTTCTGGTTTCCTTAATTTATAACACCCGAACTCTAGTATCCCAGATTTGGTGGTTATTTATCAACAAAGGAAAATAATAAAATACCACATCCTGAAAGACAAAAATTTTAATAGTCTGGGTAGACTAGATAAAGACCCGATTCTCACATTAAATAAGAAAACATGAAATATATTATAATTATTATCATGATAACTTTATTATTTATTCTATTAATTCTTTTATTTCATTTACAGATACCTTCTTCATATATTGAGGAAATAAAAAAAATAAATGGTGATATTAGTGGATCGAGAAGGTAAATGGTAGGAAAAAAGATATTACAAATTAAAGAAAATATGATTTATATTGCTGAGATAAAAAATAATCAAATATAATATATAAATAAAAATATAGTTGGGTAATAAATTAATATATAAGATAACTACATAAATAATAACATGGATAAAAATAAATATTTTCATAATGTTTGAATGTATAATTTCGAACATCATAATCATACCATCAAGGCCATCTTCCAAGACAATATACATAAATAGGTAGGGTGTATAAAAAATACCCAAACTATTTTTACTCATGAGAAATAACAATCTATTTATGGGTTATATCATACCTCATGTGTCCCTTACTAAGTCCAATGCATTCGTCATTAAAAATGGGAGGAAGATAATCAATGTAAACATTTTTATTAGAAAACTGGAATACGAGTTATTAATAATTCTCTAATACATTAAAATAATTACAACAAATCTCGATTAATATAGTGAATTATATGAGAATATTACATCCTCTATAAATAATAATATTAACCAAATAATGTTAACATGGATTAATATAATCTAAAACGGACTACTACATAATTTCTTGAGAGAAATTCCCCCTTTTCTTGAAATAAGTTGTTCAGAATAAAAAAGTTTCCAAAATATTAAGGGAAAACTAATTTGAAATGAATATTTCAAAATTTTAAATAAAAAATTAAATAAATGTGTGGGGATGATGATATGAAATTACGTTCATGATATATAATTTTTAAAAACATTCCCTTCAAACATTCTTTAAAAGGTCAAAAATACCTCATTCAGAAAAAGAAAAGAAGATTTATTTAAAAAAAACATGGGTAAAAATTTCTTTAGTAAATTATTTTAGAATATTATAAATTCTATTTTAGATATTTTATAATATATATGGACATAAAAGAGAAATATTCTTTATTGGGTATAAAAACATGGTTGGTTTTCCTTCAGAAAATAATTTCAGTATCCTGAGTACTTGGGGAGTGGAAAATGAGTTGTAAACATTTAATTTAAAAAAAAATTAGGAATGTTTATTTTTTTAATATATGGTGTTCAAATAAATCCAATAATGGAGACTTAGACAAAAAAAATCCTGAATAAAGAAAATATTTTCAGATAAACCTTTACCTTAGGTTTGACTTGTGTTGTAAGAGATTTTATACTCCTTTATAATAATTTAAATTAATTATAATTATATAAAAATCATATAAATGTTTATAATATCATATATTATTCAATTAAAATAATTCAATGCCCATTGATCAATAATTAAGTGTTAAATTTTTCATTTTTGAGTGTTAACTGTTTCATTTTTTATACAAGATTTAGTTTGGTAGTTTCAGTCATTATACTTTGATAATGATTATATCATATGAATAATTATAATATTTCAAAGAATATCATATATATAAAATATATATTTATATTTTTTCATAAAAGGTAGATATAGAGAAATGAATTTAACTGTTCATGGATATGGTAGGATATATGTACAGATGAACACGATTTTCACTTTCATAAGGATAAAAAAAATGATTGGTAAATACTAATTCACCATTAAATAATCATTATTCTATTATATATAAAATATATATATATTAAATCTATCCTTATTACCAACCATTTGAAAATAAAATGAAACAAATAATCACATTGCTTTATGGAGGTGGTTGTCCATATGTACACACGAGCAACATTTTAATTATCTAATATGTTGGAAGGTAAGAAGATAGATGTGATATTATAATTACAGAAGTATAATTATGTCAGAAATATCATATATATGCATTAAATATATCATTAAATACATCCATAATAGGCAGTTATGAAAAACGAATTACATCGGTTCAAAAGCTGATAGTCCTCCCTACACACGATCATTGATTTCATTTGACATTTTATTAAAGAGGAGAGGGACATGTATAATTATAGAAAATTAATAAAATATTATTATATAGTAGATAATTTTTAAATTAAATTGAAATTATATTGAAATTATAAAGACATAATTGTGGTGGAAAAGGAGAAGTAAAATAAGAAAGATAATGTTAAAGATGAATACATTCTCTCAGAAAAACATCCTTTTGATCTTTTATTGGGGAGCATAGAGTTTGAATTTTTATAACAAAATAATCCATATAATTTTTAAAAGGATTATTCAGGGTTATTTTCATTGTTTTTGGTTGACATAAATGGATTTATAGGTGTGAATAAGTGAGGTAAGGAGGTGTCCATTTATTACTGAGGTGAGTGTCACACTTGTAATTTTCCAATGTTTTAAAATAATTTAAGTCACTTTTATGGAAAAATGGTTAAAAATGGATCATATTTTAATTTTATAAAGAAAATATTGAAATAAAACCATCTAAATTGGTTTCAAAAAGTTTTGGGTTCTTTTTAACCCTTATCTTTTTAGGTTAAACTCACCCCCCAAATAAACTTATTTTAACATTAACCACAATAATTAATTTTTAGAGTTTTTATTATTAATTATGAAAAAATTAAGTTAAATATATTAAATTATACTATGTATTATTATGAAAAATATTTAAATCATTTTATAAAATTCAATACGCATAAATATCATAATTTAATTTTCAAATAAACATAAAAAATATGTTGAAAAATAGCTTTTCAAGAAAAGAATTTTTAAAGCATAAGATGGTGATTCATTAACTATATGACTAGTAAAAATCATTAAATTATTTAAAATTCATATATTTTTATATATAATCTATATATTTATTTTAATTCATTCATCATTAAATATTATTTAAATTAATTAAAATGAATAAATATTTTGTTTTTTAGAAAACGTTTTTAGAAAAAGTTTTCTTCTATACATCCCAATGATATTATCATTATTTTATTATGTCAAATTTAATGTAAATAAATGGTTAATTAAATATATTATAAAACATTATTAAAAATAAAAGTAGAAAAATTTCAATAATAAAATTTCAATTATTCATAAAAGCTTATTTCAAAGGTAAAATTTCAAAAACATAATGTAGAATTGTTTTGACCTAGTATGTTTAAAATCAATTTTCATACTATAAAATTTCAATTTTTATTCCTTGAAATATTAAAATTGGAAATTTTTTATGGTTTTATTAAAATATATTATTTTTTTAGTATAATTAAATATTGGGTTTTCCATTCTTCCCTTCTACAAAAAATTCTTCCCTAAAGTTTTTGTGGATATTACCCACTAAAAAATAAGAGAGGTTATTATTCAAAACATATTTTGGTTCCCATGATTATTTATCAGTTTTTTGATTTCTCAATAGTAACTTTACCAGTTGAGTCATTAATTTTCTTAATACCAGTTTCTTAGTTCCAAAAATTATGATAGACTGTTCCCGGTAATGTAGATCATGTACCAGTTAAATTTATTTTATGGTGAGCACCTGAATTGGGTCTGGAATGTACTACCTTAAAAATGATATATAGAACACATCATGTAATTTAATGATAATTAGTGTAATTTCCAACTAGTAATCCACAAATCCCATTATTTCCAAAATTATTAAAGGTTTTATATACTGGGGGCTCATTTTCCCTTTCTTACCAAACCTTATTACACCATTCTAGGGACATACATTCATAAAAACATGATATCCCACTTGATATTCCAAATATTTCCTCCAATTATTGGAATAAATTTTAAACCTTATTTGAGATTCTTCCATATGATTCTGAATATTATTTACCTATCTCATTGTATACTTATCATGTTCTAGTCCTCTAATCTTCCTTCCACCAATTTCATCCCAAAAAGTATTGTGAAATTTGAATACTTTAATGTAAGCTATTGTTTTAGGGAAAACTAAAATAATGGTAAATGATGATAACACATAACCTTAATTTCAATTTATATTTATCTCAAAATTTAATATAATTCTTTAATAGTACTCTTTGATTTCACATCAGTGTGAGGATGATATATGGTGTTTAAAAAATGCACTGTATCAAGAGATTTCTAAGTAATTTTCAAGAATTTAGATGTAAGTAATGTATCATGACCTAAAATAAATGAATATTTTGTTCCTGGAATAATTAAGATTTAAATAATATAGATACTTTAAAGGAACTCAATTGGTAAATCTTAGCTTATTTTATGTAAATGTGAATATTTTTTTAGATGATCAATAATAACTTATATTGTATCATTATTTCATGTGATATTTAGTAATCCAAAGATAAATTCAATAGCAATTTCATCCCATTTCCACATAATAATTGGTATAGTTTTCATTAATCATCAAAGGTTATTCTTATCAGCCACGACCTACTAAAAAAACAATCATGATACATAATCATAAATTTAGCAATTTATATTATCCCACCAAAAATGTTCTTTCAATTCTGTATACATCTTGGTGCTACCATGGTGTATAAAGAAATATGAGTTATGAGCATCATCAAATAAGTCCAATTTCTTCTCAGGTATATATAGAATACAAACTCTATTTCTAAATCACATAACACCATCTTTATATTTTATGTTTTAGAGTTTCTCATTATTTACAACTTTATTTTTCTTTTCAAAATTATCATCATTAGGATAATAACATTGTATAATTTCTGTAAATATGGGTAGTAAATACTTTAAAAAATGAGTGTTGTTTACACGTACCAAGTAAATCCCATATCCATATTTAATTTATCCATGAACATATGATCTGGGTCAAATATCCTTTTTTTAAAAAAATCTCCAAAATTAACTGGCCAAACCAATGAAACTGTTTACCTTGATTATGTTCAATGGTATACTCCACTCTTTAAATATATTTTCCCTCATAGTACCAATTGATATTACATACATGGAGATAATATATCACATAAAAAAACATTCTAAAGCTAAAAATCACACATTATAAATTTCTTATATAAATATTTTCTTATAAGAGCCTATAGAATGATTATTAAGTGATTATCATGGTCGTTATAGCTTTTATAATACCCCAATATGTCATCAATAAATACCAAAAAAAATCATCAAGGTGCTCCTTGAATACTCTTTTCATTTTTTCAATCCAAATAGAGGGTGTATTAGTAAATCCAATGGAAATTACTATAAACTTTTAATGATCATACCTCATATGATATTATATATAGAGAAAATTATCCATATTTACTCAACATTGATGATACCAAGAATAAATGTAAATACTTGAAAATACTGGGATCTATAATGTTGATCAAATACATCATAAATGTGAGGAATTGGGTACCTGGTCTTTATCACAATAGTATTGATTCCCCTATAATCAATGTGTAGCCTCACATATCCATATTTATTCTAAATGAAAATAGTAGCGGATACCCAAGGTGAAATACTCGTGTGTATAAATTCATTATCAAACAACTCCTCTGGATGTTTCTTTAACTACACTAATTACATAGTTTCCTTTCTATTTGGAGTTTTTGAAATATCTCTAGCATTATGGATTGAATCTATGGAAAACTCCACATCACACTCTATCGTTAAGAAATAAATCAATTAATACCTTTATAATAGGTAAACAGTTCATTTGAAGATTACTATTTATATCTATAGATTATGTGTACTCTTCTTTCCCAATAATCATATTTAAAAGAGATATTGGGTGTGGATATAGGAATGATTCATAAGATGAAGTTTCCCCTCTAAAGATAATGAATTCCACATATTCACTATGAATCATAATTTCCTTTTCATTTCAATAAAATATTTCATTATATTTTAAAATACTATACTTACCAAATATTATATCAAAATAAACCATAGGAATAAAAATAAATTTATAAAATAGGGAAAACTTATGTGTCATAATGGGAACTGACTTACACATCATTATCGTCACGATACTTCCACAAGGAGCCTTAAACGATAACTAAATTATTAAGGTTCCAGGTAAATATCAAATTTTATTAGAAAACATGGATGATATAAAAGTGTGTGAAGATCTATAATAAAATAAATATTTTGCTAAATTTGATACTATGATTAATTTACCTTCAACCTTATTTTTAGTAACATCAACCTCAACTATTGTGATATCATAATCTAGTAATTTATCCCATAACATTTTTTGAGGAAATTAACTTGATTTTTTAGAAATTATCTTCATAATACCCCATATCCTTATCGGTATCAAAATGAACATATTCATCTTATTTTTTTCCCGTGTAATCATGATATTGGAGTACTTTCTCTTTATAAATGATGGAAAATCTGATTCACTGTAAGCTTACTCTGTGGGGTTTATTTAAAAATTTATTAAAAGTTATAAATTCTACCCTTTCCCTCTTCCCTTTTGATATATTTAATTTTATAGAGTTCTTAAATGCCTTATTATTATCTTGATTTCCTTGAAATTCATAAGACATGGACTCTTATTTATCCATCTTGATAACACATGATACTATGTACTTGTCTGATGAGATGGTTTGGTAGAATAAATCCATTTAGGGGATTGGATTTAACCCATAAATTAAATGGTTAATAATACTATTTGGTTTACACACATTGTCCACAACATTCCTTTCTATCCTTGTAATGTTGGCTTCATATATAAAAACATTTTCATATATATTTTTTCTTAGACTCTAGAATTATGTCTCTATGTTCTTTCATTTCTCCCGATGAAAATATTTTTCCAAGAAAAGTAAATTAACATCCTTCCAATTCATGTTTAATATTTGGTAATAATCCTTATTGTTTTAATTAATTACTAATATTGATCTACATCCCCAGCGAGATAATAAAATTCCATGACAACGTTTTCTCATTAATTTCTTCTCAAAACAGGAAATATTTTCTCTTAGGAACCAATACATTTCTTGAACAAAAAAGGATTGGAAGTCTTATTAAAACATGTATGTTTTTATGAATAAAATGGTAAAAACTAGTTTCACCACATTGTGTACTTGAATTATGCTTCATACAAGATAGTTTATAGGTTACAACCTAACTCATATTTCCCAATATAGTCATGATTTGTTTAGCTACAATTCCAACTCCAACTCCAACTTCTTTATCTTTCCTATGAGGGAAGTAGCTACATGTATTATGGGAATTGATACGATTATATTACTTTTAATATAAACTATTTATAAATAATTGAATACAATATATTACATTATATAATTATTAAAAACATGGTACAATTTCAAAAATAATGTAATACATGATGTAACTTGAAAATTTATTTATAGAAAATAATAGAATCTTAAGATTATAATCATTGAGAATAATCATAAATTTTTAAAATATATAAAATTGGGTTATAAATAAAATGTGTATTAACCCATCATATCCCTCAAGAGAGTATAACATGGTGCACAATAAGGGTACACTCACCATTCACCACAATTATGGCCAATATATGCTTGTCCAAATATTTTTTGAGTTCTTACCCTGATATTCTACTATACCAAAACCACTTCCAATTATAGTATCTAGATAGATAAGTATTTCTTGGAAAACCACATAATATATATCTTACCCAAAAATTATGATATTATTCTACAATTATACGTATCCTTAGAGTTTATTATAGGGTTATGACCCCTAATCCAAGTTTTCCTAAATCATGTTTCAAATGTTTTTAATGAAATTACTTTGAGGCCAAATATAACACCCTAAAACCAGTATCCTAAATATGGTGATTATTTAACTATATTTGAATAATAAAATGGGATCACATCTTAACGGACTGAATAGTTAAATATTCTTAGGAGACTAGATATATACATTATTCTCACATTACATGAGAAAAAATGAAATATAATATAATAATTGTTATGATATTTTTATTATTCCTTCTAGTAAATCTATGATTTCATTCATTTATCCCTTCTTAATATCCTGGGTAATGGAGAAAATCATAAAGGGTGGGAAAAAATTCTTAGTAATGTAAATAATACAACAAAATATATCAAAATGTAAATAAAACATGAATAATATGATTGAGAAAAATAATAATTAAATATTTCATATAACTAATTCCATAAACATTGGACCAAATACATAGATAACATAATAACATAAATAATCACATTTATAATAATTAATAGTTTCTTAATTGTGGAACTCCTAGTGTCGTATATCATAATATTACTATCAAGGTCTTATTCTATGTCAAAATACATAAACAGCTAAGGCGTGCACCAAATACCCAAACTATTTTGTGTCATGAGATATATTGATGCATCGAGGTGTTTTAGTGAGACTCAACTATCACTTACTAAGTCCAATGTAGTCAGCATATGAATGTGTTGAAACATAATCAACATAAACATTCATAAAGTAAAAAATTTAATATGATATATTTATAATTCCCCATTAAATAAACATAATAATACCCCATATAGAGTAATGTGGAGAATTTTATGAGAATATTACACCCCTATAAATGCACAAGATTTCCGAAATAAGGATGATATAGATTAATATACCCAAAAAGGGATTAAAGGAATATTTATTGAGGGAAATACCAATTTCATTTTGAAAATAATTAAAAAAAACATTCAAAAATTTTAAGGAAAAAAATTTATATTAAAGGAATTTTGTAAACATGATAATTAAGATTCAAATAAATTACTGGTCATGTAACAACCTGATCATTTATGAATAAAATTTCATTCCATTTATTTAAATGTATTATGGTTATATAAAAAATATTCACTCCTTTTGTTTTACTATATCCAATTGGATTTAAATGACTATTATGTATAATTACCATTTTTAACATTATCATTGAATAGTGATCACATGACTATTATAAATATAGAGTTTTACAAATACTTTTGGAATAATGAAAGGAAGTGATGACCTCAACTAGTAGGATGGTACACTATTAATCCCATTTATCAGTTCTTCTAAGGGAGATAGCATTTTTTTTCTTTCCCTAGACCAATCCCAAGCTGAGATCTAACAATCTAAGCATGATAGAAACCATTTATGGGAGAAGTTCAATATCATCGAGAACATGGCCCAAAACATGTTCACCAAACAACACCATGAAAGCCCCACCATCACACATCTTACTCTTAGGGATTATGTTTCCATAATAAAGGGATATGTAACAACACCCTATCGTTATGATTATGTGCACTATTTTTTATATAATAATGAATATTCTTTCATTCAATTATTGTTACTTTGTAAATGATTTTTAAATCACAAATAGTATTTTTGGTTAATATTCAAATTCTATTAAGAAATCTATTTTGATGAATTAATGGATATTTTAATTAAATAATATTTTAATAAAATATTAATATTAAATTAATTTTTTTAAATATAAATGATTGTATAATTTTTGTGAACTCAAATGTAATTTTTATTAAGGTTTGAAAATTGTTTATCTCAAAACCCATAAATTCTAAATAAAGGTAGGTTTTTATTTTAAAAGTCAAAATTAATAAATTTAGGAAGATATTTTGAAAAAATTAATATTATTTTTGAAATTTAGACATCAAATTTATCTAATGGTTAATTTTTCAAATTTTTTGGAGATAGTCAAATTTTTGGGTAAAAATTTAATACCGTATAAATATATAATGTGTTTTATGACACCATAATGACCCAAAAATGATGTAATAAAATACTATAAAAGAAATATTTTTCGAAATATATTTTTTCCTTTTAAATAATATAATTTTAAGATTATTTCATTTATTTTACAAAGCCTTGGTGAATCCTACAAGACCTATAATATAATTTATGATTTTTAAAATCATTTACCTGAAATTATGTCTCACCTCCACATAATCAAGGGCAATATTTTAATATCCTTATACCTTAGACATATAAAATAATTTATACCACTATCCTTTTCCAGAATCCATGGGTAAAACCATGGGATGATATGAGGTTTTGAATATTTTAGTGTGTAGTGTCCAAAACCGAAATAATAAATAATTCCCCCACCATTCCTATATAAACCCACCCAAGAACCCATTTATATTCACTAAATATATTTTAAGATTGACTAAACTATTCCCATTACTACTTAGAGTCCTCACAAGGTTCCCCCATGCTCCCAAGAAGCCTCCCCCAAGTCTTTGGGATCACATATCCAAGTAAGGGATTTCCCTCTCTCCTTTTTCTTCAAGCACATGTTTTTATGTCATGCCTTTTAATTCACATTTTCCTGATTTATGATATGTTTTTCCATACCTATTTACAATATATTTTTTGTATAAATTATGGGATCTTCCTTTCACTACCATTAACCCCTCTTATGATCCTTTAAACCCACCTGTTACAATGCTGAAATTCCATAAGGGGTTTCTCTCTTCTCATTTCCATTATAGAATATTATTTTATATAATGAATCTAAATTCAATTTAAAATGTTGAGATATAATGTTCCATGATCCCATTACTTTAAATATCATTTATAAATTATGAGATACCCCTTTCTCCCTCATCAACTTAATTGATGAATTTCCATATCACACTATTATGCTGCCAAAATTGCACCAGGATTTTCCATGCCCAAATCATCATGTAGTGACCCATTCCTCTAACATGGGTATTCACCTTTATGAATACATAAATTTTTAATGGTGACTTACATATATTAATTTTACAATCCTTGATCATTTAATAAATGATTATGTTGAATGAATACATGTTATAAGATCTATGTGGAACACATTTTCATGAGATTGAAATTATTATGAAGGGTGCCACTGATAGAGCTCCAGTTCATTGTGTATTGTTTAGTATTATGATACGTCATGTTAGAACTGGGGTTTACCAGATTCCTTTATTGTACTTTATACTACCATGTTGGGATAGAGTTTCACATAATTATTTTATGTCCATGATGTATTGTTTTATGTTGTGGATATATTTCCATGTTATGATAATTATGTTATATCTTGAATTTATGTTCATGTTTATCTTATTATCCATTGAGATGCCTATTTCCTAACATTTATTTTTTTCATCATGTTATGAATTGTTTACTCATTTTCCAAGATTTATAGCTTACCCTTCTCTTATTTATTATCTCAGGTTACCCCAATCAATGCTAAGTATGAAGGAATGTTGTGGTCATGTAAAATAAGTTTTCAATAAGGATATGTCTGTCATGTTTTAAGTTGTTATGTTATTTTCCTAATCTGCAAAGACACTATACCACTAGATCTCTTGAGTTGTATTAAGTGAATGTATGTGTAATAAATCATGTTTAAATATGAAATAAAGATATGGATAGCTATTGTTGGTATTCGAAGATAGTTTTAGTTATTTTTGGGATTAGGATTAGAAAAATCTAGTGAAATCCTTAAGGATAAGACTAAGTATAATAAAATAATCCCTAAATTTTGGAAATTATATATTAAATGTTTTATCATAAAAATACATCATTATATGGGTATGAACAAGTATAGGTGGCTCTGGAACAAATGTATCCAGTGGTAAAACCCAAAAACACCACTTTGATCTAGACTCGAAAGTGAAATGGTGCACAACAGAAGGCGTTACTGCACTGTTAGTTTGACACTACCATGGGATATTCTTTGGTAAATTAAATACTGGATTATGATCCATTATTAAAGTAACAAAAAAATCCCCCTAAGAATATATATTAGGAAGTAGATCATGGATAACATAGATTGAATCATAGAAATTCATAAGGTAAATAGATAAATATAATTTATATGTTGTCCCATTTTTTCAAAATATTCTCCTTAATGTGTTTAATAGTTAAAAAATTTTACCAATAATTTTCATTTTATTCTATCCAATGGCTGGTAATAGCAGGAATCAGGTTAACAACCGATGGCAAGATCAATGGGATGATTATTCAAATGAGATTCAAAATCTGTGGGAGTAGGAATTGAAATTTTTTTCATGATAATCTCTCAGTTAACTCACGTTTTTAATAGAAACCTAGATCAAGATGAGAATCCACCTCCCCCCAAGAAATAACAATTCACAATCTATAGAATCATGGGACAAATCCTCCTTCTTTCAATAGATCATTTGATCCCAAAATCGATGAATAATGGATAACATTCATTGAGAAGATATTCTCCATCCTTCAACGATCTGAATAAGAGAGGGTTTATTTTTATAATTATCATATAGAGGGTGAAGCTAATCAATGGTGGACATTGATAAAAAATATGATACTGAGGAAGATATCGAGGTGAAGGGATTGGGGGATTTATAGAAAATGTATTTCGATAAATATTTTCCCCACACCCTACGTTATAAGATGGAATGTGATTTCCTTGAACTCAAGAAAATGGATGAAAAATATTTTGGGGTATACCAGGAAAATTTCACCATACATTCATGATATGCATCGATTTTTTTTATTATCCTTGAATGGAAGGATTATCCCTCCTTTGGTGGGATAAAACCTAGCCTATGAAAATCCCTAGAATTTAGTGACTTTGATATCTATAAGAAGATTGTCCGATGTTCCCTCAAAGTCGAGAATAATATTAGAGAATCTCAAGGTTATCATGGAGATAAGAAGTGGAAGGTGGAATTTAATTTTTGTGGTTTGATGGACAAATCTAATTGTGCTAAAAAAAATTAAACCCTTTATTTTCAATATTTTAAAAAGAAGAACCTAGAAATTTCCTAAAGGGGACGAGGAAATGATTTAGGTATCGGAAGTAAGGGCACCTAGCTTGTGATTACAGAAAAGAAAAACCTTATACTGTAGTGGAGAAAGGAATTCTCTGTTCGATCCTCAACAAATTTTTCATTTCTATAACTGCAAATGACAAGAGAACATTGCGAAATAGTGCCCTAATACAAGGGTTTTCAGAGACAACCAATAGCCACCAAGGCAGCAAGGATGGGACTTTTTCCATCAGTACTTCCAAAGTGAATCATGACAATGAAGTGGTGATAGGTACACTAGTTATTCATTCAATAATAGAGAACATAATTTTTTATTCTAGTTCTAGAAATTCTTTTATATCTCGAATGTTTCATAGAACAATACAAACACCACCACAAATCATGGAAGTAGAGATTTCAAAGAAAGCAGAAAATGGAGAAATTTTAGAATCCCATGAATATGGCTCCTCCCCTGTTATTATTTTTGGTTTGAACTTCCAAGAAAAACTTCATCATACTTCAATTCTTGGAATTTGATGCATTTTTTGGCATGGATTGGATTTACTTATATAGATGGAACATTAATAGATTTGAGAAGGAAATTACTCTCCATATAGTTAATCAACCCTTGATTCTATACAAGTGCAAGGAGGAGGATGATTCTTTTTTAGAACCGTAATATCAAGAATGGTTATTACCGCAATATGAGAACATTTATCTTTATCAGATGATCGGGTTGAAGGATGAAACCATCCTCGAAGAAATGCTTTTTTGAGGGAATTCGTTGTTGTGTTTCCCAAGGAATTGCATGGTCTTCCTCCTAGAAGAGATATGGAATTATCGATTAATATTATACGAGGGGTTTTTCTGATATAAAAGACTCTATATAGAATTTATGTTGTAGAGATTGAGTAGTTAAAGAAATAACTACAAGAGAATATGAATAAAGGGTTTATACACCCAAGTGCTTCATCATAGAGTGCACCAGTCCTCTTCATCAAGAAGAAGGATTTGTCAATGCGCATTTTCATTGATTATCATGAGCTCAAAAAAATTATGATAAAGAACAAGTATCATATTCCATGAATTGATGACTTGTTCGATAAACTATGTGGAGAAAAATACTTCTCCAAGGTGGATCTGTGGTCATGATATTACCAAGTATGGTTGAAGAATGAGGATATCCCCAAGATTTCTTTTCATAAAATATACGAGCACTATGAGTTCCCAGTAACACCTTATTGACTCACTAATGCTCCATAAATATTAATGGACTTGATGAATATATTCTTTAAAGATTACCTAAATTAATATGTGGTATTATTTATAGACTATATTCTCATATATTCAAAAAATAGGGAGAGT
Organism: Viscum album; assembly: GCA_963277665.1. Classification (NCBI taxonomy): domain Eukaryota; kingdom Viridiplantae; phylum Streptophyta; class Magnoliopsida; order Santalales; family Viscaceae; genus Viscum; species Viscum album. The sequence goes on from OY728122.1 coordinate 1,088,948,166, forward strand.
CATGAGAAGCATCTTAGCACTATTCTAGAGACATTAAAAAAGGATAAATTTTATGAAAAGTACCACAAGTGTGAGTTCTGGTTGAAGGAATTATCATTATTGGGGAATATCATCACAAGTAATGAGATATATAAAGATCCTTCCCAAATGAAGTAGTTAAGGATTTCTAATTCCAACATTTGTTATGGATATCCATAGCTTCCTAGGGTTAGTTGGATATTATTACCAATTTGTGAAGAATTTATCAAGAATGTCTAATCCTCTTACCAAGATAACTCAGAAGGGAGTCAGGTTTTCTCTCAATGACGAATGTGAATAATGATTCATGGATTTAAAGAAGAGTATTATCACTGCCATTGTGCTCACACTACCCAGAAGTGGGGATCTCTTCATAATCTTTAGTGATGCTTCAAAGAAGGGGTTGGGTTGTGTGTTTATGAATAATGAAAAATTTATTTCCTGTTCCTCAAGGTAGTTGAAAATTCATGAGACAAACTATCCCATGCATGATCTGGAGTTGAAAAATATGATCTTTTCATTGAAAATCTGGCACATTATCTCTTTAGGGAGAAGTGTGTAATATATATGGACCATAATAGTCTTAAATATTTATTCACACATAAATAAATGATTATGAATCAATTAATATAGTAAGAGCTCATCAAGGATTACGACTATTCAATCCATTACCACCTTGGGAAAGTGAACAAGGTGGAGAAGTCTCAAAACAGAAATAACCTATTAATTCTATCATTGACGAGACTTGAAAAGGATCTACTCCTTTTAGATTTGCTGAAGATGGACATGGGAACCATAATGAATAGAACATCATCAATACTTTTAGAAAGGATTTCTCAACTGTCTATTTTGGAAAGGATAAATAATTCTCAAAAAGATAATGTGGGGATTTAGAAGAAAATGGGAACTACCAGAAAAGGAAAATCCTCGGAGTTCAATGTTAATGAAGAATGAATTGTGATATTTGGATTGAGACTATGTGTTCCATCAAATATGGAGTTTAAGAAATAAATTTTCGATGATTCACAAAGTTTGTATTTCTATATTCACCAAAGAAACATGAAGATGTATCGAGATATATAGGAGCATTATTAGTAGGATTACATGAAGAAATAGATCGCTAAATATAAATAAAATTTCTTGGTATGTCAGAAAGTGAATTAGAGAGGAAAAAGTCTAAGGGGATGATGCATCCATTACTTAGACCAACATTGAAATGGGAAAACATCACCATGAATGTTTTCATTAGACTTACGAATACATCTAAAGGAAACAATGTTATCTAGGTTATTGTGGGTCTTCTTACAAAGACTGCACACTTTATTTAAATTTTAGAGGATTTCTCATCGGATCAACTTGCATGAATATAGATCATTGAAGTGGTAAGGCTCCACAGAGTACCACTATTGATTGTGTCTGATCTAGATCCAAGATTCACCACTATGTGCTGGAAGAGTCTCCAATATGCTCTAAACACTAAGTTGAATATCATCAAGACCTATCACCCTCAAATTAATGGCCAATCCTAGTAGATTATCCATAAACTTAAGGACATGTTGATAGCTTTCACAATGGAATTCAAAGGTAGATGAGACAAACATCTTCTTTTAGTGGAGTTCTCTTATAATAAAAGTTTCCACTCAATCATCCAAATGGATCCATATGAACCACTTTTTGGGAAGAGGTTCATAACATCGGCAAGTTGGGATGAAGTTAGAGAAAACAAATTCTAGATTAGGAAATGGCCTAAAAATGGTGGAGAAGGTTTTGACCATCCAGAATCACATCAAAGCTGTCCAAATTCGAAAAAATTTATATGATGAAAATCATTGAGGAGAGCTAGATTTTGATGTTGGAGACATTGTATTCCTCTATATATCTCCTTGGAATAGATTTATGAGATTTGTGATGAAGGTAATGCTTAGTTTATGGTACATCGGCCCTTTTTATATCCTTCATCGCATCAGAGTAGTAGCTTATCAACCATCACTCTCATAGAACCTTTATCAAGTACATGATGTATTCCATTTATCCATATTGAAAAATTACATTCCAAAACCCCCACATATACTCAATCCAGAGGTGGTACCATTAAATAATGACCTCTCCTATGAAGATAATCTGGTGAAGATCTGAGATCATACAAAAAACATTATACAAAATACGAAAATGCCCCTCGTCAAAGTGTTGTCGAGAAACCAAAAGTTTGAAGAAGAAATGTGGGAACCAGGGGATGTGATGAAGTATAGTTACCCTCATCTTTTATGGTGTGTGAAAATGAAATTTGGAAGGATAAATTATTAAAGGGAGAATATTGTAAAGACCTGAAAATTTATGAATAAAGTTTCCTTTCTTTTAAGGAAATGTATTAGAGATATAGAAAACATGTGCACTTCTATTATTTATTATATAAAATTATATTTATATAATCATTATGTATCCTTACAATTGATACTATAGTCCTTAAACATTGATCACATGACTAGTATAAATATAGGGTTTTAACAAATCCTTTTTGGCATAGACAAAGGAAGTGATTGACACAACCAGTAGAATAGTACCCTATGAAGCCCATTTATCAACGATTTTGAGGAATATTTCATTTTTAGCCTTTTCCCTAGACCATTAAAAATCCAAGATCTATTATCTTATGAATGATAGAAACCATTTAATGGAGAATGTCATGCTCACTGAGATCACAACCCAAAACATGTTCATCGAACGACCCCATGAAATCCTCACCATGACTCACCTTACTCTAATGGAATATGATGGTGTAATAAATGTTTATTTTACAAGCACAATAATTATGATTATGTGAATTATTTGTTTATATAACAATTAATATACATTTATTATATTTTTGTTACTTTGCATATTATTTTTAAGGCATCAATAATATTTTTGGTTAATATTAAAATTCAATTAAGAAATATATTTTGATGAATTAGTATATTTTTGAATTAAATAATATTTTAATAAAATATTATTAATAAATTAATTTTATTAAAAATAAATGATTGTATAATATTTAGGAAGTCAAATGTAATTTGTATTAAGGTCGGAAAACTGTTTTCATAAAAACCTATTAATTCTCAATAAATGTTAGTTTTTATTTTAAATGTGAAAAACCACATATTAAAAAATTATTTAGAATTAATGAATATTATTTTTGGAATAATGAAATAGAAATTATCCAATGGTGAATTTTTCTTAATTTTTTCAGATAGTCCAATTTTTGGGTAAAAATTAAATACCCTATAAATATATAATGTGTTTTTGACATCATAATGACCCTATAGTGATGTAATAAAATAGTATAAAAGGTATATTCAAAAAATATATTTTTTTATATAAAATAATGTAATTTTATGTTTAAATAACTTATTTTAAAAATTCATAGTTAATCCTCAAAGACCTATAATATATTTTATGATTTTTAGAATAATTTTCTTGAAAGTATGACTCAACTCCACATAATCAAGGGTAATATTTTAATATAATCAAAACCTTGATTTATAAAATAATTTATTCCACTACCCTTTTCATAAATCATGGTAATAAAACCATGGTAAGGTTTGTGGTTTTGAATATTTTTGTGTGTAGTTTCCAAAACAGAAATAATAAATAATTCTGCCACCTTTCATATATAAACCCACCCACGCACCCATTTCTATTATCTAATGCTCTTTTATTCTTAACCAACCTATTAACCACTACTCCTTAGAGTCCTCAAAAGGTTCCCCCATTATTCTAAGAAGCCTCCCCAAATCCTTTAAGATCACATATTCGAGTAAGGGATCTCCCTCTCTCCATTTGGTTCATGCACCTTTTTTATGTCACGCCTTTTAATTTTAATTTTCTTTATTTGGGATATATTTTTTCACAAATACATAATGTAAATTTTATTTATAAATTATGGGATCTTAAATTCACTCTCATTACCCCCTATGATTCTTTAAACCCACCCATCACTATGCCAAAATTCTATAAGGTATTTCTCTCTTCTCATATCCACTCAATAATTTTATTATATATTATGAATATAAATTCCATTCAACATGTTGGGATATTATATTCCATGATCCCCTTAATATAAATCCCGTGTATAAATGATGAGAGACCACTTTTTCTATCATAAACACAATTTATTAATTTTTATAGGACGTCGATATGATTCCAAAAATGCATCGCAATTTTCCAGGCCAAAATCATCATGTGGTAAATACCATACCCATTCCACTATTAATCGTATTAAACTATATGAATACAAAATTATATAATGGTAAATTAAATGTATGTATTACACATTACTTGATCATGAAATAAATTATTATGTTGAATGAATGCATGTTATATGATCTAGCTGGCACACTTTAGCATGAGATTGAAATGATTATAAAGGGTGTGCCCTGATAGCACTACAATGCATTTGGTAATGTTTAGTATCATGATACGTCATGTTGGGATAGTGGTTTCCCTTATTCATTTATAAGACTTTACCACAATTTAGGTATAGGGATTTACGAAATTCTTTTATGTTAATGATGTAGTGTTTTATGTTATTGGCCCATTTTCATGTTAAGATAATTATTCTATATCATGCTGTTATGTTCACATTTCTGTTATTCTACATTGATATGCCTATTTACTAACATGTATTGTATTTATCATGTTATGACTTGTTTACTCCCATGCCTGTATTTATAGCTCACTATTTTCTTATGTATATCCTCAGGTGACCCCATGCAATGCTTAGTAAGAAGGAATGTTGTTGTCATGTAAAAGAAGTTTTCAATAAAGATATGTATGTCTTGTTTTATGTTTTTATGTAATGTTCTTAATCCCCAAAGACATTATAACTCCCTATTATCTTAGTTGTACTAAGTGAAATTTTATGTAATAATTCATGTTTAAATATGAAATAAATAGATGAATTGTTATAGTTTGTATCAGAGGATATTTTTAGTTATTTTTGGGATTAGGATTAGAAAACACCAGAGAAAGCCTTAGAGATAGAAGTACGTATACAAAATAATCCCTAAATTTCAGTGAGTATATAGTAGGTTTTTTATCAAGAAATTATATCCTTGTCTAGGAATGAACAAGTAGAGGTTTCTTGGATATAGATGTATCTAGGGGTAAAACACAAAAACCCCACTTCGAGCTACACTCAAAAGGGAAATGGTGTGAAAAAATGGGATATATTACACTCTTGGTTCGACACTCCCAGGGGATATTAATTAGTAAATTCACAATCTTAGTACAAACCAATATTAAGGGAACAAAAAAAACCCCTATGAATATTTTCTAGGAAGTAGATCATGGACATCTTAGATCAAATATTATAAATTCGTAAGTTAATGAGATAGAAGAAATTTAAATGTTATACATTTTTCAATTGGATTACCCTTTATGTGTTTAATTATTTTAAAATATTTACCCATAATTCTCTTTTTATTATATCAAATGGCTGTTAATATGGAGAATTAGGTTAACAACCGATGTGAAGATCAATTTGACGACTATTCTAATGAGATTCCCAATTTGATGGGAGTGGGAATAACAAAAATATTCATGATAATCTCTTAGATAACTCAGGGTTTGAAAAGAAACCTAGATCAAGAAAAACATTCAACCCCCCAAGAAATAACAAGTCAAAATCGAGAGATTCATTAGTCAAGGGCCTCCTACTTTCAATGGATCATCTGATCCCTCTATCGTGAAAAAGTATATATACTCCATTGATAAGATCTTCTCCATCCTTTAATGTTATGAAAATGTAATGGTTCTTATGGAATCTTATCTTACTAAAGGTGAAGCAGATCAATTGTGGACATTGATAAAAAATACAAAGCCTGAGGAAGAAATCGAGAAAAAGGGATGGAAGGATTTTTGAAAAAAAAAATTTGATAAATATTTTCCTGGAACCCTTCATCATAAGATGAAAAGTTATTTTCTTGCACTCACGAAAAAAGATGATGAATATTTTGGGAAATACGAGGAAAACATCACCAAAATTTTACAATATTCCTTGATGTTTGTTATTACCCTTGAATGAAAGTTTGGATGCTTCTTTGTTAGAATAAAACCTAGCCTATAAAAATCCCTAGCGATATGTGACTTTGATAGTTATGAAGAGACTGTCTGATGTGACCTTAAAGACCAGATGGAGATCAAAGAATCTCAGAGGTATTACATGGATAAGAAGTGGAAAGTGGTCTTTAGTTCAAGTTGTCTGATGGATAAATCCAATAGTGCTAAAAATTTTGAGCACCCTGTTTGTCAAAATTATGGAAAAAATCACCCTAGAGATTTTCTGTAGGGTAAGAGGAAATGATTTAGGTGCGAAAATAAGGGAACCTAGCTAGCGATTGAAAACAAGAAAAACCCACTACTAAAATAGAGAAAGGTACTCACTGTTTGATCAACAACACATTTTTTATTTCTATAACTACAAATAACCAGGGCACTTTTTGAACAAGTTACCTATGACAAGGGTTTTTGGAGGTAACCAACAACTTCCAGGGAAGTAAGGGTGATCTTTTTCCACACTACCCCGAATGTGAATCTTGAAAATGAAGTGGTGTTATGTGATCTGGTTATTTATTAAATAAAATAGAATATACTTTTTGATATAAGTTCTATATATTAGTTTATATATTGAAAATTTTATTAGAACAATCAAAATACCACCACAAATCATGAAAGCAGAGATGTCAGTGAAAACAGAAAATGGGGAAATTATAGCATTCCATGAATATGGCTCATCCGCTATCAAAATTTGTGGTGTGGACTTCCTAGTAAAACTCATCATACATCTCTTGGTTGAATTTGATATAATTCTATGAATGGATTGGATTTTCTTGTAAAGATCCAACATTAATTGCTGACAGAGGGAGATCACTCCCTCTATGGTGAATTGACCCCTGATTCTACACAAGTCCAGGGAGGAGGATGAATTTTATTTATCACCATCATCTCAAGAATGGATATTAATGCCCTATGAGAATGCATATATTAATCAACTGATTGAGTGGAAGGAATGAACCATCCCCGAAGACATTCCTTTTGTGAGGGAATTAAATGACGTGTTTCCCGAGAAATTGTCTGGTCTCCCTCCTAGAAGAGATGTTGAATTATTGACTGACCTTATACCAGAGGTGTTTCCATTATCCAATACCCAATATAGAATGGTTGTTCTAGAGATTTTAGATCTAAAGAAACAACTACATGACAATCTGGATAATGGGTTTATATGCCCAAGTGCTTCACCATGGAGTACACCAGTCCTCTACATCAAGAAGAATGATGGGTCAATCTACCGTCGCATTTATTATCATGATATCAAAAAAACCATGATAAACAACACATATCTTTTGCCATGAATTAATGACTTTTTCAATCGACTATGTAGAGAACAATAATTATTCAAGGAGGATCTACTGTAAGGATATTACAAAGTAAGGGTGAAGGAGGAGGATATCCCCAAGAGTACATTTTCTAAAAGGTACCAGCACTATGCGTTCATTGTAATTCCTTTTGGACTCACTAATGCACTCTAAATATTCATGGAATTAATGAATAGAGTCTTTAAATATTACCATGAAATTTTTTTGGTAGTCTTTATAGATGATATTATAATATACTCTAGAACAAAGTAGGAGCATGCAGATCATCTCAGCACTATTCTAAAGTCCTTGCAAAAGGAGAATCTATATGAAAAGTACATAAAATGTGAGTTTCAGTTGAATGATGTCTCATTCATGGGGCATATCACCATAAAAAATGAAATATTTTTGTTCCTTCCAAAATAGAAGCAATTGAAAGATGTCCAAGGCCAAAATTTGTGATGGATATCTATAGCTTCTTGGGTTTAGCCTGATATTATTGCTGATTTGTGAGAAATTTCTCATGATTGTCAAACCCTCTTACCAAGATAACTCAAATGGTAGTCATGCTTTCATGGAATGATGAATGTGTGGAAAGATTCATGTTGGTGAAGTAGAGTCTTTTCAGTACCCATGTGATGACACTACCCACAAGTAGGGAGATTTTCGTAATTTTTAGTGATGCTTCGAAGAAAGGCCGGTGTTGTGTGGTGATTAAGAATGAAAAATTCATTTCTTATGCCTCAAGGAAATTTAGAATTCATGAGAGAAACTTTCCTACCCATGATCAAGAGTTGGAATCTACAATTTTTGAACTGAAAATTTGGAGACACTATTTTTATGGGAGAAGTTTGAAATATATATAGACAAAAAAAGTTACAAATATATATTCACACATAAAGAGAGTAATATAGATAAATGAATATGGTTAGAGGTAATCATGGATTATGAATACTCAATCCATTACCACCATGGAAATGTGAAAATGGTGGTGGATTCTCTAAGTAGAAAGGACCCATCAATTCTATCATTAATGAGAATTGAAAAGGATCCAATCTTCTTAGATTTTTTGAAGATTGACATTGAAATCATAAATAAGAGAACGTTATCAATCCTTTCAAAAATTATTGCTCAATTGTATCTTTTGGAAAGGTTAAAGGATGCCCAAAAAGATAATGAGTGAATTGAGAAGAAAATGGAAACCATCATAAAAGGTAAATCCTTGGAGTCCATTTTCAAAGAAGAATGATTTGTGAGATTTGGATTGAGACTATGTGTTCCATAAAATATGGAGTTCAAGAAAGAGCTTTTGGATTATGCATATAGTTTGAATTTCTCTACTCACCCATGAAACATGAAGATGTACCAAGATATTCAGGAGGTGTATTGATTGGATAACATGAATAAGGATATCGGTAAATATAAATTAATGTACTTAGTATGTTAGAAAGTGAAGGCTGAGTGGAAGAAGTCTAAGGGGATAATGAAACCATTACCCATACCAGCATGGAAATGGGAAAACATTGTCAGGGATTTTGTCACCTTCCATTCAAAGAAATCAAAAAGAAACAATTCTATCATGTTTTTTGTGGATAGTCTTACAAAGATTTCAGTCTTCATTGTAATTTGAGAGGATTTCTCATTGGATCAACTGGAATGAATATAGATCAGAGAAGTGGAAATTCTCCATGGAGTATCACTAGTTTTTATGTGTGATCGTGATCTAGGATTCACCTCTATGTTTTGGAAGAGTATCCAATATGATCTGAACACTAATTTGAACTTCATCTCGACCTATCACCCTCAATTTAAAGGTTAATTTGAGCATACTATACAGACACTTAAGGAAACGTTTTCTCAATGGAAATCAAAGGTGGATGGGACCAACATATTTGTAAAGACCCGTAAAATTCAAGGAAATTTTTTTTCTTAATTTTCTTGGGAATTTTACAAGCACGCAGTTTCTGATAGCACCTGATTCCAAGGCCCAGTGTGCCCGAAATCATTTTCTGAAGTTTATCTTGGGTACGTTCAGTGAACGAACGAGCGGGTTTTTCTAACTTTTGAACCGGTGCTCGGAATCGAATTCTGCGGGCACCGATGGAATCACACCACCGGTAATTGCTTAGAAACACCTTTTCCGGAGTTGCGTTTGCTTGGGTGTGGTTTTTAAATTTTCAGGTTAAGTAAATGAATAAAATAAAATAGTGAGACCAATTTATATTAATTTAATTTGTTTAACCTATGTTTAGAGTTTAAAGTGGGACCCACAATATCCAACACCACATGGTAGGGTATTTTTGGGGTGGGGTCCACACGAGCCCCACCGTTTCTTTCAACTTTTTCAACCCCCCTCCTCTATTTAAGTAACACACCCACACCCACCTTTTTAATGAATTCATCCCTTGAATTTAATATGGATAACAAACGTCTCATTAATTTGGTGGTTTAAACGTTGCAATTAATTCACTTAATTGATAGTTTCGTTTTTGAAATTCAAAACATTGGCTTGTGTGTTAATAAAATAAGACAACTCTTATTTTATTAAGGTTAGTTGAGTTGTGAGAGGTTTGGGAGAAATCACTCAAGCCATGAAGTACTCCTTCCTCGCGAAGAACGTGACGAACGTGAAGAATGCGAAGAATGCAAAGAATGTGAAGAACGTGAAGAACGCGAAAAACGCGAAGAACATGAAGAATTCCGACATCCGATGAAGATCAACAAGAACTCTGGATCCTCGGAGATCAACGATGTGACGCTGACGAATCCTTTCTCCGTGACGTGACGATCCCCCTTCCGCGATGCCTTCTTCCACGACGTGTAATTCCACGACGAACCCTCGCTCGATGACGCTTGAGGTAGGGGTTTTTGGTTCAATTAAATATATGTTATTTATATCCTCGGCGTGTGTTTTAAATTTGTCAGAAGCCGTTTAAACCGCTAGCGTGGTGGGTTCGGACCAGCGAACAAGTCAAAACCCACCGTTTCTTTGTTCTTGGTGTGCGGATCGGCGGATGATGAAGAAGCAGGCCGCAAGGGCATTTTGAGGTCTTCGTAGTGAAGAGTCGATCCCGGGAGGACCGCTGGCAAAGACAGCAGGTAAAAGGGACCACCGGAGCGCGTCGAGTGGTCCGTGGAAAACCCCAGCAGCGGCCGGAGGCGGCGGGGCCCGACGCGCCGCTGGGAAGGGGCACCACAGCTTCAATCGTGGCGGCAGGCTGCTGGTCCCACGACCGCGCCGGACCGAGGAGGTGGGACGCGGCAGTCGGCCACGTCCGTTGGCAAGGAGCGGCCCCCATGTGGGGCCACAGTTTCATCCAAGGGGGCGGTGCCCCCTTTCACGCGGCCGCTCGGCCAGCGCTGAGCCAACATGCTTTGACAGCGTTGGGCCGCCCGGGCTGGGCCGGGCCGCGCCCCGCCGGGTCGGACCCGGACCCGGGTCGGGTCGACCTCGGGGGGGCTCGGCCGGGCCCAGACCCCCCATTTTCGGACTATTTCGGTATATTGCTCATAACATGGGATACAGACCTCCGATCGATGAACCGTCAGTTGAGTAGCGATCCATAGATCGAGACGGTCATTGCGGTATACTACAATCAAGGTTTCGGAGTACTTTAGGTTTTTCCGGGTTGGTTCGTACACGAAACCAACCGGGCCCTCGGAGCCGAAACACTTATAACTTGAGCTCTGGATGTCCGATTGATGTGTCGTCTACTTTGTTGGATTCCTCTTAGTGAGAAGGACCTTTTGGCTTACTCTGCTCAAGTTTTGGACGAAGTTGGAGTATGGTCAGGTTGGTTTTGACTTAAAAACCAACCAGGCCCCTAGGACGAAAAAACCAATAACTCTCAGACCGGGCATCCGATTGGCGCGCCGTCTGTGACTTTGAGTTCATGTTGACAATACGGAAATTTTGGATACATCAACTCCAGAATTCGTGTCAGTTGATGTATCATCCTCACGGCTCGTGGAGCGGACCCTCCCAAATGAGCTTGCTATGTGCAGGAACCCTACAGCTGGCTGCGACTGCAACGACGATGACGACTGTTCATAAATTCTCCATGGATTCGACGGCGACGACTACAACACTCAACGATCCTACAGGGATCAGTGCTACTGATCTTGTGTGGGTCAGATCCTGTGTGGGTCAGCGCTCAGCGATACTGTGTGGGCCAGTGCCTACAGATCCTGTGTGGGTCTGATCCTATGTGGGTTATTACGGGGGTTAGTTACCTATCGATCCTGTGTGGGTAAGATCCTTTGTGGGTCATTGCGAGGGTTAGTTACCTATCGATACTTTGTGGGTCATTGCGGGGGTTACTACCTATCGATCCTGTGTGGGTCTGATGACTTAGATGAATCAGTGGCTACACTTGATCATCTCTATCGTCATATGAAGAAGTTTACCTGTGTTAGCTGAATCTTGACTTTTAACCCTTATCTTCGATAAAATTGACTTGATATCCTGTGTGGATTACTTTATGCTTCTTGTGTGGATGTGAGCTGTGTTTTCCTGTGTGGACTGGGTTATACTTGGGCTCATATGCTGTAACTGAACTGGAATTGATGACTTAGGTATATGTATGGGCATATACCTAAGTAGTGCCGGATGTTACTTCGTGATTGTATCTTTACTTTGTGGATTATCCATTGTGGATTCTGAGAGACCTTTAGGGGTGTCTCGGTCCCTACTGAGTAGCTTATAATCACCCCTTCATGGGCTATTCCTGCATTACGTTTTGTTGGTTGCAGATGACGGACAATGATGATCATGGTTGAGGCTTGCGGAGTAGGACGGTACCTGGAGGTGGACCACTGGGCGGGACGTACTCGGAGCAGACGGTTGGACCCAAGGAGCTGTGGAGGCTATCTATACCCACCCTTCAGGTGGGACTTCCATTGGATGGCTCGAGGCTGCGGATTTACTTTTCAGTTGTTGTACTCCCCTTTTCAGTTGTACATTACTTTCAGTTTGGGTTTGTATTCTGGCCCACTTACTTTTCCACACTTACTGTTGTATTCAGTTTTTACTTAGTTTTTACTTCTACTTTCTTACTCTGTGTGCGTTTTTTTACTTTACAAAGTCAATTCCTTACCTTTTTACTGGGAATTACGCCATGGTGCTAGTCTCCAGCCCCTGGCCTATGCAAGGAGGGCTTGGGGTAGTCACGGCACAGGCCCCGATGACAGGTCGTGAAAAATTGGTATCAGAGGAGTTTGGTTCTACTGTAGAACATTGGACTCTGATCTTTCTTCTATGTGAAGCAATAGTGTTAAGGGTATTGGGTGTGGTTATCAGTCCTGGGATTCCAGTGTTGGTGCAGCGGACGATGTATCCGTACACCAGGACCCTGACTTCTGATTTCCGTCTTAAAGCATGAAAACATTGATTGCATGTGTGTTTCAACTTTTCTTTGTGATTACATTGTGTCAGCTCACCAGGTATATTGTTTGACCATGGCGCACCTGTATCTTTTCAGGATGGCCCCATGACTGCAGCCAGCTAGGGTTCTGAGCGTTGTGCGTGACGACAGACCACCGAGCAATGAGGCCTCGGTACAGGGCCCTTTGACAGCAGAGGCACCAGCGGTACCTCTACCCGCCGAACCACCGATGCTTCCAGCCCTATCCACTGACGATGCGTGTAACCTTAGTGCATTGTACGAGTTTCAGTGTCAGCGACCACCCAGTTTCCATGGGGAGACGGACCCTCAGGCAGCCGAGGATTGGCTGGAGACAGTTGTATGTGTTTTCAGGTTAGTGAGGACACCAGCAGACCTCATGGTGATCCTCACAGTGGGCCTCCTGCACGCGGAAGCAAGCAGATAGTGGAGCATGATGCTCCAGGTGCATGACGTGGTGTCTCTCCTCTGGATGGACTTTGAGAGCCTCTTTCACTTGGAGTTCGTCCGAGCCACACTCCGTGTGATGCGCATCCAGGAGCATCTATAGTTGCGGCAGGGAAGCTTGACAGTCGCCCTGTACACGGTGAGATTTAGAGATCTCTCACGCTACTCGATGGATATGGTATGGGACCCATTCTTTCGGGCCTGGACCTTTGAGCAGGGATTGAGGCAGGAGATCAGAGCGTCGCTGATTTGCCTCAGCATTCCGACACAGGCAGGGGTACTGGAGCGAGCCCTTCTCATCGAGAGCTTCCTTGATGATCCTACATCAGCAGCGAGACCTACTACAGGGCGGCACGTAGCAGAGTCTTCTACAACAGGCAGTCGATGGATGACTCATGGGTCCAGGAAGACCAGAACCTCAGGCAGACAACCTCAGGACACTAGCTCAGAGGTGCAGGGCACTCAGCGCAGAGCCAGTCTATTGAGAGGCAGACAGTGCTACGCATGGGGCGGGCAGGGCCACATGGCTCGTGACTGCCCGACCCGCCATACCGAGGAGCAGCAGACGGTTGAGGGGCACCCAGGCAGAGTCAGAGGGTCAACCGTGGTGGTCCGTCTAAAGCAGGCAGACGAGGCAGAGGAGCTGGCCGAGTGGCAGTTGGTGGGCGACGCTTTGAGGCTCTACCACCCCCACCACCAGGAGGTCTACCCCGAACACAGGGAGCTTGCGGGCAGAGACTGGCACAGCTCCAGGAAGTGGTGGCCTACGACCACGGTGCACATGATATGATTCAAGGTACTATCTGTGTCTATTCCACCCTTGCTGCAGTTCTTATAGACACAAGAGCGAGTCATTATTTCATTTCCACTGCACTTGTTCGGAGCTCGTAGATTCCGACGGAGCCGTTGGCTCGATCCTTACGGCTGGAGACTCCTACGGGAGCAGACATGATGATTACACACTAGTGCCTATAGTCTAAACTTACTCTAGGAGGCGAGATCTTCGGCTGGGATCTTCTTGAAGCGGCATCGAGGCCTTAGGGCGTCATCTTGGGCATGGATTGGTTATCTACAGTCCATACTCAGATTGACTGTATTAGGCGTAAGGTGCGATGTGTACGCACCGATGGGAGTAGTTTCACCTTCACCGGCGAGAAGGGAGCCCTTTCAGCATAGGATGGACTCACGCAGAGGAGAGGACAGCCCATCACTCATCAGTTGGCTAGCCTCATCCTAGGAGAAGTTGACGTGCGGAGTCCTAGTTTTCCTGCAGTGGTGGATCAGTATGCGGACGTTTTCTCCGACGACATTCCAGGACTACCTCCTCGCAGAGAGGTAGAATTTTATATTTACCTATACCCCGAGACAGCCTCGATATCCACTCTAGCATATTGGATGTCCCCTAGTGAGCTTCGAGAGCTACATGTACAGTTGGAGGACTTGCAGGGCAAGGGATTCATCCGACCCAATGTTTCACCCTAGGCTTCCCCAATATTGTGCGCCAAGAAGGCGGACGGGAGCTTGCGACTTTGTGTCGACTATTGTCGCCAGAACCAGGTGATATTGAGGAACAAGTATCCGCTACCAAGGATTAATGACCTCTTCGATCGGCTCAAGGGAGCATGGTGGTTCTCAAAGATAGACCTCAGGTCAGGCTATCATCAGCTCAGAGTTAGGGACGAGGACGTGTAGAAAACGACCATCAGATGTCGGTATGGCCACTATGAGTTCTTGGTTATGCCCTTTGGCATGACCAATGCTCCAGCAGTGTTCATGGGCCTCCTGAACAGGATCTTTCGGCCATACCTCAATCGATTTGTCGTGGTCTTCATCGATGAAATTTTGATATACTCGACCACTGAGGAGGAGCACGCCTACCACTTGTGGGTTGTACTAGACACACTCCGAGAGCACCAGCTTTATGGAAAGCTCTTGAAGTGTCAGTTCTGGTTACGTGAGGTCCACTTCTTATGGTACGTCATCTCTGAGGTGGGAGTTGTGGTGGATCCTGTGAAGATCGAGGCAGTGCTATCTTGGGAGCCACCTAGGAGTGTGATGGAGGTGCATAGTTTCTTGGGACTAGGTGGGTACTGTCATAAATTTTTGCCAGACCTTTCCAGAGTGTCTACACCACTATCAGCTTGGAAGAAGAAGGGGAAACCCTTTGTGTGACCAGACAGATGTCATCAGAGCTTCTAGGAGCTTAGACAGAGATTGACCAGCGCGCCTATCTTGAGGTTGCCGAAGGAGGGAGTAGGGTACGTAGTTTACTGCGATGCATCAAGGACCGGACTCGGATGTGTCCTGATGCAGGAGCGGGCAGTGACTGCCTAATGATCACATCAGTTGAGGCAACATGAGTAGAACTACGCTACCAATGATCTGGAGTTAGCAGCAATGGTCTTTGCTCTGAAGATGTGGTGAAACTATTTGATGGGCGAGCGCTTTACAGTCTATTCTGACCATCAGAGTCTCAGGAACATCTTCTTGCAGAAGGACCTAAACCTGAGACAGCAGTGATGGCTCCAGTTCCTCCAGGACTATGACTTTGAGATAGTCTATACTCGTGGAAAGAGGAATGTGGTAGCTGATGCTCTCAGCAGGAGGATGGGCATTCAGCTACTTAGGGAGGCGATAGATCAGCTAGCCGCATTGAAGATATCCTTCGTGGATAGAGATGGAGCAGCCTTTCTTCAGTCACTCACAGTCACTCCTCCACTACTACAGCGGGTCAGAGAGGCACACCATGGGGACGCTAATTGTGAGACGCGGTGTGCACATATATCCTCAGGACAGGCACCTGATGGATTCTCCATGGGAGGAGATCACAATTTCCTTTTCATAGGACGTACCATGGTACCGGCTGCTTTACAGGAGGAGGTTCTGAGAGAGTTTCCCACTTCCCCTTTGGCAGTACATCCTGGAGTGGCGAAGATGTACCAGGGTCTCAGACGACAGCACTGGTGGCCAAGCATGAAGAAGGCTGTGGCAGAGTTCGTTTCTCAATGCCTCACCTGCCAGTAGGTGAAAGCAGAGCACCAGGTATCAGCAGGCTTGGTACAGCCCATGGAGGTCCCAGAGTGGAAGTGGGACGGGATATCTATGGACTTCGTGACTGGACTTCCACGCACTTCCAGACGTCATGACTCCATTTGGGTGATTTTCGACCGACTCACCAAGTCAGCTCACTTCTTACCCATCAGAGAGCAGGGCTCAGTGGAGAGCTTGGGATGTCTCTACGTTCAAGAGATTTTATGGCTTCATGGTGTTCCATAATCTATCATCTCCGATCGAGATTCTTTCTTTACTTCCCGGATTTGGAAGGGGTTGCAGGAGGAATTCGGGATGCAGCTACGTCTAAGCACCGCCTTTCACCCCCAGACCGATGGTCAGATGGAGAGGACCATTCAGATTTTCGAGGACATGCTCCGTGCATGTGTCATCAACTTTGGTCATAGATATGAGGACCACCTACCCTTGGTGGAGTTCGCGTACAACAACAGCTACCACTCCACCATCAGGATGGCACCGTACGAGGTGTTGTACGTCCAGCATTGCAGATCACCTCTGTGTTGTACAGTCCCTAGGGAGTCAGCACTTGTGGGACTAGAGATAGTCCAGGCCACGACAGAGAAAGTCCAGGTCATCCCAGAGCGGATGAGTAGATCTCAGAGCTAAAAGAAGTCTTATACTGACAGGAGGCAGAGGCCACTGGAGTTGGAGGATGGCGACCACGTCTTCTTGCGGGTCTCACCTCGACGTGGATTATGGAGATTTGGCCGAGGCGGCAAGTTGTCTCCATCCGTCATCGGACCATTCAAGGTCCTCAGAAGGATTGGCAAGGTGGCTTATCGCATGGATCTACCACCTCTGTTGCACCGTGTGCACGACGTCTTCCACGTATCTCAACTGAGGAGATACGTGCATGACCTGACACATATCATTGACCATGGGGAGATGGACGTTGATGATGGGGCGACTATTGCGGAGGTCCCAGTGGAGATCGAGGATCGACATGAGCGGGTCCTACGTGGATGATCAATTCCTCTAGTGCGCATCAGATGGCAACACGAGAACCTCCAGGAGAGCACTCGGGAGCGGGAGGCTCAGATTCATGCTCAGTACCCACTTTAGTTTCCCTAGTTTATGATGTATCTTTACGGGGACGTAAACCCTTGAGGTGGGAGTGATGTAAAGACCCGTAAAATTCAAGTAATTTTTTTTTCTTAATTTTCTTGGGAATGTTACAAGCACGTAGTTTCTGAAGGCACCTGATTCTGAGGACCAGTGTGGTCGGAATCATTTTCAGAAGTTTAGCTCAGGTACATTCAGTGAACGAACGAGCGGGTTTTTCTAACTTTTTAACTGGTTCTCGGAATCAAATTCTGAGGGCACCGATGGAATCGCAGCGTCGGTAATTTCTTAGAGACACCTTTTCTGGAGTTTTGTTTACTCGGGTGTGGTTTTTAAATTTTCGGGTTAAGTAAATGAATAAAATAAAATGGTGTGACCAATTTATTTTATTTTAAGTTGTTTAACCTAAGTTAAGAGGTTAAAGTGGGACCCACAATATCCTACACCACTAGGTAGGATATATGTGGGGTGGGGTCCACACGAGCCCCACTGTTTCTTTCAACCTTTTCAACCCCCCCTCTTCTAATTAAGTAACGCACCCGCACCCCCCTTTTAATGATATCAAACCTTGAATTTAATCTGGATAATAAATGCCTCATTAATTTGGCGGTTTAAACATTGTAATTAATTTACTTAATTGATTGTTTTTTTTTGAAATTCAAAACATTGGATTCTGTGTTAATAAAATAAGTCAACTCTTATTTTATTAAGGGTTGTTGAGTTGTGAGAGGTTTGGGAGAAATAACTCAAGCCGTGAAGCACTCCCTCGTCGTGAAGAACGTGAAGAATGAGAAGAACACGAAGAAAGCAAAGAACACGAAGAATGAGAAGAATGCGAAGAACACCGACCTTCGACGAAGGTTGACAAGAATGCTGGATCCTCGAAGATTGACGACCTGACGCCGACGAATCCTTTCTCAGCGACGCGACGATCCCCCTTTCGTGACGCCTTCTTCCGCGATGTGTAATTCCGCAACGAACCCTCACTGGACGACACTTGAGGTAGGGGTTTTTGGTTCAATTAAATCTATGTTATTTATATCCTCGGTGTGTGTTTAAAATTTGTCGGAAGCTGTTTAAACCACTAACGTGGTGGGTGCAGACCAATGAACAAGTCCAAACCCACCGTTTCTTCATTCTTGGTGTGCGGATCGGTGGACGATGATGAAGTAGGCCGCAAGGACATTTTTAGGTCCTCATAGTGAAGAGCTGATCCCGGGAGGACCGCTGGTGAAGACGGCAGGCAAAACTGACCACCGGAGCGCGTCCGGTGGTCCGCAGAAAACCTCGTCGGCGCGCAGCCGGGAAGGGCCGTCGTGGTTGAAGTCGCGGCGGCAGGCTGCTGTTCCCACGACCGCGTGGGACTGGGGAGGCGGGACGCCACACTTGGCCGCATCCATTTGCAAGGAACGGCCCCCACGTGGGGGCCGTGGTTTCATCCAAGGGAGAGGCGCCCACTTTCACGCGGCCGCTTGGCCAGCGCCGAGCCGACCCGCCCGGCGAGCGTCGGGCCGCCACGGGCCGGACCGGCCGCACGAAAGGGTCAGCGCTCAGCGGTCCTTTGTGAGCCAGTGCCTACAGATCATGTGTGGGTCCGATCCTGTGTGGGTCATTGCGGGGGTTAGTTACCAATCGATCCTGTGTGGTTCAGATCCTTTGTGGGTCATTATGGGGGTTAGTTACCTATCGATCCTTTGTGGGTCATTACGGGCATTAGTACCTATCGATCCTGTGTGGGTCCGATGACTTAGATGAATCAGTGGGTACAACTGATCATCTCTATCATCTTACGAAGAATTATACTGGTGTGAGCTAAATGTGGACTTTCAACCCTTATCTTCAATAGTGTTGACTTGATATCCTGTGTGGATTACTTTATGCTTCTGGTGTGGATATGATCTGTGTTTTCCTGTGTGGAAGGGGTTGTACTTGGGCTCGTATGCTGGAACCGAACTGGAATTGAGGAATTAGGTATATGTATGGGCATATACCTAAGTGGTGACGGATGTTACTTCGTGATTGTATCTTTCCTTTGTGGATTATCCTTTATGGATTCTGGGAGACCTTCGGGGGTCTCGGGGTCCCTACTGAGTATCTTATACTCACCTCTGCACGGGCTATGCCCGCAATATGTTTTTTTGGTTACAGATGATGGATAGTACTGATCGTGGTTGAGGCTTGTGGAGCAGGATGGTACCTGGAGGAGGACCACTGGGCGGGACGTACTCGGAGTGAACGGCTGGACCCGAGGAGCTGTGGAGGCTATCTGTACCCACCCTTCAGGTGGGACTTCCAGTGGATGGCAAGAGGCTGTGGCTTTAATTTTCAGTTGTTGTACTCCCTTTTTCAGTTGTACTTTACTTTTAGTTTGGGTTTGTATTCTGGCCACTTACTTTTCCGCACTTACTGTTGTATTCAGCTTTTACTTAGTGTTTAATTTTTCTTGATTACTCTGTGTGTGTTTGTTTACTTTACAAAGGCAATGCCTTCCCTTTTTACCGGGAATTACCCCTTGGTGCTAGTCGCCATCCCCTGGCCTATAGAAGGTGGGCTTGGGGTTGTCACAGCACGGGCCCCGAGGATGGGTCGTGACAATATTCCTTTGGTGAAGTTATTTTACAACAACAGTTTCTGCTCAAGAATCCGAATGGATCCTTATGAAGATCTTATGGGAAGAGGCAAAGAACACTGATATGTTGGGGGGAAGTTGGGTAAAAAAAACTTTTACATCCGAAAATGGTCTAAGAAGTGGTGGATAAGGTTAACACCATCCAGAAGTACAAAAAATATTTCCAAAGTCTTTAAAAGAGCTATCCAGACAATCATCGATGATACCTAGAGTAGGATGTTGGATACATGGTATTCCTCAACATATCTCCTAGGAATAGAGTTATGATATTTGGGAATAAGGGAAATCTTAATTCTAGGTACATTAACCCTTTTGAGATCCCTAATCGCATCAAAGCAGTATCATATCAACTAGGACTCCCGATGAACCTTTCACATGTAAATGATGTATTCCATGTAAACCTGTTGAGAATGTACATACCAAACCCCTCACATGTACTCAATTCATTATGGTACCATTTGAAAATGACCTCTCCTATGAAGAGAAGCTGGTGAAGATCTTAGATTATAGAAAAAACTTTATACAAAATAAGTAAATTCCCTTCGTCAAAGTGTTGTGGAGAAACAAATAGTTTGAAGAAGAAATGTAGGAACAAAAAAAGTGATGAAGTAGAGTAACCCTCCTCTGTTTTATTATGGGAAAAGAAAATTTTGAGGGAACATTTTCTTAAGGGGGGAATTTTGTAACGACTAAATCATTTATGAATAAAATTTCCTTTCTTTTAATTAAATGTATTATAGATATTTAAAACACGTGATATAATTTTATTATATTATATTATATTGGATTTAAATGGTTGTTATGTATCCTTTCCATTGATAATATACTTGTTGAATAGTGACCACCTGAATAGTATAAATATATTGTTTTAACAAATCCTTTTGGAATAAACAAAATAATTGATGGACTCCACTGGTAGGATGGTACCCTAAAAATCCCATTTATCAAAGATTTCAAGGGAGATAGAATTTTTAGGTTTTTTCCTACACCAAGACCAATCAGAGATACAACAACTTATGCATGAGAAAAATGATTTACTTGATAATTACAAGATCACTGAGATCACAGCCTAGACCATGTTCAACGAACGACCCCATGGAATCCCCCCACTACACACTTAACACTTAGGATGTATGATTGTGTAATAAATTAATATGCAACAAGGTACTAGAATTATGATTATGTGCATTATTTTGGTATATAATAATGAATATACATTCATTATATTATTGTTACTTTGTAAATTATTTTTAAAGCACAAATATTATATTTTTTTAATATTTAAATTAAATTAAGTAATATATTTTGATGAATTAATATATTTATAAGTTAAATAATTCATTAATAAAATCTTGTTATCAAATAAATTTTATTTAATATAAATGGTCATATAGTTTTTATGAAGTCAAATGTAATTTTTATTAAGGTTTGAAAATGGTTTTTGTCAAAACTCATCAATTCCTAATAAATGCCAGTTTTTATCTTAAAGGTATAAATTGAAATATTTAGAAACTTATTTATAAAAGATGAATATTATATCTGGAATCAAGACATACAAATTATCTAATAGTGATTTTTTCATAATTTTTTGAGATAGTCAAATTTTTGGGTAATAATTAAATACCATATAAATATATATTGTGTCTTATGACATCATAATGAAAAAATAGTGATGTAATAAAATATTATAAAAGTTATATTCCGATAGATATATGGTTTCCATTAAAATAATGTAATTGTAAGATTATTTTATTTATTTTACAAGTCCTTATTGAATCCTCCCAGACCTATAATATATTTTATGTTTCTTATAATCATTTCCTTGAAAGTATGACTCAACTCCACATAATAATGGGTAATATTTTAATATCTTCAGACCATATCATTTTTAAAATAATGTATACCACTCCCATTTTCTAGAAACCATGGGAAAAACAATTGGATGGTTTTTGGTTTTGAATTTTTTATTATGTGTTGTCCAAAACCATAATATTAAAGAATTCCCCCCACCTTTTTTATATAAACTCATCCAAGCACCCATTTCTCTTCACTGAAGCTCTTTTATGCTTGAACAACCTCTTCCCCATACTACTTAGTGTAATCCCAAGGTTCCCCCAAGCTCCCAAGAGGCCACTGTTGAGTCTTTCAGATCACATATCCAAGTAAGGGATCTCCCTCCCTCATTTTTATTCAACCACCTCTTTTATGTCAATCCTTTTAACATTCATTTTCTTGATTAGGGATAAGTTTTTCCATACCTACTTTAAATAAATTTTGTGTATACATGATGGTATATTCCTTTCACTCCCATTAATACCCCCAGTGATCATTTAAACCCACCTGTTACAATTCGGAAATTCTATAAGGGATTTCTCTCTTCTCATTCCCATTCAAGCATTTTATTTTATTTTATGCATCTAAATTCCATTCAACTTGGTGGGATATTATGTTATATGATCCCATTACTTTAAATACCACTAATAAATTATGATAGAACTCTTTATCTCCCATCAAACCAATTTATGAATTTCTATATGACGTCGTTATACTGCCAAAAGTGCACTGGGACTTTCTATGCCAAAATCATCATGTAGTGAAAACCATACCCATACCTCTAACAAGATTATTGAACTTTATGAATACATACATAATGAATGGTGACTTAAATGTATGAATTACACATTCCTAGATCATGTAATAAATTATTATGTTGAATGAATCGTTGCTATATGATTTATATGTCACATTTTAACATGAGATTGAAATGATTATGAAGGGTGCGCCCTGATAGTTCTCTTATGCATTGGGTTATGTTTAGTATCATGACTTGTAATATTGGGATAGGGGTTTAGTTGATTTATTTATATGAATTTATTCCACTATGTTGGGATATGAGTTTTCCTAATTATTTTTTGTTAATGATGTAGTGTTCTATGTTTTTTCCTCATTTCCATGTTATGATAATTATGTTATATCATGCCTTTATGTTCAAGTTTCTATTATTCTCCATTGATATGCCTATTTCATAACATTTATTATATTCATCATGTTATGAATTATTTTCCCCCCAACATGGATTTATATGTCACCATTTTTCTTATGTATGTCCTCAGGTTACCGCAAGCAATGCTAAGTACGAAGGAATATTATGGTCATGTAAAATAATTTTTCAATAAAAATGTGCATGTCATGTTTTAAGTTGTTATGTCATGTTCCTAAGCCCCAAAGACACTATACATCTCAATATTAGAAGTTATATTAATTGAATTTTTATTTAATAACTCATGTTTAAATATAAAATAAATAGCAGGACTGTTATAGGTCATGATGGTATGAAATTGCATCTATGTTGTATAAGTTACAAAACCGTCCATTTACACTTTTTATAAAGGTAAAAAGTACCACAATAGAAAAACGACTAGAATATTAATTTTAAATCATTTTTAAAAAAATTAAAACATGTATACTTTTTTTAATAAATCATTAGATAATATTAAAAAAAAATTAGAAATTCAAAAGGTAATATGGACATGGAAAAGAATGATTCTTGATTGGGTAGAAAAATAAGGTCGATTTTTCTCAAAAATATCATTTCTGTATCTTTAGTACATAAATAGAGAAAAATATTAAGAAAAAATATAATATATATAAATAACTAGATTATAGAAATTTATATTGTGTTTAATGTAGGAATATTAAATAAATCCCCTAGTGGATACTAAAACCAAAACAATCTTCAATAATGATGAGATTGTGAAATAAACCCTTACCTCAGGTACGAATTGCATTGTGACTGATTTTAGACATGTATATTATAAATAAAATTTATTATAATTCTATAACGGGACCGTATACATACTTATAATATCATATATTATTTAATTATAAAACTTTTATAGCAATTAATTAATAATTGTTTATTAAACATTCTGATTTTGAGTTTTCACTACATCTCTTTTTCATGAATGTTTCAGTTTGGTAATTTCAATCATTTATACTAAAATTATGGAAAAATAATATATAAAATTTTATTGTAGATATAAATATCATATATATTCATTATATATATATTTTTAGTTATCTATGAAACATAGTGGTAGAAAAATGAATTAGATTGAGATGGTAGGCAGTACGTACGCTTGAACGTTGTTTTCACTTTTAGATGGATGGAAAGAAAGTAAGGTAAATTATATTTAAAATTTATATAACCATAATTATTTTAGATATATAATATATAATCATTAAATTTATATTTATTATCATCAATGTCAAACTAAAATGAAAAACATATCAAATCACTTCGTGGTGGTGGTGGGCCACACATTCACATGGTTGACATTATCATTTTCTAAAAAATTAGAATTTAGAAAGGTATAAATTGATATTATATTTCATATGTATTATTAAATATTAAACATCATATATATACATAAATTTATTATTATATCTTGCAAATACAGGTGGTGATGGAAAATGATTTATATTAGTTTGGGAGGTGGTAGATCATCGTACACACGATTAATAGGTTTATTTCCTATTTGATAGAAGAGGTGACATATAAATAATTTAAATGAAATATAATAAAATATAATAATATTTTATATATTAGTGTAATAATATTTTAATTATTAGTACATAATTTAATTTCATAAAATAATAAGTAAAAAAGAAGGATCTTGGTGAAGATTATTACATTTACATAGAAGTACCTCTTTTTGAAATATTATTAAAGACCCTAGAGTTGGACGTTTTGGAATAAAAATACCTATATAATGTGTATAAGGATTTTTAGGAGGTATTTTTTAGGGTTTGGGATATCTAAATAACTTAATACATGGGATTAATTGAGTGGTGGAGGTTCCCATTAATAATTCAGGTGGGTAGAAAACTTGTAACTTTTTATAGTTTTAAAAAAATTTCAAGTGACATTCATATTAATATGAATCCCAAATTTTTAATATATTATGTTGATAATATAAGGTATAAATAAAACTAACCTATGGGGGTTTATCAAGTATTTGGCTCATTTTAACCCTTATATTTGTTGGTTAATCTGTTTTAACCTTACCATGGTAATTATTTTTTACTATTTTTGATATTATTTGTGAAACAAATTATGTTAAAATTATTACCTAATATTAATTATTATCATAAAAAAATTTAATCTATTTTACCAAATTTTATTCACTTAATTTAAAGAATTAAATTTAAAAATAAACCTGCAACACATGTTGAAAATAGGTTTTCAAGAAATGCATTTTTCAATCTTAAGATAATATTTAATCAAATATTTTATTATAAATCATCCTTATATGAATTTAAATTAATATATTTAGATATATAATAAACAAATTTAATTCAATTCATTCTTCATTAAATATTATTTTTATTTATTAAAATGGAATGGAATTTTAAAAAAATATATATTTTCCTAAGAAATATCGATTCATTAACTCTAAATGATATTATCTATTTTTTCTATAAAATTGATAGTAAATATATGGATAATTATAAATTTTAAAACACAGTATTATAAATAAATTAACGAATAGTTAAACACTACATTTTCATTTTATCATAAAATATTATTTATAACGAAATATTTCAAAAACTTGTTATAGGGTTATTTTGACATAGTAAATTTTAAATAAATATTCAACCAATCAAATTAGATATTTCATTCCATGATGTATTAAAATTTTAAATATATTATAGTTTTATTAAATTATAATTTTCACTTAATATAATTGAATCTTTGGTGTTACATTCTTACCCATTGATAATCCCCTTCTTGGAATGGTGTTTTGAAGAAGCTTTATACTTAGAGTTAGTCTTAGAGCTCTTTTCCTAGACATTAATTTTATTCACTATATGAATAGTAGTATCTTCAAAAATTATATCCTTATCATCTTGGTGAATTGTAGTAAGAATATCTAGGGTATACTTCTCTATGTTGTTCATATTTAAATTTACAATAATACCAGAGAAGATCTAAGGGAGTGATGAAAGAATGAGACCGGTACACTTTTCTTCAAGCCTCTTAAACCTTGAAACCAAAAAATTCTCTAGGTAGCCATTGATTTTGACTATGTGAGATAAATCTAGTAAGTATTATCTATATTTTCTCTTAAAGATCTCCTGGGATATCTCATATTGTACTTTTCTATCTTTATCCTAATAAATATCACAATGATGTTAAAGCCTGCTATATGAATCCATGTTATCACGATACTTCATGTGTTAACTATAAATGGATGGTAATATTAAACACTAAAAATATAACACATAATTCACATATTTTCATAGAGAATTCACTCTTCATCACTTGACTCCATAGTAGGTAGACCTGCTATTTAGGATTCTAGCATGTAATATTTTCATTAATGGCACAACAAAACCAGTTGGGATATGAACCGTTTATGAAATTTATTTAAAGTTATAATATTGAATTTATCACAATGTAATAATAATAATTTAAAATTCCAACCATATAATGGTTATATAGTAGATGTTAGGGTCATTTTAGACGTTATCTTTTTAGGTTAACCATTTAAAACCTTCATAATGGTAATTGATTTTTATTATTTCTACTATTAATTATGAAAAAATTAATTTGACCTTATTACCTAATGTTAATAATTATGATTAAAAATATGTAATATACGTTATTAATCTCAATTCATAGAGGTGGCATAGTTTAATTGAAAATTAAAATAGAAAACCCAATTAAAACATGGTTTTTTATTAAATGAGTTCTTCAAAATGTCCCTTCAAATTAGAAATTTATGTGATGGGGATCCATATTTCAATCATTATGATCCATAATATATCCATGAAAGCCATAATAATGTTTTTATATAGGTTTTATTTTCAACAATGAGATTTCAGTTCCTTTTTTTGATTTGTAGACTCCCCAATTATGAAATCTTGACTCCGATTTCTACAGCACTTGCCTCTAAATTTTTGCTGAATAGGTTTTGAATGCTAAATTCAATACTAGTTTTTCTAATTCGATCTATCCTCTTAGTTAAGACTCCCATATAATTAAATGGTCTTCTGACTATAGCATGAATCGACACTATAACTGTGTTTTTTCATAATTCAAATAATGGATATAATGAATGAATTTATATTAACTTGAGGAATTATGTTTATTATTTATAAATTTTATTATATTATGTTTTACATGTCTTATTAAGATTGAGTGTATTTAAATTAAGTTATTATCCATGAAATGATAAACTATTCACAAATAATCATTTCATTTTAATTCCATATTTTCATATTAATTCAAATATTTATATGATCATGAATTTTTATTAATAAAATAAATCAAAAAATATATAAAAATAAAATAAATAAAAAATGAAATTATCATCTGATTTAACCAATGGTTTTTTTATTGGGAAGCTAACAAACAAATAATTAACCATAGGGTAAATAATCTTTATTCTAGTACGGGATGAAGTTTGCAGCAATCCACCTCAATAAAAGCCCATGATAACCCCCCAGTTCAATAAATTAACATTTAAAATAATGAGTTTGTATTTATTTTGATTCATTATTTTATTAAGGATAAGACGTAAAAATTAATTTCACTAATTATCTGATCAATCAATTAATTTGATTTATTTAAATCTCCACCCAATCTGTCTAGGATATACCCAACCTTCATTATTTTAAATAAAATAAATAAAATAATTTGATATAAAATTTAATAAAATAAGTGCACAATTTGTACTTTGAATTAACCTCAAAGTACCTACTCAAACTACTCAAATTATATATAGTTATTATATAGTCTACGCAAGTGAAGATTAACATATTATTTTTTTCATGTAATTAAATTGTGTCTAAAATCATTTAAATAAAACATAAAAACATCTTAATTATCATTTTATATAATAATTTTTATTCACATGGAGTACTCAATGTATTACAACCATACAAGGTATATAGTTCATAAATTTAAATAGAAATTAATTAGGAATCTAATATATATATATATAACCTCTAACACATTGTGTAAAAATCAATAAGTGACACACAAAACACATGTTTTTGAATCTTATAAGAGTGGAAATTTTAATTTTAATGTTACGCATAAACATTTTGGGTACATGGAATCTACATCCAATTTCACATCATGTATGATTCTCACTGTATTTTCCGGATACAGGATTTAAGACTCAATGTGTACTAATTCACAAAAATGTGTAGCATACACTGTGTTTACATAATATTGAAAATTTGAAATCTCCTTCTGATATGGCTATAATTACTTACAAATCAAGTAATTGTTGATCAACCCGTATTTGATTGTGCATTTTCCTTGACAAAATTGCATGTAATACATGCTGTGTAATCAAGTTACTAGGCATGTTGACCAAAATTCTATGTTCCATCCTGGCTTGGTCAATAGGTAGAACATTTAATGAAACACATGTCCTTAATTTCACAATTCTTCAAATTAATTCACACTATGTCTTGGTGAAATGATCTGGGATACATGATGTGTACATCAGCTACATTCCATGTAATCCTATGCGGTCAAACTGGACTTCTCAGCACCTCTAGATGTGTTGTTTATAATTTATTATTTAATATATATTCAGATCAGGATTATATAAACAGTAAATGAAGTTAAGAAGAAAAAATATTGATGATTATATTAAATAATTAATTACAATAAATGAAAAACAACTTTAAATGTATATTATGATCAATAAAAATTAATTAATTTTAATTTTAACATGACCCTTTGAAGCCACTTGGTGATTCCAGAAGGAACATAAGCACTTATTAGGCTTATGAACAACATAGATTTTGTCAAATTAAATGATTAATTCATAATAACAATTATATGAATGTTTTAAAAAATGAAAATTTTACTATATAATATCAAAAAATAATTTTTATAGAACACAAATAGGGGATCTATCATGTTAATTAATAATTAAATTAAAAATTGATGAATTGTGATTACCTTAGTCTTGGTATCTTTATTCATTGATACATGTGATCTTACGACCACTATTTGTGTTTTGTCACTACGTTGTGAGAGCCCAATGTAGTTCCCCTTTATAGGTGATACACATATTCTTCATCAATCTCAGAACAACACAGATGAACCACTGGGTGTTAGCAAAATCGATTGATCAACTTGAACTGTTCTACTTGATCATTCCATGTTCCCTCATTCTTGAAGAACTTCTCTCTTATTTTTCTCAGTCTTTTGAGGAAGATAATAAGAGAGTGATATTGAGAGGTAACTGTTATCTGCAAGAATTAACCTTTCTATGATTTACATAACTATCAATTTATTAACCTAAGTTTAGGGTTTCACATTTATTTAATTCTATAGATATTGACATAGATAATTTATGTGCATATTTTTAATAAAATAATAATTAATTTTTTGTGTCTTTAAATGATAAAACAAACGTAATTAAATTTTTTATTAAAATAAAATGCAATTTGGATTATAGAATAAAAATGAACTAAACTGTGAAAAGTGTTTAATTCTGGATTTTTGACAGATTTGTATGTAAATGGTATTTTGTTCATTTCCTGAACAATATAATTCTAAATTGAGTTATTATTATTTTTTTGAATCCATATTTTTTGTTCTTCATTTTTGTCTTCTGTACCATGGGATGAATCGATCATCTAGAGGCTGTAAAAAATCAATGAAGCTGAAGATTTTTCCAGGAGGACAGCGTGGACCCAACCTCTTTAATGGAAGATCTATTATCTCTACACACCCCCAAATACAGTGCCTCAAATTGGGGATGAAATAATACTCAAAGGGGCATTCACAAAATAAATTACATGTAATTTTAGATATATTATGGTAGTGATTGAATGATATATTTTGGAAGGAAGCTGCCTAGATCCTTTGTCCAGAAACAAAAACCACAATGAAAAAATCCCAAATCCTATAACTGCTGGCCCAATGAGCAGAAATTGGGAGTTTGAACGTCTAACACATTTATGAACAACTGTCATGAAGGTTTCCATGGGTGAATCATCCAATTAATGGGTCAACAACGTGACAACTTTGGGAGAACAAAAATAATCCTATAAAATAAAAGGAGCTCCTACCTCTCAAGTTATTCCAATCCTTCCCAACGCCATCTGGGTAACCAAGGAGAGGAGGCCAAGAGACATTTAGATTATTCTTATATCTTTATTTTATTTTTATTTTATGTTTCATTTCCATTGTAATGAATTTATATTTTTTTATGTTAAAGTGCTTCCTTTTATTCTTCTACCTTTTCTCTCTTCCAAATCTAATTCTCATTCTCTATCTTATATATTTTCATCAGGATCTTTAGGCACTTCACTATAGAAAGTGACTAACTCAAGGCTTGTACTAGGGGAAAGTTTCATGGTGTTATTCATTATTTCAATTCAATTCAAAATGCTTTTATTCTATTTTTGGTCAAGTTGGGAATATTGCACGGGTGTGGTGGTGTTCCACCAAGGCATTGTTCCCAAATCCATTTCATTCCATTGATTAATTCATTTTCTATCCCTTATCTTAGTAAAAGCCTTCATAAAATGGAGGTGGGGTTTCTATAAGTGATGAAATAGAATACGGTGGAGCCAAGACATTAAGGAATAACATTTTTTGTTGAGGTGTTACCCTAATTGACTATTGGAGGAGGTGTGGTTTTGTGTGATGGACGCATGCTAAAATCACCAAGACCATTCTTTCATAATCTTATTCTGTCTGCATCTACATCTCCATTTATATTTGATTTTTTTATTTTTTTTATTTTAATTTCATGTTTTCCAAAACCCATAAACAATAATTTTCATAAATAATATTAAAAAACATAAAACGAATTATAATTGGAAAATTGTAATTAGTGATTGAACCAACTGTGATGCTACTCAAGTGAGACGACCCTAGTCATTCCCTGTGTTGCATTAGGAAAATAAATTTTCTTATTCCACACCCTATGAAAGGAATGCATCAAAACAGGTGACGTTTCTATGGATCTAATTAGTTATTTATATCACTTTTTGAAAATTCACATTTTATAAAATATTTAAAAAAAATTCATAAAAAAATCTAAAAAAACCTTTTCCATGATGTATTAAAACTCAAATTATTATGCATGAAATAATAACTCACAGGTGCATGAGGAAGAAATAGGATACACTGATAAAAAACTTTAATGAAGGGTTCATACTTTAATGATAAGGTTCAAACATAAGGAAAGAGGACTAGCAATGTGGATCTCATTTGAAGATTAGATGGCCATGGACAATGAACTCCAAGATGACGTACCAAGATTCAAGGCTAAGAAATAAGTGCCACATGTCTTTCAGGATTTCAATGAAGGATTTCATGAAGTAGAATCCAAATTCAAGGTGTAGGAGCCTGAATACCTACCTCCATCCTCTGATAATAAAATCCAAGAGGCACTTTACACCAAGGAAAAGATTCAAGCTGAACCTACTCAGGGAGATGATACAATCTTGAACTCAAACTCATTTGATTTTATTGAATTGAATTTGACTATCGCCCCTAATAGTTTTTAATTTTTAGAATCAGATGACTCTTATTATCCCTTGGAGGATAATTAGAAAGAAGAAGATGCACTTGTTGAGGAAAACCTGTAGCTCCTAAAATATGTTGAATATTATTTTGAGGGAATACAATAAGAGAAAGAGAACGTTGCCAAAGTAGCAACGAAGAAGGAGGTGGATCCATACATCATCCTACCCCTGCAATTCAAGTTGTACCACAAAGAGAAGGGAGTGGATTTTGTGTACTCTATCTATGGAGTTCTCCACAATATGAACACATATGTAGATTTTGGGAAAATCCACATGTGGTGGTTCAAATTAAATAATCTTCATCCACCCTATGATTTTGGATTACAGCTGGTAGTGCCCTATGGAGGCACTACAAATTTAGTAACCACTTGGGGTATCATACCTAGATTTATCCTTACATGCTTTTTATATTTCAAATTTCTCTTTTATATTAGTCCAGTATACATCCCACTCTTCCTTATCTTTCTCAGCTTTAATGACATGATCCTCATTCTTTAGTGAATAATTCTATTTTGTAGGTTTATAAATTGAAAAAAGACTTAAATATAGGAAGAAGACTGAGTATATATTTAAAAAGGGTGTTAATTTTTAATATTTTATATTTTAAACTCCATATATTTTTTGGATCAAAACATTTTTTGAACATTAAAGATAAAATTGCATGTCCACACTTCAATTATTTCTTTACTTAACTTATCTTGGAGACATGAGTTTTTTAGGAACCCTATGATGCCATGTTTTATATTTCAATGTCAATGAGATTGAATGAGTAAAATGGAAAATTAAATGTTTAAATTTAATCATAGATATTGAAATGATGACTCATGATTTAAGTGAATTAGTTGATTTATGTAAATTAAATTTCCCTACAATTTTCCATACTTTGAATTTCTAAAATTCATGTGAATAGTTTTTATTATTATTAATCATGCCATGAGTGATTGTAAAATATCATATGTATCATTACCAAGAGGATTTATAGACCAAGTACATCCTATTTATTCTGGAGCATATTTCTTAAGTGATCTTGGGACATGTTACCGACAAGAACTTGCATTTAAACTTTTCAAAGATATGATTGTACAAAAGAACATTTAAAATCATTGAGGTTTTTTTTGAAATTCCCTTATCTATAATGGTCACATTTACATTAATTTTTCTTTTTTTACATAGGGACCCTAAATGACCTTTATAGGGATGAGCCATGTTTCAAGCCATTTTTATCCATTCCTACCTTACTCGTGGTATTTGCATGATATTTCTAAAATGATGTGTTGGGGTGAATGGAATAATGGTGGAAGGGATGTTATACATTTTAAGGGAAAATTTTATGGTTCTATTATGTGAATTTTAAATGTTTTTAGAATCAATAATTATACTTCATTGTTTCCCCCTCTTCAATATTAGAAAAATGAAAAAAATGAAAAAAAAATAACCAAAAAAATGAGAAAAATGAGAAAAATGGGTTGTGATTTGGAAAACCAAAAATCACTATTTTCTAGACCGATGGTCCTCTTATGGTATGTGGTTAGGTTATGGATGTGAGGTTTTATATAATCATAACTTTTAGAAAAATAAAAAAAAATTCAAAATTTAAAAAAAAATCAAGAGGGTGTATTAATCATTCATTATGCTTAACCTTGATCATGACCTTACTTTGAGTTTTGGGGAGAATTTGGTGTTGTTACTTTGAAGGGGAGAATTTAATTACACTTTTTGATATCATGAATTGTAAATAAGAGATAAATATCCTCCTTGAGCCTTAAATTTTAATACATCAAATCCTACCAACCTTATCACTCATAGTTATTTGAACCTTTATTAAAAAGTCCTCATAATTTTATGTGTCTATTGTCTTTACAAAGTCGAGAAAGTAGTTATTTTACAATATTATGGATAAGGATCATGTTCTCATGCTATGAGCATAACTCTCATTGAATTATATCATTATAGATGAGAGATAAAATTCAAAGGTAAGGTAAATCATGATGTGTTATGATTAATAATACTGATTTGAGAATCTTGAATGAACGAAACAATGAAGATCCTTCATTTTTCAAAGGGGAAATGTAAATTACATATATTAACTATTTCTTTGAAAAATGGTAAATTAAATTGATATTTTTTGTGTATTTTTGAATATTTTATTTAACATTGAAAATTGTGAAATTTTATTAATTTGGAATTTGAATATTGGAAATATTGGTGTCTTCTAAATTCCATGTTGAGATTTTATGCTAGAGGGAAAGTATGGTTTAAGTGTGGGGGTATTTGACAGGGAAAATTTATGTACATATTTTTAATACAATAATAAATAATTTTTTATGTTTTTAAATGATAAAACCCACATATTGAAATATTTTATTAAAATAATAGGCAATTTAGATTATAGAATAAAAATGATCTAAATTGTGAAAAGTGCTTAATTATGGATTTTTGACAGATTTGTATGTTATGGTTATTTTGGTCATTTCCAGAACACTATAATTATAGATTGAGTGATTTTTTTTAAATAAATATTTTATTCTATTAATTTATGGATTCTGATCTAGGGGATGAATCTATCATCTAGAGGCCGTAAAAATCAATGAAGTTGATGATTTTCCCGAGCAGACAACGTGGACCCCACCTCTGTAACAGAAGAACAGTTCACTCTACGCACATCCACATGCGGTGATTCAACTTGGGTATGAAATAATACTCAAATGGGTGTTCACAAAATAAATTACCTGGTATTTTGGATCCATTAATGCATCCATTGAACTACATATTTTGTGAAGGAAGTTTCCTAGATCCTTCGTCTAGAAATAGAAGCCACCAATGAAAAAATAATAACTTCTACAATCGGGATCCAAATGAGCTTAAATTTTGATGTTGAATATAAAACACATTTATGAACAACTTTCATGAAGGGGTTCATGCGTTAATTGGTCAATTCATGGTTCAAAAATGAGACAACCTATGGAGGACAGAAATTTTCCTATAAAATGAGAGGAGCTCCTACCTCTCAATTTATTCCAATCTTTTTCAACGCCATCTGGGGAACCAAGGATTGGAGGCCAAGGTACATTTATATTTTTCTCCATTATTAATTTTATTTTTATTTTAGTTTTAATTTCCATGGTAATGCATTTAACTTTTTTATATTAAAGTGTTTCTCTTCTTCCACCGCTTTTCACTTCAAACTATAATTCTCATTCTCTCCTTTCCATCATTCCATCGTGATCTCTATGAACTTCACAATGGAAAGCGACTAACTCAAGGATTGTACTTGGGTGAGGCTTCATGATGTTCTTCATTATTTCACTTCAATTCGAAATGCTTTTATTCTATTTGTGGTGGAGGTGGGAATATTTCATGGGTGTGGCTGTCGTCCACCACAACATTATTTCCAAATCCATTCCTTTCCATTGATTAATTAATTTTCCCACCCTTATCTTAGGAAAAACCTTCATATGGTGGATTTGGGGTTTCTATAAGGGATGAAATGGAATATGGTGGAGCCAAGTCATTTAGGAATAACATTCTTAGTTGAGGTGTTACCCTACTTGACTACGGGAGGAGGTGTGGTTTTATGTGCTGGACGCATGCTAAAATGACACATTCCATAAATAAATGGAGAGTAATTAATTAAGGATTTTTCACTAAATGAATTTTCAAATTTAATTTAACTAAATAAAATACTGAATGAACATGTGTAATCCAACCCTAGGACCAAGACCTTTCTTTCATAATCTCATTTTGTCTGCATTTACATCTTCATTTATATTTAATGTTTTCATTTCATTATTTTAATTTCATGTTTTCCAAAACCCATAAACCATCATTTTCATAAATAATATTAAAATCCACAAAAATAATTAGAATAGGTGAATTATAATTAGTGATTGAATAAACTGCGGTGCTCCTCAAGTGAGATGACCCTGGTCATCCATTGTGCTTTATTTGGAAAATAAATTTGCTTTTTCCATGCCTAATGCCAAGCATGAGTCAGAGACCTTGAATAATATATTAAATCCAAAAGAAACCCATTCCATGTAATAATAAAATTTTATAATCTTATTTCATGTTTTTCACTAACCCACACAAGGATAAATATATTTTTTCCAATCTGGTAAATAAATATTCATCATTAAACAAAATCTTGCCTCTAATCCTATTCAAATTTTATTAAATTATTTAATAAATATTTAAATATGTATTATTTATTCCATAAATAAATAAATATTATATATGTAGTTTATTGATTAAATTTCAATGTAATATTTACTTAAGTAAATAAATTATTAAATAAATATTTATCTATTATTTTTTGTATAACAATTGATAAATTAATGTTGTATATTGATTTAATTAAACAAATAAATTTAAAATAAATAAAATAATAATATTTTTTACCATTTAAGAAAATATAAATAAATATTAGTTCTTGTTCTGGAGAATAATGTTTATTCATATTTTTAAATATAAAAAATATTTAATTGAGATCAATGGATATACCTGTGAATGAATCTTTATGATTCTTCCTTTGTGTCACTTTGAGTGTTTTCCTAAAGTCCTAAAATATTTTATTGTAATGGGTGAATGAACACACAATAGAATATGATAAGTCATAAAAAACAACATAAAAATCTTTTTGTGTAATATAATACCTTTGTTAAGATATCTCATAAAGAAGGTCACACACCACTATCATCAAACTATATGATTGATGTGTCTTTATTTTTATATCGGAAATGAACTCTTATATAAACCTTATATATATAATTTAATTTGATTATCTCATTTCAATCAAAGGGTAAATATATAAACATTCATAATGATGGATGGGACCAAAAATTCATTGACTTATTCATTAATAACATATCATTCGTGATGCAACCAATATAACCAACTTCACTAAAATTATATTTCATCAAGGTTTATCAAATAAATCAAATTGTGAGTTTCATGAAAATAATTAATAATAATTTTAAATTTTAAAAATCATTACAAAAACTCATAGAAAGGAATATCAAATGAAATATAGACATGCATATTTCCTATAAGAAGGTATATTCTCATAATCTCACATCTACCATGTGTAAACATTATGAGATAGAGTCTCATATTATTATGAGTACTCGTATATGATAGTTAAAATACTATGTTTCCTACAATATAATGTTATATAGCCTTAAAAAATATTTAATAATATGTTCATAAAATATAAAAGTTCTCATTATAGTAGGGAACTTGAAAATGCATTTTACATATGACAGATACTCTAGGATAATATAACATTAAAGTCACACAAAACATTGAATGATATGTAATAGGATATTTTAATTAATATTTACTTTTTTTGAATATAAATTCAATATAAATTGAAAATTGTTGGTTCCATGATAGAAAACCTAATATTAACATAGAGTAGTTCCTTTTTGGGAAATAAATACTTTATGTAACAAAGGGTAGTTCCCTAATGATAAATAAAGGCATCTAATAACTTAGGGGAGTGCCCTGTTAGGAAATCAAGTCATCGGGAAAGTCAGGTTCATAAAAAACCTACCTGGAAAGTAGGTTATATAGAAGTAGGCATGAAGTCCATATCCAATGATATTGTCCATGGAATCCCATGTATATAGATACAACTCAATGGGAAATTTTCCATACCTATATAATTTTATATAATGCAACCCGATGTGGTATAAATGTTTCTTGAACTCATCTCACAATCCGAGATTAGTCGCTCAACTACATATCTTGTAATTTACAATACAAACATATTAGGCTCATCTTTAATTTGGTTGTTATTTTTATACCCATAATCATTGCTAGCCATTACTGCACACACCCTGTTTATGGTCAAAATATCATCAGGGCACCCAATGGGGTCCCCTTGGTCACATATGACACAAAAACCCTATATGGGTTCCTCTATATCATTACATTACTAGGATCCAAACTCATATCTTAGTGTGAATAGTGTCCCATGATGTCATAACGATCATATCATTGCCTCATTGGCCTTGAATGTTGGTCACACAAGGGCGATAGAAACAATCCCATTCACTTACTGTAGAGACCCAAAGCTTGACATACATGGACATTACATTACTTTTTCAGAATACTTAATACATAATAAAAACAGACACACAAGGACCGTAATAGTTTAGTGTCCTTGTAAACTAAGAATATAAACATCTAATCATGTTGAAATATCTTAAACAACTCCCATAACAATCTTCCCCTTTTTGTTTCCTTACCTAAAACCTTTCTTCATTTCCTGGGGAAAATAAAACATAAAAAGGATGATCTCAAATGCTCAGTAAGGGAAAACATAGATAACATAAAACAATCCATAAACATTTGGAAGAAAAGACTTGAACATGAAATTTAAACATCAAACTCTTGAGCAAAGACATAAATCGTGGAAGTACGTAAGGCATATATCATAATAGAACATCAACCATGATAAAATATAATGGGAATAAAACATGTAATTGTGGAAACCATTCATAACATGTTATGATTTCCATAGTAGCCAATGCATTGCTTCCAAGACCATCTTAGTGGAAAAAGTCCCTTTCTGAATCGAGTTCACTCCTCGTTTCAGTCCTGTAACACTGAACCGGATTAACTTACCATTCCAGCCATGTCTATCTCATGAGATATAAATCTTTACCAAATGCATTGGAGGGAGATATAGGTCCCACCCATCTCATAATGAAATCATTCTTTCGTGTGCCACAAAATTATAAATCATACATCATAGCATAACCCATGTAATAGAATGATATTCTTAAACATCATGACTTCATAACATAATCCATATAAAAAATGGATATCTTTTCAACATAAGAAGAATAAAACCATGTAAATAATGGAGAAATTATACTTGAAACATAAACATATTAAATAATGTCATTTTAGATGGAAAATAGATTTGATAAAAACACATGAAATTAATTCTTGAGGAAAATATCCTTTCTTCTTCAATATCAATTTCTTTTCACAAAATTTCATGCAATTTTAAAAGAAAAGGGTTTTTTTGAAAATAATCATGCAATATTGTAGAGGAAGCTTCATGAAAATGAGGTGTTATGAAACTGTAAAAATTCGTTCACGGCGTATAAGTTAAAAATAACATTCTCCTTGTACTTTTTTCAGAAAAGTCAAGAAGTTCCTTGTATGGTAAATAAAAGAAAGATTTCCTTCCATAACATGTGGTAAAAGTCAAAAAAGGGTAAAAAGGACTTTAAACATACATGAATTTTTTTTATAAAACATGGACATGGATGATAAATATAACCCCGGTAAATAATTAGGAGTAATAAATCTCGGATAAAAATGAGATTTTCAAAATTATCCCTTACCTTAGGTCCGACATGCTTCGTACGTTTCCGAACCTGCTCTTCTTTGAAGCGCCTCTTTGATACCTCCTCTTAGGGACCCAAATTTGGTCTTTGAAGAAGACCAGGACCACTAAGATGTTTCTAGGGATGTGGAGAAGAGAATTTGGCAGGGTTTGGCTGAGCATGAAGGCTCAATGTGATGTGAGGAAGAGAGGCAAGAGGTGCCCTTTTATAAGGGAGGAGAGGGGCACCTTTGGAATAACTAAAAATATTATTTTATTATAAAGTCATATTCAGTTTTTAATAGCTAAAAATTGAGTTATTTCTAATATAAGGTGGGTATGGGTCTAAATCCTCTCATCCAATAGAATTTAGACAAGTTTAGGTTTCTATTTTAACCTTATCATTTAGATTTAACTTTAAGTTAAATAATTTTTCTTTTACCGTGTCTTCTTGTTTTCTTACACCCTAAGGTTAATAAACTTACTATAACAAGACAAACGAACCCCAAGTTGTTTATTATTAATATATATAACCTTATCTAAGTCATTTGGCCGAACCTTAGATTTTTAGGAATAAAATAACAATTAATAATATAATATTTGTTTTAAAAACTATTTTATGTCAATTTTGACACTATTTGGTAATTGATTTTTGTGAAAATCATAACAGACAGATTAGTTCGCAAAATGTTAATTAAATCAATAATAACATGTCATATTAACGTATAAAATTATTGTAATTCATAAAAAGTCTCAAATTATATTTATTTGGGTATTTATAATATCAATTATGTCAATATTTTATTAATAATATAATTAATGCATCATCATTGTGTCATAAATAAATTAAATTATTTAAAGGCTAAAAATTACAAATAAAATACCATTATGTAGGAAATAGTTTTATGTTTATAATTAATATTTATAGTAGAATTTATCTTATGTATAACCCTATATTAAAAATTATTTACTTATTATACTTTGATTTTATCTATTTTAACCCTTCTTTAAATAAATTAATTATAAATGTCCTAATCTAATACAAGTGGGCCTAAATGGTCATATTTTATTCCTAAGGTTGTTTTTGGTCGAATTACACTTATCCAATAGAATTAGGACATGTGTTAGGGTAATAATAATATCATTTTACCCTTAATTACCCTATTTACTTTTAACCGTGGTAAATAAAAGTAAAAAGTTACTCTTCACCAAATATTATTTTCACCTCATTGAACCACATTTTACTTACTGACATCAACTGTGACTCTTGGATTTTTGAAATTACATTCAAAAAAGCGGTAAAATTAAGTTTTATGTAAATTTGCAAATTCTCCAAGGAGGTGGGTAAAAGACGGCCAAAAGTTCAATAAAATTTTTATATATCTAAAATTATAATAAAATGACTCCAATGAATTACATTAAACTTATATAGGTATTATGTGTCAATTTTTACCTAAAATAAATTTAAATAAAATAAATAATTATTTAAATAAAAAGTCGTTTTTTAAATATTAACCTAGTGTTTTCACTATTCATCAAAAATTGAATGTTTTCAGAAAAATACCAAAATTTCACCATAGGATAATTTTGATATTCCGAATCCAAAAATGAATTCCATTTTAATGATAAAATTTACAAAATTTCAAAAAGTGTTTATTACTATTCATAACGGGTAGTTTTAATAAATTTTAATACTATATCGTTGTTTAGTGAAACTCGGTATTGCGTACAACACACGCTATCGAGGAAGGTCGCGATTGCGTGTAATGCAGCCAAGTTAGGGTTGCGTGTTGTTCAAGACTCCTTTGTTGTAGCGTACAACACAAGACATCAATAAAATTAAAAATAATATTTTTCATACAATCTTGGGGTGTTACATTCTACCCCCCTTAAAAGAATTTCTCCCTCGAAATACGTCGGGGTTATAAATGGTTTACTACTCGAAAGTTTCTTTAATAGAAACCGGCATCGTAAAAAGGAATACCAAACCAGTCTTTAAAAACTAATGTATGAAACATAACGGTTTCCCAAATTAACTAATCATTGGGTTTCCACATAGGATAACATAGGTGAAAATATGGATATGGAAGAGAAACCTAACCATCATGTTCTGATGGAGAGTGGTAGAGAACATGGCTATGAAAAAGCCTACAATCACAAAGCCATAGATTTGTGATGATCTAAGGTACCATCTGATTCATCAGATATAAGGGAACTAGGACAACATTTTTCGTTTTCAAGATCTTTTCCCTAAAGTTGATGAATTAAAAGAAATACTTATATGATTTTGGTATAATTTCACTGTTGTTCGTGAATTGAAAAATTTACACTTAATCCCTTAACGAAATGAAGTTGAATTTGTTATTCGTGATGTGTTAGCAGATCATGTGATAGAATGATGGGTCATTCCATCTGTTTCAAGCAAAAGGTTAGCAAAAGTTATAAGTCCATCTTATGGTTAGATTAATCGTATATGGTTCCAAAAATGAACTTATACTTCATATATCAAGCCACTTAATAAAATAAAACTAGTTTCTACTAACCAGGGACTTACTGTATGCTAGTGGTAGGTGATAAAGGCCAGTCGCATTTCGGTTGTGGGTTCGATTCCCACAGCCTTGTCCGACGCGATGGGCTGTCGTCCATCCTACAGGTTGACCTTTTTCTAAAACTACATTACTATAACATCCCATCAATAATATCGAAAAAACTTCTATCCTTAAACAATACTAACTTATATCCAACATAATCCATTCCAATATTTAGGCTTATCCATAATACTGCAGTCCACTCTCATAATATAGTGAAGACGATTAACAGAGATTTCATATAACAAGCATGTTAATTCCATCCTTGATCCCCATATATCGTAAGATATGTCTTGTTGGTTACATTCCAAACATTCGAAGGCCTTAATCATGTATTCTCTTGAAAAATGAATTCCCATTGAATCTTAGTGAAAACATGAGTGTTGTGAAAAGTCAACTCTTTCCATATACCAAAACCCCAAAATTCTATATACTCAAACCATGATATATCTATTATCTTATATCAGTCATGAGCCCATGAATACTGTCAAACATTTCATTTTCTTCTTATCCCTTCATTATGCGCATATCAACTTCTTTCAAAAAATATCTCAATCACTTTCCATGTTTACCGGTACCATAAAATTATAGAAAACCACAACTGACCAATACATAAATATTCCAATATTCCACGATAATATGTACAACATTATTTTGGAATCCCATTACATAAACACTTAATCATTCCACCCCATCGTTGTCATATTCAACATCGCCAATAGTGATCGCATGTGACTTCCCTTTGTCCTTTTACTTAAGTGATTGCTCATGTCGATCATCATTAACCCTTGGATTAGGGCATTGATTAGCATAATGCCCCATTTCATTGCACATGAATCATTGAAGTGTTGGCGGTGCATTCTCTGCAGTCTTTTCTTTATTCACACCATTAGAAACCCTTTTTCCATTACTTCGATAATCAGATGCTCGATGACCTTCTTTTCCAAACTTAAAACATTTTCTAGTCCCTTTAAGACAATATCCACCATGCTTCTTTCCACACATTGAGCATAAGGAAACATTCATCTTCTTTTCACCATAGTTCTGAGATTTCTCCTTGAACTCCATCTTTCGTTTCTTGTCAAAACCATGAGATGGATGTGTATCACTAACTTCCATTTCTACCTTGATAGCACAATGCACAATTTCTTCATAGCTACTGAAGTCTCTTATAGCTAATTCCCTTCGAAGATTTGGTTTTAAGCCACTGAAGAATCGATCAGCTTTACTTTCTGGTTGGATGATAATGCTAGATGCATACCTTGCAAGCCTTGTAAAATTCTCTTCGTATATACCAACAGATTCATCATCCTTTTTCTTTAATTCAAGAAACTCCTTCTCCATCTTTGTTCGAAGAATACGAGGGATGTACTTATTGAAAAATAAGTTCTTGAACTCGTCCCATTCCATGGACTGAATTTCATCACTTGGCCTCATATTCTTGATAAGATTCCACCATTGATCACCTTCACCTTCCAAATGATATAATGATAAGATGACTTTATAATTTTCAGAACATTGAAGAACTGAAAATATCTTTTCAGTGGTACTAATCCATTTTTCTGCAACAAGTGGATTAGAAGACCCACTGAAAGATGGTGGACATTTCCTCATGAAGGACTCAATAGAATATTGTTCCCTTCTCTGCTCATTTGGAAGTCCAGAATGATTCATAGCTTGTGTAAGTATAGCAATAAGGTTTTGCACTCCATCTCCCATAACATTTGTTTTTTCAGGAGGACAATCATTGCATTGTCCATTACATTGATCAACACAGTTCCTTTGGGTTCTATCCATCGTCTAAAACCCAAAAAGAATAGTGTGAGAGGAAAAAATCATGCTAGGGAAAACAACATAATAAAGGGGGAGTACCTTCAATATCTAACATAATAGGTTAAACTCTAAGATCATTACCATAGTTCTAGGACTATATCCTATACGTATATTTATCCTTAGGGACATCCCTAGACATACCTTAGAAATATCTATAGAGATCTCACTAATGTTTTCGCATCATAGTTTCCAAAG
Organism: Viscum album; assembly: GCA_963277665.1. Lineage (NCBI taxonomy): Eukaryota > Viridiplantae > Streptophyta > Magnoliopsida > Santalales > Viscaceae > Viscum > Viscum album. The sequence goes on from OY728122.1 coordinate 1,088,991,713, forward strand.
GTTGACTAAACCATTCCTCTGATACCAACTGTAAAGACCTAAATCTTGATGTACATGGACATTACATTACTTTTGCGGAATACTTAATACACAACAAAAAAAGACACACAAGGACCGTAATAGTTTAGTGTCTTTGGAAACTCGGAATATAAACTTCTAATCATGTTGAAATATCTTCAACAACTCCCATAACGATCTTCCCCTTTTTGTTTCCTTACCTAAAACCTTTCTTTACTTCTTGGGAAAAATAAAACATAAAAATGGTGATCTCAAATGCTCAGTAAGGGCAAACATAGATAACATAAAACAATCCATCATCATTTGGAAGCAAAAACTTGAACATGAAATTTAAACATCAAAATCTTGAGCAAAGACATAAATCGTGAAAGTACTAAAGGAATATATCATAATAGAACATCAACCATGATAAAATATAATGGGAAAAAAACATGTAATTATGGAAACCATTCATAACATGGTATGATTTTCATAGTAGCCAAGGCATTGCTGCCAAGACCATCTTAGTGGACAAAGTCCCTTTCTGAATCGAGTACACTCCTCATTTCAGTCCTGTAACACTGAACCGAATTAACTTACCATTATAGCCTTGTCTATCTTATGAGATATAAATATTTACCCAATGCATTGGAGGGAGATATAGGTCCCACCCATCTCATAATTAAATCATTCTTTCGTGTTCCACAAAATCATAAATCATACATCATAGCATAACCCATGTAATAGAATGAGATTCTTAAACATCATGCCATCATAACATTATCCATATAAAAAAATGGATATCTTTTCATCATAAGAAGAATCAAACCATGTAAATAACTGATACATTATAATTGAAACATAAACATATTAAATAATGTCATTTTAGATGGAAAATAGTTTTGATAAAAACACTTGAAACGAATTCTTGAGAAAATATTCTTTCTTCTTCAAAATCATTTTCGTTTCACAAAATGTCATGGAATTTTAAAAGAAAAGGGTTTTGTTGAAAATAATCATGAAATCTTGTATAGGAAGCTTCATGAAAATGAGGAATTATGAAACTGTAAAAATACGTTCATGCCGTATAGGTTAAAAATAACATTCTCCTCGTACTTTTGTCGGAAAAGTCAAAAAGTTCATTGTATGGTAAAAAAAGAAAGATTCCTTCCATAACACGTGGTAAAAGTCGAAAAAGGGTAAAAAGGATTTTAAACATACATGAAAATATTTTTATAAAACTTGGACATGGATAATAAATATAACCCCAGTAAATACTTATGAATAAGCAATCTTGGATAAAAATGAGATTTGAAAAATTATCCATTACCTTAGGTCTGACATGCTTCGTACGTTTCCGAACCTCCTCTTCTTTGAAGCGCCTCTTTGAGACCTCCTCTTAGGGAACCAAAATTTGTCTTTGAAGAAGACCAGGACCTCTAGGATGTTTTTAGGGAAGTGGAGAAGAGAATTTGGTAGGGTTTGTCCAAGATTGAAGGCTCAATGTGGTGTGAGGAAGAGAGGGAGGCAGTTCCTTTTTATAAGGGAGGAGAGGGGCACCTTTGGAATAAAAAAAATATTATTTTATCATAAAGGAATATTCGGTTTTTAATAGTTCCAAATTGAGTTATTTAGAAGCTAAGGTGGGGATGGGTCAAAATACTCTCATCTAATAGAATTTAGACAAGTTTAGGTTTCTATTTTAACCAAATCATTTAGATTTAACTTTAAGTTAAATAATTTTTCTTTTACCGTGTCTTCTTGATTTCTTACACTATAAGGTTAATAAACATACTATAACAAGCCAAAAAAACCCCAAGTTGTTTATTATTAATGTATATAACCTTATCTAAGTCATTTGGCCGAACCTTAGATTTTTAGGAATAAAATAACAATTAATAATATAATATTTGTTTTAAAAACTATTTTATGTCAATTTTGACACTATTTGGTAATTGATTTTTGTGAAAATCATAACAGAAATATTAGTTCGAACTAAGTTAATTAAATCAATACTAACATGTCATATTAACATATAAAATTATTTTAATTCATAAAAAGTCTTAAAATTACATTTATTTGGGTATTTATAACATCAATTATGTCAATATTTCATTAATAATATAATTACTACATCATCATTGTGTCATAGATAAATTAAATTATTTAAAGTCTAAAAATTTAAAATAAAATACCATTATGTAGGAAATCATTTTATCTTTCTAATTAATATTTATAGTCTAATTTATCTTATGTATAAACCTATATTAAAAATTATTTACTTATTAAACTTTGATTTTAAATATTTTAACCCTTCTTTAAATAAATTAATAATTCATGTCCTAATCTAATCCAAGTGGGCCTAAATGGTCATATTTTATTCCTAAGGTTGTTTTCAGTCGAATTAAACTTATACAATAGAATTAGAACATGTGTTAGGGTAATAATAATATCATTTTACAATTAATTAACCTATTTACTTTTAACCGTGGTAAATAAAAGTAAAACGTTACTATTCACCAAAAATTATTTTCATCTCATTGAACCACATTTTACTTACTAACATCAACCATGTCTCTCAGATTTTGAAATTCCATTCACAAAATAGGTAAAATTATGTTTTATGTAAATTTTCAAATTCTCCTAGGAGGTGTGTAAAAGACGGTCAAAAGTTCAATAAAATTTTTATATATCTAAAATTATTATAGAATGACTCTAATGAATTACATTGAAAATATATAGGTATTATGTGTCAATTTAGACATAAAATAAATTTAAATAAAATAAATAATTATTTAAATAAAAAGTCGGTTTTTAAATAGTAACCCAGTGTTTTCACTGTAAATAAAAAATTGAATGTTTTCAGAAAAATAGCAAAATTTTACCCTAGGATAATTTCGATATTCTGAATCCAAAAATGAAGTCCATTTTGAAAGATGAAATTTAAAAAATTTCAAAAAGTGGTTATTACTATTCATATTGGCTAGTTTTAATAAATTTTAATAGCATGTCGTTGTTTAGTGAAACACGGTATTGCGTACAACACACGCTATCGAGGAAGGTCACGATTGCGTGTAATGCATCCAAGTTAGGGTTGCGTGTTTTTCAAGAATCCTTTGTTGTAGCGTACAACACAAGACATAAATAAAATTAAAAATAATATTTTTCATAAAATCTCGGGGTGTTACACTTACCATGTCACCCTCAAGAGATAGCCTAATAACTATCTTGAATCCCATGTTCTAATAAGGTAGTCGATTATACTACCAGCCTATATATAATCTACCATGGGCATAAACACCTTGGTAAATTCATCTCAAAGGAGGAGGATCACTCTCTCCATTCTCATATCAACTATCCTGAAGGCATTAATGCATCTTACAGATCCCACATAACCAATCCATTAGACATCCATCTCAAATTATCACTAACCTCTTCCTAGAGGTTACTAAGGGAACCTATCACTAGGTCCATTATTTTCACTAATTCATTTATTTTACACTATTTAAGGTCAATATATGACAACACACACAAATTTATTATATATTTCTTAAACATTAGTGGATGAGGCATCAATCCAATTTATAAGCGTTTGTCATTGAACTTGGAAAATTGTGTAATCAATTTGTACGAATTTAACTTTAATTAAACAATATATATAATTTTTAAAAGTTGATCATGCTTGGTGGTGATACCACACATAACACATGCCTCATATTTCATGAATAATTCCATAGGTAAAATCCATAAGGGGCACCTACCACATTCATAAATCCATTCCCTTTTAATACCATACCATGATGAATCTTACCCATGATTTTCAAAGTCCAACTAGCCATCGACCAACATCACAAGGCCCTATGTCTAAAACACCCAATTTAAATGATTATAATCAATTAATATTTTTTTTAAAATTTTAAAATTAATAAATAAATTTAATATAAATAAACATACATTCCTAAAAACTCACCATAATTTCATTTCATACAAAAACCAAAACTAACAACACCTAGATTGATAATGACATACTCCTGACACAATTTAAGGCAAAAATATATATATAACTTCACCCTTTAATTCAATTCAATTTAATTTATTCTAAAACTATTGAGAAATAAATATAATAAAATTCCACTTAAAAAAATATTATAGAATGTGTAGACCTTGTCACAGATCTTTCTCAAGCTATGTCAAATTAAATCCCCATCATAATGGGAAGATTCCACCATGATATTGGAATATCATCTCAAGAACACTAACTAAAAACATCTAATTTATGAGAGAATACAAAAGAAAAAATAATGTATATGAAAATAGAATATCTTGAGTCAATCCATCATAAAAATACACCAAAAATACACCATAATTTAGCTGAATGAAATCAGAGAAAATAAGGTGGCCAACTACCTCATCATGTGTGATAGGGTGATGAAAAAGTGTCTTCCATATTAAAAATTATTGGGGGAAAACAACTATTTTTCCTATTTCAAAGGATCACATGGTCAGGACACATAGTAAACGAAACCATGAAGCAACGTTTTAACCTTTACTATTTATTTATAGTATACTTAGAATGGTTTTGCTACATGTTTTTCCAATACATGTTCCAAAAATTTAACAATGCCCATTTGTGACTAAATTTTAGATTTCACATGGTTTGTCTATAACAGTTCACAAAACATACACCAAGACCTAAACTAAGACCAAGCTGCACAGTTTAATCTCAACTCTACAAAGTTAACACATAACCATGTAAAAACATTCCAAACCTACTGTTCTTGAAACAATGAACTGTGGGCCTCTAAATTCTCATGGTTATACATAGTTTCACCTTAATTGTCTACATTAAACTATAAAATTGGGAATAAACTTAATAAAACATCAAAATTTTAACTAAACAATACTGAGACTCACTTGATCAACTGAGGAACTATTCCTTGATACATATCAAAAATACATTTATTTAGGACATTAAAACTTTTAAAATTTAACACAGAGTCTAAAATTTATATTAAACCCTACTCCAAAAATAAAAAAATCAGATTCCCACTGAATTTTAAACATAAAAAGGACAAGGGGTTTTATAGTCATGATCAGTATTTGGGTTTAGATAAATTTTTAACTATCGAGTAGAAACTCTTCAATGGTGAAGAGGGGAAATCAAATGTATGAGGTAAATTTTTATTAGCAGTAGTATTCACATAAATTTATTTCAATTCAGGTACAATATGTTTATTTATTTTTATCAATTAGTTTGTAATATAGTTTTGATGATTAAATCTTTTATGGGAATGTTGATCATGAATTTTTTTGTGGAAGTCAAATAATGGAATTAAAATATTTCTAATATTGATCATATTATTTATTTGGTACAGGTATCAGTGACATTTTATATTAATATAAATATATTGATTTGATGTGATGATGAACAAGGAAAGGGTTTATTTTTATAGATCAAGAATAAATTTTAATTAGATATGAGTGTCTTTTATTTCTATAGTATGATATGGTTACAATTTCATTAATGGTTTATTTTTATAGGAAAATATTATCAGGTGGGACCATTGAAAATTGGGTATGATCATATGCCATTTTTCATTATCTCTTTGGGGGATGTAGAGGACATAAGTCAATTTATCCTTTCTCCTATTTTATTTCTATATTATGATATCTTTTTGAAGTATTTCTTGTGATTTTTTTATAAGTGGGGGTCCATTTTCCTAATTTACCTATTTCTAACTATGGATTCCATATTGGTAATACCATACAAGATTAAACCGTCTCAGTTGAGTTAGATAAAGGTTTATTTTGATGATCAAGAGTGAAAGGGGTTATCCACCTCAACACATAACCTTGGGGTTCTCCCATTATATTCAATCTGAAAGGAATTATATATTTACATTTTATTGTGGATTACTAAAGGTCCAACCATGTATTGATTAAGAACCATTATCCTTTTCTTTATATTTATATATTATTCAATTATCAAATGATATATATATTTTTTTTAATATTTATTAGAGGTTAGGTTGTGATCAATTATGAGTTAGAGGTGATGGTGTTCCTCGTACTATTTACAAGAGTGGGTATAATATGTATGAATTTATTATCATAGTGTTCATACATATGAATATGGTAGATCTATCAATAGATTAAATAAATAGAATCATCAATCCATATCTTCATTTATACACTATGGTATTCATTGGTTATATCTTGTTATACCCCCTGATACAGATAGAGCATTTTCAGAATTTAAAAATTTTATGGAGTACTCTAAAAGTTCATCAAATCCAAGCTAATATCTCAAAGATTCAATTTTTGATACATGGAGTACATATATTAGGGAATTTTATATATAATATGGGTATCTCATTGGCCATTGATAATGTTGACGTTGTAGTTTCATGGGAATATTCCAAGAACATTTTTGAGATCTACATCATTATGGTGTTAGATGGTTATTATATACGGAACATTAGATATTTACCCTAATTGAAGGAACTGATGAAGGATTTCACTAGGAAGGGTGATAGTTTTAATTATATTGTTCTATGTGATAGGGCATTTTTGAGTTGAAGTAAATAATGATATCTATTGTAATTCAGACCGAAAAATGGTTTCACAAAGTAGTATGAAATGTATTGTGATGTATCGAGGGTTGGAATTGATATATTAATGATAAAATATATAAAGGGGTTTCTTATGGGTCCAATAACTTTGGGTCATATGAGTAGAAATATCTATCCCATGATGTGAATATTTCTCATCCATTCACACACCATAGTGTTTGCTCCATTTTCATATTGGTGAGATGTTTTTTGTATATACTGGACATAATATCCCTCGATATATAATCTATTGGGATTAGTTAAACCTTATAAAGAGGATGTGGTTTATCTAAAAACAACCCTTTTACATTGATATGGTGTACACCCAGGGTAATGGGAACATCCTAACAAATGTACTCAATATGATTATTTTTGAATTGGTAGTGAAATTTGATATTAGTGAGTTGTAATTCACGCGTCTCTATTCTGACCTATATCAAGATACTAAGGATAATTATAGTATGGAAACACTAAATTCTATGAGAAATATCTCAGAACATTTGGATAGGGTAAAATAAATTTAGATGGTCCAACTAAACTACTAGGTGATGTGGGAAGACATTTATTGTGTGGATCCATCACTTGATGGGAGACATGGTGATGATGATATTTTATATATATAAGGTAGGGTGGTGACTTTGAAAAGAATGTGGGAGGAGAAAATATGGGACTCCCATGCCTAAAAATTGTTGGTTTACCTTTTTTTGACTAACATGTTCCCAGGAATCCATTTTCAGTTTTGGTGTCCTAGGATAGAGAAGGATATAATGGGAATTGTATCATGATGTGTCACCTATTTTTAAGAGAATTTGGAGCTCCAAAAACTCTATACTATTCTTATGGAATTTCTTATTATTAATTTTAATTGGGATTAGATCAAAAATAGGCTTTGTGATGGGGTTTTCAAGATTTCATTGAGACAGTGATATGGTCTAGGTTCTTATTGATAACTTGAAAAATATTATTATTTTTCTACCGACTAGAGAGAACCAGTTGGATGATGGGTTGGGAATGTTTTACATATGAGTTATATTACTATTAAAAGGTGAATTAATGATTATTATTTTATATGAGGATGTTATATTCACTTATAAATTCTGGTAGGGGTAGTAATGGTAATTTAGAACATAGTTGATGATTATAAAAAACATTATCCATTGTTTGATGTCCATCCTCAATATATGATTCAACATTCAGAGGGTATGATTTGAGTATATTTCCTATATTTTTGGAGCTCTCAAAATATTATTCTTTGATTAACAATTTTTAAATATAATAATAGTTTTTAGTTATCAATTGAATTAGAAAATTTCAAGGAATTGTGTGACAGAATGAAAGGATTATTCTCTGGTTTGTATGAGTTTTGTAGAAGATACCTTGAAGTGTATTTAGGTTATCCAAAAGTGGTTGAATATCACCTTGATTCATTATTGAATTAGTTAAGGACAAATATTCCAACCTCAATAGTTCAAGGTATACAATCATTTATTGTTGATAGATTATCTATATTTATAGTACTAAATGATAAAATGGCAGGGGAATTTAACACCCCATATTATAATGTAATTATATATTTTCGTGGTATGTAATACAATACTATACTGAACAATACTTCCTCAGAGATATAGATCTATGCTTGATGTTTCACTTGTATCTAATGTAGGAAGATATCAGTCAAATCCCTCAAACATGATTCTTATCAATGATTTTGAATTGTAAGCTTACATAAAAATTGAGGAAAACAAATATATATTGTATACTAGAGTGAAAGGATACTCTATGGGATGATTGTACCCTTGATATTTGTATAGTGTTGACACATGCATATTTTGGAGTAGTCATGAGACTAGAAGTTGAAAATACGATCTTCATGGTCAGAAATTTTCTATGATATGGTTAAATAAAGAATGTAATGATTCAAAAATGTTTATTGTTAATTTTTTTTTATTTTTAGTAATGTAATACATATTTTTGTATTTTTTCCCTCAAGAGTGATTGAGGAATGATAATAGTTAATGTTATTGGAAACAATCTCAATGGGAGAAATTTATCAAAAATGATATATAACACCAGGTACATGGTGGCTTGGTACTAGGTACCTAAGAGAAAAGAAGAAGGGTGAAAGTTCCCAGGTGGACCACTAGGTGGTTTGTGGAACCTAGCTAGGCATCTAATGGAGGTTGGGTACCTAGTGATGGTTCATTGAATACCTGATGGAATTAAGATATTTCTAATTTTTAATTCAAATTAATTTTTAATTTAATTAAAATTTTAATTTAAAACCATATAACTCTTCCCCATATCCATTACCAAAAAAAGACCCCAAATCCATTCTCCCTCAATTTTACTCCTTCAAAGAGTAATATCTCCTCTTTTATATCATATTAAACACTGTTTTTACATTTGGATCATTCAGTTGTACAAAAAGTATCCTTTACATCAATGTTTCAATGTTGGTTGTCCGATAATTGATATTAATTTTTTTAAACATCTGTTATTTATTTGACCAACCTTAAGAACTCTTCATGGTGGTGTTTTCACTTCAATTTTTACGTAACCTATGTGAAAACTAAAGTTTTTACATCAATTAATATATTAAATAATTTCAAAACTATATTTAATCATGGTTTTCTAATATCTTTTCTAAATTAAATGAAGTGAGGAATTTTTATAGGTCCCCCACCAATATTTTATTATTACCTAAGAGTAAAATATAGAGCACACACATGGCCAATCTATTATGGAGACCGATCACACCTATTAATTTTCTAAAAATAATTTATATAATAAAAATATAATACTTAATAATAAAATAATATAATGATATGGGTTTTGATAAATGAATTATATATATATATTATATTAAATTATCAAGAACAAAACAAAACACAGAAAAATGTTAGTGAGAATATATTTTTATTCTCAGTAGTTTCAGGTGATGTTATAATTGTTCTTTAAAAATTTATTCTCATTATCCCATTTAATATAGTGATTAAACATATCACTCTACAATCTACCATTATAATTGTCATTACCACACACCAAACCTATATATGTTGGATAATATCCCTCACAACATCACCACAATGCTACCCCAACCCTATTCATGCAACATTATGATAATAATAGAGAGGAATAAATGTAGATAGGAAGAAGAACAAAATTGTAGGTAAATTTGGGTGATCCTTTCACCAAACCAATTTATATAATACAGAATTTTCATAATAAAATAAATATATGTTTTTAAAGACAATGAAATCAAGATCCTAAACTCACCACAAACAACAATGAGGAACATATCTCTATTTTCGTTGATACTAGAAGGATCACAGTGGGGGAAAACAAAAGTGAACACAAAACCAATGAAGAGAAATGAAGATAAACCTAAATCTATTAAATATGTGAAACAAAATTGTAGTATCATAATACCAACTCCTATAAAAAAAATTTAACTAAAATTTCCAACCCTCCACATTAATGTGGAGGTAAAAATTTATAAAAAAAAGTGTCTATATTTCCCTCTGAAACATTATTAGAAGAGTTATCATCATTTAGGACTAGTAAATAGATAAATATCTAAAATTTTTCTTCATTAATGTTTCCTTACTATATCTCCTCTATCTGAACACAAAATATATGCCCAATTAGATACTTTTAGAACATTTTATGATAGATATTCTTGAGAAAATAATTATTTCAAGGGGACTGTAAGTATTAAAATTTACCGACTTACTCTGAATTTATGACGATGGTGGAGGTTGATTCATGGATAAGAAAATTAAAATAAAATTTCTCAATGAATGTTCTATATCTCCTTGTGAATATATACCTCACATGGGATTCCCATTTAGGGAATATGAGCTAATATTGAAAATTGTTCCAATTTGGGTACTAATTCCAAGGCCAAAAGTTTTTCCACCATATGTGTTTCATAACATATAATTTTTATTTGGGTCCATTTGAATGAAATAGATACTGTATAGCCACCTCAGTTTCAAGAAATTACCGCTGTATTAATTTATTTTATATATGTAATGTTATTAGGTTATGTTTAAATAGGTTCAAAGGAATTCTAGAAAAAATAGGGGATTTTTTTGAGGTGAACATTTTGAGAATGGTTAGTTGAAACCGTGCAACACCTTACTAGAAACCATGCAATTGAAAAAGTGGTAGTTGGGTAGGTGCATGGTTCATCCAAACCATGTGGCCTCCCAATATAAAACTATGTGATGTTGGATATAGGAATTTAGTACATATGGTTCATGGTTTCACCAACTGTGTGAGCCAACAATGTGATGGGTGTTTAGAGCCAGTGTCCAGCACACATTTAGTGCATCGTTTAACTAACGACGCACCCTAAACATGAATCATTAAAAAAAGATCCATATTTTTTTGGATCTAATATATATTACCTCTTAAATGGATTTTTTTTCTAAAAAATATAATCCTTACATGAATTTGACTCCTTCCAATGGTTGGAGAGACCATTACTCTTGATCTGGGAGTGATCCACTAGCTAATCTAAGCGTGTTATATGCCCGAATTCCTTGGTAAGTGCATGTTATTGGATGTATTACGTAGTTTATTATTCTTACCGCTCTTGGATTCATGAATATAAAAAATTAGGTTTATATTCATGTTTATTTATTCCAATAATTTTGAGATATGATTTATTTTATTTAAGGGAAAAATATGTAAGGACGTTCTAAGGAGTTTCAGGATGAGTTGTTGAAGATTTTTTTTCTATTCTTGATGTTTTTCTTAAGTTTCAGGGGTATGTGGATTCACTCTCCACTCCTATAAGATATAACATGAAATATTGATTTTGAATTGGTTGAATTTATTGAATGAAATTGTGAAATTGATGTGAAAATCTTGATGAAAGCCATATTTAATTACGGTTTGTGAAATTATGGAAATTGGTGGTTTTGTGGAAAGTAATTTTTTAAATGATTTTAAATTATGTGTTTGTTTTGATTCAAATAAATGGTTTGGTATAAATGTTTTCAATAAAAAGAAATGTTTTATTTAAATGGTGTGGAATGTTTGGTTTGGCCAAAAATTTGGCTTCCTTGGTTGGTGTCTATTCTTTTTTACTAATCTGACCCTTTGGAAGGGGAGTGTTCCTTTGGGGAACTTTGAATATGGTTATCTTGTGACAAATTAGTAGATCGATGAGAGATTGATCATGATTATAAAACTGTCACCATAGAATTCATGTGTTTTTTTGGATTTGTGTAACCATGTAATGGTTATGCCAAATGCTATTTTATAAATGTTTTTAAGGTTTTTTTGATTTATTTATTCAGAAAAAAAATGTTTACAAAATATTTTGGATTTTATATAAACTGCTTTAAATTTTTGTAACCATTTTATAAAAATTTGATAACATGTTCTATCCTAGTGGTATGATTAGGGATTTCATTTAGAAAATCCAGCTAAGTTTTATACACACCCATTTCTTGGGAACATTAGTGCCTTGGTATCTGACTTATATTTAGACAGAGGTAAAGGAACGGTATCTCATTTCTTTAGTGATTCATTATGATACTTTGTGCATGGCTTATGGAGTTGAATCATGAAGCATATTGATAGGTGTTTAATGGATATCTTGGTGACTTTGAGTTTCTTTTTATGGTTTCCTATTTATACTCTGATATATTTTGGTTTCATTATTGCTTTTTTATACCTTGAGTTGTATTATATTATACTAATGAATCATATAGTGGTTGTTTGGTTATGGTTTTATTTTATTTTATTCATTTTATGGGAAAATCATCACCCAAAATTTTATGAATCCCAAGGAATTTATTTAAATCCATATGTTTGTTGGGGATGTCACTTTGGCCTGTAGCATTGTTATCCTTTTCCCATGAAAATGGGCGAGGGGTGTGATATTACAAATACCATTACTTTTTTAAGCCAAAAAAATCACATTTTTTATTATTGTAGAAGATTTTATGGATGAAATAACAATATGATATAGATATATTTAAATTCCAAAATTAGTCCATTTTTATAATTATGTAAAAATTGCTAATAAAATATAAAATTCTGATAATTACCCTTAAAATATGAAATTGGGGGGATTAAAACATTTAATTACAATAAAATATAAATTATGAGTTTAATTAACCCCCTACACTTATAATTTTCACTATTGAGAATTTATCAAATATTTGAATCCTAATCCACAACAACATCCAAAGTAAGAAAATTAATGAGTAATTTTCAATATAATAAATTTCAACATGTATCATATGTGAAAAAGTTTCATTTTATTTTCATCCCACAAATTTAAATTTATTCAAACAAGAAAATTCATCTATGACTCCATCAAAACATACCTTAAATTCAATTTCAAGTCTCTCTTAACTTAAGAGAAATGAAATCTAGAGTTATTCTCATAATTAGAAAATAAATGAGTCACCATAGTCTTGTGAAAATTATCAACTCTCCCCACACCGAGACATAAAATTTTTATTAATCAAGATTTTTTTTCTAAGGTGAATACCATTGTTATCAGTTAATGTGTAAAAATAGTTTAAAACACCTGGTTATAAAAAGAAATTTTAACTCTTAAAAACTAATGGATGAATATTTATGTGAAAAATCAAGATAAAATACCTCACACTATTCCACTTTTTTATGTACACCACACACACATTTTGTGATGTGGCCCATGATTAAAAAAGTGAATACATTGAAAAATTTCATCATAATTGTATTTTATCATTTTCCATTTTTTTCTCTACTTTTTTTATTTTATTAATGAAGGTTAATATGAGAATAAAATACATTAAATTAATTACAATAATTCCCTTTATTTTCATGAGGTACATGAGTCATAAATGTAGGCACAATCAGTAATTCAATCTCATCTCCATTTTTTTCTTGTTAAATTTTGTTTTTTTCAAATATTTTCCTTTTTTGGGAGAATTATATGATAAAAATGAAGAATAATTAATTAGGTTAACCCTTTCCCATTCTGAAATTTCCCAGATATTGACACATGCCTCACACCACCCGGTAGTGACATGCATCCAAATTAAACACTAAAAAATCCCATCCCACACACTCGAAATATAAATATTCATGTAAAAATATTAGGAGTTAAGGTGGGTATGGAAAAATAGACTTCTATGTTGTCTTAAAACATTAATGGAATTCATGGAATATAAGTTCAAACAAGGGTATATTTAAAGGTATGTCTCAAGTTAAAATATCAATTTCTTGAAAAAAAATTCTTTTATCACATCACAAACATTTTATAAAATAAAATGATTTAAAATAAAACATTCATAAACTATGACTTGCACAAAAAATCCATGTTTCTATGAATAAAGTGAGGGTATTGGGAAGAATATTCTAAAAAGGGTTCATAATACATCATATGATGGGAAAATAATTTTATTTATTTTTTCATCGATATGGATTTCAAAAATTGGTCAAACTCATAAAAAATCCTGAAAATCAAAATCCGAGAACAATATTCAACATAAAATCATTTACAATACATTTTAACCAAAATCAATAAAACTCACTCAAAATTAATTCAAGTGAGAAAAATTAAAGTTGATATTAATTGATGCTCAATGTTAATAAAAAGGAAAAATAAAAAGAAAAACACACAAAACTCCGAAACAAGTTGACAGTCCACGAGTAAAAAAATTTAACTACATAGCAGTTTTGGTAAAAAATAAGAACATAAGGTTATTACAACAAAGGGGAATGAATTATATAACATGAATTTTGTTTTTAGTGGTGACCTTGAGTTAATATCCTTGCTGCTACCACAGGGACGAAGAAATAAAGAAAAAAACATAAAAAAAATACTGAAAAAGAAAGAAAAATAGAAAATAAGAGGTATGGAACTTGGTTTCACCCCACAAGAGGGTTCTTGTTTTTAAATACCTCCATTTATGTTGTTGCATAATTTATCCCCAGTCTGACGGTGGATAGAGTTTATTACATAGAATCCAAAATATTTTATTTATCCCAATATCCACAAATGGGTTCCAGGAGTGGGAACCCCCACTGTGAATTAAAATTACACCAATCCAAATAAGAGAAAAATGTGAGAATTTTTGTTTTATAGATGAAGAAAAAAAGAATATTGGGATACATCTTATCAAATATCATTGTGTCTCCTCCTTATTCTATGGATGTTGATACAGAGAAGGTAGTCTCATCACCATATACTCATTGAGTTTTTCTTATTCTAATTCATTAAATTCCAATACCATATTCTCTTCATGGTTATCCACTTCATCGTCATCATCATCGTAATCAAGGTAAATAATTGGTATTTATTCTTTAAAATAAAAATGAGGTTATGAAATTTGATTTTATAATAGTCTAAAATCAAAAACAAGAGATTCTGGGGTTAAGTACATTACCTTAATTTTATCAGTTTTAAGTGTTCGATCTTCTTGTAAGGAATCTAGGGGTATTACATAATTTTATAGTAAATAAGGTTCCTATAGTTTTGTTTTCACCTTCATGATGTATTGTTAGAAAGGTGTATGTATAATCTTTTTTTATTCATTTACATCCTCTTGATATAAGTATAAAAAGTAGTGTGAGAATTTATTGAGATCCCTGGGCAAGGCATCTAAAATTGGTTTCCTAATATCTTCATTCAGGTCCTCTGTAAGCTTTTTGAATGAATCTATGTTACAATAAAACATAAATAAATCATGTTCTTTTCTTAATAAAATTTGAAATGATTCACTCATATAAGTTGATGGTTTATCATTAACTAATTTTTTAAAAAAAAATTATATTTTTTTTAGTTTTTTATGAAAGAAAGTGTGTGAGAGAACTTGGAATCTCCAAAATTGGTTATATATTGATGAGAATTATATATTTCATATTCCAAAATAATAATTTCTTATTTTTTAAGAATGAAATATAGTTTACACCTATGGTCTATCTCTTGGGGAGGATTGTCAGACACACCAATTTTTAATATTCACTATTTATATAATTACTAATTTTTTTAAAAGGTAATTCTTTGGTCAAAGACCAAAGCACAAATTATTATTAAAAAAGAAAGAAACTTACAAGAGTCTGAAATAGGGGATTTTTTTACAATCTCTATCAAAGAGTTCAAATAAATCAGCGGGCAGGGAGTCCATCCAAGTCATCCGCTGGTGAACTCCTTTGTTGGAAAGAGCATCAGCGATGAAGTTTGCCTCACGGTAAGTATGGGTGGCGATATAATCAATCCTGTGGAGCAAGTTAAGGCAGTTCATCCAATGTGAAGTATGCTTCCAGGCCAGATGAGTGCTTCCATTCCATATGGCATGAATGATGGCAGATGAATCACTCTCAATCCATAGTTTCCTCCAACCTATTTGAAGAGAAAAATCAACAGCATGAATGACACCTAGTAGTTCCGCCTCCAACGATGACGAGTGACCACATCCAACGAAGAAGCAGCCCTGACACTGGCCAGCAGAGTCTCTGAAAATATCACCGCAACTGTCAGGACCTGGATTTCCTTTTGATGCACCATCAACATTAACTTTGATCCATCCCTGCATTTGAGCCTGCCAGAAAACCTCGAAGGTGCGTTTTGGCTTTGGATAATTTCCAGGAACACGGAGATGGCGAAGGATCTCAAAGTCTCCAACTGAGTTGTTGCAGCAATCTTTTTGAATAAAAGTTGCTTCCTGGATGGCCACAAGGATCCGAGATTTTCCTGCATTAAGATTAAAAGAATGATTATTATGAATAATATCATTTCTAACATACCAGATCTCATGAATGAGCTCTGCCACTGTCGCACAAGACAATAAAAGATGATCCGCATCCTCCCTGTGTTGGTTGCATAAGCGGAATTTAGAACAAATATGGATCCCAAAATTTTGGAGAATAGTATCAGTATGAAATATATTATGGGAAATACGCCATATAAGGGTGAGCCTGGAGGGTTTAATCCAAGGTTTATTAAACTAACATACCCAACTATAACTAGAATCAAAGTGAGAGAAATTCTGCTTATAAAAGCTTTTGGAGTCTAGGACACCAATAGGGGCAGGTTCCCAAACCAGGAAATCACCATCAGGAGAGAAAGAATGATTATCAATGATTTCCATAATATTATCCGAGAGATCATGACGATGAAATTGAAGAACATCTTTTATAGATTGATTAGTGTCCTCAGGAGTATGACTAGAAGGTAACAAAGTTATCAAGGGGTTATCATACCAATTACCACACCAAAAGTTAATAGAAGAGTTAACACTAACCATCCATCTAGAATTCTCCATGATCTTATGATAAGAGTCCCTGATAGATGGCCAGATGGAAGAATTAATGAAATTGAGATTCCCTTTTAAAATCTTAGAAAGAAATCTATCATACAGAAAGTTAGTGGCTTTGGAAGGGGAATCAATAATATGCCAAGTGAGATGAGCCTAGAGAGCGTCATTGAAATTCATTAAATTTTTTATGCCAATCCCACCTCTATCAATAGGTCTACAACAAGAATTCTAAGGAATGGTGACAAGATTCCTTTCAAGAATACTTCCAGTCCAGATAAAATTTTTAATAAAGGTATTAATTTTCTTGAAAATGTCAGCAGGCCATTTATAAATCATGAGGGAGTAAACCATTTTAGATACAATGGTTGATTTGACCAAGCAAATTCTCCCAGCCATGGAGAGATATTTTCCTTTCCAATTTGAAATTTGTTTTGAAATCTGGTCAATAACATTAGCAAAATAACTGACTTTGGGTCGCCCCTAGAAAATAGGAACTCCTAAGTAGGTAAAGGGAATCAGTCCTTCTTTAATACCTAAATAATTGGAAATACTATTTTTCCTACCGACAGGAAAATTTTTACCAAAAAAATGAAAGATTTATTCCAAGAGATCACTTGACCGTAGTTAAAGATAATGTTACTTGAAATTTCTTATATATCATTTTAAGGTTCAATTCATTTGGGATTCACTTGTGAGAAATATGATCCCTTCTTCAAAATCTATCCACTCTGGGCATAGATTCCAAGGCCTAACTTATATTCCATTTTCGAGACTCATAATATTGGATTGAGCTTTGGGTATATTTGAATAAAAAAATAAATTAAAATTTTTATGACTAAAAAATGGATTTTCAAAATTTGTATTAGTTTAGAATATGCTATTTCCAAAATGCCTATATGATATAAAAATATTTAAATTCAAAAATTACACAATTTTTATAATTAAACTAAAATTATTAATAAAACCTAAAATTATGACATTATACAATAAAATATAAATTCGGTCATTTTAAAACATTTAATTATAGAATAATATATATTTAAGTATTAGTTTAATCATTAACCTAATTTTTTTAAAATAATTAAATACCTATTATGTAAAAACTGATGTGAAAACTCTTATCACCGATGTTTTTACATTTTTTATATATTAACTGATATAAAAGGAAAATTTTCACTACACAAAAAACTGATATTTCAATTTTTTTAAAGTTTACCTCTGAATTTTTTAATTAACACATAAAATTTATAACTCCACGGTATATGTTTTTAAGCATCATTTATAAGTTCTCATGTTCATCGCTTATTTATTTATAATAAAATAAATCAATATTAATCATCAATCCATAGTTCTTCATTCACCCATTTTAGAATGATATTTATAATAATTTTTCCATTATTTCTTTTAATTATTATTAGTATTATTATCTAATACAATTTATTTTTTTTTATTTTTTTATTAAGATTATATCTTTATATCGAGATAAAAAATAATTATTCAGCATGGGATTTATCAGTTAATGTCAAATATTCAATTCAACTACAACTTTGATTACCTCATAAGTTCTTTCCTCCAAATAAAATTAGGTTTAGGAACACTGAAGAAATAATGGAAATTAATTTCAATATTTAAGTTGACATATCCAGAATTTATTTAGGGTTTTCCATTTTATACTTTATCGATCTTTTCATTACTTCCAAGTTAGTAATCAATATTCAAATAAGAGAATTAAAGACATTCCATGTCAGTTATAATGAAACTGATGTGGATAGTCTTTAAAATAGTGATTTTTGCATTAGTTATAAAACATTTATTTGTAAATACTTTTAAATGGAAATATGTACATTGATTATAAATAAAAAACCTTAAAAATATATTTACTATTTAATATACATTAACATTCCCTCTAAAACAAATGTTAAAATCATAAAAAAATGATGTAAAATTTTTATTTTTATACTAGTGATTATTAGAAAATATAAATCTTATCCTCATTTTATTAATATTTTTTCTAGATGTTGGGTCGTTCTTTGTATAAAATCCATAAATTTGGAGGTTTATGTTAGGTTTAATTATTTATTACAATGGAGGATAAATCAATCAACAATTTCAGACGAACATGATCCTAAAAGAATGTAGTTTGTGTAACTAAATATTTACTTATTGTTATATAAGATACATATGTTATTTGATATTATATAATTGGAGAGTGAGTGTGAATTTCCATAAATGAAACCAAAATTCTTTTCCATTTTTAGATAGTGGTGGGTATGGTATTCTTGACAATTTATCCAAGCTATGTGAATAGTTATTAGTTAATATAGATTGATTAAAAGTAATTTAGATGAGAGTATATTCACCAAAAAAATGTGTAACACATGGGTAGGTTTTATTTGAAAAACGATTTATTGGAAGGGTTGTGAGAGGTTCCCAATTTTTCTCTTGATTGGTAAACTGTTGGGTGAGGTGCCACCCCAATTAATTTTATACTAGAGGGTTGGATGAAATATGTACAGAGTATTTTATGTTGTTATATATATTGGGAAAATTTACAATCTATTACTATTAAATTATTGATGTGATTGGTGTGATACAAATAAATAATATAGAGATACACACTTATAGAGAGTTATTTGTAATTTATACTTTGTGTTATGGATTTATGATTATGGAATGGTTTGGAACTAATCCATCCTAGACCCTTTGGTTTTTATAATATGTTTTAATAGGAAAAAATTTAATAAAACCACTATATTATTGTTTGGTATGTTTATACTCAAAATCAGAGTTGGCTTAAGTGGATAGGGTCACTCATCTTGGAAACATTTTTGCACAATGTTTCCATAAATTCATACAGTTTATGTTGTTTTATTACTATATCATGTTACTCAGGCACCCATGTATATTGTATTTATCTTAAGAAGCCATATATGTTGGCCTATAGATTATATTTATCACACATTTTAGTTGAACCTCAGTGGGTTTGTGGACGTCATTGTTTGTGATTCAAGTAAGTAAAATCCCAATTTTTGAGGGATAAGTTTGAAAAAATTATAAGGGTTTGGGAAATGGGACTAGGTGAGGTATTTGAATCATATTGTTTTATTTATCATTTGTTTATTTTGGTTTTGAATTGTATCAATTTGACCCATTAAGTGATCATAAAACTAATGAATTCCTTATATGACATTTACTTTGGGATCATATTTTGTTATATCATATCATATGTTGGTATAATTATATTATCACTGTAAGGTTTATATTTTGTTATTATATCATCGATGATGGTTTATCATTATTTCAATGTTGTTTACAGTTATTTTATAGAGGTAATAGTCTCCCCTTATTATCAATAGACCGTCAATATTAATTAGTAGCTTTTAACATATGGGGAGGCATGCCTGCTGTCATTTAGTGCCACCCAGCTCAACATTATTCATGTTAATTTGGTTGGGGATGCTGTTCTCATTTTTTATATAGGATCGATAATTTTAATCTAAATGTATTACATTTTATTAGATAAATAGTGGTTACATAACATAAGGATCCACACCAGAATCATATATGTCTTGTAACTTTGGAAACACAGATACCAAAACATCCTACTCAGAAGTTAACACCATCATCTCCCACTAAGTTATTCATAACTATAACCATTATAAGACATTTCATACTTAATTCCTTTAATCATAACCTAGGGAAATTAAACATAATAAAGGGTGAGCTCAGATGCCCAATAAGGGTAAACAATAAAAATATCAACAATCACTTAAAAATAGTTAGAGAATAATTAAATGAGAGCATTACAATAACATTTGAAAACAAAAACATGTATATCATTGACTATAATCATTAGTCAGGGAATACATTTTGGCAGTTCATAATAAATGAAACATATAGGAATCAAATAACATGATCCATGGGAACATAACATTGGAAAAAACATAGATTTTTGGCAGACACAGAAGAAAATAAAATTATTTATTTAATAGTCATGGATAATTTTCTAGAATATGATAGTAGATTGGGTTCACTCCCCAAACAATCATAGTAGTCATGGTTCACTCCCAGGAATATCATATTGGACATAGACCCTTACTGAATTGGATTCACTCCCCATTCTGGTATGTTTTATCTAATGAGACATCTATCTATACCCAATGCATTTAAGGGCTATATTATTTTGAGACAACCCATCACACATTAAAAATTATACATATGTGTTCCAAAATATCATAAATCTTTCGTTATATCATATCTCATAAAAATGAAATGTGTTTAAAATACATTTCATTGTTTTATTATAGCATATCCCATGGAAAAGAAATGGATTTCAAAAAATAATTAATCCATGGAAAAGAAATGGGTTTCATAGAATCATTCCTTAATCATTGTCATTATAATCCATCCAAACAATGAATGTGGATTGTACCATTGGAGAATATACCCAATATATTATAAGTAATATCAAATTATACCACATTACATGAAAATTAATTAAAAATATCACATGGAAAATTTCATTGGGGAAATACCCTTTTAATTTGGATATAACCAATTAAAAATAGGAAAAATTTCCCAAATATTAAGGAATTTGTTTTTTTTAAAATAAATTTGGAAACATGTAATGTATGCTTCAAATAATCGAACACCCATGAACATTGTAAATTTCATTTATTTCATGTATGTTGTAATAATTATTCCTTCAACTATTTAAAAAAAATTCAAAATATAACTCTTCCAGAAAAAGATAAGAATATATATTTTTTAATTTATTTTAATGTAAAAATTTCGTAAAAATGAATTTAAATAATCGTGGAAGTATAGTAAAATATTTTACTGATGGAAGAAAAATTATTTTTGACCAAAAATACATATAATGTTGATTTTAGTTTATAATATAATTTCGATCTATTGAGTACTTAAAGAGAAGAAAATAAAAGGAAAGAATTTAATCCTTATAAATAATGAGAGGATAAAAAAAGTCATGATTTTCATGGGTCTTATATCATAAGAATTTATTATTAAAAACTTTTTGACCAAAAAAACATGGTAAATGATGAGATTATAACAAAAAACTCTTACTTCAATTTCCACTTGATTTGATAGCTCTCTATAGTCTTATATAATGAATTTAATTTTTTTATAATTCAAGAATTTAATTATTTGCCTACTTATAATATCTTATATGATTCCTTTATAACCTTTAAACACCAATTTTTCAATAATCCTCTATAGAAATGGTCATTTTTAGGTGTTAATGCTTTTATATTTTCATAAGAATTTTGGTTTGATGATTCGAATCCTTGTAATTTTATCATGATATTATAATATTCATGATGTTAATAATGATATAAATATAATAAATATTAATTATTTATATTGATCCTCTAAAAAAATTGGAGATAAAAATTTAAATTATACCTTCTATGAAGATGTTAGATAGTACGTATGAATGAACACGACTATCTCTTTTTAAAGTATAGAAAAAAATAAAATATATATAATAATTATAAATTTTAGAATCATTATTTTATTATATAATCCATATAAATTCATTAAATATATCCTTATAAACATTCATTTAAATTGTAAATGTAAAAAAATCACACTGCTTCGTGGAGGTGGTAATCCACATGTACACACTATCAACGTTATCGTTTTCCGACAGATTGGAAGGTAAGAAGATTGAAATAATATTATTAATAGTATATAAAAATAATTATGTTATAAATATCAAATATAAATATTAATCCCATCATAATATCCATCCATTAAATATAATCATGATAAATGATTTGTATACATGCATTGAGACAATAAGTTATACGTCCACACGAGCAACACTTTCACTTCCAAATTGATGCGAAAGAGGGTGTAAAATGGTGGTTTCATAATCACAATAAAATTTTAGTATATTTATGACACTAGAAATATTATTTTATGGTAAATACCTTATATTTTGTGGAGTTAAAAGAAGATGTAAAAAATAAGTTGATTTGTTAAGGTGAATACCTGATATTTTAAAAAAACTCTTTTAGATCCCCTTTTAAGGATGTGGTGGTTAGTATATTTGCATACAAAAAACCTGTATAATGTGGATAATTATTTTTATAATATTACTACTCAGGTTTTGGTTGAGATATAAATATCAAAGTTCCATAAAGAAGAGAAAGGAGGGGTTCCCTATTATTAGTTAGGGGGAAACATTGAATTTCATAAAAGATTAAAATATATAAAATTAATTATCTAGAAAATGATTCCAAATAAAAGTAAATTAGAATATAAGTTATTTTTTATTTGAAATAACATCATAAAATAAAATTTGTATAGGTTTAAGTGGTGTTTTAAACCTTATCTTTTGATTTAAAACCATTATTAACCTATTTTAACCTTAACCACTGTAACAATTGTTTCAATATTAAATTATTAATAATGATAAAATAATTGGACCATGATTGATATTTGAAACCATATTCCATTGAAATACCTAAATATAATATTTTAGTAAGATTTCAATCTTTAAAAAAATATTATTTATTGTAAAATATCTTTAATGTCAATTTTGGAAGTATTCATTTAATTTTATTTTGAAGAGACTATGAAAAATATGGAATTTAAATATAATCTTTTAAAACATCTATAATATTACATATGTGTATAACAGTTTATGGAACATTAAAATTAACTTGAATTTTACTACATTAAATATTTTTTAGTTCAATTATTTTATTTTTATTTTAATTGAATAAATATTTTTTTGGAGTTGTTTAAGAATTTAAGGTACATATATAATTAATAAAAATTTATAAAAACATTTTTCTTGATTTTTTTACTATTAAATTAAGTAATAAAATTCATTAAAAAATTTATTTTTTACCGATGTGAATACATAGTAGATATTTAAAATTAAGAGAGTGAGATTTTGTTTTTTCCCCTATAATATTACATAGGTTGTTTTCATAAAAACATTTATCTTAAATCGTTAAATTAAGATTATATTGTGATAAAGTTTTAATTTTCTTCATCCATTTATATTTAAGATAAAAAAACATGTGACCTTAACATTTATTTTTAACCCTTGTTAACTAGATATATCCTTTATCGAGATGATAAATTTTACCACAGTTTCTATTCATAATGATTAAAAATAAAAGGAGAATATTTACCAAATATGGGATTTATGATTCCAAAAATGGAATCTATTTTTTAAAATTAAATTTCTATAAGTTTAATGAATTCATTTTAAACGAAATATTTCAAATTTGGTGAAATCAATTTTTTAGATAAATAAATTTTTATGTATAGAACTGAATTTATTTCTATCCCACTACTAGAAAAATCATTAGATGAATGTTAAAATTTTTATTTAATATATAATATATATTTATATATCATTAAAATCATTCACCATGGGTGATTAATTAAATTTATTATAAAAAATATACATTTAACACATAAAATCATTTTTTATAAAAACAACTCTTATACATTAAGATGATTTCATTTTTATTTCTGATAAATTGATAACCAATTAGTTTATTTTATGTATGCATAAACCATAAATTTTTCATAACTTAGTTTTTAATATTCAAACCCACAAATTTAAATCATAGGTTATAATGGTATAATATATTATGGTTCTACATAAAAAAATGAAGATATCTCAATTTCATTCCATCCTTAGGATCCCATGTAGATTCATCAAATTTCTTATCCCTCTAGAGAACATTAACTAGGTAAGTGGTGTTTCTCTATAGTAATTTATTTCTATGACCCAAGATTTCTATCGATTTTACTTCATAAAAAAGAACATGATCTAGTGGTATGGCCTCCATTTTTTTAAGGTTCAATTATGTATTTTCTGAATAAATATACATATAACACATTAATAATTTTAGAGAGATTTGGTGGAAGCAGCAAGTAATAAGTTTTCATCCCTACTCGATCAAGAATTTTTTAGGATCCAATATAAATAGGGCTCAAATTTCATTCCTTCCAAAATCTAATCACATTATATCATGGATAAATTAAAAGAAACACCTTATCATGAACTTTAAACTCTATATCTCACAGATGATTATCTACAAATATTTTCTATCATATCTAAGATTCCTTGATATGTTATTGAATGGATCTTACTTTCTATGCCATTTGCTAAGTTATCTCAGGTCCTAATATATTTCTTTCTCTGACTTTATCCAAACACATTAGAGTTTTACACTTATTTCCATAGAGATCATTATAAGGATACATCTAAATGCTCATGTGAAATCTATTGTTATAAGAAAAACTGATTATAAGAAGGTTTTAATCCTAAATAAATTTATAATTCATAAAAAAATATCTCATTATATCATATAGTGTATGAATGGTTCTCTCATAATAACCATCTATTTGAGGATGATACATAGTATCAAAACCCAACATAGTATCTGGGGACCATTGAAAACTTTTCCAAAACATTTAGGTAAACCACTGATCCTGATCAGATTCAGTAGAATTTGGTACTCCATGAATCCTTACCACTTTTTTAATGTATATTTTGAAATGCAATAAATCTTCTATAAAAGCATTGAAGTGATCTGATTTTTTACAGTGATCAAATACAAACCAAATAAGATTATATCCTTTAGAAAATTTGGGGAGTCAAAAGATAAAATACTTGTTGACATTTTCAAATTTCCATTACAGAATGGGTAATGGCTGTAACATCCCATTATAATTCATTCTATCGGCCTTAACATTCTGACATGCCAATAACCAATATATATACTTTTCATTATCTCTCTTCCTGTTATTCCCCTATAAATACTCTTTCACATCTCTATACATCATTATATTTCTAGGATTAGGAGATAAATATGAACTATGAGCCTCATAAATTATCTCCTTTAAATATGGTATGGATGGAACATATACATGGTTCCCAAAAAATATCAATCCATCACTGTCAAGGTAGAACACAAGAGAATTTCTATACTTCTTCTACAGTTCCACATATCCCTTTTGTGCCTCTTTAATCTTCACATGGATAGGTGGATGGACACCCATTTGAGAAAGGTAAGATTCCTCCCCTTCCTTCACCTTTTCTAGATCCATCCTTGGAAAATATAGAAATATTTGATCTTTTCTATCCTCACCCTTGAAAATCCTGATCCTTTTTACTCAGAGTATCTTTCACGTAGTTTTCTTTTCAAGGGTGAAAATTTATTGAGAATTCATAATCATTGATTAACTTTGACCATCTTCTTTAGAGAATAATCAAAACTTCTGAGTAAATATATAGTTTAAAATTTTATTACCATTATATATATCACAAATTTTACCACAAAGATAACACCTACATATCTTTAATACAAAAATTAACACAGTTAATATCAAATCACGAGTTGGGTAATTTTGACCATAAACCTTCAATTTTCATGATACATAAGATATCAATATATCATTCTGCATGATAAATCCTACCATTATCTTCTTATATGAATGTCTATCAATTAAAATCTGTTATCCACTATAGGTTAATGTAATCATAGGTTTGATAAAAAACCATTCCTTTAGTTCCATGAAAATCTCTTCACACTCAAATGCCTACAGAAACTTGGCTCCCTTCTGAGTTAACATAGTGAGTGGATTAGCGAGTCCAGAGAAATTATCTAATAAGTGTTTAAAATACGCCCCTAAAAAAAGAATAATATAGATCTCTGTCACAGTGGTTGGTCTAAGAAACATTAAACAAACTTTGACTTTGATAGATCCACGAATATACCCTAAGAAGAAATTATATGCCAAAAAATGGATCATTTGTAAATTTTTTATATAGATTATTCTTTCTTAGGGTGTTTCATAAAAACCTTATGTGATCTTTATTACCATTATTTCTCTTTTAATATATAATAATATAATCTATAAAAAATACAAAAAACTGATCAATGTAATCATAGAAGACTATATTTGTGAAATCTATGAAGATAATAGGTGTATTAGTAAAACCAAATGGAATCACTCTATATTCGTAGTTGTCAAATCATGTATGAAATTGTATCTTGGGTATATCCACCTTTTTTACCATCATTTGATGATTTATAGAAAAAATATGAATCTTAGAAAAGTGTTGTGCTTTGTGATGTTGATAAAAAAAGTCATAATTACTAACCAGATGATACTTATTCTTGATTGTGATCTTGTTATCTTCCTAAAATCAATAGTACATTCACATTGATCCATCATTCTTCTAAAAAAATATCTTTACCACAGTGTGATAGTCTTGGTTGAATAAATCACTTCTAAATTTTTTTATAGAATTACTTCTTCAATTATTACAACTCAATCTGCGATATTCTATATGAAGTCATTGAAATATGTGTGGCACAAAGTATTGGTTGAATTGAGAACTCAACATCATTATTCAGTGGAAGACTATAAAAATCATCCATAACCACACCAAAAAAGTCTCATACAATAGAAATATCTTTGATATTGATTTTTCTACAACCATCTGAGATAGACTCCCCATTTGAATCGGAATTGGGAAACACGCAAGATGTGTGATTTCAACCAAATTTCATAATTATCATCACACTGATAGAAAATCATAGGTTTATTTTGATTTTAAAATGTGACTTCACTTCTTTGGGAATTCATGGGGAATTATTTAGAAAAATCTTATCCATGCCCAAGTTAACATAAAATTCAACCATGGGTATAGTTATAAAATTTGTAGGAAGAAAACTCATACAAAAATCAACCTGAGAATTATAAAAAATTTGATATTCACTCATCCTACCATTAGGTGTTTTCACTATTAATTCAAAGTTTAATCATAGAGGTTGAATTTTTATACCTTTAGAAAATTATCCATATATAAAATAATGAGTGGATCTTAAGTTAAATTGAAAATTCTCATTTCTAGAGTGCATGGTAAGAATACCGTTCACCATATCATTTTCATACCTCTTGTAAACTAAAAATTTGGCATGATATTTCCCTTTTTATTTGTGTTTAATATGTTTCTAACATATTTCATCACCATTAACCTTATTATTTGAGAAGTAGTTACTAAAATACCCACACTCATTGAATTTGAAACACTAGAGTATGGTTTGCTTTTTATGTGTATATTTTTATTTATTTACATTATTAGTTATCTTCTTCCCTTCAATTAGAAATTTTATTACACAAAAAACTTCCTTTACACACTTAAAAAAATTACCAATCCACTTAATACAATTTCATAAAGGTTTCCTTCAATTCTTCGAGTATAAAACAATGCTTATCTTCTCCTCTTTTAGGTTTTTAGAGGTTCATTTTAATTCTGTATTTCATTTCTTATCAAAACCTTAAAATTTATGGGTAAATAAAATATATATTTATGCTTTGATATGACATATAATGATTTAATCATATCTAATTAATTACCTTAGGGATAACTCTCTTCATAGGATTGATTTTAATGCATTTATGAATCAATCAACCATACCTTCTAGTTGGATGATAGTACTATAATTTTACCTCATAATCCTGAAAACATTATCCATATAGGTGACAATAGATTCATTATCCTTTTTCTTAAAATTTACAAAATTGTTCTACATTTTCTTATAAATAATATAATGATAGTAATAATTGAAAAATAAGCTCTTAAACTCATCCCACTATATTGATTAAAATTTTCACTACGTCATATTATTTATGATAGGATTCCACCATTGATATTCTTTACCATACATATGATAAATAGATAAAATATGTTTTTCATGTTTAGAACACTCAATAATGGAAAATATCTTTTTAGTGGTAATGAAACATTTCTTAGAAAGTAATGGGTTAGAATACCTACTAAAATAATGTGTGTTCTATCTGATGATGGAATTTCTAGAATATTTCGCCTTCTTTTCTTTGGATTATCAATATGATTCAAATCTTGAGATAAATCAATAAGTATGGAAATGAGATTTTTCAATTCTAATCACATAAAATTGGGTTACTATATAGGAGAATCCTTTCATTTTCAATAACATTTATCATTAACATTATTTATTTAGGTCCCAACCATTGACTAACACAAACAAATTGTTGTTTTAGAAATAATAACTAGAGCGGGAAACCACATAATCATGAAAAAACAATTATAACATTTATAAATCATAATAGTTTTTTTTTCAATATTTGACATCCTAGTTCATTCATGGTAATCATCTAGTTAAATAATTCATAATAATTCATAATGAAAATGTAAATTAACCCATTTATATGCCTCATGAGTTTCAAGTATGGTTACACACACCATGCACTGAAATGATGGAAGAAATATACAAAACCAACTCTTTTAGGGGTTATTATCCATAGTTCAATCTATACCAAAAACCATTTCCACTTTTACTATCCATACATGGATGTTTTTATAGGAAAACCACACTGATTTTTGAATACAACTTTGAATGTTATATAATGAATAGTATTATCCAATAGGTAATAATGAAATTTATACCATCCAAGTTTCCAAAGTTTAACTAAAACATTATCTGATACCAATTATAGTGACCCACACATTTCATACACAGATATTAGATTGTGGTAGATGAATACTAAATATATATCATAATGATCCAAGACATACACTTATAGGCCTAGTTCCTTTAAAAACATGCATATGTAAAAAACAAGTTTATATGTGATCCACATCATCTCCCACCATGTTATATATAGCTAGTACCCTTCTATGTTATATCATACTAAATCCATTTTTTTTACTCTTGGGAAAGAAATCATAGGAATGGTTTAGATCAAAATCTTAGTATGGGTAAACAATAGAGATATCAATGATCACTAAAATATAACATGAGCATATTGGTACGGGAAAGTTAGAATAAAATTTGAAAAACATACCTTGAATATTAAATATCATTATCTGAAGTCATGGAATAAACCTTTCCTCTTAATAATACATGAATAAAAAATTAATCAAATAACATAATCTATTAGAGAATAGCATTGGCATAATACCTAAATTTTTGTCATACATATGAGTATAGAAAATCAATTCCCTAATAGTCAAGGATCATTTCCAATAGTATTATAATGGATTGTGTACACTCCCAAAACCATTATAGTAGTCACGGTTCACTCCCAATACTATCATAGTGGATATATTATATTATTGAACTGGGTTCACTCCCCATTATTATATTGTTTATCTCTTGATATAACCATATTTAAACAATTAATTGTGGGCCATATAATCTTGATACCACCCATCAAGTAATGAAAATTGTATATATGTCTTCTAAAAGATCACAAATAATTCATCATCTAATAAAACTATTAAAAATAAATAGGTTTCATTAATAGTTTATCATTTCATAATCACATAACCCATGGTAAAGAAATAGGTTTTGTAACATAATTAATATGTGGAAAAGAAACAAGATTCATAGAATCATTCTTTAATCATGAATATAATATTCCATCCAAAGAATTAATGTGGATGATATTATTTTTTCATATCCAAAATAAATCAAAATTTATTTAATGGATGTCATATTAGATTTAAATTCCTTTAAAATATCACTTGGAACATTTCGTAAGGAAAACACCCTTTTAATTTTGAAATCATTTATTTAAAATCTAAAACATTACAAAATATTAACAAAAACATTGTATTCAAAAAGAAACTTGTATAATTTTAATGGAATATTCCAAGAATTTATCAGTTTAAAGTATGGGAAATTACATTATTTCCATGTACAATAAAACAAAGACTCCTTTCACATTTTCAGAAAATAGTTAACAAGTAGCTCATTCAGATAAATATAAGAAGATTTATTTTTAATCATTTTATAAAAATTAAAACATGGGTAATAATTAATTTATAATCATGAAATAGTATTAAAAAATTCTTTGAAGAATTTTAGTGATCACGTGCACAAGAATGAATGATTATTTTTGACAGAAGAGGGAAATAAAGTTGATTTTCACTAAAAATATTATTTCAGTCCATTATGTACATAAATAGAAAAAAATAAAAATAAATTATGTAATCTTTAGAAATAATCATATTACAATAAAATGTATTATTTTCTTGATAGTTATATCATGTTATTTCATCACAAAAAGCTTAATCATATACTATCCTGATAAACGATGAGAATGTATCATAATATCATTACCTTGACATCATCTTTATTTGAAAATGATCGATAAACCTTTATAATAAATTGAAATTTATTATATTTATATAAAATAATTATTTACATAATTTTAATACTATATATTATCCCTTTATAACCTTTCATCACCCATTTATCAATAATTCTTTATTAAAATCGTTGTTTCCTGTTGTTAACTATTTTATTTTTCATAAGAATTTTTTTAGAAGTTTCAGTACTCAAAATTTGATCATAGTTTCATAATATACAAGAATTTAATCATGATATAAATATCTTACATATTAATTATATATATATTTAGATTCATCTATAAAATATACATATATAAAATTTAATTACACCATTGATGGACACGATGGGTTATATATACGCCTGAAATTTGTTTTCACAATTCAAGGAATAGAAATAAAGAAAGTTAAATAAAAATTCACTTTTACCGAATCATTATTATATGATATAAATCAATTATATTCATAATTTCTATACTTATTATCATCCATGTAAAATTTTACTGAAAAATGAATCTCATCGCTTCGTAGAGATGGTTGTTCAGATCAATGCACAAGAAACATTGTCGTTTTCCAACATTTTTAAAGGTATAAGGGTATATATTATATTATTTTCAAATAATAATAATTATTTCATAAATATAATATATAATCGAAAAACCCATCATAAATTTCATCCATAAAATATGGTGATGAAATATGAAATGTATCACTACTTGGAGATGGTATGTTTTATGAAAAAATGAGTGATACTTTTACAGCCCATTTGATGGGAAGGAGGGTTGAAAATTGTGGTTTCAAAATTAAAGTAAAATTTTAGTATATATAGGGTACACTATTTATTATCTTATTTTTTTGGGATTTAATTGAAGAAATAAAAAAAATTATGTTAAGGTGATTACTTATTCTTTGAAAGAACTCCTTTAGATCCCCTCTAAAGGATCATAGGGTTTTTCATCTAGATAGAAAAAAATATTCGAGAATATGTATATTGATTTTTATAAAATATATGTAATTTTTATGGTTGATATATAAGGATAGACGTTGTGTAAAGAAGATAAAGGAGGGGTGACCTTTTATAAGTGAGGGGAGGGGAACTCTAGGAATTTCTAAAAAGATATAAATATAAAAACTTATTATAATAAAAAATGATTCAAAATAGAAATATATTTGATTATAAGGTAGAATATTTTTTATATCATAGAACAATAAAATAAAATATATACAGTTTTATGTAGTGTTTTAAATCTTATGGTTTTTTTTAACCCCTCAGATAACATATTTTATCATTAACCTCCATAACAACTATTTCAATCTTAACGGATAAATAATGTTCCCATAAATGAAAAGATGACTTATAAATGGACCATATTTGATATTTAAACCATATTGTAATCACTTTTCCAAATACAATATTTTTCTGAATTTTCAATCATTTAATAAAATATTATTCGGAATAAAATATCATTAATGTCAATTTTGGAACTATTCATTAAATTTACCTTTAAGGGAACAAATAAAAATATAGAACTATAATATAACTTATTTAATAATCAATAATATTTCAAATGTGTTTAAAAATATATGGAATACAGTAATTCATTTAAATTGTGTTACTTTTTATATTTTTGAAATAATTTATTTAATCTTTCTATTATTTTAATAAATATTATATCAGTATTTCATAAGAGTTTAAGGTAATTATATAATTACAAAAAATGAAAAATAAATTCATATAATTAAAATATTCTCATTATTATGAAAATAAAATCTTATATTCATTCACAACTTTCTTTTTTTTTACTATTTTACCAAATAAAAGATATTTAAAACAAAGAGAGTGATATTTATTATTTTTATTTTCAAAGAATATAATGTAGGCCATTTTCCTAGAATATTTTCCCTTAAAAACTTAATTTTTAAGATAAATGGGATCAGTGTTGATTTTAATTCATAAAATAATAATTAAGAAAAAAATATGGGGATATTAACATTTAGTTTTATCCTTGGTTTTCTCTATTTTCCCATTACTAGGAAAATACATTTTACCACAGTTACAATTAATAATGCATAAAATAAATTATTCCTATTTACAAAATTTGGACCTATTGATTCTAAATAGTTATTCCATTTTTTATAATTTAATTTTTATAAGTGATGGAAATAAATTTTAAAATAATTTCTCAAAAGGATATGAAAATCATTTTTTAGAAACATACATTTTAAAGAATGTAACTAGATTTATTCCTATCCCCTTCCTAAAAAAATATTATATGAATTTTAAAATTTTATTGAATATATAATATGTATATATATTTAGTTAATATTAATCACCAATATTGATTAATTTAATTTATTAAGATAAAAATGCATAGTTTGAATGAAATTTTTTTTTGGAAAAACAATAGATTGTATTTAAAATGAGTTCATTTTTATTTTTAATAAGTAGATGTTAAAAGATTTTATTTTATAAAGCATTAAATATTACATTTCTTTATAATTTCATTTTTTCCTATTCATACCCAAAAAATTAATGGCAGGGTTATAATGGTATACTATCTTATAATTCATTGAGACTCAAGGTTATGAGTGTAGCAAGCTATCATAAAAAAATAAATTCATTTGAAAGGAAATATATCATAAAATCTCAGGGTGTAACATATTCTATAGTAATTCTGTAAAAGTTGATTCATATAGTATAATTTTTTATTCATTAATTCATATTGAAGAAATAATATGTTTTCACTACATTTAGTCTCTAAAGATCTATCAATGTAAAACATAACTCTTATATAAATATGACCTTTCAAATTCTTTTATAAGATCATATTTTTAGAAAAATAAGACCAACATAATCTATTAATAATCAATGTAATTTTTTTTCTCATTAAGAATAATTTCATCCAAATTAGCCTTCTTGTTCTTCTTATTATCATTCCATGACATTTCGGGTCAAGTGAATACAAATGTAGGTCTCTCCTCATTCTACTTAGCATGAGTAATAAGGTTTTTATCCTCTTATTCTAATGGGGTTGTTGTTTTTTCCAATTTAATTGATTTAATTACTCTATATTAAAATATACAATAGTCTTTAATTGGTCTATTTCCGTACCTCCTAGACCTAAAATCAAATTATTTGCAACTAAAATTAGATCAATAAAAATAGTATCTAAAAAAATAATTTCATTTTTGAGTAAAAAGATGTATTTATATTCTACTTTATTTACATTCATGTTCATTTCCTTCTAAATAATTTCATAATTTTTCATAATATATCACTGTGTTACATGATAAAAACTAAAATTAGTATAGATAATAATTATATTCCCTTATATCCATATGTTCACTACCTTTAAATATATTTTAGGTTTTTTAAAAATATTGATGAAAGAAATTTATTTTCAATGTTATTATTGTCATTTATATTCATCACTCATTGTATGATTTTTTAAGGATTACCTATCAGAAATATTCATTCCCTACCAATATTATTGGATAATTTATTATTTATGTACTTATCAAAACTCTTTGTTCTTATTTTAACCCTTTCTTAAACTTCATTTACTATGTACTTCCCAAAATAGTGTTTCATCTTGGATCCCCATGTTATTAATTCCAACTCCAGTTGATTATTTTATAGATCAATATCTATTTTTTAATTTTAGTTTTAATATGGTAAATATTATCCAAAGATTCAATCAAAAGTACAAATTTTTTTATTCATCTGCCTTTGGATTTATAACTCTTTTAGATCGTCTTTTAGGTCTACTTTGATAACCCACACTCCTTCATTTTTAAGGTATGAATGTTTTAGATTTAAATTTTTCCACCATAACTGTCATGAAATCCACTAAATATAATTTAAATATGGTTTAACCTTTTATTATATATATCTTATCATTTTCATCATCTTTGTAAAAAAAAAATACCTTCATTTAACATATTCTGTTGGATCTTTCTCTGTATTTTTCATCCCTTTTAGGGGGAATTTTATTAATAATTTTTTTAACAATAAACCTCCCTATCATTGAATTCATGCCTCCTAAGACACATCATTACTCGATACCTATCATTTCAACACATATATTAATATAGTATCAGATTCCCCTCAGATCATCAATTACCATATTAAAAATTAATTTAAAAAAAATATTGAGATTCAACATGAATATATTCTCCAGTATCAACACTTTAATTGATTTCATGTTTTATTATAACTTTAAAAGTTATTAAATTGATTAATATTTAAATTAACCTTCCAATTTCACACGTATCATGTTGGAAAACAAAATTTTTCTAGTAATCAAGTGAAATCCCCAAAAAAGTGTCTTTCATTAAGAATATACATCTTTTGTATAATTTCCTCAGACTCTTACAAATATTATTACATTATGTTTACATAAATATCCAATTTACAAAACTCAAGGAAACAGAGTCCTAGTGACTTTGGTATACTAGGTTCATAAAACATAAAAATAAATCCAAAATCCAAAATCTTTATTTTAAACTCAATAATGTGATCCTAGATCCTTTTGTGATTATAAAAATTGATAGGATAACTAATGGAATATGTAGATAAAAGGCCATATAAAAGGTACATTAAGGGAATATGCAAGATAATGGAGGATAACATAAGAGAGAAATAATATTACATGATATAATATAAGTAAATACGCATGGATAATATAGTGGATGAATGAAGTAAATTAGATAAAATCATAATACCATATCATTATGAGAATATGAAAACATTATAACATATGAAATCCTAAGAATATATCAAGGATATCTTCCGAGATATCATAATGTAGTTTCCAGAGACCCATTGTGAATTTGGATTATTCCCTAATACCATACATATCATCTCATGAGATATAAATACTACTCAATACATTAGTTTACATTATGGGAACAACCATTATAACATGTAAAAGAATATATATATTTCACATAAAAAACAAAACATGAGGCATAAACATAATAAATACCCATGCGAGGAAATGATTTATACAGTAATGAATCAAATAATATTAAAAAGATATATCAAAAGAATTGAAAATAGAATAAGTAATTAAATATTATGAGTATTGATATTCAGATATATAAAAAAATGCATTAAATATGAGGAAAATTTGAATAAAATTTCATTATAAAGTGTACAGAAGTAATTTTGGAATTGTAATTATTTACAGAGGCACAAAGAAAACAGTAAAAAATATCTAAAGACAGTAAGAACATCTTATTTTTCATAAAATTACATGTTTATTAAAAGGTTTCTCCATAAAATAATTAGTATTTCTAGAAAAAAATTTATTCAGAAAAACTTTTGATATTGTGAATCATAACATAAAATATGAAATAGGAAGTTCCATTTAACCGGGTTTATATAAAATACAAATTTGGTAAGGGAACATCAA
Source organism: Viscum album (assembly GCA_963277665.1). Classification (NCBI taxonomy): domain Eukaryota; kingdom Viridiplantae; phylum Streptophyta; class Magnoliopsida; order Santalales; family Viscaceae; genus Viscum; species Viscum album. Next base: position 1,089,028,188 of record OY728122.1, read on the forward strand.
AAGATTTTATAAAACTAAAAAAGAAAACAAGTATAATATAGGTATATTTTTTGGGTATATATATATAATATATTATTTTCATTAAATAATTAACTGAAAAAATGAAGTAAATAGAGATAAGTCATAACCCATGTAAAACTCTGTGGTTCTGAGAGTTTAATTGCCCTAGGTCCAAATTCTCTCCACACATTCACATAAAATATTAAATAAATAAAAATTTATTTATTAAATACATTAATGGGAACCTAAAAAAATTATAAATAATTTTATATTAATATTTTCTGTTAGTTTATATCTATTTTATTAAAATAATTTCATAATCTATAATATCTTATGGCCATTTGTTTCATTGTTCCTAGTACGCATCACTTGTAGATAATTATAGTAATTCTTTATGAATTGGTTACTAAACTCTATAATTGTGATGAAATTATAATCATGTTTTTATAAGAGTTAAAAAAGATTGTAAAATTTAAATCTTATTAAAAATACACATCGTTTATAGTGTTTAATAATTATCATTACATGGTTAATTAACTTATATGGTTTTTTCTCACCACAATGAACTTAATTAGTTTTACATAACCATATGACCATTTATCAATTATAGAATATGTAAAAATTATAATACACATATTTAGATAATTTTTATCCATACCAATTTTCTAATACAATTAATTAATGTGGTGGTGAAAAATGACGTATGTTGTTCCTAAAGGTGGTGAACATTCCATTATATTAACAGTCATTTTCATTTTTAAATCAACTGAGTAGAGCATAGAAAATGGATATTCCACCATAATAATAAAATATCGGTGTTTCTTAGGATACTAATGTTAATATTTTAAGGATTTTAGAAAACCTATGAGTATTCAGAACAAATAATCAAATTGAAATAGGTTCAGTCGGGAATTTACATCTTCTTTTGGTTGTCTCTATTTTGGCTACCCAATAAGGCTGCTTAGAATGGTTTTTGGTGGGAATAGAAGAAATGTGATGTGGGGGAGATTATTTTGAAGATGATTTTGGTATAAATTTGGAAATCTCCATGGATTATAATGTTTGAGGTGAAGTGGTAGAATTTATAAGTGAGGGAGATTGGTGTTCTGAAAATATTAATAATTACATTGTTATTTGTGATCAAGGATATAACTAGAGACGAGTCTTGTTAATATATATATATATATATATAATTTTTGAATGTGGATTTCAGATAATGGATAATTACAATATCAAGGATTCTGTTATTCATGTATTTAACTTATAATGTTAAATACTATATTTTGTTGTATTTAAATATTCATAATATATTCAAATATTTTAGAATAATAGATGAAATTTACCCTAATCATTATTTAAATATATATTCAAAAAATAAAATATATTTTATGAAAATATATTTTTTAAATATGATAATATTAGTTTTTAAATAAAAGAAATATTTATTTTGATTATAATAGTTTTAATATTTTGATCAATTTTTTGGCCCATTGAAATATTACTTATGATATAATAAAATTATATATTGAAAATCTATATTACTTTATAAAAAGAATATGATTATAAAATTAACTTTATATTTTTTCTATTTTTTATAAAAAATTTAATAAAGAATATGTATTTTACAAAAATCCAAACAATTATTTTATCATTATAAATAATTTTTTACTTGTATAATGATATAAATTTTCTATAATTTCATTTCATAAGATAAATAAATTTTATTTTACCATTAAATATGTTTGTTTTATATTCTAACAGCCAAGTTAGTATTTCCAAAGATCAAATTACTATTCTAACCATTAGTTTTGTGACAGTAATATGGGTTTCCAACCATATATAAATCCCTCATATTTAATTCATTCTTCATTATCTTATATTTTCTCTCTGGTTCATATATTTCATTTTCAAAATGACTGTTTAATTTCAAATATTTTTCGTTATTTCTTTAGATCTTCTCATGAGTGAGATCAATCGAGGGGATCAAGCATATCCAAATTTTCATATTATAGTTATATTATTTTATATTTTTTTGTTTCATTGTAATCTTCATCATTTTTTAAGTGTATATATACTCTAAATTTAATGTTCTAGTTAATATGATATATTTTTGGTTGAAAATGTCATGTGATGAATATGATTTATATAATACTACATTACTAAATATAGCACAATTGTAAATTAAAAAACGAAATTCCATTAAAAAGATTTTATGTAATTAAATTCTTTCCTCTTTCAGAAATCCCCCATGAAATTTTATTAAACCCACTAAGATGAAAATAGATGAGTGTAATTTTGTTTTATTGTTTCCTATAATTCTCATGTCACCTTCTTATACATATGGTTCTGCTATAGTACTTTGACTTGGTGAGTAGTCTTGTTTTATATAACTTTTCTCTGTTGTGTAAGATTTTTATAGGAAACTCCTTATAAGAGAGAGCATGATGTAACTGTTCACCCTTCAAATTCGGTACATGTTTTGGATTTGGTTTTTACTTACCCAAGAGTGACATATAGAATATGTTATGTACTTGAGATAGGGTTATTGGGTGTTTTAATTTACTGACCATGACTCCAATGTTGCTAAGAATCTCAAATTTTCCAATGCACCCATTACACAACTTTACCTAATTCTCAATCCTTGTTAAATTCTTCTAGAGAGATATATGAAGAACCAATTTATTACTAAACTCAAACTCTATTCCTTGTCTATGTTTGTTATCATATTCCTTTTATTATCTCTATTTTTTCGATATGATAATAAATGGACTTGATGTTCACTATAATTTCTTCAAACATTTTATTTTTGTGTATCTTCTATTAACCAACTTCATTTTAATATGTTGGTATCTTAAATATATTCCCATAGAGGGATTTATATGGAGACATTTTGATGCATGAGTAGTAGCTATTGTTGTACATGTACTCAACTAGAGGAAGATATTAATCACATCCGCTTTTGAAGTCCATCAGGCATGCTATCTATATATTCTCAAGGGTATGGATAGTCTAATCATATTTTCCATAAATTTCAGGGTCTCGATATGTACTAAATTTCAATTATGTTTTTATTTAATTTTAATACTTTTCTGAAACATTGAGATAAAACATGAATCTTAACAAGATAAAATTGATCAATGTATTCCTTGTAGCCTAACCGCACCCGTTATGTATATCCTTGAATGTTAGTCGATTGAGAAGTCATATGTAGTTATAGTTAAGTGAGAATTATTTATGAGACTATGAATCATATACCATATGGAATTATTTCATTTTAATGTATTTTCAAGTCCATCTAAAAAATCCACGATGATGTTTTCTCATTTACATTTAGGTACATGTAATGGTAGCAAGTTATAATTCAACATTCTCCTCTCTAACTTTTCTAGTTGTCATTCCAAAAACATTGATGTATATTATGTGATATCCCTATTCATATTGTCCCACCAAAAACGGTATCAAAGATATTTTAAAATCTGTATGGTCTATTGGTTGATGGGGGATTTCGAGCTATGTTCATTATCCAATAGCACCTTCTTCATCTCAGGATTTGATGGTATACATATTCATGACCCTAATATTATCACTTGTTCTTCATTAAATTTGAACTCTTAGGAGATCACTTTTCTTAAAGATTACACATTATTTTTTATTTCCTCATCACCTGTTTCATAATCCTTTACCTTCTCCATAATATATGGTTGACTAATAATTTAAGAAAGGTAAAAAATTATTACATCCTAATTGAAATCCATTTCTATCTTTTATAAGTCTAACAAGATTGTGTCCTTCGCAATTATGACCATTTATAAGGAAGCATTATTATTTCTACATTGAGATTCTGCCACTACATTTTCCTTCCCATGATGGTAATAAATAGAGAATTCATAGTCCACGATAATCTATAACCATAATTTTTGGAGAATATTTATCTCTTTCTATATAAATATATTAATGAGGATCATATTATCTGTATACATTTTACACTTCTCCCCATAGAGATAATGTATCAAAATATATAATGAAAATATTACTAAAAAACTCTTGATCAATTTATGTATAGTTATACTCAACAAGATTTAACTACCTTGATGCATAGGCTATCACTTAAACATCCTTCATCAGCACACAATCTAATCCCATCTTTGAAGAATCGCTATATTCCATAAAAATTTCCCCAATTAAGGGAAGTATGAGTACATGTAAATTGACAAAACTCTTTTTTCCATTCCATAAAAATATCTTCCTATTATTTGATATGGAAAACTTTTACTCACTTCTTAGTTTTCTTGTTTAGCAAGTTTGAAAATAGTGACAAGTTCCTTAAAAATCATTAATTCTACCCTACCAGTCCAACGTAGCTGTGGATCTCCATTATAGATATTTTTTGGGCCACTCCTCAATCACCTTTATCTTCAAAGGATCCACATATATACCTTTACTATTGATCACCTTCCCAAGGAATGATACTTCCTCTATCCAAAATTTCACATTTACCAAACATTGTATATATCTCCTCCTTTCATAGTGCCTTTAACAGTGTACTAAAATTCTCTTCATGCCCCTCATTACTTTTAGTGTATATTAGAATATCATATATATATATATATAATACTATAAATTTTTTGAAGTAATATATAGAGACTCTATTCATTAATTATATGAATATTGAGGGGCATCAATGAGTATTAAGGGTGTCAAAAGGAAATCCTAGTGTCCATAACTTGTTTATATGGTACCTTTTGGAATATCTCCCTTCTTAACCTTTTATTAGTGATTTCTTGACACATGGACTACCATAGATAAGTATTGGGCACTATATAGCAGATCGAACATGTCATTAATATGTGCTAGGGAATACTTTTTATTTATTGTTATTTTATGGAGTTTTTGATAATAAATTAAAAGGTTTATTGAACCAAAATAATTCTTAAATAAGAGGAATGAAACACCCCATGGTGAAGCACTTAGGAATATAATACCATTTTCTAGATTCTCTTGTAATTTCTTCTTTAGTTCATCTAACTCGATGATGGCCATTATATTGGGAGTCCTGGATGTGGGAATAGATCATGATATTATTTCAATTGAGAAAGAGAACTCTCAGTCAGGTGGAATTCTAGGGAACTCTTCATTAAATGTATCAGTATAGTCCCTCACAATGGGCAAGTATTCAAGCATGATTCTATCCTTTTTCCCTATAATTTCTACTAGATATTCATTCTTATAAGGAAATAATATCAAATATTGAGAAAAATATTCCAAATAAGATTCAACCACCTCATAAATTTAATGAATAAGAGGATTATTTGGGATATAGAGAATGATTTACCACTCCCAGTAGTTGATGTTGGATTTATATAAGGATATCCAATCCATTCCCAATATAGCATCAAATTCCACTAAAAAAGTATGAAAATATATTTTTTCGTATTTATAGTAAATAAAAATTTACCATGGATGAGTTATATACTTTTGATACATTAATTTTCCTATTTATTATTATCATAGAAAAATAAACCAGTGTGTTTTGAGGTGGTGTGTGAATATTTTTTCTAAAATTGCATGATGTAAAAGAATTTTTACAACCAAACCCAAATAAAAATGTTCACCATTCTTGAATTAATAATTAGTGTACCTATCACAGCTTCATTATTAGGATCCATAAAAACTATAGTGATAGTATAATCCCTTCCCTACTCTCCTGGCCTTGTTGGTTTTTCTCATTGACTATTAATGAAAATAATTATCTTAGGGAACTGTCTTTCACAGTTCTCATGTTCCTTTCAGTTGAAACAAGAGGCTATAATATGAGGTTTGATAAAAACCTTCTTTTATTATACCAAATAAGTGTGATTTTTTATATCATTTCAACATTAATTGTCATGATTCCCCTCTTTTCAACACTTTAAATATATCCCCATTCCATTAAGTCTATTTTTGGGATGCTTCTTCCTACTGTTTTGACATGTGGGAAGTTTGGATTTCATTCCTCCATGGGATTAATTTGTTGATCCTATCAAATTAAACACCAATTTTGTATTTTTATATCTCTCTCATTGATACCACTAAGAATCACCCATCTCCATTTCAACATTAAGGGAACATCAGAATGTCTCTTCATTGATTTCAAATTCATGAATCACCAAAGAATTTTTTAGATTAAGATTTAATTCACTAAAATGTGTTCCAACTTACTTTTAGGGTCGATGAAAAATCTAGAGGTGTACTATAAAATCCTTATGAATTTTCTCACACAAGAACCAAAAAAATTAGCAGGCTTTTATTTTTGGGCAACAAATTCTATTTTATGATGGTGAGTTCTGGTAAAATATTATTTGAAAAATATTTTATTGAATCTATCCCATACCATAGAATAAATTTACATCTTAGGTTTCATGTTCTTAATTTTCTTCCACCATTGATCGGCTTATCCCTATTTGTGATAGATGATCAGTATGACATTCTCCTATTTAGTGAATTAGATGGTAAAAAATATATTTTAAATGGATTAAATCCATTATTCCATGATGTGGGGATCATAATATGAACTAAAAGTAAGAGTCCATTTTCATATAAAGGAATCAACTTTAATATTATATTCCTTAGGATAAGGTCGGTGTTCCAAATGAATCATATTATTATTCATAAATTTATTCAGGGGAGCTAATAATACCGTGAAGTTATTAGTTCCCAATCCCACTATATAAGGTGCATTTTTAAGTAAATCATTACATTTCCCATCACATTTATTTTCATCATGATTCCTCTAATTTTCAACCATTAACTATGATGAAGTTAAATTTGGGGTGATAATACTTAAATAATTAAATTATAAATGGGAAACTATGAACATATAAGGAATAACCTATAAATGAAATGTATATCCTTACTTCTATGTTTATAGGTATATATCTATGTTATCCATTATAATTTTCCTATTAGGTTTTCTAGCCTAACAATATATTCATGTCCTAAATAACGATTTATAATAATCTTGTGAATTGAAGAAAGCTTATCTCTAGAGTTTTTCAAAACAGGTGTGTAATAAGACCCCATTATCATTAACTAATTATAGATTGACTTAATAACGCAAAATACCTTTTATGTTTATAACCCCTTATTATATCTTTTCCAAATCCACATCAAATTTTAGTTTCAATATAGGTATTTTATTTCTTTGAAACCACTCTCTTTATACTACCAAATATTTTGGATGGTTTACCATGTTTAAACATATCCCACGGATTTTTTATAACATATTATTTTCCAAATACCCTAATGTAAATTATACATATTCGAATTCCAAATATAATGACTCAATACTCTTGAAAATACTATTAGATTATTTTTATCACAAATATCCAATCAAAAAACCCAAGGATCTCAAGGACTAGTGTATTTAAGTGACCATTTTCCGGAAAGAAATATTTATCTAAAATCTCACATCATTATTTTTAAGTACATAATGTTCACCTAGATCCCATTGATCATATAAAACATTTTATAATAACATAAATAATATTTAAAGAAAATGGGTGAGCTATAAATCCCAATATGGAAATCAGTATGATAATGGAGATAATAGAATATACGAATAACATAACATAGTAGAATATAAGACAAGGCTCATAAATAATCATATGGATGCATAAAATAAAAAATGGGAAATCATAATATCATGGAATCATAATAAATTGTTAACATCATAATACATGACACCACCCAAGTCTCACTACTGAGACATTATAACTTGGTGGATAGAGTCTCGTAGAGGATTAGTGTCACGACCCGTCGTCGGGGCTCATGCCGTGACTACCCGAAGCCTGCCTTCCATAGGCCAAGGGCTGGCGACTAGCACCAAGGCGTAAATCCCAGTAAAAAGGGAAGGCATTGCCTTTGTAATGTAAACAAACACCACAGAGTAAGAAAGCATAAGAAGTAAACACTAAGTAAAAACTGAGTACAACAGTAAGTTCGGAAAAGTAAGTGGGCCAAAATACAAACCCAAACTGAAAGTAAAGTACAAATCGAAAGGGAAAACATCAACTGAAAATTAAGCGGCAGCGTCGAGCCGTCCACTAGGACTCCCACCTGATGGGTGAGTATAGATAGCCTCTACAGCTCCTCGGGACCAACCATCCACTCCGAGTACGTCCCCCCAGTGGTCCACCTCTAGGTACCGTCCTGCTCCGCAAGCCTCAACCACGATCAGTGTTGTCCGTCGTCAGCAACCAACACAATGTAGTGCAGGCATAGCCTGTGTAGGGTGAGTATAAGCTACTCAGTAGGACCCCGACACCCCCGAAGGTCTCCCAGAATCCAAAAAGGATAATCCATAAAGGAAAGATACAATCACGAAGTAACATCCGACACTTCTTAGGTATATTCCCATACATATACCTAAGTCATCAATTCTCGTTCGGCTCCAACATACGATCTCAAGTACAACCCAGTCCACACAGGAAAGAAAAACGTAAATCCACACAAGATAGCACAACACAATCCACAAAGGAAAGCAAACAGGATTCAGCTCACATTGGTATACTTCTTCGTATGACGATAAAGATGATCAGATATATCCACTGATTCATCTAAGTCATCAGACCCCCAAAGGATCGATAGGTATTAACCCCCACAATGACCCAGAAAGGGTCTGACCCACACAAGATCGATAGGTAACTAACCCCTGCAAAGACCCACACAGGATCGGACCCACACAGGATCTGTAGGCACTGGCTCACACAGAACCGCTGAGCACTGACCCACACAGGATCGGACCGACACAGGATCAGTAGCACTGATCCACGTAGGATCGCTGAGTGTTGTAGTCGTCTCCGTTGAATCCACTGAGGATCTCTGTACAGTTGTCGTCGTCGTCACAGTCGCAAACGCAGCCAGCTCTAGGGTTCCCCCACATAGCAAGCTCGTTCGAGAGGGTCCACTCCACGAGCTGAGAGGCTGATACATCAACTGACACATAGTCTAGATTTGATGTATCCAAAAGTTCTGTATTGTCAACAGGAACTCAACGTCGCAGACGGCACGTCAATCAGACGTCCGGTCCGAGAGTTATTGGATTTTTCATCCTAGGGGCCCGGTTGGTTTTTAAGGCAAAACCAACCCGACCGTACTCCACCTGTGTCCAAACCTCGGGCGGAGTAAGCCAAAAGATCCGTCTCACTAATAGAATCCAACAAAGTCGATGACACGTCAATCGGACGTCCGGATCTCAAGTTATGAGTGTTTCCGCTCCGAGGCCCCGGTTGGTTTCATGTATGAACCAACTCGGCTGAACCCAAAGTATTCTGAAACCTTGAGTGCGATATACCGAAACGACCATCTCGATCCAAGGATCGCATCGCAATTGACGGTGCATCGTTTAGAGGTCTATAGCACAAGATATGGGCAAAAGACCGAAGAGGGTCCGAAAACGGGGGTTTCGGGCCCGGACCGACCTGGCCCGAGACCACCGGGGTCGGCCCGGCGCGGCAACCCGGTGCGCTGGCGCACGGGGGCGCTGCCCCCCACGTTTTGTAACCACGACCCCCCTTAATAGGGGCCGCTAGCTGGCCGGATAGGGGTTTGAACTCTCGGCTTTTCCTTGCCTGGCCGACCCGCCCCGGCCTGCCGGTTTCTGCCACCATGGGACCGACGACGGCCGGTCCCCTCCCTGCTCTGACACCGGCGGCCCGCTCCGGCCGCCGGTTCCCATGCTTCTCCGCAGCCCGGTCTCGGCCGCGACCGTCATTCGTCTGGTGCGGCGCGATGGCACCGTACCCCTCCATCGTGGCCCCGCTCTGGCCACGGTGTTTTTGCGGTTCTCCGGTGCGGTGCGACGGCGCCGCGTATTACTTCCCGCACGATCCCGTGCGGGGCGACGACACCGCGCCATTCCCGTTCCAACCACATTAGAAACAATAACATGGATATGGGAGGAGGGTCGGACATGTTTGTGCGGTCCGACCCCCTCTCGTTAATTGATAGAAATTGGTCGAATTTTCAAGAAGAACGACAAGGTAGTATTCACGAACAAATAAATAAATAAACCCGTACCTCAAGCGTAGCTTGATAGGAGGTTCGTCGAATGAGGATTCGTTGCGGAAAAAGACGTCACGGAAGGAGATGTTGCGGAAGGAGACGTCGCGGAGGAAGACGTCACGGAAGAACCGTCGCTGTATACGGCGCCGTGTAGTCGGTCTCCGAGGACTCGGCGTTCTTCGACGGAGTTCGATACGTTCTTCATGTTCTTCATGTTCTTCGATCAAGAAGATGAAGAACATCTAGCTTCCCTTATCTTCTCTCCCCAAACCTCTCAAGCAACAAGTCCCCAAATAAAATAAGCACCTCCTTTATTTTATTAACTCAACAAACCTTTTGAAATTCAAACATCCACACATAACTCACTTAATTAATAACATAAGTTGTCAAAAATTAATGGTGAGTTGAGGGGGGTTGAAGAATATGAAGGGGTGGGGTTCGTGTGGGCCCCACCACCCTCATAACCTCCCTTGGGAAGTTGGGTAGTGACCCAACTTCATCCCAAATCCTTAAACCACTTAAAGAAAATAAAAATTGTAGTTAAATTATATATTAAACTTGCACAATTTTTATCATCTTCTCTCGTGAAAACGCAACCCTGAAACAGGAGTTCGTAAGCAATTACCAGTGGTGCGGTTCAATTAGTGCCCTTGGAATTCGATTCCGAGCACCGGTTAAAAAGATAGGAATTCCCGCTCGTTCGTTCCCTGAACGTACCCGAGCTAATCTTCGGATAGAAATTTCGGGAACACCGGGCCTCGAAATCAAGTGCCGTCAGAAACAGTGTTCCTGTAAAATCCCAAAGAAAATTAAGAAAAAAATTTCCTTGAATTTTACGGGTCTTTACATTACTCCCACCTCAGGGATTTACGTCCCCGTAAAGATACATCAAAGACTAGGGAAACACATGTGGGTACTGAGCACGCATCTAAGCCTCCCTCTCCCAAGTGCTCTCCAGGAGGTTCCTGTGTTGCCATCTGATGCGCACTAGAGGAATTGACCATCCACGTAGGACCCACTCCTATCGATCCTCGATTTCCACCGGGACCTCCGTGAAAGTCGCCCCATCATCAATGTCAAGCTCCCCATGGTCAATGATATGCGTCAGGTCGTGCACGTATCTCCCCAGCCGAGATATGTGGAAGACGTCGTGCACCCGGTGCAACGGAGGTGGTAGAGTCAGGTGATAAGCCACCTCGCTAATCCTGCTGAGGACCTGGAATGGTCCGATGAAGCGTGGAGACAACTTGTTGCCCCGACCAAATCTCCATAATCCACGTCGAGGTGAGACACGCAAGAACACGTGGTCACCATCCTCGAACTCTAGTGGCCTCCACCTCCTGTCAGCATATGACTTCTGCCGACTCTGAGCTGTCCTCATCCGCTCCTAGATTACCTGGACCTTCTCTTTCGTGGCCTGAACCATCTCCGGTCCCACAAGTGCTGACTCCCCAGGGTCTGTCCAGCACAAAGGAGATCTGAAAGGTCAGTCGTTCAAAACCTCGTATGGTGCCATCCCGATGGTGTAGTGGTAGCTGCTGTTGTACGCGAACTCCACTAAGGGTAGGTGGTCCTCCCAGCTACGACCAAAGTCGAGGAAACATGAGCGGAGCATGTCCTCGAGAGTCTGAATGGTCCTCTCCATCTGACCATCCGTCTGAGGGTGAAAGGCTATGCTCAGACGTAGCTGTGTCCCGAACGCCTCCTGCAACCCCTTCCAATGACGGGAAGTAAAGCGAGCATCTCGATCGGAGACGATAGATGATGGCACACCATCAATCCGCACAATCTCCCTAATGTAAAGTCATCCCAAGCTCACCACTGAGCCCTGCTCTCTGATGGGTAAGAAGTGTGCCGACTTGGTGAGTCGGTCGACAATCTCCCAAATGGAGTCGTGACCTCTGGAAGTGCGTGGAAGTCCAGTCACGAAGTCCATAGATATGTCATCACACTTCCACTCCGGGATCTCCAAAGGTTGTACCAAGCCTGCTGGTACCTGGTTCTCTGCCTTCACCTGCTGGCAGGTGAGGCATCGAGAAATGAACTCCACCACAGCCTTCTTCATGCCCGGCCACCAGTGCTGTCGTCTAAGATCCTGGTACATCTTCTCCACTCTAGGATGTAGCGCCAAAGGAGAAGTGTGAAACTCTCTCAGCACCTCCTCCTGTAAAGCAACTGGTACCAAGGTACGTCCTCTGAAAAGGACGTCGTGCTCTGCTCCAAATGAGAAACCATCAGGTGCCTGTCCTGAGGATATCTTTTCACGCCGCATCTCATAGTCAGTGTCCCTACGCTGTGCCTCTCTGACCTGCTGCAGTAGTGGAGGGGTGACTGTGAGAGACTGAAGGAAGGCTGCTCCATCTCTATCTACGAAGGATATCTGCAAAGAGGCTAGCTGCTCTGTCGCCTCCTCAAGTAGCTGAATGCCCGTCCTCCAGCTGAGAGCATCGGCTACCACGTTCCCCTTCCCAGGAGTATAGACTATCTCAAAGTCATTGTCCTGGGGGAACTCGATCCATCGCCGTTGTCTCAGATTCAGGACCTTCTGAGAGAAGATGTATCTGAGACTTTGATGGTCAAAAAAGAATGTAAAGCGCTCGCCCATCAGGTAGTGTCACCATGTCTTCAGATTGAAGACTACTTCTGCTAACTCCAGGTCATGGGTAGCGTAGTTCTGCTCATGTGGCCTCAACTGATGTGATCCATAGGCGATCATGGCCTGCTCCTGCATCAGGACACATCCGAGTCCGGTCCCAGATTCATCGCAGTGGACTACGTACCCAACTCCCTCCTCAGGCAACCTCAATATAGGTGTGCTGGTCAATCTCTATCTCAGCTCCTGGAAGCTCTAATGACATCTGTCTGACCACACAAAGGGTTTCCCCTTCTTTTGCAAAGCTGAGAGTGGTGCCTCAACTTTGGAGAAGCCGGGCACAAATCTCTGGTAGTATCCAGCTAGTCCCAAGAAACTTCGCACCTACGTCACGCTCCTGGGTGGCTCCCAAGCTAGCACTGCCTCGATCTTAGAAGGATCCAATGCAAATCCCGCCTCAGAGATGAAGTGTCCCAAGAAGTTGACCTCGCGTATCCAGAACTGACATTTTGAGAGCTTTCCAAAAAGCTGGTGCTCTCGGAGTGTGTCTAGCACAACCCGCATGTGGTAGGCGTGCTCCTCCTCAGTCGTCGAGTAAATCAAAATGTCGTCGATGAAGACCATGACAAATCGATCGAGGTATGGCTGAAAGATCCTGTTCATGAGGTCCATAAACACTGCTGGAGCATTGGTTATGCCTAATGGCATAACCAAGAAGTCATAGTGTCCATACCGACACCTAAAGGCTGTCGTCTGCACGTCCTCGTCTCGAACTCTGAGCTGATGATAGCTTGACCTGAGGTCTATCTTTGAGAACCACCGTGCTCCCTTGAGCTGATCAAAGAGGTCATAAATTCTCGGTAGTGGATACTTGTTCCTCACTATCACCTGGTTCAGGAGACGATAGTCGACACAAAGTCGAAAGCTCCCGTCCGCCTTCTTGGCGAACAATATCGGGGAAGCCCAGGGTGAAACACTAGGTCGGATGAACCCCTTTCCCTGCAAGTCCTCCAATTGTAACCCTAGCTCTCGAAGCTCGGCGGGGGCCATCCGATATGCTGGAGTCGATATCAGGGTTGTACCAGGGTATAGGTCAATATAAAAGTCTACCTCTCTATGAGGAGGTAGTCCTGGAACGTCGTCGGGAAAGACGTCTGCATACTGATCCACCACTGCAGGAAAACCAGGACTCCTCAGGTTAACTGCTCCTAGAATGAGACTAGCCAACAGATGAGTGATGGGCTGTCCTCTTCTCTGCGAGAGTCCATCTTATGCTGCAAATGCTCCCTTGTCACCGGTGAAGGTGAACCTTCTCCTGTCGGTGCATACACATCGCACCTTGCGCCTAATATAGTCAATCTGTTCATGGACTGTAGATAACCAATCCATGCCCAAGATGACATTGTAAGGCCTCGACGCCGCTACAAGAAGATACCAGCCGAAGCTCTCGCCTCCTAGAAAATCTCACACTGCCGGCACCAGTGCGTAATCATCGAGTCTGCTCCTGTAGAAGTCTCTAGCCGTAAGGATCGAGCCAGCAGCTCTGTCGGAATCTCCGAGCTCCGAACAAGGGCAGCGGCTATGAATGAGTGACTCTCTCCTATGTCTAAAAGAACTGCAGCAAGGGTGGAATAGACACAGATAGTACCTCAGATCATCTCGGGCACACCGTGGTCGTAAGCCACCACTGCCTGGAGTTGTGCCTATCTCTGCCCGCCAGCTCATTGTGGTCGGGGTGGACCTCCTGTTGGTGGTGGTGGTAGAGCCTCAAAGAGTCGCCCACCACCTGCTGCTCGACCTACTCCTCTGCCTCATCTGCCTACTCCATGCGGATCGCCATGGTCGACCCTCTGCCTTTGCCTCGATGGTCCCTCAACCGTCTGCTTCTCCTCGGCACGGCGGGTCAGGCAATCACGAGCCATGTGGCCCTGCCCGCCGCATGAATACCAATGCCTGCCTCTCGAAAGACTGGTCCCGCACTGTGTTCCCCGCACAGCTGAGCCAGTGTCCTGAGGTCGTCTGCCTAAGGGTTTGGTCTTCCTGGACCCATGAGTGATCCGTTGACTGCCTACTGCAGAAGACTCTGCTATGTACCGCCCCGTGGTAGGTCTCGCTACAGAAGAAGGCTTAGCAGGAAAGCTCTCGATCAAAAGGGCTCACTCCAGTACTCCTGCCTGAGTCGAAATACTGAGGGAAATCAGCGATGCCCGGATCTCATGTCTCAATCCCTGGTCAATGGTCTGGGCCTGGAAGAATGGGTCCCGTACCATGTCTGTCGAGTAGCGTGAGAGATCGGTAAATCTCGCCGAGTACTGGGCGACCGTCAAGCTGCCCTGCCACAGTTGTAGAAGCTCCAGGATGCGCACCGCACAGAGGGTGGCTGGGAAGAACTCCGAGCAGAAGAGGTCCTCAAAGTCCGTCCAGATGAGTGATGCCTCATCGTTCACCTGGAGCATCACGCTCCACCATCTGCCTGCTGCCACGTGCAGTAGGCTCACTGCGAGGATTACCATGAGGTCTGCTGGTGTCCTCCCTAACCGAAAAACTCATACAACTGCCTCCATCTAGTCCTCGACTGCCTGGGGGTCCGTCTCCTCACGGAACCTAGGCGGTCGCTGGCGCTGGAACTCGTGCAGTTCACTAAGGCGACATGCATCGTTAGCGGCTGGGGCTAGAAGCATCGGTGGCTCGGCAGGTAAAGCTACCGCCGGTGCATCAGCTGTCAAAGGGCCCTGCACCGAGGCCTCGTCGCTCGGTGGGCTGTCATCACGCACAACTCTCGGAACCCTAAATGGCTGCCATCGTGGGGCCATCCTGAAAAGAAACAGGTGCGCCATGGTCAAATAGTATACCTAGTGAGCTAACATAGAGTAATCACATAGAAAACATGAAACACACATGCAATCAATTTTTTCGTGCATTAAGTCGAAAATCAGAAATCAGGGTCCTGGTGTACGGATACGTCGGCCGCTACACCAACACTGGACTCCCTGGAATGATAACCACACCCAATACGCTTAACACTATTGCTTCACATAGAAAAAGATCAGAGTCCCAAGTTCTATTGTAGAACTGAACTCCTCTGATACCAATTTGTCACGACCCGTCCTCGGGGCTCATGACGTGACTACCCCAAGCCCACATTCCATAGGCCAGGGGCTGGAGACTAGCACCTAGGCGTAAATCCCGGTAAAAAGGGAAGGCATTGCCTTTTTAAAGTAAACAAACACCACAGAGTAAGCAAGCAGAAGAAGTAAACACTAAGTAAAAACTGAGTAAAACAGTATGTGCGGAAAAGTAAGTGGGCCAGAATACAAACCCAAACTGAAAGTAAAGTACAACTCGAAAGGGAAAACAACAACTAAAAATTAAGCCGAAGCATCGAGCCGTCCACAGGGACTCCCACCTGAAGGGTGAGTACAGATAGACTCCACAGATCCTCGGGTCCAACCGTCCACTCCGAGTACGTCCCGCCAGTGGTCCACCTCCAGGTACCGTCCTGCTCCGCAAGCCCCAACCACGATCAGTGCTGTCCGTCGTCTGCGACCAACACAATGTAGTGCGGGCATAGCCCGTGCAGGGGTGAGTATAAGCTACTCAGTAGGGACCCCAAGACCCCCAAAGGTCTCCCAGAATCCACAAAGGATAATCCACAAAGGAAAGATACAATCACGAAGTAACATCCAACACTGCTTAGGTATATGCCCATACATATACCTAAGTCATCAATTCTCGTTCGGCTCCAACATCTGAGCTCGAGTACAACCCAGTCCACATAGGAAAGCAAAACATAAATCCACATAGGATAGCACAACACAATCCACAAAGGAAGGAAAACGTGATTCAACTCACACAGGTATACTTCTTCATATGACGATAGAGATGATCAGATATATCCACTGATTCATCTAGTTCGTCGGACCCACAAAGGATCGATAGGTACTAACCCCCGCAATGAACCAAGAAGGGTCTGACCCACACAGGATTGATAGGTAACTAACCCCCGCAAAGACCCACACAGGATCGGACCCACACAAGATCTGTAGGCGCTGGCTCACACAGAACCGCTGAGCGCTGACCCACACAGGATCGTACCCACACAGGATCGGTAGCACTGATCCATGTAAGATCTCTGAGTGCTATAGTTGTCGCCGTCGAATCCACTGAGGATCTCTATACAGTCGTCGTCGTCGTCATCACAGTCGCAAATGCATCTAGCTTTAGGGTTCCCGCACACAGCAAGCTCGTTCGGGAGGGTCCGCTCTAAGAGCCGAGAGGCTGATACATCAACTAACATATAGTCCAGAGTTGATGTATCCAAAAGTTCTGTATCATCAATAGGAACTCAACGTCGCAGACGGTGCGTCAATCGGACATCCAGTCTGAGGGTTATTGGATTTTTCGACCCAGGGGCCCGGTTCGTTTTTAAGGAAAAACCAACCCGATCGTACTCCACCTACGTCCAAACCTCAGGCGGAGTAGGCCAGATGATCCATCTCACTAAGAGGAATCCAACAAAGTCGACGGCATGTCAATCGGACATCCGGAGCTCAAGTTATGAGTGTTTCCGCTTCGAGGGCCTGGTTGGTTTCGTGTATGAACCAACTCGGCCGAACCCAAAGTATTCCAAAACCTTGATTGCGATTTACCGAAACAACCGTCTCGATCCAAGGATCACATCTCTATGGACGGTGCGTCGTTCGGAGGTCTATAACCCAGGATATGGGCAAAGACCGAAGAGGGTCCGAAAATGTGGGTTTTGGGCCCGCACCGACCCGGCCCGAGTCCCCCTGGGTCGGCCCGAACCGGGTCGGCCCGGCCCGGCGACTTGGCGCACTGGCGCGCGACGCCAGCTGGCTCAGCCGAACGGCCGAGCCGTTCGGTTTGCGGGGGGGGGGGGGGGGCTCCCCCCCCCCCCCCGCATTTTGTAACTGCGGCCCCCCTTAATGGGGGTCGCTAGATGGATGGACGAGAGTTTGAACCCTTGACTTTTCATTTCCCGGCCCCCCCCCGGCTGGCCAGTTTCTGCTACCACGGGACCGGCGACGACCGGTCCCCTCCCTGCTCCGACACCGGCGGACAGCTTCCGGCCGCCGGTTCCCATGCTCTGCCGCGGCCTTCATTAGTCTGGTGCAGCGTGATGATGCCGCACCCCTCCATCGTGGCCCCGCTCCGGCCATGGTGTTTTTGTGGTTCTCCGGAGCAGCGCGACGGCGCCGCGACTTGGTTCAATTTCACGGCGCGGTGCGACTACACCGCGCATTACTTGCCGGACGATCCCAAGCGGTGCGACGACACTACACCATTCCCCTTCCAACCACATTAGAAACAATAACATGGATAAGGGAGGAGGTTCAGCCGTGTTTGTGCGGTCTGGCCCCCTCTCGTTAATTGATAGCAATTGGTAATATTTTCATGAAGAACGGCAAGGTAGTATTCACGAACAAAAAAATAAATAAACCCCTACCTTGAGCGTAGTTTGAACGGAGGTTTGTCGAACGAGGATTCGTTGCGGAAAAAGACGTCGCGGAAGGAGATGTTGTGGAAGGAGACGTCGCAGAAGAAGATGTCGCGAAAGAACCGTCGCGGTATATAGCGTCGCATAGTCGGTCTCTGAGGACTCGGTGTTCTTCAACAGAGTTCGATGCGTTCTTCGCGTTCTTCGTGTTCTTCGATGAAGAAGATGAAGAACTTCTAGCTTCCCTTAGCTTTTCTCCCCAAACCTCTCAACCAAAAAGTCCCCAAATAAAATAAGCACCTCCCTTATTTTGTTAACTCAACAAAGATTTTGAAATTCAAACATCCACAGTTAACTCACTTAATTAATAACATAAGTTGTCAAAAATTAATGGTGAGTTGAGGAGGTTTGAAGAATATGAAGGGGTGGAGTTTGTGTGGGCCCCACCACCCTCATAACCTCCCTTGGGAAGTTGGGTAGTTACCCAACTTCCACCCAAATCCTTAAACCAATTAAATAAAATAAAAATTGTAGTTAAATTATAAATTAAACTTCCACAATTTTTATCATCTTCTCTCGTGAAAATGCAACCCCGGAACAGGTGTTCCTAAGCAATTACCGGCGCTGCGGTTCCATCGGTGCCCTCGGAATTCGATTCCGAGCACCGGTTGAAAAGATAGGAATTCCCGCTCGTTCGTTCACTGAATGTACCCGAGCTAAACATCGGATAGAAATTTCGGGCACACCGGGCCTCGGAATCAAGTGCCGTCAGAAACTGCGTTCTTGTAAAATCCCAAAGAAAATTAAGAAAAAAATTTCCTTGAATTTTACGGGTCTTTACAATTAGGTTTACTCTCAAATTCCATAGATATATTATCATGAGATATAAATTTTACCCAATGAATTGTATAGTTATCTTAGAATACCCATCATAACATGTACATGCATATGATATCCATATAAAGAAATAAAATATAAGTTATGATAAAAAAAATACCCATGGGATGAAATTTGTTACATAATAATGCCTCAAATAATAATCAAAGGATATGACATACATATTCAAAATCGAATAAGGAAATAAATATTTTTAGTGTTCATATTTATACAAATAAAATAGGGGTAAAATATGGAGGTCATTTGAAGAAAATTTCATGTGAAATGGTGGAGATGTATTTTTTGGAATTAAACTTGTATAGTGATGTTTTATGAAAATTGTATCGGATATTTAAATATAGTAATAACATCATATTTTTTTAAAAACCAGAAGAAAATATGGGATTTATACATAAAATAATATTTATTTCAATAAAACCATTGATTATTAAAAAAAATTGATGGGATGGTTTATAACATGAAATAAGATATTTGAAGTCACTCTAAATTGGGTTTACAAAAAAGAAATATTTTGGTAGAGAATATAAAATATTACACATCCACTATCAATAAAAGAAGGAAAACCAAGGTATATATGAAAGGTAAAAATATATACAATATATGAGGTTCTATTCACGAAATTAATGAGATAAAGTGTGGTGTAGAAATATAATTCATAAGCCAAAGAAAAGAGAGTGGTTCAGAGAGTTCACCTATATCAGTTCTTGATTCTCTTTGAAATTTCACTTAACATCCTAAATAATCAAAATATATTTATTTAATATATAATTTAAAACCTTATTAAGGTATATATGATTTATTATTAACATTTTATATACCATTTTTTTGAATTATTGTGTTAATTTCCTCTATCCAATTATTGTTTGTTATATAGTTCCAAGGTCACATGACTTGTAGATAGTTATGGTAGTTTTTTATGAAATGGTTACATAAATAAAAATGTGATGAAATTATTTCCCTATTATTTCATGATTTTAAAATGGTTTTAAAAGTAAAATTATATTTAAAATACAAATGGTTGATAATATTGAATTATTATCAATATAAATTATATTCACATAGGCCGTGTTACTAATCATGATGATATTACTTAGTTTTACTTAATCATATCACCATATATCTGTTACCGAATATGAAAAAATATTTAATATACTAATTTAGATAATTCATAACTAGATTTTTTTTATTATGACCATCCATCAAGGTTGTGGTAAAAAATTATGTATCATGATCATGTAGGCGGTTACCTGGCCACAATATGAACAATATTTTTCATTTTAGATTCGATTAAGAGGATGGAGGAAAAGTTATATTCCTATATAAAAAAACTTATTGGTATATTTAGGAAATTTATGATTCTATTTAAAAGTGTATGGAAAATATATTGGGGTAGTGGATGAATAATAAAATTGAAAGTGGTTCAATTTTGAATTTATCTCTTCCTTTTGTGTCTCGTTTTTGTGTACTCCTTATGGTTCTTTGGAATGATCTTTGGTGAGACAAAAAAACAAGTATTTTGGGTAGAGGATTTGGAAGATAATTGGTCAAAGCATTGGAAAGATATAAGGCTTATAAGGTATGTGTATAATGGGTGGTGTGGTGTGGTTGTTATAAGGGGGTGTGTTGCACCCGCGTGAAGGAACCGCGGCCCCTCGTGGGGCCGCCCTTGCCAGTGGACACGACAACCAGCCGCGTCCCATCCTTCGCCGGTCCCGCGCGGTCGCGAGATGGCCGGCCCGCCGCAGCGGCTTCAGTAGCGGCGGTTCTTCCCGGCGGCACGCCGGGTACCGCCGCCTTCCACCGCCGGCGCCGCCGTGCCGATGTGGCGCACCAGCTGGTTGCTCCATGGACCACCGAACGAGTTCCGGTGGTCGAAATTCCTTGTCGTCTTTGCCAAAAGCCCTCCCAGGGTCCTTCCTTCACTACAAAGACCTTACATCACCCGTGCGGTTGATTTTGTCAACGTCTGCCGTTTCGCACACCAAGAACGAAAGGGGCGGTGGGTTCGGACTTGTTCGTTAGTCCGAACCCACCGCATTTGCGGTTTTAAAAGTCTCCCAACAATTTTTAATAATCAAATGCTGCTGGTATAAATCAAAAATATTTAAATAAAACAAACCCCTACCTCATCGTTGTCGTCAGATGTGAGTTCTTCGTGGGATTGATCGTCGCGGAAGAAGATGATCGTCGCGTCGTGGAAGGGGGCGTCACGTCGTCACGGTACACAGCGTCGCATCGGCGATCTCCGAGGGTTAAAGAAAACACACAGATTTAATTGCACGTTTAAACCCATGTTGAGAATAAAATCCACAATGAATTAGAGAACCGTAATCTCCTACCTCAAGCAGTTGATGATCAGAGATTGTTGCGGCGAAGAAACGTTGCGGAAGAAGCGTCGCAGAAGGAGAATTGTCGGCGTCACGGAACACAACGTCACATCGTCGATCTCCGAAGGTTCGGCGTTCTTTGCGTTCTTCGCATTATTCACATTCTTCGTGAAGGAGGATGAAGATCTCAAGCCTTAGAGTCTTCTCCAAATCCTCTCAATGAGCAATCCTCAAGAAAGACATGTGTTGGTCTTATTTCATTCCATGCCAACAATTTGAAAAACAAGTTAAGAAACAAACCATTAATTCAGTGAATTAATGTTAACGTCTTAACATTCCAATTAATAGGAGCATTAAGAGATTAGAAAACGCACCATTTGACTTTCATTAAAGAGGAGTTTTCGCGGGTGCGTTACTTAGGGGGAAAGAAACGGTGGGGCTCGTGTGGGCCCCACCTCACAAATATCCAACCAAGAGGGTAGGATATTTTGGGTTCCACCCTATCCGCTTAAACTATGTTTAAGTGGCTTTTAAGTGGCTTTAAGAGAAATAAAATAAAGTTGTCTCATAACTTTATTTTATTTTCTTAACTTAACCCCAAAAATTAAAAACCACACCCGAGAAAACGCAACTCCGGAAAAAGCATTTCTAAGAAAATATCGGCGCCGCGATTCCATCGGTGCCCTCAGAATTGGATTCCGAGCACCGGTTGAAAAGTTAGTAAAACCCGCTCGTCCATTCACTGAACGTACTCGAGCCAAACTTCAGAAAATTATTCCGGTCACATCAAGCCTCAGAATCAGGTGCCGTCAGAAACTGCGTTCTTGTAAAATTTCAAAGAAAATAAAAAAAAATTCCTTTAAATTTATGGGTCTTCACATCACTCCCACATAAGGTCTTTACATCCCCGTAAAGATACATCAAAAACTAGGGAAACAAATGTGGGTACTAAGCACGCATCTGAGCCTCCCGCTCCCAAGTGCTCTCCTGGAGGATCCCGTGCTGCCATCTGATGCGCACTTGAGGAATCGACCATCCACGTTGGACCCGCTCCTGTCGATCCTCGATCTCCACCGGGACCTCCGCAAAAGTCGTCCCATCATCAACGTCTAGCTCCCCATGGTCAATGATATGCGTCAGGTCATGCACGTATCTCCTCAGCTGAGATTCGTGGAAGACGTCGTGCACCTGGTGCAACTGAGGTGGTAGAGCCTGGCAATAATCCACCTCGCCAATCCTACTAAGGACCTGGAATGGTCCGATGAAGCGGGGAGACAACTTTCCGCCTCATCCAAATCTCTGTAATCCACGTCGAGTTGAGACACACAAGAAGACATGGTCTCCATCCTCGAACTCTAGTGGCATCCGCCTCCTGTCAGCATAAGACTTTTGTCGGCTCTGATCTGTCCTCATCTGCTCCTGGATGACATGGACCATCTCTGTCGTGGCCTAGACCATCTTCGGTCACACAAGTGCTGACTCCCCAGGGTCTATCCAGCACAAAGGATATCGGCATGGTCTGCCGTACAATGCCTCGTATGGTGCCATCCCGATGGTTGAGTGGTAGCTGTTGTTGTACGAAAACTCCACCAAGGGTATGTGTTCCTCCCAGCTGCGCCCAAAGTCAAGGACACATGCACGAAGCATGTCCTCGAGAGTCTGAATGGTCCTCTCCATCTGACAATCCTTCTGAGGGTGAAAGTTGCTGCTCAGACGTAGCTGCGTCCCGAACGCCTCCTGCAACCCCTTCCAAAGCCGGTAAGTAAAGAGAGCATCTCGATCGGAGACGATAGACGATGGCACACCGTGAAGCCATACAATCTCCTGAACGTAGAGACGTCCCAAGCTCTCCACCGAGCCCTGCTCTCTGATGGGTAAGAAGTGAGCCGATTTGGTGAGTCGGTCGACAATCACCCAAATGGAGTTGTGACCTCTCGAAGTGCGTGGAAGTCCAGTCACGAAGTCCATATATATCCCGTCCCACATCCACTCCGGGACCTCCAAAGGCTGTACCAAGCCTGCTGGTACCTGATGCTCTGCCTTGACCTGTCGACAGGTGAGGCATCGAGAAATGAACTCTCCCACAACCTTCTTCATGGCCGACCACCAATGCTGTCGTCTGAGGTCCTGGTACATCTTTGCCACTCCAGGATGTACCACCCAGGGAGAAGTGTGAAACTCTCTCAGCACCCCCTCCCGTAATGCCACTGGTACCAAGGTACGTCCTCTGAAAAGGACGTCATTCTCTGCTCCAAAGGAGAAACTATCAGGTGCCTGACCTGAAGATATCTAGGCACGCTGCGTCTCACAGTCAGCATCCCCATGCTATGCCTCTCTGACCCGCTGCAGTAGTGGATGGGTGACTATGAGAGACTGAAGGAAGGATTCTCCATCCCTATCCACGAAGGATATCTGCAAGGCGGCTAGCTGCTCTGTCGCCTCCTCAAGTAGCAGAATGCTCGTCCTCCTGCTGAGAGCATCGGCTACCACGTTCCCCTTCCCAGGATTATAAACTATCTCAAAGTCATAGTCCTGGAGGAACTCGAGCCATCGCCGCTGTCTCAGGTTTAGGTCCTTCTCATACAAGATCTACCTAAGACTCTGATGGTCAGAAAAGACTGTAAAGAGCTCGCCCATAAGATAGTTTCGCCATGTCTTCAGATCAAAGACCACTGCTGCTAACTCCAGGTCATGGGTAGTGTAGTTCTAATCATGCGGCATCAACTGACATGATCCATAGGCGATCACTTCCCTCTCCTGCATCAGGACACATCCGAGTCCAGTCCCTGATGCATCGCAGTAGACTACGTACCCTACTCCCTCCTCAGGCAACCTCAAGATAGGTGCACTGGTCTGTCTCTGTCTCTGCTCCTGGAAGTCTGCTAACATCTGTCTGACCACAAAAAGGGTTTCCCCTTCTTCGTAAAAGATGAGAGTGGTGCCGTAACTCTGGGGAAGTCCGGCACAAATCTCCAATAGTATCCATCTAGTCCCAAGAAACTCCGCACCTCTGTCACGCTCCTGGGTGGCTCCCAAGCTAGCACTGCCTCGATCTTCGCAGGATCCACTGAAACTCCTGCCTCAGAGATGACGTGTCCTAAGAAGTGGACCTCACGTATCCAGAACTGACACTTCAAGAGATTTCCATAAAGCTGTTGCTCTCAGAGTGTGTCCAGGAAACTCGCAAGTCGTGGGCCTGCTCCTCCTCAGTCGTCGAGTATATCAAAATATCGTCAATGAAAACCACGACAAATCGATCGAGGTATGGCTGAAAGATCCTGTTCATGAGGCCCATGAACACTGTTGGAGCATTGGTTATGCCAAATGGCATAACCAAGAACTCATAGTGGCCATACTGACATCTAAAGGTCGTCTTCTGCACGTCCTCGTCCCGAACTCTGAGCTGATGATAGCCTGACCTGAGGTCTATCTTCGAGAACCACCGTGCTCCTTTGAGCTGATTGAAGAGGTCATCAATCCTTGGTAGCGGATACTTGTTCCTCACTATCACCTGGTTCAGGCGACGATAGTCGACACAATGTCGCAAGCTCCCATCCACCTTCTTGGTGAACAATATCGGGGAAGCCCAGGGTGAAACACTGGGTCGGATGAAACCCTTCCACTAAAAGTCCTCCTACTGTACTCGTATCTCTCGAAGCTCAGAGGGAGCCATCCGATATGCTAGAGTCGATATCGGGATTGTCCCGGGGTACCGGTCAATATAAAATTCTACCTCTCTACGAGGAGGTAGCCCTGGGATGTCGTCGGGGAAAACGTCCACATACTGATCCACCACTGCAGGAAAAACAGGACTCCACACGTCAATTGCTCCTAGGATGAGGCTAGCCAACTGATGAGTGATGGGATGTCCTCTCCTCGGTGGAAGTCCATCCTGTGATGCGAAGAATCCCTTCTCGCCGGTGAACGTGAACCTGCTCCCGTCGGTGCGTACACATCACACCTTTCGCCTAATACAGTCGATCTGAGCATGGATTGTAGATAACCAATCCATGCCCAAGATGACGTCGTAAGGCCTCGACGCTGCTACAAGAAGATCCCAGCCGAATATCTCGCCTCCTAGAGTAATCTCACACTGCCGGAACCAGTGGGTAATCGTCGAATCTGCTCTCGTAGGAGTCTCTAGCCATAAGGACCGAGCCAACAGCTCTTTCAGAATCTCCGAGCTGCGAACAAGGGCAGCGGCTATGAAAGAGTGACTCGCTCCTGTGTCTATAAGAACTACAGAAAGGGTGGAATAGACACAGATAGTACATCAAATCATCTCGGGTGCGCCGTGGTCATAGGCCTCTGCTGCCTGGAGCTGTGCCTGTCTCTGCCCGCCAGCTCCCTATGGCCGGGGTGGACCTCCTGGTGGTGGTGGTGGTAGAGGCTCAAAGCGTCGCCCACCACCTGCTGCTCGGCCAGCTCCTCTCCCTCGTCTGCCTACTCCCTGTGGACCACCACAGTCGACCCTCTGCCTCTGCCTGGGTGGCCCCTCAACCGTCTGCTGCTCCTCGGCATGGTCGATCGGGTAGTCACGAGCCATGTGGACCTGCCCGCGGCATGTGTAGCACTTCCTGCCTCTCGAAAGACTGGCTCTGCGTTGTGTGCCCCGCACTGCTGAGATAGTGTCCTGAGGTCGTCTGCGTGAGGGTCTGGTCTGGCTGGACCCATGTGTCATCCATCGACTGCCTGCTGTAGAAGACTCTGCTACGTGTTGTCCCACTGTAGGCCTCACTGCTGAAGAAGGCTCAGCAAGAAATCTCTCAATCAAAAGGGTTCGCTCCAGTACTTCTGCCTGAGTCAGAATGCTGAGGGAGATCAGCGATGCCCTGATCTCATGTCTCAATCCCTGCTCAAAGGTCCAGGCCGAGAAGAATGGGTCCCGTACCATGTTTGTCGAGTAGCGCGAGAGATCGGTAAATCTCGCCAAGTACTAGGTGACCGTCAAGCTTCCATGTCGCAGCTGAAGAAGCCCCTGGATGCGCACCGCACGGAGGGTGGCCGGGACGAACTTTGAGTGAAAGAGGCTCTCAATGTCTGTCTAGAGAAGAGATGCCTCATCGTGCACCTGGATCATCAAGCTCCACCATCGGCCCGCTACCGCATGCAATAGGCTCGCTGCGAGGATCACCATGAGGTCTGCTGGTGTCCTCACTAACTGGAAAACTCGTACCACTGCATCCAGCCAGTCCTCGGCTTCCTGGGGGTCCTTCTCCCTACGGAACCTGGGCAGTCGCTGGTGCTGGAACTCATGCAGTGCACTAAGGCAACGTGTATCGTCAGCGGCTGGGGCTGGAATCATCGGGGGCTCGGTGGGTAGAGGTACCGCCGGTGCCTCAGCTATCAAAAGGCCCTGTACCGAGGCCTCGTCACTCGGTGGGCTGTCGTCATGCTCAACTCTCGGAACCCTAGCCAGCTGCCGTTGTGGGGCCATCCTGAAAATAAACAGGTGCGCCACGGTCAGAACATGATTCATGGTGAGCTGACATAATGTAAACACAATGAAAACTTGAAACACACAAGCTATTAATGTTTTCGTTCATTACGTCAGAAATGAGAAGTCAGGGTCCTGGTGTACGGATACGTTGGCCGCCGCACCAACACTGGACTCCATGATATGATAACCACACCCAATACGCTTAAAACTATTGCTTCACATAGAAAAAGATTAGAGTCCCAAGTTCTGTGGTAGAATCGAACTCCTCTGATACCAATTTGTCACGACCCGTCCCCAGGGCCCATGCCGTGACTATCCCAAGCCCGCCTTCCATAGGCCAGGGGCTGGCGACTAGCACCAAGGCGTAAATCCTGGTAAAAAGGGAAGGCATTTCCTTTGTAAAGTAAATAAACACCACAGAGAAAGCAATAAGTATAAGTAAACACTATGTAAAAACTGAGTACAACAGTAAGTGCGGAAAAGTATGTGGGCCAGAATACAAACCCAAACTGAATGTAAAGTACAACTGGAAGGGGTAAAACAGCTACTGAAAGGTAAATCCGCAACGTCGAGTCGTCCACTGGAAGTCCCACCTGAAGGGTGGGTACAGATATCCTCCACAACTCCTCGGGTCCAACCGTCCACTCCGAGTACGTCCCGCCTAGAGGTCCACCTCCAGGTACCGTCCTGCTCCGCAAGCCTCAACCACAAACAGCGTTGTCCATCGTCTGCAACCAACACAACATAGTGCAGGCATAGCCCGTGCAGGGGTGAGTTTAAGCTACTCAGTAGGGACCCTAAGAACCCCGAAGGTCTCCCAGAATCCACAAATGAAAGATACAATCACGAAGTAACATCCAACACTACTTTGGTATATGTCCATACATATATCTAAGTCACCAATTCTCGTTCGGCTCCAACACCCGAGCTCAAGTAGAACCCAGTCCACACAGGAAAGAAAAATGTAAATCCACACAGGATAGCACAACACAATCCACAAAGGAAGAAAAACAGGATTCACCTCACACAGAAATACTTCTTTGAATGACGATAGAGATGATCAGATATATCCACTGATTCATCTAAGCCATCGGACCCACAAAGGATCAATAGGTACTAACCCCCGCAATGACCCACAAAGGATCTGACCCACACAGGATCGATAGGTAACTAACCCCCGCAATGACCCACAAAATATTTGACCCACACATGATCGATAGGTAACTAACCCCCACAATGACCCACAAAGGACCTGACCACACAAAGGATCGATGGGTAACTAACCTCCACAAAGACCCACACAGGATCGAACCCACACAGGATCTGTAGGCGCTGGCTCACACAGAACTGCTAAGCGATGACCCACACAGGATCGGACCCACACAGGATCGGTAGCACTGATCCACGTAGGATCGCTGAGTGCTGTAGTCGTCGCCGTCGAATCCACTGAGGATCTCTGTACAGTCGTCGTCGTTGTCGCAGTCGTAGCCAGCATTAGGGTTCCCGCACACTACAAGATCGTTCGAGAGGGTCCGCTCCACGAGCCGAGAGGCTGATAATCAACTGACCCATAGTCTAGAGTTGATGTATCCAAATGATCTGTATCGTCAACAGGAACTCAACAACGCAGACAGCGCGTCAATCAGACGCCCGGTCTGGGAGTTATTGGCTTTATTGTCCCAGGGGCCCTATTGGTTTTTTTAAGGCAAAACCAACTCGAATGTACTCCACATGCATCCAAACTTCGGGCAGAGTAAGCCAAAAGATCCGTATCACTTAGAGGAATCCAACAAAGTCGAAGGCACGTTAATCAGATGTCCGGAGCTCAAGTTATAAGCGTTTCCGCTCCGAGGGCCCGTTTGGTTTCGTGTACGAACCAACCCGGCCAAAAACAATGTACTCTGAAACCATGAGTGCGATATACCGAAATGACCGACTCGATCCAAGGATCGTATCGCCGCTGACGGTACCTCGATCGGAGGCCCATAGCCCAATATATGACAAAAAGACCGAAAAGGTTCGAAAACTGGGGGTCTTGGCCCGGACCGACCCGGCCGGCGCGGCCCGGCCCGACCGAGGCGTGACCCAGCCCGGCCGACGCGGGCGCGGCTCGGTCGCCAGGCGGTCGGCTCGGCCGGTTATGACTGAGTGGTGCGGGGGGCGCGCTGGCCCCGCCTGAAGGAACCCCGACCCCGCATGGGGCCACCCTTGCCAGCGGACGCGACAGCCAGCCGCGTCCCATCCTTCACCGGTCCCGCGCGGTCACGGGACGGCTGGCCCTCCACCGCGGCATCAGCCATGGCGGTTCTTCCAGGTGGCACGCCGGCGGGTTGCTCCGCGGACCACCAGACGAGTTCCGGTGGTCGGAATTCCTTCTCGTCTTCGCCAAAACCCTCCCGGGGTCCGTCCTTCACTACGAGGACCTTACATCGCCCGTGCAGTTCATTTTTTCGACGTCCACCGTTTCGCACACCAATAACTAAAGGGGCGGTGGGTTCGGACTTGTTCGTTAGTCCGCACCCACCGCGTTAGTGGTTTTAAAAGTCTCCCAACAAATTTTAATAATCAAATGCCGCGGGTATAAATCACAAAGATTTAAATAAAACAAACCCCTACCTCATCGTTGTCGTCGGACTTGAGTTCTTCGCGGGATTGATCATCGTGGAAGAATAGGATCATCGCGTCGCGGAAGGGGGCATCACGTCGTCGCGGTACACGGCGTCGCGTCGGCGATCTCCGAGGGTTAAAGAAAACACACAGATTTAATTGCACGTTTAAACCCATGTTGAGAATAAAATCCACAAAGAATTAGAGAACCGTAATCTCCTACCTCAAGCAGTTGATGATCGGAGATTGTTGCGGGGAAGAAACATCGCGGAAGAAGCATCGCGGAAGAAGAATCGTCGGCATCGCGGAACATGGCTCCGCGTCGTCGATCTCCGAAGGTTCGACATTCTTTGTGTTCTTCACGAAGGAGGATGAAGAACTCAAGCCTTAGAGTCTTCTCCAAATCCTATCAACGAGCAATCCTCAAGAATGTGATGCGTTGGTCTTATTTCATTCCATGCCAACAATTTGAAAAACCAGTTAAGAAACGATCCATTAATTCGGTGAATTAATGGTAACGTCTTAACTGTCCAATTAATAGGAGCATTAAGAGATTAGAAAACGCACCAGTTGACTTTCATTAAATAGGAGTTTTTGTGGGTGCGTTACTTAGGGTGAAAGAAACGGAGGGGCTCATGCGGGCCCCACCTCACAAATATCCTACCAAGAGGGTAGGATATTTTGGGTTCCACCCTATCCGCTTCAACTTAGCTTAAGTGGATTATAAGTGGCTTTAAGAGAAATAAAATAAAGTTGTTGCATCACTTTATTTTATTTTCATAACCTAACCCCAAAAATTAAAAACCACACCTGAGCAAACGCAACTCCGGAAAAGGCGTTTCTAAGAAAATACTGGCACCGCGATTCCATCGGTGCCCTCAGAATTCGATTCCGAGCACCAGTTCAAATGTTAGAAAAAACCGCTCGTCCGTTCACTGAACTACTCGAGCCAAAGTCGGAAAATGATTTCGGGCACACTGGGCCTCGGAATCAGGTGCCGTCAGAAACTGCGTTCTTGTGAAATTCGAAAGAAAATCAAGAAAAAAAATTTCATTGAAATTTACGGGTCTTTAAAACAAATGATTGGTGTCTTATATCCCTTATTCACTTAATGAGGAATCCACAGGATGTGGTAAGTAATATCTATGGAATATTATTTTTGGTCGTTTCTCCATACAATTAGTTATAACTATAATTAGATGAGAGAAGGGTGGATATTTTTTTATGTACCCATCGACTAGATTATATACACTAATGAGGTGTGGGTAATCTATTTTTCTCACTAGTGATGATATTATGTGTGTATTGATTGACTAGAAAAAATATTTTAGATGTTCAACAATGGTAACCTCCAAAAAAACTTTTAACATTAAGCCAATGATGCTTGAGACCCTTAATGATGGTATTAGATTAGTGATATAATAGTTGTGTTGTTCACACAACATGGATATGTTTAGTTGGTTAGAGACCATGATGCAATAGGTCTCTATGTTCACAAATAAGTATGAAAATCCAATATAGCTGGGCTGAGTAAATAGGGATCCACTTTATAGTAGGATGAACTTTCCCAATTTGAGTTTCATGAGTTAAAATATTTCCATGGGTTCCATTATTGTTGAGAGGGGTTTCATTCATTCTAGTGTGATGGAATAAGGTGTGGATCACCCATTTTTTGTTCCATTATATTCTCTAGAATTGTACCATTATTAAAAATGTGGGTTCATGATTTCTCAAACAATCAATATTGGACTTCTAGTAATATATTTTTAATGGGACTTTATGGAATAAGTAATTCTAGGAATTTTGATATTTTCAAGGTGCTCAGTTAGTCTTCTTTGTGATAGGTGTGTGGTGATGCTGGTAAATGTAGTATATCTTATGGTCGATGAACCCATTTTTTCTTGATATCTTTCTTATTAGATCTCAATATTTTTGAATTATATTTGGGTGAAATCCTATATAGACGGCTCGCCCTTATAGAGGTTGTGTAGGGAGGTTTTTTACCCTATGACTAATACATAGGGGTGAGTTTTCCCATAGGTTATGAAGTTGGATTATAGATTTCTCATTCCAATGAGAAAGTGTACTGTTAAGATATGCATTGTTTCTCTCAATGAGAATTGGGTTGAGGAACTATTAGGAGTTGAAGTAAACAACTTCATCCTTATCATGTATTCCCATTATCTTGTCTTGAGTTGGGTGGATATATATTTTTTCCCTTGATAGTGAATTAAATTTTATTCAAGATCCATTTCAATTTTTAGGGAATCCCACTGGATCTTTTAATATTCCCCATTATATGGGTGTTATACCCACACTTGTTGTGTTTGTATAGATGATGCACAAGTTAATTATGATATCAGAGGTAATTCAGCAAGTAGAAAAGGAAGATAGATAAAGCATGGTGGGATTATTGGATAGTAGGGATTGGGATGGATTTGGATTGCTATAGCAATTTACTTAGCCCCAATCACTGATGGAATGATTAATTTTTTTGTGGTAGGACTTCTATAAACATTTATATTTCTTATGATGATTTTTTTGTATTCATTTTGGATTTTTATCATGTACACCATATATCTTTCTTTTTTCAATAGTTATATCCTTCATAGTCGTGGATGTTATGGAATGATGGTGATCTGTGATGGCACATGTTTCATAGGTTAAGACCTCTCAGGTGTGATTTATACCTTTTTTGTGATAGTTTTTTACCCCTTTCTTATTAAAGGTGGGATTGGGGTGGCACCATCATCTCACTATCAGCCCAAGAAAGGACTCATTTGGTAATGTTGTTTCAAAATAACACATGTTGTATAAGTAGAAGTAAATATCAACTTACTATGATTATGATATTTTCAAGATGATTGTCAAGACTACTATCCTCAATAGTTTTCTTGTGAAAGATATCTATAAAATACAATGAGAAATTTTCATGACACCAATTGGTTCCAAAAAGATATAGAAGTTATAGAGATATATCAATTGAATAAATCAAGATTTAATATAATACAAATTAATTTTTAATGATTATATAAGAATATTTTTAATTTTAAATGAAATTGAGTTTCATGAATACAAAAGGTTATTCAGAATGATGGATTTTTCTTTATAATATATAAGCCATACATATTATTAAGATAAATATGACCCCAACCCCACCAAAAATTAAAACATGGTTAAATAAATATTTATTCTTGAAAAACATAGATAAAATAACTTTTATTATAGGAATTTTTATGTATATATATATATATATATCCATGTGGATATTTAAATAAAGTTAATTCATACACAATTTCATGTTATTGAAAGATTCATGATGTGGTAATCAATAGAAGCATATTTCTTATGTCACAAGGCATAATTAATAAGTAAAATTAGATTATTTTTTAAAATATAATATATCATATATATCATAATATGTATTGGTAAATATTGTAGATTTAGATATTCGAGTATTTAAAATAATCCTAAATTACTAAAGTAAAATAAAGGATATCTTCCTCATATATATAGACAATAAGGAACTAGTTATCAGGGGATGCACACATACATATTTATAAAAAATTAATCTAATTTTTGTATCATCGTTAGGATAAATTTATCACAATTAGTTAAGAAATATCAATAATTCTTGTGGTTATTAATTCTATAAAAATATAAACATAACAACTATTTTAATAGAGCTAAGAAAGAAGAGTTTATATATTTAAAACTATTATATTTTGTAATGTTTTTCACAAGTAGATGAAATCCCAATTATCAGTATAAAAAAAAGTTAAATGTGGAAATCCCATTGACTAAATTCATACCTTAGAAGAAACATTAATATCATAAGTGAGCTATTAAGTTCATATTTGTTTCCAGTTGTCTCTAGTTAAAGTGTATTTTTTTGATTTTCTTCCCTAAAACAATTTTTATCATGAAATTTTGATCACGAAAACATTTATTTTGTTTTTTATATTTCAAATACATATTACCAATTGAATTAAATTTTTTTATAATTTAAATGATAATTCATTTAGAGTATTTTTCTCATCAGCGGTAAATCAATCTTCTCCACTATAATGAGAAGAAACAAATTACCAGATGATATTTTTAAATTTTTTTCTCATTGTATATATATGTTAGTATTATGGGATAAATGTAGGGTTTTAATAGTATGTGTTAAGTGATAATAATAATTAAAAATTATTCATATGATAGTCCCTCTATATAATCCTAGAGAAGTGATGTCATGGGAACAAACATACCAATTGGAATTCTTTATAATTATTGTGTCATTAGATGTTTCTATCTATGAGTTTATGTGTTGATCCTTTTAATTGAGATCATTTTCAATGTATATCGGGATACATGAATTTATATTCATGTTGCAAACCATTATGTATTTACTTATGGAAAGGTATCTTTTATCAAGAATGACATGACTTTTATTATATTGATTGAATGGTAAAATCCATGTCCATGGTAGTTTAAAGAAAAATTTGTCTTGGTAATGTAATGAAAGATAAATCTATAATAAAAAATAATGAAAATTTTATGCATCCTTTTTGATCAATTTTAGGTTGAAAATTTGATTATATTACATATTATAATTTATATTAATTTAATTTTTTTATATGAATTATATGTTTATCAATGGGGGTTTTCTTGTATCTCTATATACCACACATGGTCTGTGTATTTGGTCTACAACCACTGAGGAAGAATCATAGTTGACCCCACACTGAGTGTATCAAAAAAATCATCAGATTTAATTGAGACTATGTTTAATAATAAATTAATTCTCATTTTGTATGTTTACATTTAATTAATTTATTTTGATCATAAATACCATAAAAGTTTTTTCAAGTCTATTATAAGTTAATTTAATTTCATCTCTTTTTTATTCACAAGATAAATAAATATAATATTTATGTATTCATGACATGAGTGAATATAATTTTTATTTTTTTGTAATATATATGAATATATTTATTTTAGATTATCGAATTAGTTATTTTGTGGTTCAATATTCAATAAAATTTTATAATAAAATCTAGACTGATTCAATGGCCCAAATGAAATATTTTGATATATTTTAAAATAACTAAATAATTTATTCATTTCAATAAATTTTATTAGAATCACCTATCACTTAAAATAACATAAATTAAAATTAAAATTATTTGAAATGGTGACATAGGGTAAATATTTAGATTAAATAAAAATAAAGAGTATTTGTAAAATTGTTTTAAGATTCACTGAAACATTAATAGAAAAGTATGTATCTCTCATTTTACATGGAATTTATTTATCTTATTTATATTCTAAAATACTAGGTAGATAACTAGATATAATTCACTGAATTGTCTCTCAGGATATTGAGATAAAATATGATATATATTCATATATAATGCATAATGAATGATCTGAATCACTTGATTCCCTTGTACTAAAACATAAGATATGAAAAAAATTTCTAGGTGATTTGTCGAAAATGTGTGTATATAGATAAAATAATTATCCTTTAGACTATTCAATAAATTTAAATTTAAAAATTTTGGGGATTAGATCAGAAAAATAAATTATGAATTGGGAATAAATAAAAGACATATTTCTCATGAAAAATATATTATTTAAATGATTAATAATAAATTAAGTTTGATGATCCTATTAAAGGATTTGGAAAATTTTCATCATTTAACATGTATAAAATTTAATTGGGAATCATACCCCAATCATTTCATCCTGATTAGATACATAAAGTAGGAAACTGTAATAAAAGAATACATATCTGAGATTTCAAAATTCTACCCCTCTTCGTTGGATTGATTCATAGTGGAATTACTACTTAGCCTTAAGTGACATCCCTAAGATGCCAATGGTAGGAAATAATTGCCAGTGTCTTCAATAAAAATGGGGGATGATTTACCTAAGAGAAATAAAATAACCAAACCAAACCCATTACAAACAAATAATCACTAAATGGTGCATGATAATAATGTAAGAGAAGTCAAATTAATTCCATTGATAACAAAAGAAAACTACAATAGAGTACCTCATCATAAGGCTGATAACATCAATGTAAAACCGAAAGACAAAACCAAAAAACCTCAAATATATCACACAAAACTCCAAATATCCCAATATACGCCATGATCCAAATCCAAATAGAGGCCTAAGTATCGTGAAGAATCACTAAATAAATGTGATACATTCCATTTACCCATATCTTGATAGGCAATATCTATAAAATCAGCAAAGTTCTAAAGTATGTGTGAGAAGTTAAAGTTAATATGTTTTACCCAAATGACTTACCTACTCACGCCATTGATATAGAACATTATAACACATTTGTATAAAAAAAATTATATAAAACCATTGTAAATAGTTCAACCATCTGTAACAAAGAAAAACCATTACATACCAAAACAGTTTCAATAGGAAACAAACAAACAATTATTGAAACCATTACACATTCCTTTTGGCATACCTATTCCATGATTCACACACACACACATTAATGACTCACTGACAGTTTTGTACTCATGAGTGATTTCTCTTCCATCCACTAATTCATCCTAAATTGTTCAATCTCCCTCTGCCCCAATGAAGCATTCCCCTTATTTAGGGTCATGCCCCTTTTTACCGTAATGGTACATGCCTCTTATTTAGGGTAATGTCGAAAGCATGAACTCACACAACACATTTATAAAAAAAATTAAATCATCCATTTCAATCAATTTAAATAAAATCATTATTTTATTCAAAACCATTCAAATAAATGATTTCCATAAATCCATAAAATCTATATTTTAAAATCAACATTTAAAAATCAATAAAATAACGAACTTTTCCCAAGCAATTTTCATAAATCTAAAAATCCAGAAACCATCAATAAAAAAGGTTTCTATAATTATTTTTGCAACAATTTAACAATAAATTTTAATAAATTTAAATAATTTCAGTCTAATCATTCATTTTTTTTATAATAGGATTCAAGAGTGAATCCACCTACCAATGGAATTATGAAAAATTGAAAAACAACATGAATTTTTCAAAAAACCATGGTTCAATCTCAAAAAACATAACATATATCACTTTCTCTAACAATAAAACAACCATATATAATCATTCTTGGAATCACCCATCACATATATATTCCCAATGGTCTAGATGTAGGATTTATATTGAGAGAGAATATAAGTAGATCTAAAAAAACTAATAAAAATAAAGAATTACTAAGGGAATCGAGCATCAATGCACCAAGAATTGACTTTAGATTACTTTCAGTTCATAGTGGAGAGACTCTACAGCCTTTGGGAGGATTAAAAATTTACCTAGGGTAAAAAATAGTGAAAAATGAGAGCCTTAGTGGGGAAAATTTTGGGTCCATTTTTTAAGGATATCGCTTTTATACAAGGAAAGGTTAGTCGCACAATTATGAAAATTTTGTGTTAATCGGGAACCAAATGTTTCCTTATGGAGCACCACAAATGGTTGTCCCACACGTTTAAAAAACAATGCACCAACTAGGTGGAATCCCTATGTCTTAGTTTCTATGGTTTATCATGGGTGCTCACACAGTCTTGACAATTAGTGAACCTTATTGTACACCTATGCAGAAACCCATGTTTTACATTTCATGTGTTTCTATTGGAAGTTCATGGATTACACTAACTGTGTTCAAACCATTAACCTTTATAAAAGTCACAAAAACATTCCAAACTTCTTCATAAACCTACAAAGCTTCACCCAACAACATTAAAAAATTAATAAGAATAATGAAAGGGTTATTTACTTGAATCTAAGAGTGCGAGATTCTCCCCACCATTAGCATTTCTATCATTAGAAAGTAGAAAACCATCATATCTCTAAAATAGTTTAGGAAATTTCATAACCATTTACTTCGTGCATTCCTAGGTTTCTTTTTTAATTTTACCGTGTTTCCAAAAATCTTACAATATCCCTTTTCTTTTTCCAATAAATATTTTTTCTTGAATATCCATAATATGAACTAGAAAAGGCACCAATGAAACATCCAACTCTAGGTCAATGTGATCCCATTACATCACATGGTAATTACCATGATGAGACCTTTTCAATTTATATTCTTGAAACATATTATTCACCACACAAAATCAGGGTAAAAATTCCTAAAATTAGGCCACCTCCCAAACCTATTTAGGTATTTCAAAAAGGTCAATCTATTAAAGAGATAACATGACCTACTACCCTAACAGATGATGTATAAGCCTTAGAGAGAACCTAAAAAACACATGATCACTCACCTCAAATAAGAGTGGATATCGATGATGATCCGTATATAATTTTTGATGATTTTGAGTCCTTTCCATTCATTTCTTGATCAACTAAATCATCTCTATTATCTCTTAGAAATGTCTTGGACCAAAAAGTGTGGTCACACCTATTTCCACCAAACAAAGTGAAGAACAACAATGAACCTATACAACGATTCAAAAAGATCCATATATATCATGGCCTGATAACTATTATTATATGATTGCTTTTCTAAAATTACATTCTTCTCCCATGAGCCATTGAAATTAATTACACAAACAAATAAAATTTCTTCCGAAGTTTGTATCACTCATTCGT
This sequence comes from Viscum album, assembly GCA_963277665.1. Taxonomy (NCBI): domain Eukaryota; kingdom Viridiplantae; phylum Streptophyta; class Magnoliopsida; order Santalales; family Viscaceae; genus Viscum; species Viscum album. The sequence continues at coordinate 1,089,066,155 of OY728122.1, forward strand.
ATTGTCCATCCATTTGAGCAAGATACACCATAATCATGGTCAACTGAGTCCCAAGGTGTTACAGTAAGAAATTTAAGATATGAAAAATAAACAACATATCTCTCTCTCTAACACTATCTAAAGGGAACTCCATGTCACTTTTCCACTTCTCAGATATAGATTTTAGATAATTCATCCACCATATGAGATTCACAAATAGCGATTAAATGGAGAAAATTTTTGACCTATTCCACTATCACCCAAATTAAATATTCTTTTCAAACAATTATTGGGAGACCTATTAAAAAATAAATATATATATACTCCCTTTTCAAAAAAAGAATATTTAAAGACCATAACATACTGATAGGTCACTGATGCTCTTCATAAATATGCTAGCATGTTAAGAATATTGAAAAGAAATTTTTGACATTCCTTTTATATTGATCTAAAAAAATTGGTCCTTCAATGCCTTATACACTTTCTATATTTGAGGATGACTATACCATATCAAATGGTTGTAAGCATTAATAATTTTTTCTTGAAAATTCATAGGTCTAACTGTTCTATTTTGAAACCAAATAAATAAAATCCTATCGAGCTTCCATCGTTCAATGTTCTCCCCACCATTGAGTATTGATGTCATTGAAACACATTTCAAATCTAAGTTATGCGCTTCATTAACCATCTTAATCAAATACGGAATAAATAAAGCTAGAAAGAAAACCAAAATATTACACTAGTCTTCAAATTATTTGTCCATATAGGGTATCACCAACATCAAGTGCGAGTGATATAAAGCCTCATTTTCCAACTATGAATATGAATTTCTACTTAATGAATCTTCCACCAAATTTAATATACCTAGTGTGTAATTGAATTCAAAGGAAGATAATTGGAGAAAATATATTCATCTTATTTGTCTTATATTCAAGTTTATCTGTGATAAAATATGTTTCAATCTCTTATGATATGTAAACACTAAAAATTTCTCACAAAAGAGGTATTCACAACAAGTATTCAAAGAATAAACTACGATAGCTAACTCCAAATCATGTTTTGGATAGTTATTCTCATGGAATATTAACATCCGCGAGATATAAGAAACAACATGATCTCCCTAAATGAGAACACATCCCAACACAGCTCATGAAGCTTCACAATACACCATATACGCTTATCTCGATTCTAGAAATATCAAAATTGGTGCTAATGTAATATGAACATTAAGCTCTTGAAAAAAAATTTGGGATTCTAAATTCCATTTGAAAGTAACATTTCTCATTTTCAAAACTATCATGGGAGAAGATATTCTTGATAAATCGCGAAAAAAACATCAATAATAACCAGTCAAACCAAGGAAACTACGTATCTTCAAGACATTTTTGGATCTTTCCAGTAGATTACATCATATATCTTTTATGGATCCACAAAAACACCTATTATAGAGATTACATGGATAAGAAAATGTACCTATTGTATCCAAAAATCACAATTTGATAGTTTTTCATATAGATGATGATCTCTAAAGATTCCTAACATTATCTCCAAGTGTTTCTAATGATCAACCATTTTCCTTTAGTAAACCAATATGTCAGCCGAAAACACCAGCACAAATGAGTTCTAATACTTCTAAAATATTCATTTCACCAATGTCATAATGTTAATCGGTGCATTCATAATATAAAAATGAATAACCTCATATTCCTAATGGATATATCTAGTCCTAAAATCTATATTTGGAATATCCTCCTTCCAAACCCGCAATTGGTGATATCTTAAACACAATTAAATCTTATAGAACCACAAGGTTCCTCTTACATTATCGATAAAATAATCAATTAAAAGAAGTGGACACATGGTCTTTATCATATCTTGGTTAAGATTAAGATAATCCACACACAGCCTTAGATTTCCATATTCATTTTTGATAAACAAGACCGGTGCCCCTAATAGAGACTTGTTAGGATGAATAAATGCTTTAATTTCCAGCTCTTTCAATTAAAAATTTCGTTCCCTTTATTCTATTGGTTCCAATTTTTAAGACGGAAGGGAAATAGGAATGGTCCCCAAAGAAGAACAATCGAAAAATCCACTTTTCTTATGGGTGGAAACGATGGAAAATTCTTAGGAAATAAATCTCAAAAATGTTAAAAAAAATTGATAATAAAATGATATTATGAATATATTCCATATACTATAAAATAAATAATTCTAATTGGTAAAATATAGTTCTAACTGATGGTTTTAACAGGAATATTTCTACTTCCATTACATTTTGGCCTCCTCGATAGATATTCTCGACACCATCATTAGTCATAAAACTAACCCTTTGTGCAAAAAATTCGATGTTATCCTTGAACATAGTTAAGCAATCCATACCTACGATTATTTTATAGAAATATTTCTCAAGAACATATAAATACCATATCAACTGAGCACCATCAATAGTTATAGAACATTATTTATACATAAGGTATCAACATTCTCTTTAACTAAGAGGACTTTTCAGTTTTAAAATGGAATAAATTATCTTAGTATTAAAACCATGGAAATCAACACCATGAGAAGCAGTAAATGAACAGGATTCAGCAGTATCAAATAAGGCTTGCATAAGGGTAGAATTCAAAAGAATCGTACCTCTCACCATTAATTGTCAAGACTAATTTTCTATAATAACTTTATCAGTAACATTTAATTTCATAATTATTGCACTATGTTCTATATTTTCCTATTGATATTAGCCTTTTTGAGGGATCATGGTATTGATATAATCACCATGGCTATCTTTTTTCAACTGATGAGGATTATTCTGGAACCCTCATTATATTGAATCATATGTCATCTGGGACACATTAGAGGTTTCCCAAACACCTATCGTTGGAGAACTATGATAATAGCATTGAAGGTTCCCTATATGATTTCAATTATGACTTACTCTAGGTGGTTTCCTACACTCTCTCTTCAGGTGGTTGAAAGAACCTTTTTGGAAACATCCATCATTTATCTTGGGTATTGGAGGATGATTCACCAGTCTAGTTTTCCAATTCTGATTCATCCACATACTTTGGAAATAGGTGTCCCCCTTCCTCATTCTCTCAGCATTAGAGTTCCCATCATTTCCCATAGGTATCAACATTCCCCCTCCACCCATATTTCATGAGATTTCTCTTTCTTCCACTGTCTCCCTATTGACCATCTCTGTATAAACTATAATACAGATCCCAATAATCTTAAACTTAATTTATTTCCAAATCCTCGATTAAAATATATGTGCCTTCAAGGATGCACTAAAAGGAACTTTGGGTTGAAAGAAAAATAAATTCATGATTTATAATTATACTCTGTCACTAAAATGATTTCCTACTTCATGATGCAAAATTATCCTATTCATAAAATCTAGATCATGTGTGGATTTAATTTTTTATTAAAAAAATCATCAAAATCCTCTCATGAAAGTCCTTGGTCTAATATATCATGAACTTCTAAATCCCACCATTTTCATCAAATAACCTCCAATATATATGTCTTCAACTTGACATTCAGTTCCACTAGTGTTCCTAGAAATTAAAATATTTTATTTAACTTGTTCAGCCACACCTCTGCCTTCTTAGGTTCTGAATCTCTCTGAAAGAAGGGTGGATTCTTATTTTAGAATTGGAAAGAATGATCTGCTTAATTTTTTTCATTCCATAAGTTCCCTCTATCCCAAACCAGAAAATCTTGTACTATTCTCTAAATAAGAAATTAGTTCACCCCTAGGTTATGTGACACCACATTCTTAGAAGCTTCTTCTATTTGGATTCTTATATACATAACAACTTCCATTTTCAATAACACAATAAGGTCTATAAGTCTCACTCTCTAGGAAATAAAATCTTAACAATTTTCGATTCTTTCACATCACAAATATCACATAACATCTTTCAAAAATTCAACAATTATCGACATTCACCCATTACTTATAATTCCTAAGTCTTTATAAAATCAAACAATTTTAAAAATACTACAAAAATTTCGTTTTCAAAATATCAATTTTGAAAAACCATTGCATCATTTTTCACCCAATCATAAATCATAACTCAAAATGAAATTTTTACTCCTAGCAGTTATTAATTTCTAAAATGAAATTCTTGATCATATTATTGGCTAAACCCATGAAAATGAGATTAAATATCCTCTAATTTTCTCCAAAACACTTTTTTACACAATTCCTTATGACATGAAGTTTAGTAAAAAAAGTTTTTCTGCTTATTTTTATTCTTTAAATTTCAAGTCTCGAAAATCATATTTCTTTCCACCATCCCAACTAAAGGAGTATACCAAAATGAATTTCAATTCCAAGATTGGTATAACTGATAATATTTTTCACAAATGATATTATGACTGACCAAGACTGATTCCAATTTTTAGTCATAGACCGAACAAGCTGATAAAACATGAAACAACCCACCCATATTCATTATCATGAGTTAAAGAAAAATTGCAAGTTCACCTTAAGGGACATCTCCATGATGCCAAAATCATGAAATAAATGGAAAGGGATTCAATATAATTTGAAGTTGACTTTCCCTTATAGAAATGAAACTACAAAACCAAAGCCACCATAAAAAAATAATTACAATATGATGCATGATAATAATGTAAGACAACTCAAAATGATACCATTGATATCAAAACCAAACTACAATAGAGTACCACATTGGAAGAATACTAGCATCAAATTAAAAAGAAAAAATTAAACATAGAAAAACTCAATGTCATTAAATATAACTCCAAATCTCCAAAGATAATCCATGATCTAACTCTACATTGAGTAACAAGTATAATGAAGCACCACTAAAGAAATTTCACACCTTTACTTTACCTATATCCAAATAAAAATTGTCTACAAAATCAACAAAGTGAAAAATAGGGGTGAGTAATAAAACTCATTAGGTTTTCCCAAAATGAATTCCCTACTAATTCCACTCTGATATAATAATTTATCACATTTATATAAAACAATTTACTTAAAAATAGTTTAAATAGTTCAACCATCTATAATAAATAAAAAATGTTTTATTTCGAAAAATTTCCATGGGAAACAAAGAAATAATTATTTATACCATTTTAAATTATTTTTGGCATACCCATTCCATGACACACACATAACCACACATGCATGCTTCAATAACACATCAATACTCAGGAGTGCTTTCTCATCCATGTAAAAAGTCATCAAAAAGTGTCCAGTCTCCTTATGACCTAATAAAAAAAGTCCTTATCCATTTTCAGGTCCCTTTTTACCAAAATGGTATATACCCCTTATTTAGGGTTATGTTTAAATCATGAACTCACACAACCCCAGTATTCCAAAACCATTTCAAATCAACCATTTCAATCCATTTCAATAAAACCTTTTACAAAAAACATTAAAATAAACCATTTTAATTAATCTTAAAAATTGATATTCTTAAATCAATATTTAAATATCATGAAAAAAATTACTTTATACAATCAATGTCTATAAATACACAAACCATCACTAAAAAAGTTTTCTACCATGATTTTCACATTAATTTCACAATACACATCAATTAATTTAAACAATTTCAAACTAATCCTTCAATATTTAATAATATGAGTCAGTATTGAATCCAAAAACCTTGTAAATTATGATTAAAATGAAGAATGAAAAAAATTATTCACCAAAATTGGTTTGAATATTATAAAAAAAATCTTTGATGTCTTTATCTAACAATAAAACAGCCATATCACATCATGATTAGAATCACCAATCATATATCAATCCCAAAAGGACAAGATCAGGGATTTTAGTAGAGGAAAAGAAATTATATCTACTAAAAACAACAAAAAATGAAGACTTTCCATTTGAATAAAGCTTCAATACATCAATAATTGCATTCAAATTATTTTTGGTTCGAAGGGGAGAGACTCTATAGACATTGGGAGGATGAAAAAAAGACCTAGGGTCAAAAATATTTAAAAATGAAAGAATTATATGTGAAAAAAGTGAGATCCACTTTTTGATGATCACACTTTTAAACCATGCATAGTTAGTTGCACGGTTTAGAAAAACATGAACTAACAATGTACCAACTTCTGCCTCAAGGAAAACCTCACACGGTTGTCCCACATTATTAAAAAAAACTAATGAAGAAATTGTACATAATCCATCAATCCTGGTTTTCATAGTTTCTCACGGGTGAATGCATGGCCTGGCCAAACTGTGTTCCTAATCATGTGCCTACCCAAAAGCTCCCATTTATCCTTACACGGTTTCTATAGGATTTACACGGTTTCCACTAACCATTCAAAAATCGTTCTCCTTTAGAAAATTCAAAAATAATTACAAAAGTAATCAAATCTCTCCAAAACTTCACCCAAGCACATCACATACTTAAAAAGCATAATGAAAGGGTATCTTACTTGAAACTGGGGGGGATACATTCCAACTACCATTGTCCTTTCTATCCCCCAAATATTGAAAAATTCACTACCTTGAAAGAGTTTAAACCATTTCATGACAATTTTCTTCTCTCATTACAATGTTTCTTCCTTAATTTGACCATGTTTCCAGAAATCCCATGCTAGACTGTTGCTTATTCCACAAAAGGTTTTTTCATTCCTATCCATAATTCACATTGGAAGAAGAACCAATTAAGTATCCAACTCTAGGTCAACGTGATCCCATTGAATCACTTTGTTAGGATTAGGATGATACTTTTTCAATTAAGATAAATGAAACAAATTATTCACTTCCCTGAACCATGGTGGAAATGTCAACCATTATTCTACCTCAACAACCAGTTTATGTGTTTCAAAAGGAACTATGTATCTGGGAGATAAATTATAATGCTTCTTAAAATGATAATTTCCATAGAATATAGAGATCCTCAAAAACACATGACCACTTTCCTCGAATGAAAACAACTATTGATGATGATCCGCATATGATTTATGATGACACACAGCCATGTCCATCCATTTTTATATCAAATGAATCATCTTCGTTATCTCTTGGAAAAGGCTTGGACCAAAAAGTAAAGTATCACATGTTTACACCCAACAAAGTGATGAAATATAAGTATTCAATACAATTCATCAAAAGGATCCATATGTATTGAGGAAAAATAACTGTTATTATATGAGAACTCAATTAATGGTACGTGCTCTTCCCATGATCCACTGAAATCCATTCCACAAGCATATAGCATGTCTTCCAACATTTGTATCATCTGTTTGGATTTTCCATCCTGTTGAGGATGATACTCCATACCCATGGTCAACAGATTCCTAAGGGGATTTTAGTAAGGACTACCAAAAATAAGGCGCAAACCTAAGAAATTTATATAACACTATTGAAACAGGTACACCATTCCTCTTTACTACATCTCATATATAAATCTTATAAAATTCTCACACCATTTGAGATTCATGTATATGGATGAAATGGGATAAATTCATGAGTTGATCCACTATCACCCATATGACATCATGTTTCTAAACCATTCGTGGGAAAAAATTTAAAAAAAATCCATACCAATCTACTCCCATTTCAAAACATGAATAGGTAAATACCATATCATACCTGATGTTCGCTTATGGTCTGATGGAACCTTCTAACCAGCTAATTATCTAGAAACAAACTCTGCCACTTTACTTTAAATAGTAACCCACCAAAACATTGTTTTCAATGAATTATAAATATTCTATATTCCAGGATGAACAAATCATCTCGAATGGTTGTAAGTATGAAGAAGTTTTTCTAGATAATCCATATATATAAACATATGATTTTGAAACCACTAAACTAAAATCCTACCCAACTTCCATCTCTCAATGTTCTCCCCACCATTGAATTTTGACGTCATTGAAAAAAATTATGAATTGGATGTTTGTGACTCTTTAACTATATTTAAAAAATCATGAATTAACAAAAAATAAAATAAAACCACAATACTACCTCATTCTTCACATTTCATGTTCATGTCGGCTATCACTAACATCAACTAAGACTGATCAGAAGCCCCCTTTTCCAAATGAGCATATGAATTTATGCTTAATGACTCATCCATTGAATTGCCTCTACTGATTTTATATATAAAGTAAATGCCAATAATTTTTATATACTCTATCTATCTTATTTTTCTCAGATTCAAATCCCTTCATGAGAAAATATATTTCAAGATCTTATGATTAGTAAAAACAGAATATTTCTCACCAAATGTGGTATTGATGAAAAGTCTTCAATGTATATACTATGAAAACCAACTCAAAATCTTGTGTTGGTTATCTATTCTCATGTAATCAGAACTCACTTGTGCCATAATAACAACATAATCTCTCGGTATGAGAAATCATCCAAACCTAGATCCCGAAGAATCACATTACACCAAGTACCCTTGCCCCAATTCCAAAAATGTCAATATTGGTTCTGATTTAAGGTTAATTTAAGCTCTGGAAAATACTTCTTACATTATTCTTTCCATTTGAATGAAAAAACATTCCTTGTTAAGGATTTCAAATGAGATTCTAGTCATGATAAATCTTGAAAAAAAATATCAGTAATAACAAAACATACCAAGGAAACTATGTATCCTAAAGAAATTCTTTGTCGGCTTCTAAGATATTGTTGCTTCTATATTCTATGGATCAATATAAAAAACTCTTTTAGAGATTAAATTCTCATTTAAATGTATTTATTGTTTCCAAAAATCATTCTTTGAAAATTTGGAAGATAAAAATTGATCTCAAAATATTCTCAACACTATTGCCAAGTGATTACCATGCTAATCCATTTTCATTAAATATAGAAATATGTCATTCATAAACCCCCCACAAAAGATTCAAGATGAATTTTAAATATCCAATTCACTATTTACATAAAGATGTATGGTGCATTCCTAATATCTAAAGGCATTACAACACATTCTTAATGTCTATATCTATTACTGACAGATGTTTTTGGAATATCATTCTTCCAAACTGACAATTTTTTATATATTGAGTGAAATCAAATATTAGAGAGCCATTGGGCTACCCTAAATTGATTGAACATATCATAAATTTGTGGAATTGGATAATTTTTCTTTATCGAAACTTGGTTAAGCTTATGATAATCCCAAACATCATTAGAGTTCCATTATCCTTTTTGAGAAACATGTTCGGTGCTCCCCCAAAATACATGTTCGGTCAAATAAGCCCTTTACCTTCAAGCTCTTCCAAATGCAATTTTACATCCCTTAATTCTATTAGTATTATCTGGGTAGAGGAATGGTAAATAATACTAGCCCCTGGATAGAGATCAATTGTAAACTCCACATTTATTTTTGGTGAAAAACTTGAGAAATTCTGGAGAAATATTTGGAGAAACTGATCAAAGATTTCTAGAAAACTATAATTCTTGATCTATTCCATTGATTCCAAAGTCAATGCTTCTAATAGGTATGATATTATTCCAACTGCTAGTTCCAACAAGCCTATTTCACCTTCCTTTACATTTCAGTCCTCTCTAAATAGATTCTCGACACCATCATTTGTCAAAATAGTGACCCTTCATGTACAATAGTCGGTGTGATCCCTAAACATAGTTTACCAATCCATGCCCATTATTATTTCACAGACATCTATCTCAAGATCATAGAAATCCCATCCCAACTTAGATCCATCAACAATCATAGAATATACTTTAGAGATAAAGTTTCGACATTCTCTTTAACCAAGAAGACTTTTCAGTTTTAAAATAGAAGGAATAATCTCAGAATTTAAACCAAGAAATTAAATAGCACAAGAAGAAATAAATGTATGGAATTCACCTATATAAAAATAACTCATAAGGGTAGAATTTAAAATAATCATACCTCTCACCATCAATGGTACATACTGATCATCCCCAATATCTTTCTCTACTCTACATAATTTCTTACATGCTACACTTTTTTCTTTAGGTCCTTGTTTATATTATCCATGTTGAGGGGTAATTATAATCCTAGAATCACCATGGATAGCTCGGTTCTACTGATGACAATTGTTTTGCTTCCCTTATCCCATCAAAGCATACAACATCAGGGATACATGAGAGGTGTCCCAAATTTCCAACCTCAGAACAATGTGATAATAGCGATAATGATGTCCCATATGATTGCAATTGTGACATGATCTATGTGGAGTTATACAATATCACTTCACGTGGTCGAAAGAAACTCTTTGGAAACATCTATATTTTCTCATGGGTTTTGGAGGAAGATTCATCGATCCAGTTGTCTGGTTCTATGTTATCCTCTACTTTGGAAATAGGTGTCCCTCTTCTTCTTTCTCTAAGCATTAGAGTTCCCACCATTCCACATAGGTATCAACATGATTCCTCCACCCATTTCTTCTAAGATTTCCATTTCTTCCAATTTCACCCTATAGACCATCTCTATATAATCTATTATACATTGCCAATAAATTTTTGAGTGAATCTTTTTCCTCATCCCCGGTTCAAAAATGTGTTCCATAAAAAATGTGCTAGTAGGAGACTTGGGTTAAAAGTGGACTAAATTCATGAATTTATCCATATACTCTATCATTGAAAGGCTCTCCTACTTCATGCCAAAAAAGTATGTCATTATGGTAATCCCAATCATGCGAGGATAGAATTTTTTTTGAACAATTTTTTAAAATCCTCCCATGCAAGGCCTTGTTTTAATTTTCCCTAAACCACTAAATGCCACCATTTTTTTGAAATATCCTTCAACATATACATCTCCAACATGACATTCAACATTTTTGGTCTGACAAGGAAATCAATGACTCTATTTTTCTTATTTAGACACACCTCTTCCTTCTCTGGTTCCAAATAAATGTGACATATGGGTGGATTCTGATTCAAGAACTAGACATAATGATCCACTTTCCTTGGTGAACCCATTTATTTCCCTCTATGAACATTCTGAAATGCATAGACAATAATACAAACCAACTCTTGGTTCACCTGAGGCCTAGGTGCAACCACATTTTCAGTAACTTCTTCTGGTTGGTTTCTTCTATGCATAATGGGTTTCATTTTTTACAACACAACAAACACAATAAGTCTCACTCTCTAGGAACTGAATATAGGATCCCGTCTTTTTATAACATAAACTTTCATTTCATTACACGGAACTGAGGATCTTTAAGGTTTATTGTCTTGGAAACAAGGAACACAATACCTGAAAACAACATAAAAAATTCTTCTTAAACACTTGAAATGCTTCTCCTTAAAGTTCATCCTAGGTTCATTACTTCATCTCATAACCTGGGGACATAAATCAAAAGAAAGGGTGAGCAGAAGGCCCAGTAAGGGATACAAGAGAAACATTTTACATGTGAACTTGAGATACATCAATAAGGACATGAAAAGAACTTTAAGGCATGAGAAAGAATTCATGAGATATATCATAATAAAAATAACATTTTTCATAACTTGAATATAAGGCTACAACATTTAATATTGACAATCATTTCGTTTCACTAAGGTTATCCCCAAGGTGTCATTAAAAATTACCAAGGTTATTCACCAAGGTATCAGTCTAAAAAGTCATCTCTAGAGATTAAGTCTTTACCCAATGCATTGGAGCACTATCTGGGAACACCCTTGACATGTCTTTATTATCATGTGAGCCAGATATATCATCATAAATCATTTCATAAAAAACCCATATATAATAAAAGAAATGGGTTTCATTTCATAATCATAATTTTTAAAAACTGCTTTAAAGACATGATCTTTATGTCACTTTAAACCCACGGAAAGGGAAAGCGGGTTTCATGTATGTAAATCCCAGAATTTAAAATAGAAAATTTTGATATATATGTGAATACCCCTATAGAAATAAGAGCTTTTAGTATTCACTTTATAACATAGAATAATTTTGAGAAAAGAGAGAGGCATTTTGAGACGAAAATTCTGCAGCATAACAGCTATGTTTCGGGGTTTTAGAAAACATTGAAAAGAGAGGGGACATGGGTGAAACATTCATAAATGACCCATAGAATAGTAGAGGGACAGAATACTAAGGATATGTGAACATGTTAATGAAATGTTAAGGACATAACATTTGAAATGAAAAACATGGAAGGAAGACAAAAATTAGATTTCTCTTATGAAAATTCGGCAGCCTAACGACGTCACTTAAACTTCAACAAAAAATGAATTGAAAAGATCAAATAGGGTCCCTCATGATATGAAAATAAGAGTTCAGTATGATAGATATAGAGATCATACCCCAAAATAATTAAAAAGTAACATGAAAGACTTGACATGAAAGTATAACTTTGAAAAGAATGAGAAGGGTGAAAGAATCCCCTTAAAATTTCGGCAGCCTAACGACGCCACTTAAACATTATTAAAACGAATTGATGAGAGAAATATGGCGTCTATCATCATATGAACATGAAAAGGGAATTAATATGAATATATAAGAACATCCTCCAACATATGAACATGGAGTATAAAAGAAATGTCATAAAAGAGATTACTTGAAAAGAAGAGAGAGGTCGAATCCCTTACCTTAAAACGTAACTCTTAAAACTAAAAGGTTTAGACCTTGAGGGCTTGGGGGCACCTTGGGAGGACTCCTTGGGAGGTAAGGAGTCTAGAACTTCGTTGGGGGAGAGTTGGGAGTGAAAACTAAAGGAGAAAAGGGTGGGTATTTTTGTGGAAAGTGAGGGGACAAGGCATTAATGGCCAAGGGACACCTCACAAGTGCTTTTCTCAAAACCATGTGCTCTCCCATGGAATATACCATGGAGTTAGGCCACATGGGCCCCCCAAAACAATAATTCATCACCCTTGGCCGGCCAAATCTTAAAATATCTCATGAAATCATCATGACATAGTTATGATGTCATTAAACATACCGAAACCCTAAAACTATATTTTTACTATTCACTGAAAATTCAACTTTCTCAGAAAAATCCCAAAATTTCAGCTTAACCAAATATCGATGCTCTAAGTACATTTATGGCCTCCATTTTATAAAAATAATTTTCGAAATATTTTTAATTTAATTTTTAAATAAAAGCACTATTCATCGAGAATTCAATTTTTCTAGAAAAATCCCCAAAAATTACCATTACATAATACCGATGCTCTGAGTTCAAAAATAAATCCAATTTTATAAAAATAATTTTCTAATTATTTTTAATTAAATTTTTAATTAAAAAACACTATTCACCCGAAAAAAACTAATACTTGACTAATAATTTATGAAACCGTTATTTGCCCATTTTATTGAATCTCATTACTTAATCAAGGTGTCTAAATTATATTAAAACATTATTTTAGTGAAATTACTTATCCATTTGGTCACATTACTAATCCTAAGCGTAAAATCACTATTTACATTTTACTATTCATCAAAAATTAAGTTGATCTTATTAGACTCTAAATTCTTACTGAACACTTTTGCAGAAGACCATTTTTTGAAAATCATTACACATAATTAATTATTTAGGGTTTACATAAATATTTTAAAATATCCTTTTGTCAAAATTCATCAATAAAATACAACCTAAAATTATCCGGACATTTGAAATTTCACAAACATCACTAAAGGAAGAAATCTCAATTCATTCATCCCAAAGGATTACACAAAGAAGCTAGGGTCTCATCACATAGCCCCTTATAACACCAGCATATGACCTAAGTGTAAGATGTGCTATGGTGAGAGAATATGAGGGAGGCTCAGATAACATTGCCCTAGTAGTAATATCTACTAACTTGAACTTCTCCCGTAGGTGTTTCTATTCAAGCTTGACACGCTGGAGTTCGGCTTGGGCTTGGTCCAATGTGAATCCCAAAGATGCCACCTCCTTCCCAAGCTCTGATAAGTGGGCTTCATAAGGTTTGAGTCTACTGGATGAAGCCATGGACTCCTCTTTCTGTATTAACCATTAACATCTCTATTAAATCATTAAGAGTAAGTTAATATACTATTTAAAAAGTTTGGGTCGTTACATTCTTCCCCCCTTAAGAAATTTCTTCCTCGAAATTTATACTTGGGGCCTAGTTGAAAAGGTTAGGGTTCTTTTGCTTTATTATTTCCTCAGGTTCCCAAGTCGCTTTTTCATATTTATGATTCCTCCACAACACTTTCACAAGGTGGGTAGTCCTGTTTCGTATAACCTTTTCTCTAGGGTCTAAGATCTCCACTGGTCGTGCCTCATAAGAGAGGTCATGTTCCAGTTGTACCACCTCTGGGTTCAATACATGCGAAGGGTCAGGTATGTACTTCCTCAAGAGAGATAAATGGAAGACATTGTGAACTTGAGCTAGGTTCGGTGGAAGTTCTAGACGATAGGCCACTTCTCCTATGCGATCAAGGATTTCATAGGGGCTAATGTACCTAGGGCTGAGCTTCCCTTTCTTCCCAAACCGCATGACTCTCTTCCATGGAGAAATTTGAAGGAAGACTTTGTACCCACCACCAAACTCCAAGTCCGTTCGACGATTGTCAGCATAGCTCTTCTGCTGACTCTGAGAAGCCGTTATGTGTTGTTGGATGGCATGAACCTGTCCCGTCATCTCTTGCACGAGATCAGGCCCCAGAAGCTTCCTCTCACCAGTTTCATCCCAACAAGTAAGAGTTCTACATCGCTTTCCATACAATGATTTATAGGGTGCCATCTGAATACTCGAATGGAAGCTGTTGTTATAGGAGAACTCAATTAATGGGAGGTGTTGATCCCATCCACCTTTAAATTTCATTTAGCATATCTCAGCATGTCTTCGAGTGTCTGAATATTCCTTTCAGATTGGCCATCAGTTTGAGGATGATAGGCTATACTAAAATTCAATTCAGTATTCAGAGCATGTTAAAGACTTCTCCAGAATTTTGATGTGAATCTTGGGTCACGATCAGACACGATGGATAGTGGTACCCCATGCAGCCTCACCACTTCCTTTACGTATATCTTGGCAAGCTGATCTAGAGAGAAATCTTCCTGAATAGAGATAAAATGGGATGTCTTGGTGAGACGGTCCACAATAACCCATATCGCATTGTTTCCTTTGGATGTTTTTGGGAGATCAGTTACAAAGTCCATAGTGATATTATCCCACTTCCATACTGGTATGGGTAGTGGTTGTAATACCGCCTTAGGAAGTTGTCTTTCAGCCTTTACTTGCTGACACACCAGGCACCTTGTAGTGTAATTAGCAATCTCCCTCTTCATGTTATCCCAACAATAATGATCATGAAGGTCTCTATACATCTTAGTGCTTCCCGGATGTATAGAGAAAGTAGAGCTATGAGCTTCATCCATCAGTTCTTTCTTTATCTCCGGAATATATGGAACACATAGTATTGTACGAAATTTCAATACACCTTCATGATCAATATTGAAATCAGGGAACTTCCCATCTTTTACAGCCTCCAACTTCTCCTGCAGAAAAAGATCTTCTTTTTGAGCCTTCTTGATTTTCTCTATTAATGAAGGATGAGAAATCATTTGGGATAGGGTTGATGATGTCCCTTTCCTTATAATTCCCATGTCCA
The DNA here is from genome assembly GCA_963277665.1 of Viscum album. Lineage (NCBI taxonomy): Eukaryota > Viridiplantae > Streptophyta > Magnoliopsida > Santalales > Viscaceae > Viscum > Viscum album. The sequence goes on from OY728122.1 coordinate 1,089,081,661, forward strand.
GTTTTACTAGATCTTTAATCAAGGGATCTCCTAGGATGCTCATTGTTGCCAGAACAACAGGGTCTTTCCTGCTTAACGCATCCGCGACTTTATTTGCTCTTCCAGGGTGATAATGAATTGAACAATCATAGTCTTTAATAAGCTCCAACCATCTCCTTTGTCTCATTTTCAATTATTTCTGTGTGAAAATATACTTTAGACTTTGGTGGTTAGTGTATATATCACATTTCTCCACATAAAGATAGTGCCTACATATCTTTAGAGCAAAAACAACTGCTTCCAGCTCTAGATCATGCGTAGGATAATTCTGCTCATGAATCTTCAACTGTCGAGATGCATAAGCAATTACCTCGTCATTTTGCATGAGGACGCACCCAATCCCTTTCAGAGATGCATCACTAAAAATAACGAATCCTTCTCCAATAGAGGGTAGTGTTAACACAGGTGCAGTAACCAATCTCTTCTTCAACTCTTGGAAACTTTCCTCGCATTCCTTTGTCCAGATGAACTTAAACCCTTTTTGAGTCAACTTGGTTAGTGGATTAGAAATCCATGAAATGTTTTTCACAAACCTCTTACAATATTCCGCTAAACCAAGGAAACTATGAATCTCAGTTACTATTTTGGGTTGAGGACACTCCTCCACAACCATTGTCTTTGCAGGGTCAACCGAGATTCCTTCATTGGTTACGATGTGCCCCAAGAAAGCCACTTGTTGTAACCAAAACTCACACTTGCTGAACTTTCCAAAGAGCCTCTCCTTCCGTAGAGTTTTCAATATAACTCTCGTCTGATCTTCATGATCCTCAGGACTTTTTGAATATATCAAAATATAATCAATAAAAACTACCAAAAAGTTATCAAGGTAGTCCTTAAAGACTATATTCATCAAATCCATGTAAATAGAAAGAGAATTAGTCAAGCCGAAGGGAATAACAGTAAACTCATAATGCCCATATCTTGATCAGAAGGCAGTATTTGGAATATCTTCCTTCTTCACCCTCAGTTGATGATAACTAGATCGAAGGTCAATCATAGAGAAGAATTGAGCCCCACGAAGTTGGTCAAATAAATCATCAATTCTTGGAAGAGGATATCTGTTCTTCACTGTGATCCCATTCAGTTCTCTATAATCAATGCATAGCCGCATTGATCCATCCTTCTTCTTCACAAAGAGAACTGGTGCCCCCCAAGGAGACACACTCGGTCGGATAAACCCCTTCTCCAACAACTCTTGGAGTTGTTTCTTTAACTCTTCTAACTCCACATTTTCCATTCTATACAGGGTCTTTGATATCAGTTGAGATCCAGGTACGAGTTCAATGGAGAACTCTACCTCTCTTTCTGGGGGAGGTCCAGGTAACTCCTCAGTAAATACATCCCTGTATTCTTGAACAATTGGAACATCTTCTATTGGTATGCTTTCTTTTCCTTCATCATCATCACCGATTAACTCCATAAAGAAAGAAATAGGAGGTGCTTCTAGATAGGGATCAGTTCAGGATATCTCTCCTTCGAAGATAACTGTAGGTTGTTTATTCAAGACTACTGAGATTTCATTACTTATGCATTTTATCATAGAATTATACTTTGAGAGCCAGTCCATCCCTAGTATAACGTCGAATTCCAACCTGGGAATGACTACTAGATTGTCGATAACATTGTGCTCAATAAAGTAAACACTAGAGTCTCTAAACACTGTTGATGCATGAAAAATCCCACTTGGAGTCTTGACTGACAAATCTACCTCAAAAAATTTGGAGATTGATTCTATATTCTTTGCAAACTTGGAAGAAATAAAGGAATGCGTAGAACCAGAATCAAACAAAGTAGTTACTAGTTTTGAGAGGACAACAAGAGTAACTGCTACCATGTCATCCGGAGCTTCAAATTCAGTTGTTGTGATAGCAAAAGCACGACCTTGCTCCTCTGGGCTTTGCTGAGGTTGATGGTGATACCCCTACACTACCCTTGGATTTAGACAGAGATTAGCATAGTGACCAAGCTTTCCACACTTGAAGCAATGGACTTCGGGTAAGGCCATAACCATCTTTCCTCTGTCGTTAGGGTTGGGGAGTTGAGGCTTCACATCACTACGACAATTCCGAGCAATATGGCCTCCCCTTCCACACTTGTAGCACTTGACACTTCCGACCAAGAAGTTCCCCGGATGCTTCTTCCCACTCCATAGCTTCCATCTCTCCTCTAGGATTCGTGTTTTTGACCAGTGACCACCACTGATCAGCTTCTCCCTCTAGGCGATAAACAACAAGGGTGACTTTTTCTTGTTCTGAACAAAGGAGTACAAAAAAGATCTTTTCAATGGAGATTATCCATTGTTCCACAACCAAAGGGTCCATAGATCCACAGAATGATGGTGGTCGTTGACGAATGAAGGACTCAACAGTGTTGTTCCCTTCGTGGTGAGATCGGCCTCTCAGCTTGATTAAAGTTATTACTCATAACTTGAGTCAGTTGGTTCATCATTCGCATAAATGTTTCCATTCCGGATTCCATCGGAGGTCCATCAGCACATGGTGCATTGTGGTCACCATCGGCATGGTTCCTCCTATTGCCCGCCATTTTCTAAAAGAATAAAACCATAGTAAGAAAGTTATTTCATTTATTAATCTTTTAACTAAGACTTCATTCTTATACAATTAAACTTCTCTATAATTCCTTCATAATGATTCATAAAAGCTTGTGATTAACCAAACATATCCCCCGGGAGTGTCATAACCAAGAGTGCACCAAGGCCCGTTATCGTGCACCAATTCCCGTTCGAGTCTAGCTCAAAGCGGTGTTTTCGGGTTTTACCCCTATGTGCATCTGTGCCAGAGCCACCTCTACCTGCTCGTATCCAGAGAGGGATGTATTTGTTTGATAAACCACTCACTCAATACTTACCAAAATACCAGGAATTTTTCCTATATTTAAACTTTTCTATAGGGTTCTTCCTAAAGTTTTTATATGCTAATTTCCACAAATAACTAAACCATACTTTGATATCAACTATAACATCCCGTCTTTTTATAACATAAATATTGATTTCATTACACGGAACTGAGGATCTTTAAGGTTTAGTGTCTTGGAAACACGGAACATAATATATGAAAACAACATAAAAAATTCTTCTTAAACACTTGAAAGGCTTCTCCTTAAGTTCATCCAAGGTTCATTTCTGCATCTCATAACTCGGGGACATACATCAAAAGAAAGGGTGAGCAGAAGGCCCAGTAAGGGAAACAAGAGAAACATTTTACATGTGAACTTGAGATACTTCAATAAGGACATGAAAATAACTTTAAGGCATGAGAAAGAAATCATGAGATATATCATAATAAAAATAAATTTTGTTCATAACATAAAGATGTGGCTACAACATTTAATATTGACAATCATTTTGTTTCACCAAGGTCCATCCCCAAGGTGTCATTAAAAATTACCAAGGTTATTCACCAAGGTATCAGTCTAAAAAGTCATCTCTAGAGATTAAGTCTTTACCCAATGCATTGGAGCGCTATCTGGGTGCACCCTTGACATGTATTTATTATCATGTGAGCCACATATATCATCATCAATCATTTCATAAACAACGCATATAGCATAAAATAAATGGGCTTCATTTCATAATCATAACGTTTAAAAAAACTGCTTTAAAGACATGATCTTTATGTCACTTTAAACCCATGGAAAGGGAAAGCGGGTTTCATGTATGTAAATACCAGAATTTAAAATAGAACATTTTGAGATATATTTGAATACCCCTGAAGAAATAAGAGCTTTGAGTATTCACTTTATAACATAAAATATTTTTGAGAAAAGAGAGATGCATTTTGAGACGAAAATTCTGCAGCATTTCAGTTATGTTTCGGGGTTTTAGAAAACATTGAAAAGAGAGGGGACATGGGTCAAACATTCATAAATGACCCATATAACAGTAGAGGGATATAATAATAAGGATATGTGAACATGGTAATGAAATTTGAAGGACATACCATTTGAAATGAAAAACATGGAAGGAAGACAAAAATTAGATTTCTCTTATTAAAATTCGGCAGCCTAACGACGTCACTTAAATTTCAAAAAAAAAATGAATTGAAAAGATCAAATAGGATCCCTCATGATATGAACATAAGAGTTCAGTATGATAGATATAGAGATCATACCCCAACATAATTAAAAAGTAACTTGAAAGACTTCACATGAAAGTAGAACGTTGAAAAGAATGAGAAGGGTGAAAGAATCCCCTTAAAATTTCGGCAGCCTAACGGCGCCATTTAAACATTCTTAAAACGAATTGATGAGAGAAATATGGGGTCTCTCATCATACGAACATGAAAAGGGAAGTAATATGAATATATAAGGACATCCACCAACATAAGAACATGGATTATAAAAGAAATGACATAAAAGAGATTACTTGAAAAGAAGAGAGAGGTCGGATCCCTTACCTTAAAACATAACTCTTAAAACACAAAGGTTTAGACCTTGAGGGATTGGGGGCACCATGGGAGGACTCCATGTGAGGTAAGGAGTCCAAAAATTCGTTGGGGGAGAGCTGGGAGTGAAAACTAAAGAGGAAAGGGTGGGTATTTATAGGGAATGTGAGGGGACAAGGCATTAATGGCCAAGGGACACCTCACAAGTGCTTTTCCCAAAACCATGTGCTCTCCCATGGCATTTGCCATGGAGTTAGGCCACATGGGGCCCCCAAAACAATAATTCATCACCCTTGGCCGGCCAACCCTTAAAATATCTCATGACATCATCATGACACAGTTATGATGTCATTAAACATACCGAAACCCTAAAATTGTATTTTTACTATTCACTGAAAATTCAACTTTCTCAGAAAAATCCCAAAATATCACCTTAACCAAATATCGATGCTCTAAGTACATTTATGAACTCCATTTTATAAAAATAATTTTCTAAATATTTTTAATTTAATTTTTAAATAAAACCACTATTTATCGAGAATTCATTTTTTCCAAAAAAATCCCCAAAAATTACCATAACATAATATCGATGCTCTGAGCTCAAAAATAAAGTCCATTTTATAAAAATAATTTTCTAATTATTTTAAATTTAATTTTTAATTAAAAAACACTATTCAACGGAAAAAAACTAATACTTGACTAATAATTTATGAAACCGTTATTTTCCCATTTTATTGAGTCTCGTTACTTAATCAAGGTGTCTAAATTATATTAAAACTTTCTTTGAGTGAAATTACTAATCCATTTGGTCACATTACTAATCCTAAGCGTAAAATCACTATTCACAATTTACTATTCATCAAAAATTACGTTGATCTTATTAGACTCCAAATTCCTTACAGAACACTTTTGCAGAAGAACATTTTTTTAAAATCATTACACATCATTTATTATTTAGGGTTTACATGAATATTTTAAAATATCCTTTTTTCAAAATTCATCAATAAAATACATCCTAAAATTATCCGGACATTTTAAATTTCAAAAACATCACTAAAGGAAGAAATCTCAATTCATTCATCCCAAAGGATTACACAAAGAAACTAGGGTCTCGTCACATAGCCCCTTATAACACCAGCATATGACCTAAGTGTAAGGTGTGCTATGGTGAGAGAATCTGAGGGAGGCTCAGATAACATTGCCCTAGTAGTAATCTCTACTAACTTGAAGTTCTCCCGTAGGCGTTTTCATTCAAGCTTGACATGCTCGAGTTCGGCTTGGGCTTGGTCCAAAGAGAAGCCCAAAGATGACACCTCATTCCCAAGCTCTAATAAGTGGGCTTCATAAGGTTCGAGTCTACTGCATGAAGCCATCGACTCCTCTTTTTTCATTAACCATTAACATCTCTATTAAATCGTTAAGAGTAAGTTAATATACTATTTAAAAAGTTTGGGTTGTTACACTGAAGGCTTGAAAATTTAAAATTCTACCACATCACAACTATCACATCTAGTATTTTCTTAAATTCAACACTTTTCTACAACACCCATTTTTAAAAATTCTATCATAATTTTTAAAATAATACCAATTTTAAAATACCACTGTCATTTCATTTACAAAATATCACATTTGAAAATAATATAAACATTTAAAAAAATAAATTTTTTCACCAAATCATAAATAATTTGTCATAATTAAATATACACTCCTAGTGTAAAATCATATATAAAATTTTTGTTTTTCTCATCTCATCAGCTAGACCCATGATGACAAGAATACATATCTTATAAGTGTATACAAAATGAATATGTACCTAATTCCCTAGAAACATGAGGTAATGTTTAAAATGGATAGCTACTTTTTTATGCTCTAAATGTCAAGTCCTAACAACCCTATTCATTTATCCTATCCCAAATGAAGGAATAAACTAGAATGAATTTCAACTATAATACCGACACAACTGAAACCATTTTCCCCAACCAATATTAGGACTGACTAAGAATCCACTTGTAAGTCAAGGACTGAACAAGCTGATATCACATGTTACATCCTTCACCTCTTCATTGTCTTGAGTTGAGGAGTAATTTATAATTTTCCTTATGTGAAATCTATTTAATTTCAAAGGTTAGAAATAAATTTGATGGAATTTAGTAAAATTGGGTGGGGGGTTACTTTCCCTTAGATAAATAAAAAAACCAAATCCAAAATAATGAAATACCCAAAAAATGATGAATGATAACATGTAATACAACTCAAAGTAATACCATTTATATAAAAACCCAACTACAATAGCGTACCATAGTGAAATACTAGTGACATAAAATTACAAAGTGTAAGACAAAACCAACAAAACTCGAAGACATCAAACATAACTCCAATTCTCTCAATAAGATCTATGATCCAAATCCATATTGTGGCCCCAAGTATTAAGAAGCCCGACTACAAATTATGATATATTTCCTTTACCTATATTATAATAGGCAATATCTAAAAAACCACCAAAATGCCATAGTATGGGGTAGGTAATGAAACATTGTTGTGTTTTTCCAAATGGATCCCCTACTCATGCCACTTGGAGAAAACAAGTTTGCACATTTATATAAAACAATTTATATAAACCCATTTAAATAGTTCAACTATCTATAAAAATACAAATAGCATCATACCGAAATAGTTTCTAAGGGAAATAAACCAACAATTCTTTAAACCATTTCACAATCCTTTTTTCCATACCAATTCCATGATTCACATGCACACCCCCATATGCATTCTTCACTGAGAGTTCCATACACATGATTGGTTTCTTATACATCCACTAAGTATTAAAAATGTGTAAATTATCCTTTTTCCCCAATGACACATTCCCCTTATATAGAGTCATGTCCCTTTGTACCCAACAATACACACCCCTTATTCAGGGTCATGTCGAAAGCATAAACTCAAAATATCCACATATGCGAAAAAAAATTCAAATCAACCAATTCAATCCATTTCAATAAAATTATTATTTTATTCAAAACCATTCAAAAAAACCATTTACATAAATCTAGAAAATCCGTATTTTAAAATCAACATTTAAAAATCAAGAAAACAAAGAACTTTGCAAATCCAAATACCATAAATCCACAAATTTAAAAACCATTAATAAAAAAGGTTTCCAAAATTATTTTCACATTAATTTGACAAACATTTTCCTTAAATATAATTATTTCAAACTAATATTTCAAGATTTAATAAGAAGAGTTGACTATGAAGCCACCTACCTCATGAATTATGATGAAAATGAAGAACAACACAAATTCTTCAGCAAATCTCGGTTGAATCTCCAAAAACCACCCTAGATATCTTCACAAAATAATAAAAAACTTGGTCTCATAAATTTCTTCATAACCAGTCATAGATCTATCCCCATTGAACTAGATCTAGGATTTACAGAGAGGGAATAGAATTAGATCTAATTTGAACTTCCAAAAACAAAGACATACTATGGGAATCAGCTTTCAACACACCAAGATTTTCCTTTAAATAGCTTCTAGCTCGAAGGGGAGAGGCACTATAACCTTTTGGAAGAATAAAAACTTACCTTGGATCAAAATAGTCAAAAATGATAGGATTAGAGGTAAAAATGTGGGAGATCCAATTTTGTAGGATCTCACATTCAAATCGGTCACGGTTAGTCACACGATTAAGAAAATCGTGCACTAACCATGCGCTAGCCTTGACCTCAAGGAGCACCTCGCATGCTTGTCATGTACTATTAGACAAACTATGCCCCAACTAAGAAAAACATATATGTCCTACTTTTCTTAGTGTCTCCTGGTGTTTTCCTGTTCTGGAGAAAACATGTGTGTAATCGTTTACCTATACAGAATCCCATGTTTCACCTTGAATGGTTTCTTATAGGAGTTTCACGAATTTTAGTAATCATGCTCAAACTGTGAAACTTTAATAAAGTACCAAAATATTTCAAAAAATATTCAAATCCCTCCAAAACAACTCCCAAAAACATTATATACTTTAAAATCATAAAAATGGTTACTTAATAGAATCCAGTGGTGCTATATTATCCCCACCATTGGCCTTTCCCTACTTAGAATGTATACAATCATCTTTTCCAAGAATGCGTTCGGGCCATTTTCGGACAATTTACCTATCCCATTCCCAGTTTTCTTCATGAATTTGATAATGTTTTCACAAAAACCATACTAGAATGATTATTTTTTCCTGAAATACTTTTTTCCTACATATCCATAATTCACACCAAAAGAATAACCAATGAAGCATCTATCTTTAGGTCAACATGATTCCTTAGAATCAAAAGGTTAGGGTAGATTGATACTTTCTCAATTTATATACATGAAAAAGAAATTTCACTACACTAAACCATGGTGGAAATTCCAACCGTTATGCTAAATCACTAACTAGTTCATGTATTTCAAAAGGGAATATGTATCGAGAAAATAATTTTCTCTAATTCCAAAAATGATGATTTTTAAGGCTTGGAGAGATCCTATTGAACAAGTGATCACTTTCCTCATACAACAACGAATATAAATGATGATCTACCAACAATTTATGATGAATCTAATCCATGTCCATCTATTTCCTGATCAACTAAATAATCTTCATTGTTTCTTGTACAAGGCTTGGCCGAACACGTGATGTCTCACCCATTTCCACCCGACAAAGTAAAGAATGACAAGGATGATCTTACAATGAATAAAATAGATCCCTTTGTTTCATTTCATTCTAATATTTATTATATGGTAACTCCCTTAATGGTATGTGCCCCTCCCATGATCCACCTAAATCCATTACATAATCTCGTAACATGTCCTATAGTATTTTTATCATTCATTTGGATTATTTATCCATCTAAAGATGATATTTCATAATAATGGTCAATTGAGTCACAAGGTCTTGTAGTGAGGACATAAAAAATGATATCTAAACCTTGTATCTATGTTTGACACTATGAAACCTAGTATACCAGGACCTCTTACTACTTCTTGGATATAGATTTTTGAAAATTCCTCCACCATATGAGATTCATGAATTGGGATGACTTCGTGAGCCAATACATTATCACCCATATAACATCATATTTTCAAATTTTCATTAGGAGAATTGTTACAAAATCCAAAGTTATATACTCTTATATCCAAACAAGAATAGTTAATGACTACAGTATATCTATTGGTCATTGATTCTCTACCTTAATCTACTAATAAGTTAAGCATCTCAAATCAAACATAGGAAGTTTCTTTTTCATACTGACCCAAAAAAATTGTGAATTCTATGCCTTAGACATATTCTATATTCCAGGATAAATATTCCATCTTTAATTTCTGTAGTAATGAAGAATCTTTTCAAGAATATTCATAGGTATGACCATCCGTTTTTAAAACCACAAAACTTCACACCTATCCAGCTTCTATCCCACAATGTTCTCCCCACCCATGGGTATTGATGTCATTTCAAACCATTTTTAATCAGACTTATGTACCTCTTTAACCATATTCACCAAATAAGGAATAAACAAAGTAGGAAAGAAAACTAAAACATTACCTTGGTCTTTGTATCCCAATTGTGTGTCAGTTATCACCGATACCAACTGCTACTGATCTATAGATAGTTTTTATAACTAAGAAAATTACTTCATAATTAATACATATACCCCCCAAATTTCCTTTACCAGGTGTATACATCATGTCAATGTCAAACATTTCATTATGCTTCATCCAACTTCTTTATCTCGGATTTTAGTAACATTGTGAGAAAAAATGTTTCAGGATCTTATGAACCATAAAAACATTATATTTTTCATAAAAGTGGCATTAATGACATGTATTCAAAGTATGGAATATGAAATCTAATGCCAAATCATGTGTAGGGTAGTTCTTATAATGTAATAGTAAATAATTAGAGTCATAACCAATAACAAGATCTCCCTATATGAGTATACATCCCATCCATGATCTTAAATCATTAAATTACACACAGAACCCTTGTCCTAATTCCAGCAATATCAAGATTGGTGCTAATGTAAGGAAAAAATTGAGTTATTTAAAATACTTATAACAATTATTATTCCATTTCAATGGAACATTTTTTCTTGTTTAAGAAATCATAGGTGTATATAGTCTTGAGATATCCTGAACAAAACATTAGTAATTACCAGCCAGACCAAGAAACTGCATATCTCGAAGACATTATTTCGTGGTTTCTAAGAGTTAACAACTCCAATATTCCCTATATCCATAGAGAAATAATTTTTAGAGATTATATTGATAACTAAATTTATCTATTATATCCTAAAATAAAACTTTGATGGTTTGGCATATAGATAATGGGATCGCAAGATTCCTAACACCGTCACCAAATGTTTCTCATGCTCATCCCTTGTCATTGAATACACCAATATGTCATCCAAAACCAGCACTATAAAGGACTCTGGATACTTATGAAATATCCAATTAATCAATTCTATGAAAACCACTATTTCATTCATAAGACTTAAAATAATTACTATATAATCATAATGTCCATATCTACTCCTAAAATATATCTTTGGAATATCCTCCATCCGAACCTGAAATTAGGGATATCACGCACATAATTTAATCTTATAGAAAAATTAGGCTCCCATAAATTTATTGAAGATATCATCGATGAATGGAAGTGGATAACGTTTCTTCACTGAATCATGGATATCCTTATGATAATCCACACACATCTTAAGAGTTCCATCCACATTTTTGAAAAAAAAGAATGGTGCTAACCCTAATGATGTTCTAGGATAAGTGAACACTTTTCATTATAGCTCTTCTAACTACACTTTCAGTTCCCTTAATTCTTTATATACCATATAGTAAAATGGAAATGATATATTATTGGTCCCCAGAAGGATATCAATTGTAAACTCCACTTCTCTTGAGGGTGGAAACCTTGATAAAGTCTTGAGAAAGACATCAAGAAACAAATCAAAAATTGCATGAAAAATACTATTCTCAATATATTCGACCAATTCTAAATTCAATGATACTAACTAGTATGATATTGTTCCAACTTATGGTTCCAAAAATACTATTCCACATGACTTTGCATTCTAGTTTCCTATAAAGAGATTTTTAATGCCATCATTAGTCATAAAACTAAATATTCATGTATATTAGTCGATGTGTTCCTTGAACATAGTTGAAGACTCCATACCTTGGATTATTTCAGAGAAAACCATCTCAAGATCATATAAATCCTATATCAACAAATCTACATCAATTTTTGTAGAACAATATTTACTCATGAAGGCTCCAAATTCTCTTTGATCAAGATGTGTTTTCATTTTTAAAATTTAATTCATAATTTCAACATTTAAACACATGAAATAAAAATCATGATAAGAAATAAATGAATGGAATACACCCATAACAATCAAAGATTATATTAGGGTAGAGTTCAAAAGAATCATACCTATCCCCATCGATTTCTAGATAGATCATCCAAAATAAATTTCTCATCTGGATATAAATTATTACTCACAAATTTTATTTATTTATTTACCTGTTGAGATTGTCCTTGTTGAGGGGTCATGGTATTCCAATAATCTCCATGGATATCTCTATTATACTGATGGGGATTGTTCTTATGTAGTTATCTTATCGAATCGTACAATGTTCGTGACATGAGAGAGGTTTTCTGAACACCTGATCTTTGACCACTTTGACAATAGTGTTGAAGATTCCCCATATGATTGCAATTGTGACATGATCTAGGTGGTGTTGTACACACTTAATTTATGTTATAAAAAGAAACTAATTAGAAATATCCCTAATTTATGATGCATATTAGAGGAAGAATAACTGATCTAACTATCTGATTTTGAGTCATCACATTACTTTTGAAATAGCATTCCCTCTTCCACTTGCTCATATAATTAATGTTCCTACAATTTTCTATAGGAAACAATATTTTTCCTCCACTAATAGCTCATGAGATATCCATTTCTAATACTGTTTTCCTATTGACTATCTTTGTATTATTTTTTATACACATCCTGGAAATCATTGAACGAATATCATTCCTTCTCCTCAATTCAAAAATATGTGCCTTCAATGAAACACTAGTGGGAACCTTGGGTGTAAAGTAGAATAAATTCATGAATTTGAAATCATACTCTATCACTAAAATAGTTTCCCAATTCATGCTAAAAATGTTCTTTGTTCAACCTAGGAAATGTGAGGATATAATTATCTCTTAAAAAGCTCTTTAAAATCATCCCAGGAAAGGCCTTGGTCTAATTTCTCTTAAAATGCTAAATCAAACCATAGGAATGAGAGATGTTTCAACATATACATTTCCAACAATACTTTTTTGCATTGCTAGTGTGCCATGGAATTTGAACATTTCATTTATCCTATTAAGACACACCACCATCTTCTCTAGTTCTAAATAACCCATACAGGTGGGAGGATTGTGCTTCTGAAGGTAGAAATAATGATACACTTACCTTAGTTTAACCCATTGGTTCCCTCTATCCACACCTAGAAAATATTAAAAAATACTCTAAACTAGCTGTTGGTTCACCGATGGCTCGGCCAAAGCCACATTCTCACCAGCATATTATTGTTGTTTTCTTCTATGCCTATTATGTCCTGTTTTCTATGAAACAAAAATCCCCATAAGTCTCATTCTCTTGGAACTGAAAGATTAAAAATTTCAAATTCTACCACAACACAAAAATCACAACAAGTCCTCCCAAAATTTAGAACTTTCCCATGTTCACCAATTTTGAAAATTCCATCATAATTTTTAAAATCAAACTATTTTCAGAATACCACTATAATATCATTTTAAAAATCTAATATTTGAAAAAAAAATTCATCATTTTTAAAAAATTATCATATTTTCACTAAATCATAAATCATTACTCAAAATATGATATGTACTCCTATGCGATGTCATTTCTAAAATTCTTGTTATGCTCATCTCATTAGATAAACCCATAACAATGAGATCATGTCTCCTATAAGTGTATCCTAAACAATTATGTACCATATTTCCAAGAAACATGATGTTTAGTATAAAAAGGTCTCATACTAATTTTTTAAGCCCTAAATTTCAATCCCTGTGAATCCTAATCATTTCTACCATTCCGACTGAGGGAATAAACTATAATGAATTTCCACACCAAGACCGATACAACTGATACCATTTATCCCAAATGATATTAGGACTGACCAAGACTGATTCCACTTGTAAGTTAAGGACTGAAAAAGCTGATACCACATGTAACATATTGCCCCTTCTCATTGGAATTATTCAAGAAACAATTACTACTTTTCCTTAAGATATATCCCTATGATGCCAAAGGATGGAAATAAATTCCAAGGGAATCAATAAAATTGGGGGAAAATTTTCCCTTAGAGAAATAAAACAGCCAATCCAAACCAACCATAATGAAATAACCACTAAATTATCAAAGATAACAATGAAAGACAACACAACATAATACCACTGATATCAAAACCCAACTATAAAAGAGAACCTTATTGAAAGACTACTAAAATAAAAGTATAAGGAGGAATAAAAAACCAACAAAACAAAAAGACATTAAACATAACATCAAATCACCCAACATGCTCCATAATTCAACTCCACATTGCAGCCCATGTATCAGGAAGAACCACTAATAAATTTGATACATTTCCTTTACCTATATTTCAAAAGATAAAATATTCAAAACCAAAAACAAGTAGAAGAAGGGGTCAGTAATAAAACTCATTAGGTTTTCCCCAAATGGATTCCCTACATACACCAGTGTGATAAAAAATTATCACATTTATATAAATAATTTATATAAAACTATTTTTAAATGTTTAACCATCTAAAATAAATTCCAAACTATTTCATACTAAAATAGTTCCCATTGGAATCAAACAAAAAATTCTCTAAACTATTTCACAAAACATTTTTGAATAGCCATTCCATTATTCACACACACGCCCAAATATGCATGCTTCACTAACATTTCCATACTCATGAGTGCTTTCTCATCCATCTACTAAGTATTCCCAAATTTCCTAGTCTCTTTGTTCCCAAAGGATACATACCCCTTTTCCAAGGTTCTGTTCCTTTGTACCCTAATGTTACTCAACCATTATTCAAGGTCACATCAAAAGTATAAACTCACAAAACCCAAGAATTACAAAACCATTTCACATAAACCATTTAAATCAATTTAGATCGATTTCAATTAAACCATTATTTTATTAAAAACCTTTCAATAAAATTTTTCAATAAATCCAACATATATTTTTTTTAAATCGACATTTAAAAATCAGGAAAACAAATAACGTTGAACAACCAACATACAAAAAATACAAAAGTACACAAAACATCACTAAAGAATAATTATACCACGATTCTAAAATTAATTTTACAATAAATTTCTTTAAATTTAAACAATTCTAAACTATTCTTTCATGATCTAATAAGTGGAGTTGAGAGTGAAACCACCTACCTTTGGAATTATGATGAAAATGAAGAATAATAAGATTTCTTAAACAAAATCATGTTTAATATGTAATAAATAATCTTAGATCTCTTTAACTAAAAAATACAATCTCATCATGATTCAAATCAACCATCTTAGATCTATCCCGAATAGACTAGATATTGGATTTCAGGAGAGGGAATGAAAGTAGATCTAAAACAATTCCAAAAATCAAAGACTTGACAAGGGAATCAATATTCAACACACAAATAATTTCTTTTGGATTGCTTTTGGTTCGAAGGGGAGATACATTTTGGCCTTTTAAGAATTAAAAACTAACCAATTGTCAAAAATAGTGAAAAACGAGAGGCTTATAGGTGGAAACAAGTGAGATACACTTTTTTAGGATATCAATTCTAAATTGTGAAAGTTTAATCATAAGGTAAGAAAAATATTGCATTAACTAAGAGCTAGCAACTACCTCAAAGAAAACCTCCCACTGTTGGCCTGCACAGTTAGACAAGCAATGAACCAACCATATGGAAGACCCTTTTCCCTCTTTTCATAATTTCTCATGAGTGGCTACATGGTCTCTCCAAACTGTGTGCCTACCCTAAATCCCTTTTTTCACCTTCCATAGTTTTTTATAGGAGTTACATGATTTCAACTAATTATTATAAAATCAAAAACCATTAGAAAAGTCCTAAAAACATTTCAAACCATCCCAAACATCACCCAAACACTTTACATACATAAAAAACCATAAAAATGGTTACTTACTAGGAATTCGGGGTGATACAGAGATGCGCACCACAACTATGTTATTTCCGTAGACCAGTGAAGGAAAGAGTTATTTTATAGTTCATAGGAGGGAAAAAAGTATATTTTAAATCATTATATAAATATTTTCTCGAGCACTTCCTATGGTAATAAATAACCTAAATGCCATCAATTTAGTGGAAATGGTCACATGAAGACTCACTTGCCAGTTACAGTAGAACCATGTTACAAATTAGGAAATATGATTCATTTTATGAAATTAAATTTATCTCTCTATAATGTAACTAATAATGAGGTGTAATATATAACTATATGATAAAAATTTCTACGGATAAATTGAATCAATCTTGGTTATGAAATCAGTAGAGAGTGGAAAATATTAAAAGTAATATTGATAATTCTTTATAGTTGAGCAGGTGGTTGAGTCTGTTGTTAATAAATGATCATTCATTGTATAAGGTAGTATTTCTATTTATTTTATAATCATACTACATTATTTGATATAGTACGATCTAATTATTTAATATCTATCCAGAGGTATTACATTGAGGAATACATTTTTTAATTCCCTTTACCAAAAGATTTGAAACTCTATTAGATGAAAGAATCATACAATGACTCAAATTTCCAGCATGAAGTATGTTTGAGTGTTGTCAAAGACAAATTTTATTTTCTCTTTTTTATGTTAAAAACCAATGACCTTACCATTGGAATGAAATGTCTTACCTAGTACAACGATAAAATAATCTACTATAGTAAAAAATTTATCTTCACTTCACTAGATAAGGATATTCATAAATTTTTTTTGAGAACAATGTTTTAAAATAAGTAGTGGTTGTCTAACTATTATAGATAACTAACTCACCTCTTTCTTTTTGGATGGTTTTAGTTATTAATCCTCAAAGACGGATAACGAACCCAAGACACCAGTTTCAGTAGTTAATTATAATGTATTAATTCTTCATGTTTTTTAAAATTTTCATATAAAGCGAGATATGGAATTTTTCACTGACAATTTTATGAAATAATCCCGATTTATCCACTGTCTTAATATATAGAATCTATAGAGCTAAAACATTTAAGGTGACATTTGGATAATTTGAGGAGAAAGTTTTAATTTGGCCTAGAATTTTACCATGAGAGATAATAATATTATTTTTTAAGAAGGTCATCAATAGTTTTTTTATGTATCAAATATTAAAAACGTAATTTAATGATGATAAATAATAAGTATCATTATAATAATATTTACAATATATTTGATCATTTAAAGGAACTTCAGTGGTTTTTAAAGATTTTCAGTTTCTATAAATATCTACAATTAAGGGTAAAATAAGGTAATTAACAAAATATGGGCATCAAAATCCCTTATATCCATTATGAATATCCATTTATTCAATTTAATTTCACTAATATACATACAATTATCATGGATTTAATGATCCAAATGTTTCATAATCCTTCAGATAAATTTTTGGTAATTTTCCTAGATGGTATCTTGATTTAAAGATGATTGAAGGATAATAATTAAAGATATATTAAAGTTGTTTTAGTAATTTTACATGACTATAAGTTGTATGAAAGTGTTTGTAAATGTCAATTATGGATTCAAAAGATGATTTTTTTAGGGATTTTTTCCTTATATAAATAAATCTTCATAGTTCCTAGTGAAGTTAAATTTGCGATATCTTGGAAAAAACCCAATATTGTATTTATGATCGATAGGTTGTTTTAATTATATGGCCATTAATATATTTTTATTAAAGTGTTCTCAATTTTTTCTTCAATAATTAATGATTCAACATAAAAAATAGTAAAATTTTAATACTATGAAAAGAGTAATTTTTTTTAAAAAAATTAGATAAAATACTTACTTTAGTATATGTTTCTATTTTACTAGTATATAGAAGTGTATATAAAGTATATTAAGATTATTTATATGTATTTTTTGGGTGTGTTCTTATGTCAAATGTATTAGATGTGGGGAATGGATTCTGGTGGTTGAAATACCTTGGGAATAATTATCTTTTATGTGATCTATAGTTAGTTTTTGTGGTTCATACATAGAAAAGTTAAGGGTTTTTATATTTTTGGTGAGAATTTAATAGTGTATAAAGATTATGAGAGTTTAAATTATATTTTCTCATAGTATGGTTGAAATTTTAAATAGTTTATCTGGGTAGAGTATCTTTAAAACATTTAATTTTTTAATTTTTTACATGCTCTGTAAGGGGAATATTAGTGTTCGTGTATTGAGTAATAAGTCTCAAACTCAAGTTGTTAAGTAATTTTATGAACAATATAATCTTTTAATAATGTCAGTTAATTTTCACATACAAATATATAAATTTCAAAATATTATAGTTCTTTTTAATTTTGAATATTAATTCTAATATGTTAGAATAAGTGAATGTTTCATGGTTTTTTATCTAAATATTAAGGGAATGTGAGACACCATTTATGTTGTGGAGGCCACTAACAGCTGGGGCATGACATCATACAATACTCTATATTTCAATGAATAATTGGTTTCTATTATTCCTTTTATGAATGAGATGATTAAAATAATACATCATTTAAATGTGGAAGTAAATTATAAATCTAGGAAGATACACTAGGGACTCAAATAATTGTTTTTATGGAACGGTATGAAAAAGGATATAACTATGTACATATTTGGATATTTAGTTTTTTATCATGTCATTTAAGAGAATTAGTAACTAGATTGGTTATTACAACCTTTACCTATACCCACATTGAATCAATAAGTCATTACTATAGATTATTTGATCAGATTTACTAGATCACCCATGAAGCAAGATGAAATTTGTATAATAGTGGAGATAATTATGAAATAAATATATTTCTTACCTATAATAGAGGGACATTCAATTATATATCTTGGTTACATATATTTCAAGGATAATATTTTAATTTCTTAAGTTCCTATATCAATTATTTCATTCACCTATTTTCATTTTCGGCCTAGATTATTGAATATACATTGAAATATTTTTGATACATAGTTAAGGATAATTACAACTTACTATCAATAAAATAATTGGAAAAGAAAAAAAATTATATGGATTTTAGAGGTTAGTATTTGATTATGTTTAATTTATTATGTATGATCTTTTGAAGATTTTTTATCCATGGTTGAATTTTCCTAAAAAATAGAAACCCTTCATTAATTTTAAAGGAATCATTTGAGGATTTATTAGGTCTTACTGATCATTAAACATTATGAAGCGGGAAATAGGTGAAAGTTAATTTATGGAATGAGTTTTGTGTAAGATAAAAAAGCATCAAATTATGTTTTTTCATAATTTAATTATAATAGTGTAAAGTTGATATAGGTTGTATACTAATTAATAACAATGAACCCTAGATCCTAATGTTTGGAAAATTTCTCTTGTTCGTGTTTCCATTGTTTGGATACTGAATACATAGAAAATAAGGAAATTTATAACCATGATATGTGGGTCTATTTGAGATTGTGGAATATGTTATAAAGTCAAAAATCATCTATTGTTACTTCCTAGTTATTATTTGGTACCTAATACCTTTCATGTGTCCCTCAAAAGAGATATGTTTTTGACCAATCTCATGTTCTCAATTAGAAATTGGTGGAATTGGAATATGATATGACATTTATTGAAAATGAGTGAAAAATTGGACTAATAATAAAGGATTGTTTGGGTGTTATAAAAACACAATGATATATAAGAAGAAAAGAGTGAGATAGAGCCTCACATATGATTGGAATGGTTAATACTTATAGAAAATAGAGTTATTTTATAGGGATAGATAAGAGATTTATTGAGTGATAAAGTCACCCCATAACCATAAATGCAACCTGGGTTCAAAACCAAGTAAGAGAAAATTTTATAGAGGTATCATTGCAATATCAAATCAATTTTGTAATTCAATTAATATGGAATGTATCTTTACAGGATTACTGTTGTAACTAATTGAGATTTTTTGAAATTGTTTTTCAAATTAATTTAATCTTTTGATATTTTGAATATATTGTAACAATGAATGTAGCTTGTGATATATGAAAAAAAATTATTATTTATTTTTAATCTATATCATGTTATTATTTCATTATATTTTACACCAAGATTATCTTACACTACACACAACACTGATACAGCTTGATTTACACATAAGATTGAGTTTTTTGCCTTTTAATGGACACATTCATTAAAAATAAATTTCATAAATTTCATAAATTATATTTGTCAAAATAAAAATCATTTTTGAATTTTTAATGTTAATATTATCTTAGGAATATTTTTTGGTATTATTCTGGGAAGTTTTATTTTTTAATGAATACTGAGAAATACTACATTTTAGTTAAAAAATTCCTTTTCATTTAAATAATTTTAATTGTTATATTACATTTTAAATTGGTTTTTTAAAGTCACAATGGGCCAATTATACATATATTAGACTACTATATTACATTTTAATCATTTTTATATTGAATTTAGATATGAAATCTTGTTGAACATTTGACCATTTTCAGTTTAAAAACATGTCTTCTCTCTACTTCTGTGGGATTAGCTTTAAATTTAATATTTCCACATTTGTGAATTTAATTTAGAAAAATATACAAACATTATTTTAATAAGTATAATATTTATATTCTAATAAGATCAAATTATTTTTTGACCAAAAATATTAGTCAAAGTAATTAAAATTAATTACAATGGTTAAAGAAAAATTAAGCTTCATAAGAGGATACACCTTAAACATAATGGAAAGATGATGTATAAGATTTTCCCAAATAAATTGGATTAAAATAGTTTGACCATATCCCACCTCTGTTAAAATTTTATGTGTTAGTGTTATATTTTTCCATGAAATAGACCTATATAATGATTTACATGAGGAAAAAGAAAAAAGGGACCGTCCTTAACCCAAATATTTTTAAATCTTTAAAGTATGGAAGAAGCTACATAGTTTCAGTTATAAAAATTATTTTTAAAGCGGAATGAGTTTTTTTATCATGGTAATTTAACAGTAATTTTTTATATGATATAATAACATAAATCACATAACAAATGCTAATACAGGGATTATTTAGTTAATAATTAAATAAATTAAATGATGATAAAAACATTAAATGTATAGTAAATTTAATAAAATATTGGGTTTCATTATTTTTGTAGATGAATATATCAATTTAAAAATATTTTAACTTAATATATTTGAATTTAAATAATGTTTTTATGTTTTCAAATTAAATTTATAAAAATAATGTCAAAATTGACATTAAAGTTATTTTACAATAAATGATATTTTATTTATAGAATTTAAATTAACAAAAAATGGATATTATTAAAATTTATTATTAAATTATAATAAATAAAAAATATGGTCGAATAATTTACCAATTTTTATTTTATAAATAACATATTTTTCTTTAAATAGAAAAAACATTGTTAGCACACTTCAAGTTAATGCAGTGTTTTTTCCACGTTATATGCGCTTGTTTTAAAATTAATTTCCAACAAACATGGGACTTAATTTTAATAAATTATATATTATATTTATAATTCAGTAGTTTTTTATTTTTTAGTAAATATAAATTGAATTTATTCTTAATGTATAAATTACATAGGTTAGAAAACTAGTTACCATAATAAAAACCAAAATGATAAAAGTGAGGAATCATAGAAGTTAACAAACTAAATAATACAAATCCACTACTTTTTGTATGTTGTAGTTCGGGATTGACCATAAATACCATTTCATACATTAATTTTATATTTTTTAATAACATGAGTTAAGGGAGACATCCCATTAACATTTATCTTTTTGTATTTACAAGAATGCCACCCCTCCTCCTCTATAAAAATCCATTTAATATCCCCCTTCCTCACACATATCAAGCCACATTGGTTCATCCAAACCCTGACCAAATAAGTTCAAAACTTGTACAAATTTATCCTAGATTCCTAAATTTGGGATTAAATCCATCGAAATAATCCATTTGGTCCAAACAAAATAGGGGCAACCCAAATAATAGGTGACATTGTTCCTCAATCACTTTTTTATCATTTTCATCCTCCACCCCTCAAATCTTTTTATTCCACAGTTATATAATAACATCAGTATCATATATATACTAATATGTTTTTATTCTATTGTTTTGATCTTCACTTACACACATATCTATAGAGTGGGCAAAAAACATATCGTTCTTGTGTACGGGGAACTACCGCATCACGAAATAATGTTGGTCGTTTTTCATTTACCACCTCTCATGGTGGGGAATTATGATGGAAAATTTATGTTTATATCATATATATATATATATTATATTTATGATGTATTTATACTTATTTAATTATAATATAACACATGCATTCATGCCTTCCCATTTGTGTAAATATGATAACTTCGTTTGTGGACGTGTGGACTACCGCCTCCTCAAAGATTTGTGATTCATCCACACTTTACATGGAATGCATTAAAGATTATTTTAGTAAAATTATATGATATATATATTAATTAATAATTATAATGTAATTATAATATATATATACATATATTTCATTTACATTATTTCTTTCAATATGACAACAAAACGTAAATAGTGTTCCTGTGTACATACGACCTACTGTTTGCATTATTGGTGTGTTCCATTTCTCATTTATATATTTTATATAGTAATATAAATACATATATACAGAATATATATATTATTTAAACCACATTTTACATTATTTAAATAAATAAATCATGATATAAGTAAAAATACCCAGAGTAACAAGTCAAATCATGTATGAAAAACAATGCAGTTATTACCTGAAACATAACCTAAACATGGAATTATTAATAAACAGGTAATATAAGTACACAATGAGTTCATATATGTTATTATATACAATAAAATGATTATTTTGTAGATTTATAATAAAATTATACTTATTGTATAGTATTTTTTAATCTTTACAAAAAAACTCCAAGTCTTCTGGTGTAACACCCTAGGTAAATAAAGAATATGACATTTTCATATTTATCCATATTTTTGAAAAAAATATTAATATTACATTAAATGGGACTCTATGCTCGATGGCGTACCCAATACACAATAACGAGTTTCTTGGGAATGTTACATTGCACTCTAATTATAAAATAATATTATTTTAAATTGTAGTTAACGCCTAGCCGTTGTAATGGCGGGAATGAATAGAACTAACTATAAAATGATTATATATGTTTGTCAAATATTTTTAGTTTTTACAATAAATTTTATAGGATTAAAAATGTGAATGAATCCAATTTTAAGCGTAAAAATTCTAATATTCTTTTAAAGGTCGATTAACCACCTTCTGATGACGAACCTCTTTTAAATCCACTTTTTGACAAATTGTTTTGGGTTATATTTGAAAAAATTAAATTCTTCTTCAGAATTGGGAAATCAAAATTTACTTTGTGTAAATTTTTGGTATTTTTCCGATAATGTTCATTTTTTAATAAATAGTGAAAAATGTTGTATTTTAATTCAAAACCGCTTTTTAATCTAATTTATTTATATGATTATATTATCTTTTTAATTGGTTTTAATGTGAAATTAGAATATATTTTTACCATTTAATCCAATAGTGGTCGTTGGAATTAATTTCATCTTGAAATTGGACTTAAACTATTGTCAATCTTTTGATACTTATTGTTTCATAAAAACACGCTATTTGTTTTGACAGCGAGAATTGATTATTAAATTAATTAATGCAACTTATATGTTTTTAATTTTTTAAAATGGACATAATTTTTGAATTCTGAATATCAAATATATCTTAGGGGGATTTTTTGGTAATTTTCTGAAAAACATCAATTTTTGATGAATAGTGAAACCACTAAGTGGTAGTTAAAGAAATTGATTTTTCGTTTAAATGAAATTTTACCACTTCTGTGATTTGAATTTCAAAAATCCGATATACATGGTTTTCATTAAGAAGTAAAATGTGGTTCAATGGGATTAAAATATTTTTTGGTGAATAGTAACTTTTAAGTTTTAATCGCGATTAGAGGTAATAAGTGTAGTTGAAGGTAAAAATAATATTTTAATAATATGAAATCACCTAGACACATGTCCTACCATTATTAGATGAGTCATGGCCGACCAATACAATCCATGGGTCAACATGGGGACCCCATAGAGCCACTTTGGTAGGAAAATGACAATAATACCTTTTTATTTAAAGTTAAAATTAAAATGTCACAAACATGTGTTGCTTTATTAAAAATATTTTTACATGGGGTTATAAAAGTAATATTTTTGAATATAAATATTCATTAGAAAGATAAAAATATTTCCTACATCATGATAGTTTTTTTTTATAATTTTTAGACAGTAAATAAATTAATTTATTTATAACACCGTGATGATGCAGTGACTACCTCATAAATGAACGATTTAAATAAAATTAGAAGATAGGGTGAAATATAAGTCTTACACTTGTCACAAACCTATTGGATGGGCGGATTTCGAAACATTATCACCTTATCCAAGAAATATATCCTTTTGGGACCTTTTATATATGAAAAACATTTTATAATAAAGTAATATTTTATAACTTTCCAAGAGTGCTCGTCCTCTCCTCATATAAAAGGCCCCCACCCCTACCACCTTACACACACCTCTAAAGCTTTTGGCTTGGCCAAACCCATCCAATTTCATCTATCCTCACCCCTATCTTCATCATTGAAGCCTCAATTTTTGCAGAATCCTTTCCAAGGAATCCTTTGAGCTCAAATCAATGGGAGTTACCCGATTTAAAGGTAA
This sequence comes from Viscum album, assembly GCA_963277665.1. NCBI lineage: Eukaryota > Viridiplantae > Streptophyta > Magnoliopsida > Santalales > Viscaceae > Viscum > Viscum album. The sequence continues at coordinate 1,089,106,175 of OY728122.1, forward strand.
CGTCTTCCCTAGTGTTCTTTTGTTTTATTTTTATTCTCCAAACCCCTAAACTCTTTTTATTTATTTCTTTTGTAACAAAAAAATATCTTAAATATAATAGGATGTTGGTATGAGGATTATTCTAGCTACACTAACACACACCTCCGACTAATGGTTAAAGAACATACTGTTTCCGTGGATGGCGAATTACTACCTCACGAAACGATGATTGTTCCATCTTCTCATACCACCTCTCATGGTGGCCATTATGATGGCACTATATTTATTTATGATATATATTAAATTTATTTTATCTATATTATTCGGTATTTTATATTTAATTCATACATTTATGCTTTTCATGTTGTGCAAAGGCGATAATTTCATTTGAGGAAGTGTGGACTACCGCCCCCTCAAGTGATGTGACTCGTTAATGAAATACATGGAATGTATAAATAATGGAATTGATGAACTTATGTGATCTATATAAAATATATATTATACTGGAATTATAATATGTATATATATCTCATCTATTTTAATTCCATTAATGTGCCAAAGAAATGAAAGTAGCGTTCATGCGTACGTACGACTTACCGTCTCCATGAACTGTACATTTCATTCCTTATTTCTAAATGTTATGTACTATTATAAGTACATATATATAATGGATATATATGTAATATATTACATATAAATTAAGGATATCATTCTGGAATTATAATATATATATCCCTCATTTTGTTATTAATTTCATTAATATGACAAAAAATGAAAGTAGCGTTCATGCGTACGTACGACATACCGTCTCCATGAACGATGCTTTCAATTTTTTAGCTCCAAATTCTATGGAATAGTATAAAATGAATATATACTGGATATATATGATATTTAAAACAAAAATACTATTCTGGATATTATGTACCTATAATTACATGGAATTTTTTTCCAACAAGTTCGCTTTTTACTCATGTACCGAACATCGACAAAAACGTCTGATATGAACTCACTTTATTAAATAATTATTATAAAATTATAATATGTGATATTAACTGAATAATAATATTTAAATTAGGTCCTCAAGAAATTATAAATTGACCAAATTTTATTATTCAGGAGATTAAAGAACGATCGAGTCATGTCGGACACGAGGTAAGGGATCCTACCTCTCTCTTTCTTTTTAAGTACTCTCTTTTATGCCATTTCTTTTAATCCCATACTTCTTATGTTTGGGGATTATATTTTATATTCATAATACTTTAATTTTTATTTTCATATTATTAGAGACCCTATTTGATCTCATAAATCCATTTTTGGAAGTTTTAAGTGGCGCTGTTAGGCTGCCGAGTTTTCGTAAGGGATTTTTCATCTCACTTTTATTCCCGTGACATTTACGCTATGTTTGCCACTATTTCCTTTGAGTGGTGTATGTACTGCCCATTATTATACTCTTTTTGTAATATAATTTTATTTATGGGTATTTAAATCTTTATTGTATGACCCTTCTTCCATGGGGTGTACGTTTCGAAAGTTACCCAACTCGGTAAGGGGACCTTTCACCCTCCTCTTTTTAAAAGACTTCTTTTGTTACGTCTTTTAATTTTCATCTTATTATGTGGGGATATGTTATTATATATCCATATTGCTGTAAATTTTTTGTCCAAGTGATGAGATACCCTTTATCTCTCTCATCAACTCTTTTTCTAAAATTTGATGTGACGCTGTTAGGCTATCAAGGGAACTTCTTAACCCAATTTCGATTTCTTTGGGTTCAACATGTAGTTATTGAATATGTCATCCTTTGAATATGTGTGAATGACCTTTGATTATTTTACACTTAATATCCACTTATATTGGGTGTATTTATATTTTTCACACATAATTATGAGATTGATTTATCCTTAATTTAAGGATACCATCTTTATAATGGATTTCATCTCAATTTACATTTCCATTGAGACTTCATTGTTGTTATGCACCAATTCACTCTTATATGGTTTATATACTGTCATTTGGAATATTATATCATGAATACCTTCATTCTTATGCTATTATAAAGTTTTGATTAAATGTTATTCCTCAATTATTGTATTCAAGTGTGTCACATTATGTTAAAAACCCTTTAACTAAAATATCATTTTAAATGATTTAATGATTTAATCTTATAAATATTTCAAATTAATATCCATGTTTACAAAATGGTTTTAAGGATTTATTTATATGGATATTAATTTTTTAAAATATTAAAAGCTTCAATGTGGTATGGGACACTTTGATTTAAAAATATCCTTATTAAATGTTTTAAATGGTTTTGAAAATGGTTTTTAGAATGGATTCATTATTTCAATATTTTAAAATGTTAAATTGTTATTGCAATATGGGAATGTTATCTTTCCTTTATGCTTAAGTTATGTACTATGATTATGTTATGGTTCTTGGGAATTGTAATGAAGACGGTTGGTTCCGTGATAAACTAAGGGTGGGTGAGCCCGATATTTCTCTCTAATGCATTGGGTAACGCGAAGGGGTTAAACGTTAAGGTTTCTCTGAAGAGATTTAGGGAATATACTGTGATGGGTATTCCAAATGTAACCAAGAGGGTTACTACCGGTGTAAGAATGTTATGAAGGCCTCCAGTTACCTTTATGTATTATGATTCCTATGAGTTATTCATAAATCTTATGATTTCATGAGGTATGTTAATGTGCTTATGTTTTATGAGTAATGTATGATTTCATTGATTATTATTTATACATGGACTAATGTTTTCTTTCCGTATTGTTATAACCCTTACTAATCCTTTTATGCTCATCCCATGTTTTTTTTAAAATGTTTTTCATAGGACATAAAGTGGAATAGTTTCAAGTATGGAATCAAGGAAATGTCAGGCTCTCTAAAACAAGGAACTAGACATGACTCTTTTGTTAAAGAGTTTTTATTTTGTGAAAAAATGGAAGCTGAGTATATGTGTCTACTTTGTAATCTTTGAGATGTTATAGTTATGTCCTAATACTCTAAAACTCTAAACCTTAAAAGATCCTCAATGTGAATTATTCATTTAATTCAATAAGTAATGTTTAAGGCCTGGTCCTTATAGTTGGTATCAGAGGCCATTTTAGATAACTTTAGAGGTTAGGGTATTCTCTAAGCATAAGTGACATTACCATAATGGTTAGTATTTTAGAAAGATTTCTAGTTTTGATAAAGTGAATGAGTAAGTATATCTTAGCATTTATCTTCCTCAATAGTACATGATGGTTTTGTTGATATACTCACACTGACATTTCTATTTTTAGTGAATGGATGGATCTAGCAGGCACCAAAGTGACAATAGGTTTGAAGGAAACTGTATTGGTTCTCTGATTAAGAGACTGGATGAAATGGGGGATTCAATGAGGAAACTCGTGGTTTTTCTAAACCAACTATCAAGGAGTCATGATCAACCACTTGTACCTTGTTATGTTCTGTAATGAATCATGTACGAGATGACCAATCGATGTGGAAGTTCAGGTAATAATTATAAAGGTAACCATTAGGGTTTATATGATCCTTACATTTGAGTTAATTATGGGTTATTATATATTATGATGGAAAATGAAAGGCATGAGATAAAAATGATGTTAAAATATGTTATGATTATTTTTGAATATTTTATCTCATTTTGAGGAATTTTTTAAGAATTATATAGTTTTGGAAAAAGGACAACACGCAGACCGTGTGACAACCCGTCGCATCAGACAAAGCTGTGGGAATCGAACCCACAACCAAAGTGCGACTGGTATTTATTTCCTACCATTGGACTACGTGAATTCCCTGTTTAGTTTGACTAATTATTTTTAGTTAGATGATTTTTGGAATCAAGAGTAAGTTTATTTTGGGTTATCTATGGAAATGATTGACCTATCATTGAGGATATGTGATTAGGTTATTTACTTTTCAATATGATAATTTAAGAGCAAATGGTGTTATTTGGAGATAAAAGGTAATTTGTACCTTGGAAGACTATGTGATTAAATCCTTAAAATATTTGGGTTTGAAATCATAGTTTGGTTTACTTTGAAGAATTTTATGGACAATTGTTTATCGAATGGTCTTCATTGAGCTTTGGGGCTTTTTTGGACAAATTTTGGAGATTAAGAATAGATTTTCTTTTTATAAAGGATTATAATTTTGTGGATTATCTGATATCATACTAACAATTTTGGTTTTGTATTTTGTCTAAAGACATGGGAAATATATATTTCCCTTTCGTGGATTTGGTGATTCTCATGAAGTTGATTATAGTACTCTTAATGCGAACAAGTATTCCTAAAAACTCATCTTTTGGAGAAAATATGAGTTTGATTAAAGAATCTAGAAAAAGTTGAAAGTCTAAGTGACAAGTAAGTATGTTTGATTATGTTTTAGTTAAGCTCATAAATAAATTTCTCAATGAAAAGTAACTTAAAACAAAAATGTTGTCTGTTAATTTTTCATACTGGGGAATCAAATACCGTTTAACCCATCACAAGTGTGTGATTTTCTTGTGGTTAACTTTCTCCTAGACATGTTTACTATCACTCTCCATTAGAACATGACTCTTTGTTTTCACCTCCATATCCATATTTTCATACTTGGAATTCTATTATGGGTTAACTCGGGTGACCATTGTACTTCTCTTTCTCTATTTTAAAGTGATAGTTTTACTCTTGTTCCGATGTGGGATTTTCAATGAAGTTTCCAAGCCCAATTTTAAAACTACATGGACGCAATTCCCAAAAGGGGGGAAGGATGTAACACCCCAGGTAAATAAAGAATATTACATTTTCATATTTATCCATATTTTTGAATAAAATATTAATATTACTTTAAAGGGGACGCTATGCTCGATGGCATACCCAATACACAACAACGAGTTTCATGGGAATCTTACATTGCACTCTAATTATAAAATAATATTATTTTAAATTGTAGTTAACACCTAGCTGTTGTAATGGCGAGAATGAACATAACTAACTTCAAAATGATTATATATATATTTCAAATATTTTTACTTTTTACAATAAATGTTAGAGGATTAAAAATACGAATGAATCCAATTTTAAGCATAAACATTCTTATATTCTTTAAAAGGTCGATGAACCGCCTTTTCATGAAGAACCTCTTTTAAATCCACTTTTTGACAATTTTTTTGTGTTATATTTGACAAAATAAAATTCTTCTTTAGAATCGGGACATCAAAATTTACTTTGTGTAAATTTTTGGTATTTTTCCGATAAAGTTCATTTTTAATAAATAGTGAAAAATGTTGTATTTTAATTCAAAACCTATTTTTAATATAATTCATTTATATGATTAGATTATCTTTTGAATTGGTTTTAAAGTGAAATTATAATATATTTTTACCATTTAATCCAATAGTGGTCATTGGAATTAATTTCATCTTGAAATTGGACTTAAACTTGTGTCAATCTTTTGATACTTATTGTTTCATAAAAACACGCTATTTGTTTTGAAAGCGGGAATTGATTATTAAATTAATTAATGCAACTTATATGTTTTGAATTTTTTAAAATGGACATCATTTTTGAATTCGGAATATCAAATATAGCTTAGGGTGAATTTTTGGTAATTTTCTGAAAAACTTCAATTTTTGATGAATAGTGAAACCACTAAGTGGTAGTTAAAGAAACTAATTTTTCGTTTAAATGAATCTTTACCGCTTCTGTGATTTGAATTTCAAAAATCCTACATGCATGGTTTTCATTAGGATGTAAAATGTGGTTTAATGGGATTAAAATAATTTTTTTGGTGAATAGTAACTTTTAAGTTTTAATCGCGATGAGAGGTAATTAGTGTAGTTTAAGGTAAAAATAATGTTTTAATAATATGAAATGACCTATAAACATGTCATAACCTTATTGGATGAGTCATGTCCGACCCATAAAATCCATGGGTCAACTTTGGGACCCCATGGAGCCACTTTGGTAGGAAAATGACAATAATACCTTTTTATTTAAAGTTAAAATTAAAATGTCACAAACATGTGTTGTTTTATTAAAACCATTTTTACATGGGGTTATAAAAGTAATATTTTTAAATAAAAATATTAATTAGAAATATAAAAAGATTTCCTACATCATGATATATTTTTTTATAATTTTTATACATTAAATAAATTTATTTATTTATGACACCGTGAGGATGCAGTGATTAGCTCATAAAAGAACGATTTAAATAAAATGAGAAGATACGGGGAAATATAAGTCCTATACTTGTCAAAAACCTATTTTATGGGTGGATTTAGAATCCTTATCACCTTATCCATGAAATATATCCTTTTGGGACCTTTTAAATCGGAAAAACGTTTTATAATGAAGTAATATTTTATAACTTTTCAAGAGTGCCCCTCCTCTCCTCTTATAAAAGGCCCCCACCCCTACGACCTTACACACACCTCTCAAGCCTTTGGATCGGCCAACCCCTACCCATTTAATCTCTAAACACCCCTATATTCATCATTGAAGCCTCACTTTGGGCATAATCCATTCCAAGGAAGCCTTTGAACTCAAATCAAAGGGTGTTACCCGATTTAAAGGTAACGTCTTCCCTAGTGTTCTTTTGTTTTATTTTTCTTCTCCAAACCCCTAAACTCTTTTTATTTATTTCTATTGTAACAAAAACAGTATCTTAAATATAATATGATGTTGTTATGATGAGGATTCTAGCTACACTAACACACACCTCCGGCTAATGTTTAATGAACATACTGTTTCCGTGGATGGCGGATTACTACCTCACGAAACGATGATTGTTCCATCTTCTCATACCACCTCTCAGGGTGGCCATTATGATGGAACTATATTTATTTATGATATATATTATATTTATTTCCTCAGTATGATTCTGTATTTTATATTTAATTAATATCTTTATGCTTTGCATGTTGTGAAAATGCGATAATTTCATTTGAGGAAGTGTGGACTACTGCCCCCTCAAGTGATGTGACTCGTTCATGAAATACATGGAATGTATAAATAATGTAATTGATGAACTTATGTGATCTATATAAAATATATATTATTCTGGAATTATAATATGTATATATATCTCATCTATTTTAATTCCATTAATGTGCCAAAGAAATGAAAGTAGCGTTCATGCGTACGTACGGCTTACCGTCTCCATGAACGGTACATTTCATTTCTTATCTACAAATGTTATGTACTATTATAAGTACATATATATAATGGATATATATGTAATATATTACATATAAATGAATGATATAATTCTGTAATTATAATATATATATATATCACTCATTTTGTTATTAATTCCATTAATATGACAAAAAAATGAAAGTAGCATTCATGCGTACGTACGACCTACCGTCTCCATGAACGGTGCTTTTAATTTTTTATCTCCAAATTCTATGGAATATTATAAAATTAATATATACAGGATATATATGATATTTAAAACATCAATATTATTCTCGATATTATGTACCTATAATTACATGGAAAATGCTTTTCCAACAAGTTCGATTTTTACTCATGTACCGAACATCGACAAAAACGTCTAATATGAACTCACTTTATTAAACAATTATTATAACACTATAATATGTGATATTAACTGAATAAAAATATTTAAAGTAGGTCCTTAAGATATTATAAATTTTCCAAATTTAATTATTCATGATATTAATGAACGATCGAGTCATGTCGGACACGAGGTAAGGGATCCTACCTCTCTCTTTCTTTTTAAGTACTCACTTTTATGTCATTTCTTTTAAGCTCATCTTTCATATGTTTGGGGATGTTATTTTATATTCCTAATACTGTAATTTTTATGTTCATATTACAAGAGACCCTATTGGATCTCATAAATCCATTTTTGGAAGTTTTAAGTGGTGTCGTTTGGCAGCCAGGTTTTCGTAAGGGATTTTTCATCTCACTTTTATTCCTGTGACATTTATAATACGTTTGCCACTATTTCCTTTGAGTGGTGTATGTACTGACCATTATTATACTTTTTGTGTAATATAATTTCATTTATGGGTATTTACATCTTCACTGTATGACCCCTCTTCCATGGGGTGTACGTTTCAAAAGTTACTCAACTCGGTGAGGGGACCTTTCACCCTCCTCTTTTTAAAAGAATTATTTTGTTATGTCTTTTAATTTTCATCTTATTATGTGGGGATATGTTCTTATATATCCTAATTTCTGTAAATTTTATGTCCAAGTGATGAGATACCCTTTATTTCTCTCATCAACTCTTTTTCTAAAATTTTATGTGACGTCGTTAAGCTGTCAAGGGACCTTCTTAACCCAATTTCGATTTCTTTGGGTTCAACATGTAGTTATTGAATATGTCATCCTTTGAATATGTTTGAATGACCTTTGATTATTTTAAACATAATATCTACTTATATTGGGTGTATTTATATTTTTCACACATAATTATGAAATTGATTTATCCTTAATTTTAGGATACCATCTTTATAATTGATTTCATCTCTATTTACATTTCCATTGAGTCTTCATTGTTGTTATGCACCAATTCACTCTTATATGGCGTATATACTATCATTCAGAATATTATATCATGAATCCCTTTATTCTCATGATATTATAATGTTTTGATTAAATGTTTTTCCTCAATTATTGTATTCAAGTGTCTCTCATTATGTTAAGAACCCTTTATCTAAAATATCGTTTTGAATGTTTTAATCATTTAATCCTATAAATCTTTCTCATCAATATCCATGTTTTCAAAATGGTTTTTAGGATTTATTTATATGGATATTAATGGTTTAAAATATTAAAAGCTTCAATGTGGTATGGGACACTTTGATTTAAAAATATCTTTATTAAATGTTTTAAATGGTTTTGAAAATGGTTTTTAGAATGGATTAATTATTTCAATATTTTAAATTGTTATATTGTTATTGCAATGTGGGAATGTTATCTTTCCTTTATGCTTAAGTTATGTGCTATGATTATGTAATGGTTCTTGGGCATTGTTATGAAGACGGGTGGTTCCGTGATAAACTAAGGGCGGGTGAGCCCGATATAACTCTCCCATGCATTGGGTAACGCGAAGGGGTTAAACGTTAAGGTTTCTCTAAAGAGATTTAGGGAATATACTATGATGGGTATTCCAAACGTAACCAAGAGGGTTACTCCCTACGTAAGAATGTTATGAAGGCCGCAAGTTACCATTATGTCTTGTGATTCCTATGAGTTATTCATAAATCTTATGATTTCATGAGGTAAGTTAATGTGCTTATGTTTTATGAGTAATGTATGATTTCATTGATTCTTATGTACACATGGACTAATGTTTTCTTTCCGAATTGTTATAACCCTTACTGAGCTTTTTATTCTCATACCATGTTTTTTTAAATGTTTTTCACAGGACATAAAGTTGAATAGGGTCAAGGATGGGATCAAGGAAATGTCAGGCTGTCTAAAACAAGGAACTAGACATGACTCTTTTGTTAAAGAGTTTTTATTTTGTGAAAAAAATGGAAGCTGAGTAGATGTGTATACTTTGTAGTCTTTGAGATGTAATAGTTATATCCTAATTCTCTAAAACACTAATCCTGAAAAGATCCTCAATGTTAATTATTCATTTAATTCAATAATAAGTAATTTTTAAGGTCGGGTCCTTATATCTGGTAAGGGTTTTCTCATCTCAGTATTAATATCTGTGGGATGCATTCCAAGTTCACCACTTTTTTATTTTGTGTGTTTTATATACTATCCATGAACATATTATATGATAAATATATCTAAATATTTGGGTATTTACATACCCATTTTAAGATAGTTCTATAATTGGGTTTATGGATCAAAGGTTTCCAAATCAGTGAAGTAGTTTCATCTCGTTTTACCTTCTTTGAGACACGTGCTATGTTATCCACCTATATTTATCTAATAGTTGTATATACGTTCATATGAAATGTTTTATCATGAATATATTAATTTTATTTATATTTTTGGACTAATTTCTTATTATTATATCATGGTAATTGTGATTAAAATTACATAAGTGGGAAAAAATAATTGATATGACCTCATCGTTTATCAAGATTGTTTATGTTTATAGTTCTATTGAAGAAATATTATGATCAATATCTCAAGAAATCTAATGATTTTTTCTTATCTTATTTTTGGTTATATCATTATTTGTTGGTACAATTTTCCACTCTTTGTAACTTAATATAATTAAGATTTTTTTAAAGAATATCTAACTTTATCTCTCTCTTCAGTCAGAAATATCTAGTATTTCAAATCCATGTTTTCTAAAATAGTTTTAAAAAAAATTATGTTCAAAAAGTGTATTAAATGTTATCAATATTCTATTGAAATTTTTCAATGAAAATGGTTTTTAATTTTTTTTATTCTTTTTTTATTTTTTCAGGTAAAATTGTTTTCAAAATATTTTCAATCATCATTTATATATTTTCAATAAAAAGGTTCTCAAAATGATTTCTTGATTAATTTATATATTTTGAAGGTTATTTTAAATAAAAATGGTGTTAAAAAGATTTAATGTTTTTAAAATAATTTTCAAAAGATAAAGGATATTTACCTCAATAAATGTTTTAGAGGTTTCTAAAATTTTTCATTATAATTTTTTCAAAGTAGTTTTCAAAGAAGTAGATTTTGAAAATGATTTATATTTAAAAAGTGATCACTAATGAAAGATTAGTTCTCTTTATAAATATTCCATGTAATAATTAAAAATCCTTCCCTATATAATATGACATGATTTTTTATATGTTATTATTTGTAGGGGATATTATCCAATACTATAATTCATATTCTTTTCGGAATGGTTTAGGTTTTGATGGAGTGATATTTATGACACCCACTTTTCTTCCATGAGTTATATACTTTTGATACCCACTTATTTTCACAGGTTATATTTGGATGAAAGACTTATGAGACCTATTTATTTTTATAGGTAATGATTTGTTGAAATGTTTATGATATCCATTTAATTTAATAGGTTATGATATGATTTGTATGAAACCCATATCTTTTTTTGGGTCATGATAATGTAAATGTCATGTTATCCTATGGAACCTATATGTTTGATTTTATTATATGATTGGTGGGACGTATATCTACCTCCAATGAATTTGGTAAAGATATATGTTTTATGATCTAAAAGGGTGATTGGGTGGGCATCCCAAGCTCAAAAAAAGAGGGAATATTAGGTTTGAAACAAGAGGGTACATGAGAGGGTATCCCAATCCCAAAACAAGAGGGAATCATAATCCCAAAAAACGAGGGTACACAGGAGGGAATCTCAGTCCTAAAAAAAGAGGGTACATGATAGGGAATTCCATGCCCAAAAAAGATGCTACATGGGAGGAAATATTATTCTTTAAACAAAATAGTACATGGGAGGGCAGCCCAATCCCAAAGAAGGTACATGGTTGATTATCCCAATCCAAAAATGTCCTGAAGTTCTTGACAGGTATCCTTTTCATATGATTTCATATGCTTATGTACATGACACAATTCCATGTATTATTACTATGTTATGATTTTATGGATATTTTTTTTGATTTCCTTATGATTAATGTTATTTGAACAACCTAAACATATTCTATGATTCATGTTTATGATATTTAATATCCAGGGTATGATATTCTAATGTTATGATCATGTTATTATACTCTTATTCTCATATTATGCATACATATCTCCCTTTTCTACCCATAGTGACCACATATGCTCTCCCATTTCTTATGTTTCATTTCCCCATGTTATGAGAAATGGATTTAAGTAGGAGTACTAAAAGGGGAATATTATTAATGTTGATATTGAATATCATTCACCAGGTTAGAATATTATGTTTAAATGTTTCTGAAAACAAAAAACTATTATTACACATGGGTATGTATTTTTTATAATGTGAAGAATATTCATCTAAAATGATTTTAGGTCCGTATATTTTAATCATGGGTCAATATAAATGTAGTAGTGGTACTATTCATATTGAATTGGCTTTGGGTCCAATACAATTATACCCATAATCCACATGTCCTCCAAGATAAAGAGGGCTTTCTTAACATAGGGCCTATGATCCCTGGAGAATATCAGGTGGAGGGCTGACAATGGTAGTCAAGTGAGTCTCATGTACAATTTCCATTGAGGGTTTAATAGTGGTGAAGTTTTTCACTAAAAAATGTGAATTACAATGAAGAGAACCCAACAAGTAAATATAGAAAATGGTGGAGCTTTAAATGTAACAAGATACCATCGATAGATGATAGCCTTATAGGAGGATCCATTTTAGTTTATTTCATATTCCCCCTGGGTTCAATGCCTTGTAAGTTAGCGGAATTTGTGCCTCTGGCCCTTCGATTCATGTAAAGGGTTCCCACTTAAATAGTAAAAAAGTGGGATTATTCAAAACAAATTTAAAAATAAAATTGGATGATTTAAATTTTAGGGGGAGTTATTATTTTGTGTGAAAATAAATAATACATATTTTTAACTTAATAAGTATATTGGGAAATAAATTGAGTTCATTGTATTAAATGTTGTTTGCATGATGTGAAATTTTCCTTCAAATTTTTATTATCTAAAAATTTGATAATTATTTTGACCTGTTATTATTGGTGGATTATTTTATTAATTTAAATTAAAAAATATTTATAGGATTTATAGAGAAAGAAATTTTGACTATATAAATTGTTTCAGTCAAAAGGAATTACAGGATTCAGATAGATACACTACTATATATAAGGCCATTAGCGACCGCCATTGGCGGTCGCTAAAGGGCTTTAGCGGCCGCGCAGCGACCGCCAATGGCGGTCGCTATAGGTGCCCCGCAGGTCGGCCTTCAGCGACCGCTTGGCGGTCGCTATTCTAAAAAAAAAAATTTTTTTAAAATTTTTTTATTGAATTGAATATAAATATAAATATATATATATATAATATATTTTAAATGTTTTAATATATATTTAATATATATATAATATCAAATCATTGTGCTATAATATATATATACTATTAAATACAATATTTTAAATACAAATCATTGTGCTATAATATATATATACTATTAAATACAATATTTTAAATACAAATCATTGTGCTATAAATATATATATATATATACTATTAAATACAATATTTTAAATATATATATATATATATAATATATTTTAAATGTTTTAATATATATTTAATATATATTTAATATATATATAATATCAAATCATTGTGCTATAATAATTTAAAAACTTCGATTCAAGAAATAATCTCATTTCAGGTCGTTCGGAGCACGTTTGCTCCGAATCGGACCGCCGCACGCCGTTTTGGTGTTTAACGGCGCCGGAAACGCATTTCCGGCCGCCGCGGTCGCACGGCATCTCCGAATGAGGTGCCGTCTGGCCGACCATTTCACAATTGACGCCCCGGATGTTGTCGTACGGTTTCGTGGCATTCAGAGGTCGTTCCGGTGGTTTTGACCCCCCAACGCGCCATTTCAGCGCGCATCGCGCTGCTGAAAACGACACAATCGGGTGTGCCGCGCGCACCGCACGTCCGATGGACGTGCGGCCTCCTCCTGCATCTCAGGAATAATATTCCTGTCGTCCCCGTGCGGTTTCAGGTCGTTCGGAGCACGTTTGCTCCGAATCGGACCGCCGCACGCCGTTTTGGTGTTTAACGGCGCCGGAAACGCGTTTCCGGCCGCCGCGGTCGCACGGCACCTCCGAATGAGGTGCCGTCTGGCCGACCATTTCACAATTGACGCCCCGGATGTTGTCGTACGGTTTCGTGGCATTCGGAGGTCGTTCGGGTGGTTTTGACCCCCCAACGCGCCATTTCAGCGCGCGCCGCGCTGCTGAAAACGACACAATCGGGCGTGCCGCGCGCACCGCACGTCCGATGGACGTGCGGCCTCCTCCTGCATCTCAGGAATAATATTCCTGTCGTCCCCGTGCGGTTTCAGGTCGTTCGGAGCACGTTTGCTCCGAATCGGACCGCCGCACGCCGTTTTGGTGTTTAACGGCGCCGGAAACGCGTTTCTGGCCGCCGCGGTCGCACGGCACCTCCGAATGAGGTTCCGTCTGGCCGACCATTTCACAATTGACGCCCCGGATGTTGTCGTACGGTTTCGTGGCATTCGGAGGTCGTTCGGGTGGTATTGACCCCCCAACGCGCCATTTCAGCATGCGCCGCGCTGCTGAAAACGACACAATCGGGCGTGCCGCGCGCACCGCACGTCCGATGGACGTGCGGCCTCCTCCTGTATCTCAGGAATAATATTCCTGTCGTCCTCGTGCGGTTTCAGGTTGTTCGGAGCACGTTTGCTCCGAATCGGACCGCCGCACGCCGTTTTGGTGTTTAACGGCGCCGGAAACGCGTTTCCGGCCGCCGTGGTCGCACGGCACCTCCGAATGAGGTTCCGTCTGGCCGACCATTTCACAATTGACGCCCCGGATGTTGTCGTACGGTTTCGTGGCATTCGGAGGTCGTTCCGGTGGTTTTGGCCCCCCAACGCGCCATTTCAGCGCGCGCCGCGCTGCTGAAAACGACACAATCGGGCGTGCCGCGCGCACCGCACGTCCGATGGACGTGCGGCCTCCTCCTGCATCTCAGGAATAATATTCCTGTCGTCCCCGTGCGGTTTCAGGTCGTTCGGAGCACGTTTGCTCCGAATCGGACCGCCGCACGCCGTTTTGGTGTTTAACGGCGCCGGAAACGCGTTTCCGGCCGCCGCGGTCGCACGGCACCTCTGAATGAGGTGCCGTCTAGCCGACCATTTCACAATTGACGCCCCAAATGTTGTCGTACGGTTTCGTGGCATTCGGAGGTCGTTCCGGTGGTTTTGACCCCCCAACGCGCCATTTCAGCGCGCGCCGCGCTGCTGAAAACGACACAATCGGGCGTGCCGCGCGCACCGCACGTCCGATGGACGTGCGGCCTCCTCCTGCATCTCAGGAATAATATTCCTGTCGTCCCCGTGCGGTTTCAGGTCGTTCGGAGCACGTTTGCTCCGAATCGGACCGCCGCACGCCGTTTTGGTGTTTAACGGCGCCGGAAACGCGTTTCCGGCCGCCGCGGTCGCACGGCACCTCCGAATGAGGTGCCGTCTGGCCGACCATTTCACAATTGACGCCCCGGATGTTGTCGTACGGTTTCGTGGCATTCGGAGGTCGTTCGGGTGGTTTTGACCCCCCAACGCGCCATTTCAGCGCGCGCCGCGCTGCTGAAAACGACACAATCGGGCGTGCCGCGCGCACCGCACGTCCGATGGACGTGCGGCCTCCTCCTGCATCTCAGGAATAATATTCCTGTCATCCCCGTGCGGTTTCAGGTCGTTCAGAGCACGTTTGCTCTGAATCGGACCGCCGCACGCCGTTTTGGTGTTTAACGGCGCCGGAAACGCGTTTCCGGCCGCCGCGGTCGCACGGCACCTCCGAATGAGGTTCCGTCTGGCCGACCATTTCACAATTGACGTCCCGGATGTTGTCGTACGGTTTCGTGGCATTCGGAGGTCGTTCGGGTGGTTTTGACCCCCCAACGCGTCATTTCAGCGCGCGCCGCGCTGCTGAAAACGACACAATCGGGCGTGCCGCGCGCACCGCACGTCCGATGGACGTGCGTCCTCCTCCTGCATCTCAGGAATAATATTCCTCTCGTCCCCGTGCGGTTTCAGGTCGTTCGGAGCACGTTTGCTCCGAATCGGACCGCCGCACGCCGTTTTGGAGTTTAACGGCGCCGGAAACGCGTTTCCGGCCGCCGTGGTCGCACGGCACCTCCGAATGAGGTTCCGTCTGGCCGACCATTTCACAATTGACGCCCCGGATGTTGTCGTACGGTTTCGTGGCATTCGGAGGTCGTTCGGGTGGTTTTGACCCCCCAACGCGCCATTTCAGCGCGCGCCGCGCTGCTGAAAACGACACAATCGGGCGTGCCGCGCGCACCGCACGTCCGATGGACGTGCAGCCTCCTCCTGCATCTCAGGAATAATATTCCTGTCGTCCCCGTGCGGTTTCAGGTCGTTCGGAGCTCGTTTGCTCCGAATCGGACCGCCGCACGCCGTTTTGGTGTTTAACGGCGCCGGAAACGCGTTTCCGGCCGCCGCGGTCGCACGGCACCTCCGAATGAGGTGCCGTCTGGCCGAACATTTCACAATTGACGCCACGGATGTTGTCGTACGGTTTCGTGGCATTCGGAGGTCGTTCGGGTGGTTTTGACCCCCCAACGCGCCATTTCAGCGCGCGCCGCGCTGCTGAAAACGACACAATCGGGCGTGCCGCGCGCACCGCACGTCCGATTGACGTGCGGCCTCCTCCTGCATCTCAGGAATAATATTCCTGTCGTCCCCGTGCGGTTTCAGGTCGTTCGGAGCACGTTTGCTCCGAATCGGACCGCCGCACGCCGTTTTGGTGTTTAACGGCGCCGGAAACGCGTTTCCGGCCGCCGCGGTCGCACGGCACCTCCGAATGAGGTGCCGTCTGGCCGACCATTTCACAATTGACGCCCCGGATGTTTTCGTACGGTTTCGTGGCATTCGGAGGTCGTTCGGGTGGTTTTGACCCCCCAACGCGCCATTTCAGCGCGCGCCGCGCTGCTGAAAACGACACAATCGGGCGTGCCGCGCGCACCGCACGTCCGATGGACGTGCGGCCTCCTCCTGCATCTCAGGAATAATATTCCTCTCGTCCCCGTGCGGTTTCAGGTCGTTCGGAGCACGTTTGCTCCGAATCGGACCGCCGCACGCCGTTTTGGTGTTTAACGGCGCTGGAAACGCGTTTCCGGCCGCCGCGGTCGCACGGCACCTCCGAATGAGGTGCCGTCTGGCCGACCATTTCACAATTGACGCCACGGATGTTGTCGTACGGTTTCGTGGCATTCGGAGGTCGTTCGGGTGGTTTTGACCCCCCAACGCGCCATTTCAGCGCGCGCCGCGCTGCTGAAAACGACACAATCGGGCGTGCCGCGCGCACCGCACGTCCGATGGATGTGCGGCCTCCTCCTGCATCTCAGGAATAATATTCCTGTCGTCCCTGTGCGGTTTCAGGTCGTTCGGAGCACGTTTTCTCCGAATCGGACCGCCGCACGCCGTTTTGGTGTTTAACGGCGCCGGAAACGCGTTTCCGGCCGCCGCGGTCGCATGGCACCTCCGAATGAGGTGCCGTCTGGCCGACCATTTCACAATTGACGCCCCGGATGTTGTCGTACGGTTTAGTGGCATTCGGAGGTCGTTCGGGTGGTTTTGACCCCCCAACGCGCCATTTCAGCGCGCGCCGCGCTGCTGAAAACGACACAATCGGGGGGGCTGTACGGGGGTGCGGGGGGGGGGGGGGGGGGGGGGCTGTACGGGGGTGCGAGGGGGGCTGTACGGGGGTTCGGGGGGCTGTACGGGGGTGCGGGGGGGCTGTACGGGGGGTGGCGGGGGGCTGTACGGGGGTGCGGGGGGCTGTACGGGGGTGGCGGGGGGCTGTACGGGGGTGCGGGGGGGGCTGTACGGGGTGGCGGGGGGGCTCTCCGGGGGTGGCGGGGGGCTGTACGGGGGTGGCGGGGGGCTGTACGGGGGTTCGGGGGGCTGTACAGGGGTGCGGGGGGGCTGTACGGGGGTGCGGGGGCCTGTACGGGGGTGGCGGGGGCCTGTACGGGGGTGGCGGGGGGCTGTACGGGGGTGCGGGGGGGGGGGGGGGGGCTGTACGGGGGTGCGGGGGGCTGTACGGGGGTGCGGGGGGGCTGTACGGGGGTGGCGGGGGTGCGGGGGGGGGGGGGGGGGGGGGGCTGTACGGGGGTGCGGGGGGCTGTACGGGGGTGCGGGGGGGGGGGGGGGCTGTACGGGGGTGCGCGGGTGGCAGTACGGGGGTTCGGGGGGCTGTACGGGGGTGCGGGGGGCTGTACGGGGGTGCGGGGGGCTGTACGGGGGTGCGGGGGGGCTGTACGGGGGTGCGGGGGGCTGTACGGGGGTGCGCGGGTGGCTGTACGGGGGTGCGGGGGGCTGTACGGCGGTGCGGGGGGCTGTACGGGGGTGCGGGGGGGCTGTACGGGGGTGCGGGGGGCTGTACGGGGGTGCGGGGGGCTGTACGGGGGTGCGCGGGTGGCTGTACGGGGGTGCGGGGGGCTGTACGGCGGTGCGGGGGGCTCTCCGGGGGTGCAAAGGTCATCCCATTGATTACAAAAGTGAAAAATAAAAGTGATAACATCTAATTAATACATATTTCTTTTATCGATACCATACAAAAATTTATAAAAAATATATTGGATAATACATAATCTATAATATCAGATTTATTGATCTGTTGGAATTAGTTCGACTTTTTCAAATGTAGAATCATTCAAGATTATCTAATCAAAAACTCAATATGTGTATAAAATATTTAAAAGACCACCATGGATGGTAATAATGCATTACTTAAATGAATAAATACAGTACATCAATGTCGACCCTACCAGTAAAAACAAAAAACATATCTCGTGAATATATGGTGCGTCACGCGTTGCCATCACTGTTACCTCCTTCTGGTGGACCAGGTGCCTACAACAAATAAACATTATAAATATTTTAATAACAAAAATAATTTAAATTAAATAAATAAATACAGTATATACCTGCGTCGTATGATCCCCTGTACCATCAGCTCGACGCACATATTCCCGCAGTGCTCTTACCTCAGCTGTCAATTGCGCATTTGTCTCCTCGGAAGCGCGCAGCCGTGCCTCAAAATCTGACATCTGCTGTGTCATATGAGCAACAACAGGGACCGACAACCGCAGCGCGTGACACTACAGAATGAGGAATCCCTGCTCCATAGGTCAAACTATAGCCATGCCCGTCCCGACCAATAATGCGATGAAAGATCTCATCCCGTCGCATGGGAAGCTGTCGCTGGTCCTCTGGCAGATGTTCTAACTCAGCTTCAAATTGATCCTGTGAAATATTTAAATATATATAAATATATATATGTTAATATAAAGATTTATGTAATTATTGGTAAGTACAGACACTTACTATCAATGCTGCAACCTCTGGATCATTGCGATCACGAGTCCTTATCCACACCGACATTTTATCAGTTGCTGCACCTTGCCCTCGCAACTGTATATTAAAAGAATATAAACACAAAACCATATTAATTAATTAATTAAAAAGTGAATAATATATACCTCATGTCGGATTTGAGACACGTGACGAGTCCCGAGCCTGTGAGCTGGTCCCTGCAACGCTCGATTCTCCGAATGGCGTGTTGACACCTCCTACATTCAATTCATTCAAATTTCAAACAAATCACATATTCTTGAAAATATATATACAGCAAAATAATTAATATACAAACCGCAACACCCTCAGTAGACCAATATGCAACCAAGTCACGCCACTGAGCCGGGAGGACACCTCTCGGGACTTTTTCCAAAATGTCAGGGGCACCCACATTTGGTACCCAGTGGTCCCTCTTCACTTTGCCTTTATAATCTTTCCACAGCTTACGGCATTTGCTCATACACACGGGCCGAAACTCTTCAGGGCATACTTTCAAATTTTGCTATAATGAAAATAATCAAACATATTAGTATTATTTATAAATAGAAAATAAAGTAAAATTATTTTCTTACCTGAACCTCCCTCCATAGACGATCTAATGTGTCCTGAGGGATAGAAGCCCAATCACGCGTGGTCAATGGAAATCGATGTGGGTCACGTATGATATGACCCAGCTAACGAATAAATGCCGGGGCATTCGGTCCCACGGGATGAAATACCTCATCAAATGAAACATCTATCGTCGTGTCGGAATTCCATGCTAATATGCCACGACCAGGGCCTCTCCTGCGAGAGGAAGAAGCAGCCGAGTCTGATCCTGTTGAAAACAATTTTATATATAAATTGACAAATGTTATATATATATATATATATATATATGTTAATTACATAAATAATATAGATAATGACTGTCAAGCATACCTCGACCCTGAGACGTAGATGCCTCAGATGGATGATGTGGATTTTCTGCCTCTTCCCCTGACATGTCTGCAATCATACAAAATATCAGTAATGAGTCCAAAGTGTTTAAAAGATAAATTGGATTGTTCTTAATAAATCAAACTTGTACAACTGTTAATCAAACAAAAAATGGATTGAATAATTAGTTGTGAATGAATTTTAAAAAATCAGAAAGTTAATCAACCTAAATATTTATGACTGAATTAACTTACAAAAGTGAGGATTAAAACTTATAAGGATTTATAAAATGATTAGATAATTTATGATATCCTAGGACATTCTACTGAATAGCGGGAAAACAATTATACCTTTCATTAAGCATGCAAATCGACCGTTTCTCCTTCAACAGCCGCTCTGACCCAATAAATATCTTCTTCACGTTGAACTACGGTATGTTGATCAAGTTGTTGGTAAACAAACGGAACAGTCTCGGGTTCATCTTCTTCAAATAAAAACACTCCTCGCCGAGACATTTTGACAACAACTTGCCAACTTGGATCCGAAGGAAAAGTAACGAAGAATACTTGTTCCGCTTGTGATGTCAAGATGAAAGGTTCATTCTCAACTCGTTCATTATTTCTGTATAACATGTAGTTAAAATTCACCAATGAAAACTGATATTGATCGACTTTACATCCACGCACTGGATCAACCCAATTACACTTTAACAATATGTACTTCAAACCGTGTGTGTATACAACTTCAATGATGTCTATCAATTGACCATAGTAATAACCAGAATCGACAAAGGGACAACCGATTCCACTGTTTTGTGTTGCTCGTTTGTCATCAACATCTTTAATGCGAAATCGAAAACCATTAGCATCAATAGCTTTATAACGACGAGCGGTTATAGATGGACCCTCAGCCAGTTGGATAAATACTTCAGGTAACGTGGGGTCCCCTAACTCCCTCAGCTTACGAACCTACATAATTTATAAAAATCAATACTGATATATGCAGAAAGAATTAGTTTAATACTTCACTCATAATGAAAATCAATTTATACATACATAATCCTTGAACCAATCATGAAATGCCGCATAATGAGATTGTTGAATTTGCAACTCAGTCGCACGATGCATCTCTTCTTTTATCTCATTAATGTGTTTCCTGCAAATGATTACGCGATGTTTAAAAGATCAACTTATGCAAAGAAAACATGTAAAAGTAATACAAGCACATTGATAAGATACTTACTGCATTAATGGTGCAACTGATGGAGTATTGAACAAGATATATCGATGTGCTTGTATCCACTCGATGTTGTCCATATCAAATGTGGTTCCTTCTCCAACTGGACCATCATGAATCCGAGAGGGCTTATCTAATTTTGTTTCAACATCCGTAAGATATTCTGCACAAAAGGTAGTACACTCGTCCATCAAATAACCATTGGCTATTGATGCCTCTGGACGAGCTCTGTTGCGTACAAATCTTTTCAATGTACTCAAATACCGTTCAATAGGATACATCCACCTGAATTGCACTGGACCAGCAGCCATTACTTCATCAGTTAGGTGCACTGTTAAGTGGACCATAACATCAAAAAATGAGGGGGGGAAAAGTTTCTCAAAGTGACAAAGCGTAAGTACAATTCGGTCCTGCAAACTTTTTAAATCACTCATTCGTTGATTTCTTAAACAAAGCTGTCTAAAAAAATTACTCATCTCAATCAAGGGCTGAACAACATTGGGGGATAAACAATCACAAATTGCGATTGGAATCAACTGCTGAAGTAATATGTGATTGTCATGACTTTTCAACCCTTGCAATGTCTTGCTCGTCAGATTCACACACTTTGAAATATTAGAAGAGTAACCATCAGGCACCTTGACCATCTTCAAAATGGAAAGAAATGTCTCTTTCTCCTCTGTAGTCATCGAATATTGTGCAGCAGGCATATATGCCTTGTTTCCCTCAGCTAACTGTAAATGCAATTGTTTCCTTAAACCCATTTCTTCCAAATCACGGCGTGCATTAACATGGTCCTTTGACTTTCCACTGACACCTAAAATGGTCCACAATATGTTATCACAAACATTTTTTTCAATGTGCATGACATCCAAATTATGCCTCAACATGTTAGTTTTCCAATACGGAAGACTATAAAAAATACTTTTCTTTTTCCAATTGTGACTGCGCTGCCTACCCGCAGCACGAATATTACGTACTGGAGGAGCCACCAAATCCTGAATTTCATATACTGTGCGGATGTTTTCTTCCTCAATCTGCGATAACATTTCGACTCCTGTCATGATCTTTGGTGCTGGGCTGAACTCTCTAGAACCATCAAATGCCACTCTGTCCTTTCTGAACCTGTGCTGGGGAGGGAGAAAACGCATGTGACCCATGTATGCCCATTTTTTGGAATGTTTAAGCCATACAGATTTTTTACTTTTATTGCAACAAGGGCAAGCAAATTCCCCTTTCATACTCCAGCCTGATAAATTTGCATAAGCTGGGAAGTCATTGATTGTCCACAATAAAGCTGCATGCAGTTTGAACATTTCATTCGTTTCGCAGTCATAAGTCATCACACCATCGCCCCAAAATTCATTCAACTCATCAATCAATGGCTGAAGGTAAACATCAATCTTATCCCCCGGACTTTTAGGTCCATCAATAAGAGTGGAAAGTAATATAAATTGTTGCTTCATACAAAGCCACGGAGGAAGATTATATGGAACCAACACCACGGGCCATGTGCTATGAGTTGCACCAACCATAGACTTGAATGGATTGAAACCATCTGCTGCCAATCCCAATCGGACATTACGAACATCTTTAGCAAAGTCGGGATGTCTCTTATCAAAATCCTTCCATGCATGAGAGTCTGCCGGGTGGGTTAACATGTCACTTTCATGAACTCTTTCTGCATGCCATCTCATTAAATTAGAAACTTTAGATGACATAAAAAATCTTTTCAACCTCGGTTTAAGGGGAAAGTAACGCATTTGCTTTACGGCAATCGGTTTCCCCTGTATCGCAATCTGACTTTGATGTGTCTTATTTCCCCTGTTCTCTTTCCACCTGGAAGCGCCACAAACCGTACAGATATCCAAATGAGCAGTTTCATTTCTAAACAACATACAGTTGTTTGCACATGCATCTATAGTCTCATATGTAAAACCTAAGTTCTCTGTCAACTTACGAGCATAGTAATACGACTCAGGAATCTTAGCGTCGACAGGAAGAACTTTTTTCAATAAAACCAAAAGCATGTCGAATGATGTGTCTGACCAATTGTTCAAAGTCTTCAAATGCAACAACTCCACGATGAACGACAGTTTATTGTAAGAAGTACATCCAGGATATAATTCTGTTTTCGCATCATCAAGTACTTCATAAAACCTCCTCGAATCACGATCTGCACTAGAGCGAAGATTTATCTCACCGGTCTCAAGATTCTGGATGTCAATGCCTTCAGGATCAAACCCACGTACCATTTCAGTAAGCATTTCATGCATTGGATCAGTCATCCTTGCATCAACATCCATCTGAGCTGCATCTGTATTTTGACAACGAACATATTCTTCTCCATGACGAGTCCAACTCTTATAATTTTTCAGAAATCCATTAAAGAAAAGGTGCTCCCTCACAGTATCTCGTGTGAATTGATATCTGTTAGCACATTTTCTACATGGAAAACTAATATAGTCACTTTCAAATCCTCTCGTGAAGTCAATAAACTGCATAATGCCATTGAAATATTCTCTAGACGTTCGATTTGGAAGATCAATCCAACTCTTATCCATAATAATATCTGTATAACAAACATTTACACAGTACTTATTACATTTACATTTTTCAAATCAACTATATTCAAAATAAATATTAATCATTTGTTTATGAACCATTGATAAAATAATAATGTAACTGAAAGCTCATGTTACCTGATTGAGCTACAAACCTGAAAGGGAGGGGAGCCGAAGGCGGTGCTGCGAGGGAGAGGAGCAGCGAAGGGGAGCCGGAGCCAAAGGCGGTGCGACAAGGGAGGGGACGAGCGGCGGCGGCGGGGGGGAGCTGGAGGAGAGGAGGCGGTGAGGGGACGGGGGACGGGCAGCGAGGGGGGGGGGTGTCCGGGGTCGGGGGGGGGGGGGGGGGGGGCTGTCCGAGGTGCGGGGAGGGGTGTCCGGGGTGTCGGGGGCCTGTCAGGGGTGCGGGCAGGGGTGTTCGGGGTGCGGGGGTGTCCGAGGTGCGGGGGAGGGGGGGCTGTCTGGGGTGCAGGGGGGCTGTCGGGGGTGCGGGGTGGGGTGTCCGGGGTGCGGGGGGCCTGTCCGGGGTGCGGGGGGGCTGTCCGGGTTCGGAGGGGGGGTGTCCGAGTGCGGGGGGGGGGGGGGGCTGTCCGGGGTGCGGGGGGGATGTCCGGGTTCGGAGGGGGGTGTCCGAGTGCAGGGGGGGGGCTGTCCGGGGTGCGGGGAGGCGTCCGGGGTGTGGGGGGCGGTCCGGAGTGCGCGGGGGGGTGCTGTCCGGGGTGCGGGGAGGCGTCCGGGGTGCGGGGGGCGGTCCGGAGTGCGCGGGGGGGGGGGGGGGGGTGCTGTCCGGGGTGCGGGGAGGCGTCCGGGGTGCGGGGGGCGGTCCGGAGTGCGCGCCGGGGGCTGTCCGGGGTGCGGGTGCCGTCCGGGGTGGGGGGGGGGGGAGGGCCGAGAGGCCGGAGGGCGGCGGCCGGAGGCCCGAAGGCGGAGGGCGGCGGCCGGAGGCCGGAAGGCAGGCGGCGGGGGAGGACGGGCGGCGGGGGAGGGCGGGCGGCGGGGGAGGGCGGGCGGCGGGGGAGGGCGGGCGGCGGGGGAGGGCGGGCGGCGGGGGAGGGCGGGCGGAGGGGGAGGCCGGGAGGCGGGGGAGGCCGGGCGGCGGGGGAGGCCGGGCGGCGGGGGAGGCCGGGCGGCGGGGGAGGGCGGCGCGAGGGAGGGCGGCGAGGGGTTAGGGCAGAGATCGAGAGGGCGCGGGGGGGGGGGGGGGGGGGCGCAGAAACCCCCCGAATATTTTTAGGGAGGTTAGCGACCGCCATTGGCGGTCGCTAAAGGTGGTCTATAGCGACCGCCAATGGCGGTCGCCCGAGTCAGGGGGCCTCCACTGCCCCCTTTTCTAGTAGTGGTATTTGACCATATTTCTTATGATAATCGATTACTGAATGTTTATTATCCACTCTATTTTGATACACCTCTTATTTATTCATATCCTTTGAGTTCTCCCTATTTTCCATAGGAGATAAATTAGTTATAAATGTATATTGGGGGGTTGTAAAATCAAATGATGTATAAAGGAACAAATAATGAATTATTTGGCATATTTTTTATTATTTATTTTTGAGTTTTCAATGAAATTTCGAGTCTAAAAAAATATATTCTTGGTAATTCATTGTTATTAGTTTTAAAGTATCAGATTGTGAATTTGGAATGATTCCATACTAAATGGATCATGGTATATTACACTTATTCTATTTTCCTCCTAAAATACTTTTTCTTATAAATCCTGAATAGTGGGTTACATGGGTTTCATGTCAAGTTTCACGGGGGTTGTTCCAATCACTGTGGGTTATATATTATCATAATGTGAGTTAAATGAGGGGCATCCCAAAATAGCATGGGGAATGAGGTAAATAAGAATGCTCCCTAAAACATATTATAAAGAAGGATTGAGTCACTATGTTTATAAAAAATTATTTATTTAGGTATCTTTGGGACAAATTTTGATGGTTCAACATGACAAGTTCAATAGATTGAGAACATACAAAATTTCAAGTAATCATATCTTGGTTAGTCACTCTAATATATTCTTATCTTGGGAGACCCATTTTGTGGATTATAGAAGAATTTTTTTTGAAAATTAATATTTATGAATCATCTTATATATATGATTATATTTAAGTTTTAAATTATTATTTTATAAGAATATTTATTTATAGAAAAATTTGTCTTTTGATATACATCATGATATTTATCAAACTGCAGTATTTTATAAAACTACTGCATTGGAAATTTTTTAGTGATTAATTTGAAAATTATTTCCAATAGTGGGTTGGGTTTTCATATTTCATTAAAATAATTTTTTTACAAATAATTTTTCACATATTGTTCTATAAACAAGTGTAATTTTAGATTAATATTAGCGAAGGGTTATTGTAATTATTTTTAAAAACATTTGATTATATTTCCACTAAAGGTTTTTTTGTTATTATAATTTTTTGGGATGTATTACTTGGTAGAAGAAAATAATTTATTACAAGGGGAATGTAACAAAACTCAATATTATTTCCTTTTTTGTGGATCAGTATGAGTGTGAATGTGTGGATAAATGATGGATTTGTCCATATAATTTATTTGGAGTGATATAGTTTTTATTAGATGCAATTTTATTTTTATAAATTATATTCCCTTTTAGGTAAAATTCCTTATAGTATGCATCTAATTTTATTTAATTATATCAAATTATTTTAACTACATATGGGACTGATTCTATAGATTTTACAACTAGGGATCTTTACCAAGATGCCATATAAAATAGTTTATTTTATGAAAACGTTGGTTAATGGTGTTATTTTTTTTTTAATTTTAAAACTCATTATAAGTAGTTTATTTTATAAGAAATGAGCATCTTAGCTCATATTATTTTTTCATGGTGGGATAAAACTATTTTTTTTGAACTGAAAGATGATTTTCCCTAAAAATATACCTCTTTTTTATTTTTATTGGAATAAATATGTTTTTTTAAAAAAATTAAATAATTTGTTTCATAATTTTTCAGAATCCTTCCATTGGATTAAGACATTTAGCTTAACTATACACGAGATTACTCTAGATATAATCAGGATTCATATTAGGTTTGTACTCACCCATTATATATTTAATTCAGTTAAAATATAGACAAGATAGTTTGTTATAGAGGGACTAGGAAGTAAAAATTATCCATCAGTGGTGGGAACATATCCATAAATGATATATGAAAAAAAAGAATCCATTTCATGGGTTTGATTAAATTTATATTATTCTTCAACATTATGCCTTGGTTTAAAATTTTTAAATTGTGGCATGTAAAACTCTTCCATTATCATTTTGGATAATTTAATAGTATTTAATAAAAAATTACACATCCTTATGAATTTACCTTTATTTTTTGTTTATTTACGAAGATAAAATCATTCCCAAATGGTTTATTTTGTTCCAGGGAAGAATTATTATTAAAAAAAATTTGAACTAAGGATTTATTGTTTTCGTCAATGTTTTTACATGGGATGAACCACCTTCCCATGTGGCAGCTAGGTGCCACATCATGACCCTAATATGATATATCATGATTCTAGTATATAATTACCAAGGGGTGAAAGATTTAATTCTTTGTAATGATATAAATATGAAATGGGAATATTACCACTATATGAAGAATTTTAAATATTTTAAGTAATGAGAAAATGTAGAAAATATTAGGAATTAAGATATGATAAGACCAGTATATGGTAACTGAGAATTGGGAATGAGTTAAAATAACATGGGAAAAACTGAAGGGGATATGATTAGAAATAAGGATTTCAAGAACTCATTGAGGTTCATGAGATTGGGATATAAACCCTCTCATGTGGCTACTAGTAATAAAAACATTATTGTAATAGGTCACATTGTGATGATAAATCCTTTATACCACATGGGGGGAGAGGGAATTACATCTGTTGATATAAATATTATATGATTATTATCCAACTGAATGAGGAATTTTAAATTCATTTAGTAGTGAGAAAAATTGTGGAATATCACTTAAGGAGGGATGGAAACCCCTACACCTGGTATTAGATAATGATGTCAATATAATTATTGTTAATATTTTTTTTATAATATAATCATAGAATAAGAGTGATATACCCAAGAATGTTGATAAAAAGGGGGTTTATGATCCGAGTAACGATGTTAGCATGTGTTATTCTGAAGAAGAATAAGGAACATTCTAATGATTGAAGATTGAAGTTCCCTCTAATTTAACTCATTAGAAATAAGTTTTTCCATAAGGGGGAATAAGTAATTATGTTAAAACTATTGGATATAATATTACCGATCCATTCACAAATAAAAAAGGTAAAATAAGTTAAGAATCCATAACTTGTTGTTCTGACATTTTTTTAGAAGAATCTTTAAATTTGTTAACTATCAGTTATGTAATTAAAATTCTAGTTACCATAATGTTTTGGGAAAGACTAAGAAGTGTAGGATTCAAAACCTGATGTTCCAACATGTTAGTGAGAAGTCACCATAATTTGTGGGATTCCAAATTTTAGGTTTAGGTAGTGGGATACTGAGGAGTTATTGTATGACTTAGCAATATTGGGATAATTTTATTATATTTTAACAATATTGAAA
The DNA here is from genome assembly GCA_963277665.1 of Viscum album. NCBI lineage: Eukaryota > Viridiplantae > Streptophyta > Magnoliopsida > Santalales > Viscaceae > Viscum > Viscum album. The sequence goes on from OY728122.1 coordinate 1,089,134,491, forward strand.
TATTTTACCTATAATTTGTTGTTTGATGAATAGTTGATGTGGGTTGACATACCATTTTTTTGAAAGTTTTATAGTGAGTAGATAAATTAATGGAAATTCAAAGTTGTAGGTTTTTAAAAATCAGAAAAATTACTTGATAAATAATATATTTATTTTTCTCATAAATATATAAATGTCCTCCCGATTCTTACAATATGATAACCTATAATCATTGAAGAATTCATAAGATATATTATAAAAATCATGTGAATATATAAAAGGTATAATTGGAATTTTTATACCAAATATCCTTCAAGGAATGAAAATATTTCTTAAATGATAGATAAAATAACCACTTTATCTATAATATCTCAAAGAGTATTGAATAATGGAAAAATTATGGATCTCCTTTTGATTTGTAAGGCTACTCAGGAATATAAGTAAGAAGCAATTTTATTTTGAGTTCAAAATTTAAAATTACAAGAATACACTGTAATACGTAAGGGTACTCGAAGGAGGATATATAAGGACTGAATATTTAATACATGAAAAAATATTATGTTCATGTGTATGAAGTTTTAGGCATTACGAAATGAATCACTAGAATAAGTATCCAACTTTTGAGGAAACATTAGATTCTGTCACTGCCTAAAACTTGTTAATGTACCAAACTGAACCCTGATATGTAAGTGTTTTCCCAAATATACAGATTGGTACATATGATTTCTTGAGAAAACATGATGATAAAAATATGATACATAATAGTTATAAAGACATGGAATTTGGAAAAATTTTGTATTTCATTAATATATGTAAGGTTTCCATTATTATTTTAATGAATAATTAATGGTTATTGACTAGATACTTAAAATATATCACTTTTAAAAAATGTGAGATTATAATTTCCCAGTCCCACATGCCTATACCTAGTGTTGGGAACACATAATTTCTAAAATATATTATGTACTAACACCAAAATCTTAGACATAATTTTCCCATAATAATAATATATAAATAAAATATTACATTTCATGCATTCCCAAGACCTTCATGTTTTAGTGATTTATAAAACAATAAAAAATCATAAACTAATAAATCCAACTTCCTTCTCAACTAATTAATATTTTTTCCATTATGTAAAAATCCACTTCACCTATAATAATTATTTAATATCTAAAAAAATTTATCCACACAAGCTATTATAATAGACATATCATGTGTGATATATTTTTTATTGACTTTTTGAAATGGAAAATTTAGAATGGGTGACATCATACACTCAATAAGGGTAAACATAAGAGATAATGATCAAAGATCATAAGCCAGAATAATATGGAATAAATAGATAAAATAATAATATTATTATTATAAAATGAATCTTAAATATTAATAAATAGATGTATTATAATGGAAATTAAAAGAATATATGGATAATAATAATTTGTTCTTTAGAATTGAAATTTATAATTTTGGATAGACAATTCCTTTTCGTAAGCCAAAAAATTATAATCTCAAGAATCATGATATTACCATCAGAGAAATTTGTTAGGAAATATTCTGTTCTGGGTAGGAATACACAAAAATATCTAAGAAAGTTTGACTCATGAGACCTATTGATGCATCCAGAGGCCATTAAAATCTTATCTTATCACTAATTAATTCCAATTCATTAATAATATGAAGTAATTAATAAACCATAAAATACAAAAAAATACACAGTAATGAATAAGAAAATTGAAATAAAAAATATGTGGATTTTTAATATTTCCCTAATAAATAAATGGAACATCTTTCTATGTAATCATACATCAAAATAACACTGTATGGAGTAATGGTATATAGCTAAATCAATAATTTCCCAAAATCAATAAATATAATAGATTCCTATGTATGTATCCCTAAAACTAACACTGTATAGAGTAATGGTATATGTTTGAGTCAATAATTTCCCCCATTAAACTGATTTATGGCTATCTAAGTGAATTCCCTTTAAAAATGTGATAAAAAATAGAGTATTCATAGAGGAATGGAATTGGATGAAAAATCATGCTTATAGAGGAGGTTGATTTGGAAATAAAATGGCAGTGAAGGATTTACACAACTTTACTCCCCCATAAGAATATAATATTATATTATTTACCTAGTAATACCTAGCTAATATATACTCCATAAAGATAAAATATGTGGAGAATACAAGTCCTATATAAATGAAAAAAAAAATTGAGATGAAAACTGCATTATGGAAATAATAATGTAAGAATAAAAATAATATGATAAAGATACGATAAATTTAAAATATAATGAAATTGAATATATTAATTGTAAAATAATGTAATAGGGTTGTGAAAATTATATATAAATGAAAATATAGTTCAAAATATAAAACATGTCTCATGATATTGAAAATGTTAACAAATAACACTTATATAATGAGAAACGTTCAAATAAAAATTTCTTAATGTGTAGAATTTGAAATGAAACATTAAATAACGTTAATATTGAGAGGATCGAGATAAAAACTATTATAAAGGTTATTAGATAAACCATAATATGAAAGTCAATAATAATAAATAATTCTCAAGGTGTGAACATTGAGATAAGAAATCTCTTTCATGTAAGATAATCTTTGAGGTACGAATCATTTGATAATGAGGTTATATGGAGGAATTTTAGAATATCTAATTCAATTACTAAATTTTATAAAAATTATTCATATGGTATAATAAACCAAAATTGGAACAATAGAGTTCAATAAGAATGGATGTTACTCAATAAGAAAAAATTGAGTTAGTACAAACCCTTAACATAAATTTTAACTTCCACTAGATAAGAGAAGTTAATACTAACAAAAATTATTACCTTAATTAACTATTTTAGAACCATTTTCATATATATAACCCTATAATAAAATTATTTATAATTATTATCTACAATTATACTAGTTACTTATTATCTATTTTCAATATTGGGTGTGAGTAATCTTGATCTATTTCAACTAATTACATAACAGAGGTGTAATTCTTCATTAATCCACTATATTTAATTATTCCATGATAAAATAAGTTATTATAATTTATGTTTTATAGTCAATTATAAGATTATAATATCATTCTATTTAATTTTTGGTTATGATTGTTAAAGAATAATTTAGAGATTAGCCTATTTTGGTGATTTTAATAAACAAATAGTGGTATATTAATTGATGAGTTTATTAATAATGTTACCATTAAAAACCCAAAACTAAATAATTATTTTATTATTTATGTAATATATTATCTATAATAAATTTCTTATAGACATACTTGATATTATTTTATATTATTGTTCACGTGGGTGGTTAGGTTGACCTAAACATGTACATACAATAAGTAATTGATGATTATGATTTTAAAAGTGGTTCTTATCAAATAATGTCATTATCACATAAGAATAATAATAATATTTAGATAACTTTAGAGTGGTTAATTTTATTTTAATATTTTTCAATAAATAATAATGAAACTATATGAAAAAAGTTAAACATTTCTTCTAAGAGGTGGTAGTCTGCACAATGCACATTTAACATTTTCATTACTCAAATAATGAGAGTGAAATAAGGTGAATTACAATTTATCAATACATAATAATAATTTTATTTAAAATTTTACATTTATTCTTCAATTTTACCCTTATAGTAAGTTAAAATAGGTAGCGGGAAAAATAGAAATCATCACTTCATGGAGGCCGTATTCCACACAATGCATGAATAATAGTTTTGTTCTGATTAACCGAAAAAATGAATGGTGGTTAATATTTATTCCATTAGAATTAAAAAATAATTATATAAAAAATCTAATTTAATTATATATTTATTATAAAATTGTATTTGTGAAATTAAGAATTAAAATAAAATAAGTTGTGAAAAATTAGTACTCGCGTTTAGGACATCAGATTTCTCTTGGAAGACTCCTTGAAAATGGATGTCTTGGGATAATTTTTTTAAAAAATAGGATACATTGATAGGAATAGAATTCTATGGGAACGAAAATAGGCCATGATTATAGAGTAAACCTAATTTTTAGGGTTGCACAGAAGTGATGGTGAGTGACTCCTTTTGAAAGTGTAGAGAATGAAATATTTGTAAAAGATTCAATTTATAATTAAGAGAGTACATGTTTCACATGTCTAGAGGAATATATAATGGAAACTAATGGATTTGGATATTAGAAAAGATAATAAATCCCTCAAATATTCATTTTCACACATGTTTTAAACATTTATTTATGTCATTTAGTTTTTGAAACATCGATTTTACCATTTTTTGTTTTACTGCTATAACTAAGTTGTACCAAAATAATTTACATTTAATTACAAAAAAATAGAATAGAAAATATTAAAAAAATATTAAGAATTTACTGAAAATATAATATTAATTTTAGTCGATAAATTTTTATGTTTAAGAAATCTAAATTTTAGCATTATCACTTTTAACGCATCAAACCTTGTTTTTAGAAAAGGTGTATTTTTATGATTAAAATATATGTTTATGAAAAATTTATAAATTATTTTTATTTAAATGATATAAATATGTTCTCATTAAAAACAAATATGTGTATTTCAATAAAATAAAAATCCTAATTTTAATAAAATAATATTTAATTAAAATGAATGATCTAAAATATTTTATTTTGTTTGAAAGTGTTACATAATTTCATAAAAAGTACAACATAGGTTTTATAAATTCAGAATGGTATTTAAAATTTTTTAATTTGAATACATAAATATATATTTTTTCACTATACACTTCTATTTCCTTCTTATATAATTATAATTTTATAACAGTTATAATTTTCGTAAAAACTGTATTACCGCTAATTAGCTAAAAATCAACTATATCACAAAAATACGAAAAAACAATTAAGAGAATATTAACATGGTGAATCAAAAAAATCTGAAATTAAAATTATAAATACGTATTATTTAACTTTTTAATGAAACAAATAAAATATTGATGAAAAATATTTTCATAGAAACCAATTTTTTTTAAAAATGGTAAGATATTCATATTCATATTTCTCATTACTTATTGATAAAATTGGTGCTAATATATTATTAATATTAGCAAAATATTTTAAAAATAAGACATTTAGTACCTCAAAAATAAATTTTCTAATATAAATTTTAATATTGATAACATTTTAACACATAAATTATCTTTATTAGTTATTTAAATACACTAATTGAGATTATTTCAATTCCTTAGTATTAATAATGGTTCAAATTTTTATTTATACATATATATAATAATTTAGTTAGATATATTTTTACCCACAACATAAATGGCTATATATTTAGGGTTATATAACATTCATTGGTTTGTTTTAGTTTGGTGTTATGTAAGATATTGAACACATTTGATTTAAAAAGAAAATATAAGGATAAATGTCACGGTGTTATAGAGATTTATAAAAATAATTATTCTAAATGTAATTTTAAATAAGGAGAGGTTTTTTCGATCATTCTATAAACATCATGATTATTTTATGAGTAATCCATGATTCAAGTATCTAGTTTTGGTAATAATGAGGGAAGATGGAGAATTGGATATGGGACATGATAAAGAAGATAAAATTATGGAGACGTTTAACGATAAAAGAGAAGTCAAAGTTTTTTATATAAGTTGATATATGGTCACAATAGAAGTATATGTATGTATCGAGGTCAGTGATGAAGAGAGTGGTGTTTGTGAGTTTCATGCGATGATGTTATGTCATGAATTTTTTGTATCATCCAGTGTTTTAAGAGCCAATATTATTATTGTTATTTATTTCTATAATTTTAAATAATGTTATCCATTATTTTATAATTATTTAAACATAATTAAAAAAGGTTCCCTAAAATAAATGAACCAAACGAAATACACATAGTTAATTTATAAGAAGAACATTACAAAAAAGGTATATAAAACAATGTACTACACTCCATTGATTATTAATCGCCATTGTAAAATTACATCTATTAAAATTCAATAAATAAATAGAGGATAATGTATAGAAAAGAGTAAAATCTTCATGACTAGATAATCTCATGGATTATCTTCAACCTTGAGGATAACCAGTATCAAAACAAAACCTACAGTGATAAGGATCACCAATAAAAGATAAATAATTATGGGAAATACATATTTTGAAATAATAACTAAACCTCGGGATGTATTATTGGAATGAAGAAATCAATTATTAAGTCTGCATATTTCATAATAAAATATGGCCATTGAAAATATGATCATTGGAAAAATGGTTGTTGAAATTATGGTAATTGAAAATATGGCCATTGAAAATATGGTCATTTGTAATATATATGATAGGTGGGATGAATTTTACAATTATTAAATGGTAAATTTCATATAATATAACCAACCATGAAATGATAATATGCAATTAAAGTATTATATATATATATTATAGATAAAGATTAGAAATATTATAATTAAAATATGATATGGTGTGTATATATAATTAAAATAATTATTTTAATATCAATGAAGTATTAAAAGTAATTTTTGGAATATAAATATTTTTTTAATGGTATTTGTTAAAGATTATTTAGTATAAAAGAAATATATTTTTCTAAAAACCATTTTGTTATATATTAAATATTTTATCCTAATAAATTAAATTGAAAACATTTAAAGTATTATTATATATGAACTACTATATTAACATCCTTTAAATTTTAAATTGATATAAAATATTATTAAGAAAACTTAGTGATTTAAAACGTTGCGTTTCCATAAAATCAGTTTTCTTTATATATTAAATTTTTTTTTAAAAGTAAATTTATAAATTTTAGAGTTTTTTTTAAATTAAAATATTTTTTAAAATTCCCCATTCCAAAATTAGTATTAGATAAATTTTTCAGATTTTTCTAAAAAAATTGATTTTAAGGTGAAAACTGAAAAATACCAATTTTATTAATATTTTTATTTTTATGAAATTATTAAACAATAATAAATTGAAATTAAAAAAAGGAATTTTTTTTAAATGAACGTATAAAAAACTCCCTCGTGAAATTGTATAAAATTATGTAATGTTTTGACGAAAACAGTTTTTATCTGTTTCTTTTTATGAAATATTTTCACGGTGGGATGAGTTTTTTGATTTATATCAAGATTAAAAATTATTCTAATAATAATAATAAATTAAAATACAATTTAATCAATATATTTAATAATTTTATCCTAAACATAAATCTAAATCTTAAAAATACAATTTTTCTAAAAAGGAATTTTCACATATCAGATATGTTAATTTCAAAATTATTTGTTCTTATAGATATAAATTTTATTTAATATTTAAAATCAGTATGTTAAAAAAATAAAATGATTCAAATTCTATTTTTATTCGTTTAAAATATATAAATTAGGGTAAAATTAGTTGCCTTAGTAAACACAAAAAATGATAAATGTGAAAATATATGAATAAATTACTTAAAACACATTTAAATTGTTTTTTGTAAAATTGTGTTTGAAGATTTATATAAAATAACCCTAATAAATATTTAATAATTTACACTTTATCTTCAAAATCCATGTGATACATGTGATCTCTTTATATTGAAGAGTTGTTTGTGCCAAAAATGACCTTCTCTTCAATTATAAAAGGAACCACCACCCCTCCACCTCTCAACACTTAAAAATACCCTTATTATTGACCCAATATCATATCTAGTATTTAATAAACCCTATACCCATGGACTAGATTCTTTTATAGTTCCAAATGAAAAAGATAAGGTTTTTTCAGCTGGTGACTAAAGATGTACATCCAAACAAGAAGTAATATTTTCCACTCCTCCTTCATTATTTTTTTATAATTATACCTCCCCAAACCTATTATATACATTAGAGTATGATTAAAATAGTATTATTAATATTTGAGTACATTTTTATATAAAAAATAAAAAACTACTTTATTCCTTCCTCTAAAATCATTGATAAAAATGAAATTAGCATCATGCGGGTGTATAAAATACCACCTCAACGAACGACATGTTCAATTTCCCATGAACAAATTTCAAGGATTGCAGAAAAATGATATTTAATAATATAATAATATATTTATAACATTTTAATTATTCTAAAATGATATTATACTTTATTTTCTACCCTCTTTATATATTATAAGTAATGAGAGTATTTCCTGTGTGTACGTGAAGACTACTACCACCACATGATGGTGTTTCTTTTTAATTTTCCATTCTAATTAATATGGATGGAATAAAACATGTATGTGATTTAAAAAATAGTTATTTAATTAACCATGGAAATTTTATAATGATAACAAATGACATTCAAAAAGTGATATTAATAATAAAATCATATGGAAAATTTAACTTCTCAAAAGGACATATCAAAGTATCTTTTCTAATTTGAGTCTATTCATGATATTAATATTTAAATTTATAAATTAAGTGATAATTAAGCAATAAAGGAAATAAAAATATAAAATTAATAATTTTATGAAATTATTTTTCAACACTTTTTCCATGGTCTACAAACCTTGAATATTTCCCAACAATTGATCGATGAACATCAATTAATTAACATACACAGAAAAAATGTAATATGTTGGAAACAAAAGATCTTAAAAAGACCTTATAAAAATAAATATATATGTATAATTTTATGAGGAATGTTTTTACTAATGTTAATTTTATTATTAATCAATTTATAGGAAAGTGAACAACACTTTTAGACATGGGGTAAGGGATCTTCCATACCACCCTTGTTACATTTGAGCTACACATTATCTATATTTTTTCACTTTTTATATAATATTATAATTATTAAATTCAAATATTCTTTATATATTTCTATTTCATATATACCATGTAAAATATAATTTTCATTTCCGAGTTTATAAATGTTTTCAGTTCCCTTTAAAATTCCCCCATTATAATATGACAGATATTGGGAAATCTTCCCGTTTATTACCTCATGTCTAGAATCATCCCAAAAAATGTATTTAAATCCATAATTAACTTATAAAAACTATCATTATTTTATTTCATACAATATTTGAAAAATTATTGTTTTATGAAAAATAATAATATTTTCCCTTATTTAAAATATCATTACTTATTTTAGGAAGAACTACCATAATAGTTCAATTTTATTATTTGTTATCGTAAAAATATCTGATGAGTTTTATACATCGGACCTCAATGTATGATAAATATATAAAGGTTTAAATTATAGAATTCTAGTGAATCTTAATTCATTCTTTTGTTGATCATTATGATTTATCATTTGTTTATGCCTTCAATCATAAATATGAATCCCACTTTCTCCTTATAGGTTTGATTTTGCTCATGATTTATTTGTGGATTATTTCCCTCATTAGTCATGAATATGTAGGATTTTAATTGAAATGAAATATGGTCCAAACATTATATATTTCTCCAATAAATTGGTTAAAGCTTTATATCTAACATGATTTTATTTAAGTGGTTAGGGATTGAACTAAATCAACCATGAGACTTAGTCCACATTATGATGATGGTATTGGGAGTGAACACTGACATATGTTTATGATATAATTTTTTATGACTTTGTTATATATTTAAGACCTAATAACATCTTTTTCTTATTCCATGTTTCCATTATTATTATCATCCTTTTTATGTTATCATGTTATGACTCTTGAATATCATATTTTTCTTTATTGACATGTTTATTTACCATGTTTTTTAGGTTACTTTTTTCTTTGGGTATTTCCCCAAGATATATTATATAGTTTTAGAATATCTATTGGAGTAAGGATAAATATGTGGAGTTTTAAATATATATGATGATTTTATGTTTAAGATAATATATTTTTACTCCAAATCCTCCAAATTCAATCTACCTATAGATCCCCAACTTGTATTTTTTATAAATCTATTTTAAAATGTTTAAGTTTAGTATGTTTAATTTTTGGGTCACTGTAGTTGGAATTAGAGGAAGGCTTAATTATTTTTAATGATTAACATGATATAACCCTAGTTAAAATCATAGACATAAGTACAATGTATAGGTGTAATTAAAGGAAAATGTCCAAAAAAATTGGTAATAAAGATGTTTTTTTGTTTTCATTACAAATACATCCCTGTCCAAAAAATTAGAGGTTTTTTGGGTATAAACTCAGTTAAAACATAGTGCATGACAAGGAGTCCAATAAACGCACTTGGATAAAATCTCCTTGGGGATGTGATTTAGTGAATTAGTTTTTATTTATAAGCTCTTATATATGACGGATTTTCTAATTAATTTGGAAGTCTAGGCTGAGAACTATAAAATAACAAAACATAATGTAACATTATTTAAAAAATTATGATATATGTTTAACTAAATGAATTATTGACTAACATGATGATGTAAAAGGGAAAAAGGTTTTAAGGTTAAATCCATTTTATGTTATTGATTATGATAATCCCCTTATGATTTTAAATGTTTATAACTCATGTAAACTCATTTGGTTTCAGTGATGGTTGAAACTAGAAGGAAATAAATTAACATTTAGTGTGGTGGATAATGATAATATTACCCCAACCATCAAACCCTTAGAATGAGAGATGAACTATGAAATTTGTTGATTTTTTTAAACCAACCATTTTGAATATTGAACTGAAATGTAACTATTCTTTAAATCCTGAGTGTAACAAAAAGTGATGGATGGAGACTCCTAAAAATCTAGGAAATAATGATGATGAAATATGGGATATTAAACCAGATATATATATATATAACAACTAGAAATTGCTTCCAATTAAATTACATCAAGGGGACTGGAAAATTATTTACTTATGGAACATTCAGTCTTTTGGAATCAAACAATCATCGAAATATGAACAGGAAGGTTAGCCAAATGTTAGTGGGAAGCATGCATCCCAAATAACCAATAATGATAAAATGACTTAAGTGTGAAAACAATGTACATTACCCAATTTAGTGTCATAAATCTAATAATGATAAGAATGATAGGTGTGAACAACCACCACAACCACAATAATAGGGTAGATCCAGTTTAATGACTATAATTGAGGTGCATTTTGGTAACTAAATCCTCCACATCAAAATTGTGAATTAGGTATCTTTATTCTATTCAATTTTAGTTGTCTGGATTTTTTCTAAGTGTAGAACTATAAAATATCATTTTTATATATTACATATAGTTATATGATGGTTGAATTTTTAAATTTAAAATTATGGTAATATTAATCATGGTATATGTATTTTAGATGAATTTTAATTGAATCTATTAATGGGTTAAATATTTATACAATAAATCTCTATACACTAATCATTTAAATATTTACCACAACTTCAACCATATTAGAGAAAGTTGATGGGGTATAAATGAAATCCAAAAATTTATATAAAGAAATATTAAAAACACTACAACTTCAGATAGGTGTTGTTGATCATCTTCACCATCATCCATCAATGTACCACCACAACATGTAGACCCTGATATTTCTAGAGAGGTTGAAAAAACTATGAATATGGTGAATGAATAATAAAACCCTCTATAACAAACCCTAGTGAAACATGGCATAGTGGTTAAAATAAAAAGGATGAGCTGCCTAGTGACCTCAATGATTATAGAAGTCCGAGAACAAGGTTTGATACCTCAAATAACATGTCCCCCTATAGTGTGTATAGGAAACAGTTTAGGTCTTTAAAGGACCTATTTAGGAACATGAAGATCCACTCAAAATGGATTTGGCATGGAATCAATCTGCTACAAAATATTTTAAAATAGGGCTTCATGAAGAAGGTAACATAGGGACGGTTTATACAAGAAAATAGGACAAAAGGTGATTATTTGTTAAGGCTAGTAACGTAGGAATGGGATAGTATAGATAGAGAATAATTAGAATTGGTATAGGTGGTTACTCAAGAAAGTAACCAGATTGTAATGAAAATATAGATTAATGATCCTTAAAAGTAGGTGGAGGATTGTTCTTCAACCTCATTGTTTTACCTTCACTTTTTTGTTGGCACTGCCAAGTCAACGAACCATGAAAGAAAAGAGATATGTGTGTGTGGTGTAACTATTATAAAATTATGAATCATATTTCACACCATAGATAAATTTATGATAATTTTCAATCTCAAGTATGAATATAAACTCAAGGAAAAATAAAATAAGTCAAAACAACAAACCTTGATAATTATTGTCCATAAATTGATTGGAAGAAAAACAATATAGGTATTATTTTGATTATAAGAGAATATATGTGATTTTTACCTCTTAAATATCTAAATCTCATGTCACTTTATAGATACACTCAGATAACTTCAATTTAAGTAATTATTTAAATTGCAATAAAACAATTTATTTAAGGGTAGAATGTAACATCAAAGATTTTCATATCCATTATTATTATTAGTATTAAATTATGTATATAATTTAAAATAATGATTATCTTTTATTTCAATAATATCGAAACATGATTAGAAAGTATTCCATAGAAGATAGGAATGAATCTAAATACAGTTTATTCTTTCATAAGTGGGAAATTACAATAAAATCACATTAAACTATGTACTTTACACCATATATTATTACTTAACAAGGATGAATTATATCCATTAATTGGGTATAAAACAACATGGGATAATATATAGAAAGGAATAAAATCATCAGAACTCGGAAATATCCAAGATCATATTCAACCATAATGATCACCTACAGCCAAACAAAACATAGAATAAGTATGATCATCATTAAAGGAGAAGGAATTATGAAAAATATATAATATGAATTTCAAACTATAACTTGTGAAGTGAGTATGGAATTAAAAAATGTCATAATAAGTCATTATATATTGGATTGTAATATGGGTGTTGTGAAAATGGTTGTTGTAAATATAGTTGTTAAAATTATGGACATTATGAAAATGGTCATTAAAAAATGGTCATTGGTCATATATCTGATAGGTATTCTGATGTAGTGTATAATTACATTGTAAACTAAAAATAATATAACTCCCAATGATATAAAAATAGGATATTAAAATATTATAAATATTTATTTTTTTGTTAGAGTTAAATAATATTATTATTATTATTATGAAAATATGATATGATGTATAAATGAAATTTAAATAAATATTTTATTATAAATGATCTGTAAAAATAATTTTAAAATATAAATAATTATTTTAATTGGTATTTTATGAAGTGTATTAAGTATAATAGTTATATTTTGTTCTCTAATAACCATTTTTAAGTAATGCATATTTGATCCGAATAAATTAAATTGAATGCTTTTCAAATATCATTATATACAAACTAAATCCGTTAAATTATAAATTAATAGAAAATAATATTTAGAATACTCATCGTATCAAAAAAAATCAATAAAAGAAGTTTTTCTTAATGTATTGAATTTTCTTTAAAAATATAAATTGGTATATTTCATATTGTATATTTTTTAAATGAAAATAATTGTAAAATTTTCATTTTAAAAATATCTTAGTATAAAAATTTTATAATTTTATAAATTAACTGGTTTTTAGGCGAACAATGGAAAAATGTGATATTAATAATAATGTCACGTTTAAGAAATTAATTTACAAGATTGAAATGACATCTTTTGAAAACATTTTTACAATAAAAAATGTAAAAAATATTTTAAAATTGTATATGTAAAACCACCACTTTACATTTTAGACAATTTAAGTAATGTTTTAGCGGAGACTTTTTTTCGTCTATTTCATATAATAAAACATTCACGTTTCGGAATTTGGGTTTTGAATTAATTTTAAGTTAAATATTATTTAAATAATAATTTTTTTAAAATATCATAGTAATCAATAAAATTGATAAATTTATTGAAAACATAAATATTTTTCTTAAAAATACATGTTTTCTAAAAACATATTTTCACGTGTTACATGTGCTAATGATAAATTTAATTATCCTTAAAAAATAAATTTTAGTTTATAAATTGGATAAAATATTTAGAATAATTAGCTTCAAGTTATATTTTTATTCACATGTAATATTTAAGAATTAAAATTGAATTAATTTGGAAAAAAATTGTTACCGCAATAAAAAAAATAGTTAAACTAAAAATCTAAGAGTAAATGACATAAAAACCTATTTAAAACATGGATTGAAAAGTGTGGTTGAAGATTTATCCACATTAACCTTTACCACACTATAAAAATGTCTACTTTCTCATCACATTTTATTTGAAACAAGTGATATCTTTATATTAAAGTGGTATATGTTCCAAAAATCCCTTTTTATTTAATTTGGAAAAGAACCACCACACATCCACCTATCTAGAATTAAAAATCCATATAAGATAGACCCAAAATTTAACGAACTCCCTCCTAAAACCTCTCTATACATTTCAAAAAAAATATTTCTAATATTCCAACCTAAGGACCCTTAATTTGGTGACCAAAGGTGAACATCCAAAGAGATATGTGACATTTACCCCAACACCTTAATTTTTTTTTCAACTTCTACCAGCCAAAACCACTTCTATGAATAAGAGTATCATAATAGTAGTATTATTAATTTTCTTTTATATTTTTAAACTAATTTAAATTCCATTTGATACCTTCCTCCAAAATCAATTAGAAAAATGAAAACATCACTATACGTGTTTGTGAACTGTAGCCTCAATGAACAACATGTTAAATTTCCAAATATTACCATTTATAGGTAGTTGAAAAAGGTGATTTAGTAGGATAATATAATATTTATATCATTTTAATTACTCTGAAATTATAATATTTATTATTCTATACCCTCATATTATACAAGAACGAGAGCATTGTTTTTCTATGTTCATGCGGAAAACCTCTCCATGTGATGACGTTTCTTTTATATTTTATATACTGACTGACATGATTGGAATAAAATATCTATGTAATGTATAAAAAATTATTTAATAAACCATTGACATTATATAATGATTATATTATAAATTATATAATATATATTAGTAATAAAATATTAAATTAAATTTAGTTGTAAAATTGTACATATGAAAATACATTTTATAATTTCAGTTCATTCTTGGAAAAGATATTTACCTATAAAAATTTTGTGATAGTGGATTAATAATGTTAATTATTATAAAAAATTATAGATATTATGAAACTATTTAAAAAAAATTGATCTTGTCTCACAAACTAGGAATATTTCCAAGAAACTGACTGAAGAACATCATGTAAACTATATAAGTGGAAACAATATAATAAATTTTAGAAATTTAAGACATGAGGTAAGGAATCTTCTATAACACCCATATTACCATTGATTTATATATTCTATCACATTTTCTATTATTTTATGTAATGATATTCTCTTTAACAAAATATATTTTTGTATATATATTCCTTATATATTTTCCTAGTTAAATATTCTATTCATTTCTATGGTTATACATTTTGTTGTTTTCATTTGAAATTTACACAATAAAGTAAACCATATTTAAGGGAACATTTTTGTTTCATATACCATGTCAAGAAACAACCTAATAAATTATATTTAAAACCATTAATATATTATAAAAACCATAATAATTTTATATATAACCCTCTTGTAGAAATTATGATTTTTTGGAATATAATAATCAATTTCTAGATTTTAAAATATCCTTATTTATTTTATGAAGAATCACATAAGTGGGACATTTTTTTCAATCATATCCTAAATAAAAAACTTAATTTTTCTATATTGGAACTCCATGTTCATGAAATATGTCCCTTTATCAATTATGTATATTTAAATAAATTTAATTATTTATTTTCTTTGGAATGCTTATGTTTTTTCTCTTATTTTTCCTTGAATCATTATTTTGAAACTCATTTTATGTGGTTTATTTTCCTCCTTTGGCATGAATATTTATGATTTTAATTTATTTAATATTTTGTAATTAAATTACATTACCCTAAAATCAATTGGGATAATCATTATATCTCATGGGATTTTATGTAATTAATTAAGGGGTGAACCTAATCCATCATGGGAAATTATAAAATTTATGATTATGATCTTGGGATCGATGTTTGAATAATGTTTATGATTTCATGTTTTATGTTATTTTCAATAGTTTATGATCATATGACAATATTTTTTTATTCCATGTCTCTATTATTATGATTATCCTCTTTATTATATCTTGTTATGCCTCTTGAATCTCAGGTTATGCTTTATTTCCATGTTTATTCCCTTATTGAGCTTTATACCTCACCCTTTTCCTTACGCTTATTTTCTAAGGATATGTGATACAGTTTTATTTGATCTATTAGTGTTCGGATCACTATTTTTATTTTTAAATAAATATGATATTTCTCTGTTTAAGATAAAGTATTTTTTGGAAAATATTCCAAAGATACTTGACCTCTAGATCATCAACTTGTATTTTTTAGAAATTTATGTGAAAAATAATAAAATGGAGTGTGTTTTATGTCATGAGTCACTATTAGTTGGGTTCTATTAAAGAATATGATAATATATTATGTCATGTAAAAATCAAAGATACCATGTCATCACCAAGATGATCATAAGAAAGGTGAGAGTCTACTCGAACCGAGAAGGATATATTGTGCTGAAATGATATTCCTATGCATGAGGAATTTCATGCCAGTGTGGATTATAATGATATAGGTCTTTAAAGAATTAAAAAAAAGACAAAATTGATTGTGATAAAAAAAGAATATCTTAAGTAATTGAATCCCAGTCTAAAGGTTATTATTTTGGAGTTAATGACTAGAAGTAAAAAAAAATATGAATGAGATATATTCTATGATAATTATGGGAATATTTTACCCATATAAAATAGGAAAGAGACAAAGAGATTATTGAGTGGAACTATTATTGAAATTGTTATCCTGAATATCATTTTTGTCAAATTGGGGAAGAGATCTAACAATATTGGTGAAAAGATAATATTTTTGTGTTAATGAAAAAGAAGAAGAGTGTGAGACCTTTCTTCTTTTACCAAATAACATTAACGATTAATAATATGAATGAAGACATTATTGGATTATAAATCATTATATTGTATGGTTTTATTGATAAAGAAATTGTATATTGTAACCTTATCGTAAGAACTGATGTTTTGAGATACCTATTATATTTCTACACACTGAGTAATGATATCTGAGTTTCTATGTCAAGAGAGACCAGTGATACTTTTCAAATAAAAACTCGAAGAGGATCCATCCTAATAAGGTATTGGGAGAAGATGTAATTGTTTTTATAAACTCCTATATAATAAAATGTTAGTTATTTTATATATGTTTTTTAGTTCCATAAATTATACAAGTTCAAGGATATTCCCTTTCAAGATATTCATCTAGATAATATAAGATATGTTGTGTATGAGTGGGATAAAAAAATTTCAAATATTGGGGGTGTATTCATCCATCTTATAGGTGAACCTCATTAAAAAAACTTGTGCGTGTGTTACATCATTCTATCTTATACCACACATCTAAAAACCAAAGGTGACCATATAGTGATGGATTCATTCATTGAATAAGTACATATGTAAGAGAGGTGAAAATGATTTAAATTGAAAAACAATCATTCGCACTGATTCACCCCCTTTGTAGGTTTCACTGATCATGGTGGAATTAAAATTACAATCTATGGTATGGTTCCACTTATAATTGTCTTATCAAAAAACAAAATATTTAAAGTTTTAAATTTGGAGTTTCTCATTATAAATAAATATGAAGTGAAAATATGAAGAAACCTTTCAGTTCCCTATAAAAGAAAATATGGAAGAGATATCTTTCATGACATTGAAGAATGGGAATAATTGAGATGAATATAAATTTATAAATGCCTCATCAAAAGAATCAAACATAATAAATATATAATAAATTAAGGTAATCTATATAGAGTTCATAATGTTATATCTTATTGTAATTATTCTCTTAAAAAATATGTTGAGAAGACATGCCTCATGTATTAAGAGGGAGACAAGAACTACTTCCACTTATAATGATCATAGAGAAATAATATCTTTCATAGATGGAGATGAACCAAACAAAAGTGGGGAAGATCAAATATATAAGGATTCAAAAGATAAATAAATTTTTTAAAGGAGATCCTACATAACTATCCCAAATAAATATTCACTTTAATTTGTGTCCCTTTAAAAACAAAGTAGAAGGAAATTTCCTATCAAGAAGGTAATTGTGAATGGATGGATAAGGGTTTGGAGAAAAAGGTGTTGGAGTTTTTCAAATCTTATAATAATATTGGATCCCTAAGATCCATGAATAAATATCTTAACAAAACAAATTGTTATTGAATGAGTGGTATAATAAAATCTACAAGAATGAATAATATAATAAAGGAATTAGAGAAAATATCCATATATTATAACAAGTAATTTGTGTATAAAATATTCTTCTGGAAGTCAAATACAATTAGGTAAAATATATTGATAATATATAGTACAAAATAAAAAAATTTCATTAAAATGGTATTGTCAAAACCAAAAAATAACATAAAGAAAGAGTGAAGTCTGTTGAAGATCAAGAAATAATAATAATAGGAAGTGTCTTTGGCTTAACTTAAAATTGAAAAATTAGTAAATGACAGATGTTTAGTCTTCATAATAAGATAAGAGAAGGGATGTTACCACACACACTCTTAAAGAGGATATTTTTGTTAAAATATCTCTATTATTTTTAAAGTATAACATTAAATCATCTAATCACAAACCTATTCCAATCACATATCAAAAGCTAACATCCACCCTAGAAATTATAGATTATGTTAATTCTATTATTATTCACAGTACTAGTTACAAATTAGAATATGTACAAATATGGATGGATAAAAATATATAGACACCCAAAAATATATCAAAGTAGTAAATAACCAATTTCACAAGTGATTATGATATCCCACATATTTCAATATATTGTAAATACATAACCTATAAAAAACATTCATTATAATACATTTTCATTATTTTATTGTATTAGAGTTTTAAATAATTAATACCTAAAAATAACTAACAAAACTAAAGGTTTTTCAAAAAATGAATATTTTTTCCTATATAATCAATTTCTTAATCCATAAAATATCTTCAAATCTACCAAAAATTCTCTGCATTTGATACTCTTCGAAACACATCATACTTATTTATTTTCTTCATATCCAAGGTAAATAGAATAATAATAAAGGTGTTAGCTCAAAAATCATAGTAAGGGTAAACAAAAACGATAAAAAAATATCATAAGTGAGAATAAGATGAGAATATGGGTATATTCAAGATACATTAAAAAGTAATATCAAATAATGAATAAATCATAATTCATGGAATAAATCATGGAATAACCAAAAAACATATCCTGAAATTTCCTCATATCAAAGAGGGATAAAAATAATAACTTATCTTAGATTCATAAAACAATAATCCTAAATCATCGAAGCATAAAATTACTGGATATCTTAGAGAAGTTTTATAAACATGGAATATAAAAAATCCTGAAAAGAAAATAATCTTAGAAAGAAGGTGAAATAAAAAATATAGGAAAACCATGTGAGAAAACCTGTTATTCCCACACATTTTTGAATAAAATAATTGTGTCCATGCCTTAATATTTAAGAAAAATCATTATACCCATTCCTTTTTAAACAAACTCATTATTTCAACACCTTACTATATCATGATATATAAAACATATCCAAATAATTGGAGGATGATATAGGACCCCACCTATCATCATAAATAAATATGTATTCAATATAAAATTAATACTCATCAAATTATAAGTAACCCATTGAAATTGAATGGTATTCATATTTTTTCAAATTGAATTATATAAGGAAAATATTTTTAACACCATCAATAAACATGACAAACCCATGGAATAAAAATGGGTTTCCAATTATACTAAAAACATTTTTGGTAGATACCATTCAATAAAGTATATTATATTTCTACGATATAGATATTTGGTTTAAATTTTAGTCAATAATTTTCCCTAATAAATGGATGTATGTAATCTTTCTGAACACCTCTCTATTAAGAAATGTTTTATAAGGCATTGATAGAGGAAATGAATTTAGAGAAAATTTTATGCCTATTCCTATTGTATGGTTTAATGAGACAAAGGTAGTGATCTATTTATATGATTTTAATCCCTAAAAATATTATGGTATAATTTATAAGGTAATATATGAAATGTAGCTACCAAGGAGGTAAAAACAATTTATCATAATAAGGAAAAGGGATATAAAATACGAAAATAAATTTTTCGTATTTTTTTTAATATCATCCTAAAAGACAAAGATATGATCACTTTTAAAGGTTATTTAAAAAATGGTGAAGAGATTTTTTTTAAATTTACAATTTTAAAATAATCTTTAATAATGAATTATTGGAAAATTCATATTGTTTTTCATGATTAAATTCTGATTGGATGATAAAAATATAAAAATTAAAGGGAAATACATTTTAGTGTCTTGAAAATGTAGTGGGGACAATAAAATTTTCATTTGAAAATAGTAAAAGGATAATAAGATGGTAAAATTTGATACAATATAATTGGATTTCCACAAATAAATGAGGATATTGGAGGTAAAGGAAAATTATTCAAGGAGGGGAACCTATTGTTAATGTGGGTGAGAATTATTCTCAACGATTATATACTTTTTGGGAAAACATTTTATGATGGAACAATATTTGAATTAAAAGTTAATTATCCAAAGATAATAATTCAAAGTGACATGAAATAAAATCATAGAGTCGAATAAATCAAGAAATAGATAAGTTCAATAATAGGCATTATTGCTCAAATAAGGGATATTTGAGTTATTAAGATCCCTTAATGTTTTAGTAACACCTAAAATTAAATGTAAATGAATGAAGAAAATAGATTTATATTGTTATATCCCATTAATTAATTATTAAAATAAATTTATTATATATAAAAAACATAACCAAACAAAATTTAAAGATGGTGTAAAAAATATAACAAGTTTCTAGAGTTAGGAATGATACCAAGAAAATAATTACCTCAATTCATGAATTCCATAAAAGTGGTTTAAACCACTGTATAAAATATTAACTAATTTAATCATTTTGTTTATAAAATTATTCATTTATATACTCTTTTATAAAATTCATTTACAATTATTCTCTACGATATCATTAGTAGTTATTATCTATTTCCAATATTTGGTGGGAGTAATTTTGATGATTTTGAAATTGTTTTGTTATGGATGTGTTATTATTAATTGTTCTCCAAAATTTAATCATTCCTAAATCATGCAAGTTATTTCAATTTAACTTTTATAATTACTTATAATGTTAAAATATAATTATGTAGAATTTTTTTCTATGATAATTAAAGATGAAATCGAGGATGATCATGCTTTAGTGATTTTAAAAGAGAAAGTACATTGTTATGTTAATTAAAAACATTAATACAAATATTTACATTATAGAACTAATATGATTTCATTATTTAAAATTTCATCTCTAATATTATATTTTATTACACTGTTATATATATCCGTGATGTTATATTATATAATTTTTCAAGTATGTTGTTAAAAAAACCCAAATAGGAACACACCATAATTAGTGGATGAGTGTGAAGTGATTTAGTTATAATATCATTATTATAAAAGAGTAATGACATTTTTTTAGGTTTTATTAAATTTATAAATCATAATTTAAAATAATTATAGTAATATATAATGTATTTTAAATTATTACATAGTATTAATAAATTGGTTTTTTTATAGTATTCTTATTTTAGTCGGTTGAATTTACAATGATCATTTGTTCCTCATATTATTAATAAGATATATAATTTTTCTTACATAATTAATCATAATTTTATAAACATCATATTTATCTATTAAACTCAATCTCATCGAATCCATGAAAGGTGGTGATGAACAGTTGAATACATCGTTACTTGGAGCCGGTAGTTCGCACATATGCATGGATGATTATTACATATTCTATAAAACATGAGAAATGAATAATATGGTTTATCATTTAAGAATATAAAACATGTTACAAATATCATAATTATTTATTAAATTTTTCATTAGTAACAACAATGTATGTTGGTAATGGAAAATGAAACATAATACTTAATGGGGCATTAGTCCACACATTTTCAAAAATATCATTTTTTCATATTGGAAAGGGTAAAAGGTGGTTAATGGCTACTAAAAACATACAAAAAATTTCTTTATAAAATAAATAATAAATTCACTATATAATATTGGGGAAAAATATAAATGAAAGGAAAAGATATAAAAGAAACAATGTGAGAGAAAATGATAGTACTATGTTTGAGAACATTGATCGTCCCAAAGAGGTTTGCTTGGGAATAGGGGAATTGTACCCAAAAATCATGTCCAAAATATTAGAAAATTGAAAGAGGATATTAGGGAATTTTAATATTTGTGTGTTTTATGAGGATACTGAAATTTCGGATTGTATTTTAATGTGTGTTGATGTACCCCTTTTATAAGTGGTGAGTATGTAATTCTTGTAAATATTTAATGTTAATATAAAGATGAAACATATTTCACATGTTAAGAAGATCTAAAAATGAATAATAAAATATTTGAGATTAATTTCATTCTATCAACACATCAAAAAAATTTAGAATCATGTTTTTATCATATTATCCTCTTTCCCATTTAGTTAAACTAGTTGACCTTGTTGGATTTTACTATGGTAACTATATTTTACGTATGTAATTCCTTTTTTCACAGATAAAAATGAAATGGTAATTATTAAATAATATTGAAATTATAATTAATTTTCTTAAATCCATTTAAATATATTCATTTTTTAAAAATTATTAATGTTAATTTCCCAAAATTAAATGTATAATGTATTAAAGCAGTTTTACAAAATAGTGTAACTTTAGTTCAAAAATATCAAACATATGTTTGTAAGAAAAAATGCAATATTTTTAAATTTAAAATAAATATTATAAAATAAATATTATTTTTATAAAATGGATTGATTAATATCGATGTCATACTTATATAAAAATAATTTCATAAAAAGTCACAGTATTTATAAAAATAATATTTTGCATTATTCACATGAAAATCAACCTTTTCATTAAAATCCAAAAAATTATCCAGAGTTTATATTGTTATTATAAATCTACAAAAATGAGTCTGAAAATGGAAGGAGGGAGATTAGATATTGCAGAGGATGTGCTAGTGCGGAAGAATGATGGTTGTAATGCTTATGCTTCGGTAATGGTAACCGGTATGTGGGGAAATATTTATGAAAGTGATAAGGAAAATAGTGGTGCTATCAGGCCCTCTATCAGTGATATTGTCCAGAATAAAATAAGGAAGGTTTATGAAAATTATGGTGTTATGACTGCTCCACCTAAGAGGAATCCCATGAAGGACTAATCTCATCTGCCTAAGCTATTAGCCACTAGGGCCTCATCTAAGAGGGAAAGTGGAGCCACCCCGGTGTCACGTACACAATACTGTAAGGACCAGCCATCATTAGAAAAGATGAATCATAGAAAGAAGTATGCTAATATAATGAAGAAACATGAAACATCTTTAGAATGTAAATTAGCTAATGCAGAGGAAGACCCTTACTATGTATATTGAGAAGGGTATGATTATTATGACATGTAGTTTTCCTGTTTTCATTGGATTTGGTTGGTTGTGGGCAAGATGTTCTCCTGTAGTCTTATTTTCTGTTTACTATACTTTTTTCTTTTCTTTTAACAAATGGTCAGGGGTAACTCCTCTGACTGAGCTTGTTGGGTACAAAAATGAGTCTAATTTGATCAAATTTAAATTCTAAAATTTCATAATTTTTCTATTAAACAAAAAATTAATGAATAATAATTTTGTGGGAAAATAGTTTTTTAAAATTTTAACTCTTCTTATTCTTTATTATGTTCAATTGATAATTATATTGGTGTTAATAAATTATTAATATAAAAATATATAATATCAATAATATATTTATTTTCTTATAATGATGAAAATTAAAATCCAATTTTATAAAAAATTTATTTTTAAGAGTAAAATAGTATTAATTTTTTTAATGAGTCAATTTAAAAACATTATTTTTATTTCAAAGAAAAAAATGTGAAATATATAAAATAAATGTTATTAATAAAATTTTACCTTGATAATTACATTATTGTACTATCCTAATTTATAGTTATATTACATATCAATATGTTCACATAATATCTATGCATAATTTAAGCTTTGCTGGCAATCAAGGGTAGTGATTTTTCTAGCATGGATCTTGTGGAAATTAACTTGAACTTGATATTATCATGTATTTTATTTCTCTTGAATTATAATTATGGGAGTTTGGATTGGGGTTGATTTTGGTAAAACACTATTAAATCTACCACCTTTGCAATCTTTCAAAAATGAGCATCATATGGGAGACTTATACTACCTGATACCATTTATTTTTATTTACATTATAGGTTTTGTCATATGGTTTGATAATTTTATACATAAAAAATTAATTTCTATATTATAATGGTAAAATTTTATTTTAATGTATCATAGTTAATTTTTAGTTTTATGAATCTTATCGAAGAAGATATTAACAAAATATTTATCTGAAGAAAATACATAGTGAAATTTCATATAGTTACATTCTTCCCCATAAATAAATTGTGTCCTTTCAATAATAATTATTCCAAATTAATAAAATAATAAAGTGTTTTTATAATATAGACATGACTCCTGATTTAATTTTTAATGAGGTTTTCATCTAATCTTATTATTACTTGTGAACCCATATTTTCCATCATAATATGAATATAGCTAATGATTATTTATTATTTTGACCATTTGTACTAAATACCAAAATATAGTGTGAGTAATTTTCACAAGGAGATTATATTTATCCTTTTATAAATAAGTGATCAAGGGATTTTTTTAGATATAATTTTCTGATATTATAAATTATGATGGGATCTATGTCAAGATAGAAAATATTTTCCTAATATCACATAAAAGTTTACTAAAGGAAGTGTAATTGGATTTTATATCAGGTATGTTCCTATAAAAATCTATTAGATAAAATTTATATACTTATAATACATTTATAATACCAATATAAGTTTCTATAAATAATTCATCATCAATTCCTAAAGGTGTATATTTTATCATTCATGGTATACAAGAGTAGTTTTGACAATATATAAATACAAAACTCAATATTCTTGAGTGGGTGATCATTGTTCCTTATTCCATTTAATTTTCAGAACCCAATTCCATAGTTTTGGTTGCATAGGCATTTCATTTACTTGGAATTTTCTGGTTTTTATCATCCTTTTTCCCTTGTATTAGGAAATTGTAGCAACCCATTCCTTTTAAACATATTGATACATGATTTTAAAAATAAATTTCTATTAAATACAATGTAAGGATTGAAAATCCTTGTGTATTTAAATGATCAGGTTTATAAATAATCTAAAAGAAACTAAAATAATAAATTTTTATTTTAATCTCTATAATAAGATCCTAACATTCATGGATCTTCTAAAAATTAATAGAATAACCTAGGGATTACATAGACAAAATGGGTGAGCTAAAAAATCATAGTAATGGAACAATAATGAAAATGATGAAATAAATATGTGTAAGAATATATAAATGATAACATAATGAAATTGATCATGAATAATCATATGGAGGAATAAAATAATGAAAATTTAATCATAATATCCCGTCAATATAGAAATTTTGAAGAAAAATATAGACATAAACATGTCTTAAATCTAATTTCTGAGATGATATCCCATGGTGGACAATGTCGCATAACGTATAAGGTTTACAACCTAATCCCATACATAAAATATAATGATACAAAACTTTACCAAATGTATTAGAGCACTATCATCGAATGCCCATTATAACATGTACATGAATATGTGTGCTGCATAAATAAATAAACCATATGGCATAAAAATGACTACCCATGGAATGAAGAGAGTTTCATAGTCATTTCATAAGGTGTAACTACAGGGAATATCATAATGGATGTGGTGATGTCTATGATTTTTATGATCTGTAGTTTTCTTTTCTTCCCTATTGTACATGATTGATACTTTTTCCTTCTTAATAAATAGTCATATGTTTGCCTATGGCTAAGATTTTGGGTATCAAAATGGTTTCCATGAAAGAAAATGTTAATTAATTCTTGATAATTAATAAAGTAAAAAAAGAATAAATCCTGATAAATTATTTCAAAATGATTTGAATAAAAGATAAAAAGTGGTTAGGTGACTTTGGAATTGTGCCACTTAATCAAGGATTTAGGGAAAAGTGGAATGTGTGTTTAATGAGGGAAAGAGAATAATAGTATCTATGAAATATATATTGAAATAATATTTTTTTCTATATAATAAAGGGTATTTTTAGATAAAATTTATAAGTAAAAATATTTCATTTGATGGTACTTTAAATGATGTGATAAAAAGAGATAAGTTGCCTTTAATTGGATTTTCAAAATAAATTGATAATGACACCATTAAAAAAGTTATATCAACATAAAATAAAGGTTAAAATAAATTGTTGTGCATGAAATATAATTAGAATATATTTTAATAATAAACAAGGAAATTGAGGTAATGATAAAGATAACATAACCCAAAAACAATTGGATGGTTTAGAGAGATCCCTTACCTTATGTTCCAGAAATAATTCTAAACATGAAATTAATCTCCTATATGATCAAATAAGATTTATTAATTACTTAATTAATAACCTTTTATTAAAATATTACATTTATTGTTATTTTGATAAGTTACTTTATGGCCATTTTGATGAGTTATAATGTTCAATTTTGTTGTTTTGAGAGTGTTTGATTTATGGATACAAAGTCGGATCACTAGTGGTTAATTATTAATTTTCTTGTAAAATATAACCAAAAATCTAGAAGTGATAAGAAATGGGGCTTATTAACTTCAAAAAATTCAAATGGTCCCATATACCAATATGAATTTTGACATAGGGTCGGTTCATTGAGTAAAAAAATTAACATTGCGTGGTTAGTTTATTTAGGTGGTTTTACGGAACATCATGAACTAGCTTCATTTTACATAACAATATGTTCATATACCCATTGTAGAATAAAAAATAAATCATAATATACTCATTAAAATATGATATAACCATAATAATAGCTTTATGAAAGTCTTTAAATGTAGTAATAGAAAAGGAAAAATCATTATCCATGTTGATTATTAACCGAAATAATTTTCAAAAAGGTTTAATTTATTTGAATAAGAGGAAAAAAGTAAAGGATGTATGGTAAATGTTTTACTATAAAAATAAAATTATAGTATATTTATGGTACTTGAGTTATTATGTCATTTTGGATGATGGATGTGATGAGATGGTGGGGAAGAAAATAATTTAAATTTTATATTTTGATAATGATACCTCTTGAATATCAACTCATTTATGGACCCATTAAAGAACAGGGAATTGGTATTTTGGTGAGACCAGTAGAACTAGGATTTGGGAAAGAGTGGGTAGAAACGAGCTTCACAGATATTTGGAAAGTTTCAAAGCTTTTAATGTGTGAGGACAAATGGTGGTATTTATAGGGGAGTAGAGAGGTGTTTTGACTATTATATTCATTATTATTTTATTTTGGATCTATAATATCAATACGATTGATTCTTTTGAACATATATAGTAAATGGTTCATGTCAGTTTGAGCTAACAAGTATTTACATCATCCATGACTCAACATTCATTATTAGGTTTATAATCTTAAATACTAAAAATACCAAAACTTCACCCTAACCATTTTTTGATCAGTACATTTAAGATGTGGAATATATTTTATTAAAATAATCTTCTAGATTTTATAAATTTATTTCTTAAATAAATTCATTATTAATTCAAAAAATATTATTTTAAATATTATTATCAATTTTATAACCCTTTAAAAAATTACTTATGATCTCATAAAATTATATTAATTTATAATACAACTTAATATTAATTTATAAATATATTTTATTTAAATAAAATTGATTATAAATCATTATATTCATTATAAAAGAAAATTTGAAACATTTTTGTCTTATAAATATAAAAATACTTAATATATAATTTTTAAACCATTTATTTTATCGAAACATGGGTTAAATATATCATATTCTCATCTTATATAATACCTAAATATTATTTTACATGTATTTATGTGAGGTTAGTATTCTAACTATCAGACTACTATTCTTAACGGTTATATTACTATTCTAACAATCATGTTACTATTCTAATGGCCAAATTACAATACAAACAGTTAGATTCAAAATATTTATATGGATTTTCTACATTCTATAAATACTATTTATTCCATTCATTATTTATTAAATTGTATTTTCTCTCAATGATATATATACTTTCATATTCATATTGAATATTGTATTATTAAATTAAATTTTATTTTTAAAGAATTCATCTTAAGTGCGACCATTCTGATGGATCAAACAAATCCAAATTTTCATATATTAATTATCTTATTTTCGATTTTTTATACCATTGTAATATTTTGAATACTTATTAGTTTGTTTGATTTCTAATTTATCATTATTAATTTATAAGAATAATATTTTATTGGTTTCTCATCATTATGCATGTTCTTTGTACTACATGACATAATTATAAGAAGGGAAATTTTGTTGATAAAACTATTGCGTGTCACATTATTTACCCCTTATGAAAATCATCACTCAACATTTTTCTTAACCAACTATGGTTAAAAAATGTTAGGGTACTTCTATTTCAAAGATTCCAAAATTTCTCATTTCACCTCATTGTACTTATGGTTTTTCTATAATACTTTTACTAGTGAGCTATCTTGTTTTATATAATGTTTTCCCTATGGTCCAATATCATCACTATATTCTTCTTATAAGATAGATCAATTTGTAGTTAAACCACCACAAAATTTAGTTTGTGCGAGGGATCTAGAATTTACTTCTTCAATTCAGATATTTGGAATATATCATGTAATTAATACATGGTTGGTGAAAGTTAAATTTAATAGGCCAAAGCTTAGACGAGATCAAGAATCTAAAAGAAGTTGATGTACCTGAGACTTAGATTTCCCTTCCTCCCAAATATCATGATGCTCTTTTGTGGAGATATAAAGATGAATACCTTATCTCCAACCTCAAACTATAGGTTCTTTCGATGATTTTTAGAATATATCTTAAGTCAATTTTGAGAATCCTAGATGTTACCTTGAATGGTATTAACATTTTCTACCATTTACTCTACCATTTCAGGACCCAACTATTTATATTCTCCAACATTATCTTAGAATGAAAGAGTTCAATAACTCTTCCCATAAAGGACTTCATATAAAGGTATTTTGATTCTTTCTGGGAAAATCTAATTTCAATATAACTATATTTGTGCAATAGAGTGTTCTCATACTCCTTTTATGTCTATAAAGCATTCTCTCATCCTTTCTTCTAGTGTCGTAACAGTTCTCTTAGAGTAGCCATTATTGTTGAGGTTATAAGTCAAATTGTAGTTGAATTCTGTTTTTAGAGCATGTTGGATATACTTCAAGAACATCGAGCTAAATCTTTGATATCAATTATATACAATTGATATCGGTGTTCCATAAATCCTTATAACTTATCTAATGTATATACTTACAAGTTGATCAATTGGGAAGACTTCTATAATTACCATGTTGTGAGTAGTATTTATAATATGATACAAAAAATCCCATATATAATTATTTACTCTATATGTCATTGGAAAACTAGTGAAAAAGTACATGGGGATGTTTTTATATATTCATACAGATATAGGAAATAGTTGCATAATCGCCTAACAATTCGTCATTTCATCATTAACTTTTTGACATATATGTCACTTTTATGTATATTCCATGATCTACTTATTATTATTTTACCACCAATAATTCTCTTGAATCTATCGATACATCATCGTGCTCCCTAAATATAAGGATAAGGTCAAGCTATGTCCTCATTCAATATCTATTTCTTTATCTTAAGATTTGATGGTACACGTGGTCATGATATAAATCTTACAAATCCCTCCTCATCAATTTTGAACTCTGGGGATTTTCTATTTTTGATAGATTTATCCTTCTTCTAAATTTCACATCATATCTTTGGGCATTACTTATCTCCTCTAATAGGGATGGTTCATAGATATTTTATAAAGGAATGATGATGACTCATCATTTATGATCCCAATGTCCATCCTTTTCAAGTCTATGATTACTAGATCATTCTCAATTCTCATCTTTGATAAAGAAGCTAGATCATTTATTCTGAAAGCTTATTAAATTTTATTTTCTTCCTCATGATGGCTTTAGATTGAGTGATAATAATCCTTGATGAGAACTAACTGTATCTTTGGTACATATTAGAATCCTTATAGGTGAATATATAATTGAGTCTCTTGTAATCTGTATATATCTCACACTACTCTCTATTGAAATAATGATTATGGATTTTCAATGTGAAGATCACAAACACAAACTCTAGATCATGTGTGGGATAGTTTTTCTCCTAAATGTTCAACTTCATTGAGTTGTATTATTTCATTTTATCATTTTTAAATAGTACACAAGATATGCCCTTCTTTGAAGAAACTTTTTATTCCATTAAGAGTTCCATAGTTTTTGGTAGTCTAAGTACATTTATAGAGATAATTGTTTTTCAAATACATGAAGCTCTATAAATATTAATTGTTCAAGAAAAACATTACTTCCATCTGAGTTAACCTAGTTTGTGTTTTTTATAATCATGAGAACTTTTTAACAAAATTTTAGTAATACATAGATATTCCAAAGAAACTATGGATCTCAATTATAGATACCAGTCATGGACACTCCTCAATAGACTTTTCTAAAGAAGGGTCCATGGATATTCTTTTGAAAGTGATAACTTTCCCTAATAATGATACTTCCCCAACTAGAACTCAAATTTACTATAATTTGAATAAATTTTATCCTTCCTAAAATTCTATAAAAAAATATTCAAACACTCCAAATGTCCCCCTTGATTTTAATGTATATTAGAGTATCATTGATAAATACTGACATAATTATTTTAATGTAATCTCTAAAGAATCTATTCATTATGTCTATGAAATTTCATGGCAAATTAATGAGTCTAAATGGTATCATTATGAATCCATAGTGTTCATACCTCATTTGAAAGGAATTATTGATAATATATTCCTTATTCACTTTAAATTGGTTATACCTTGACTAAATGTCCACCTTAGTCAAACATTGGGACCCACATAGTTTATTAAACAAGACATCCATCCAAGGTATGGGATAGTTATTATTATACATGATCTTGTGAAGATCATGATAATAAATTCATAGGATCATTGAATCAAACTTATTTTTGACAAAGTGTATAGGCACACCCAATGGTAAAGAACTCACATTTATTAAACATTTTCTAGATCCTTTTATAACAGATTATTCAATTCATATAACTCAATAGTGGTCATTCTATAGTATGTCTCAATATGGGTAGATATCTATGTATATGTTTTATTGAGAACTGTACCTCACATTTAGGAAAAATTCCATGAAAAATTTCATGGAACACATTAGTATAGTCCCTCACAATGGAAATCTATTCAAGCACGATTCTATATTTATTCTAAATAATTTGACTAATATTTTATTGGTCATAACAACACATGATATTATGATTAAAAATAAGATTTAACTTTCTCCATACACTTAAACAAAATTGGTGGATGGATCTGGATGTGGAGATTGATCTCCCTCTCCCAACAGTTGATGTTGGATTTATATCAAGATATCCAATCTATTACAAATATATTATCAAACTCTAATAAAGGAAGTGTAAAATTATTTTAATGGATTTCAGTACAAAATAATTTACTATGGAGGAATTATATACATGATATGAAAAAATTCCCCCATTTTATATTCATGCGTTTAACTCTGTCTCCTGATTTTGAGGTTGTGTTAGAATAGTTCAACTAAAGTTCCACGATATAAAAGAATGAATAGAACTAGAACCAAAAAGTAAATTTTTTATTCTTGAATGAATAAAAAATGTACCTTTTACCACATAATTGTTGGGAACCACCTTAGTAGTAGGGATCACATATTCCATTCCTTACAACCTTGGATGCTGTTATCAAAGATTTTCCCTAACAACCCTTGGCTTAGGGAATTGGATCGAATAATTACCATCTTCCTTAAAGTTTAAACAATGTACCATAGGATGAGTATTTATGTGAAAAATATTTTCTTCTTTTTAATTAAAGGAATTCTTCATATACATTTATAAATAATTAGTCTGATTCCCCACTTTTCTACATTTGAGGCATCTCATGGTTCCATTAAGAGAGTTTGGGGGATGATTCTTCCCACATTTTTCATATGTGGGGTATTGGATTTTTTATCATGATATTTTTTTATTGAACATAAAATATTAAAATCCATTTTCCAATTTTTATCTTAAATTCAATAAGACCACTGTGAGTCACCAATATCCCTTTAAACCCTAAACGTACAACATATAATCTTCTCTTAGATGTAAATGTCTTGAATCTCTATGGATTTTTTTAGAATCAAATTTAATCCTCTAAATAAGTGATCCACATATATATAATTTTTTTTGAATTTTTTGGTTGTGTATCCTGACATAATTGTAATGTTTTCCTCAAATGTCCTGATAGTCTCATCTTCATTTCTCTTCAGTTTGAAGAACTCTCTCTCCATTTTATGTTGGAGAGTTTGGTGAAAATATGTATTGGACAATATTTTATTTAATGATTACCATTCAATGGAATACATTTCCCATTTTTAAACCATTTTATTGAAATATTTCCACCACTAATCTTCTTACCCATCAAAATGATACACCACCAACACAAATTTCACTTCTTAAAAGAATTGGAGTACAAAGAATATATTCCAAATAGTGTTAATCCATTATTTTGTGATGAGGGCGTCATAAGATCAACTAAAGGATAAAGGACTCTTTCTCATTAAGTATTCAAATGAAACATGATATTTCTTATGATAAGGAGGTAATTACTTATGATTCAGGTTATTTTTCATAACTTGATCTGGTTTGGTTAGTACTACCATGAAGTTCTAAGCTCATGTTCCCATCAGGTTAGGTATCTCATTAGGGAAATCATCACATTACATGTCACATTAGTTTTTTGAATGGGTTCTACTATACGTATCAATTAACTAAATAAATAAACAAAATTTATGGGTTTGAATTCAAAGATAATGATCATATAAAAAGGAAACTCTGAACTTATAAAGAATAACATATAAATAAAAATTATATCATGACTTATGATTCTCTATGTTTTAATCTCTATTATCCATGGAAATTATATATACACTTAAACTTTTTCCTTGGGTTCACAGAAATGTTTTTCAGCCCTCATTAAAAAATTAACTATATAGTTATATTATACCAACTATATAAACCCCATTCTTTTAAAAATATTGATATGTAATTTTAAGCATAAATATCCATTACATACAAACCATGGATCGAAAATCCTAGTGTCTTGAAAAGACTAGGTACACAAATAATTAGCATGAAACTAAAATAAAAAAAATATTATTTTAATCTACACAATGATCTACAAACTTCCTTTGAGATCCTAATGTAACACCCCGAGATTTTATGAAAAATATTATTTTTAATTTCATTAATGTCTTGTGTTGTACGCTACACCAAAAGGATCTTGCACAACACGTATCCTTGACGTGCCTTTCATTACATGTCAATCGCGACCTTCCTTGATAGCGTGTGTAGTACGCAATTTCGAATTTCACTAAACAACGATATGCTATTAAAATATTATTAAAACTAGCCGTTATGAATAGTAAAAACCACTTTTTGAAATTTTGTAAATTTTATTTTTCAAAATGGACTTTATTTTTGGATTAGGAATATCGAAATTAGCTTAGGGTGAAATTTTGGTGATTTTCGGATAACTTTCATATTTTGATGAATAGTGAAAATTACTAAATTTTAATTAAAAACAACTTTTTCAATCGAAATAATTAATAGTGATAAATTATTAATTTGAGTGGTTTTAAATTATATTTAGAATATATTTTTACAATTTAATACAATGTTGGTCATTGTATGTAATTTCACATTTAAACCATACATAAACAAGTGTCAATCTTTTGATAGTTATTATCTCTTAAGAACACACTATTTGTTTTGACGACAGGAATTAATTTTTAAATTAATTAATTCAACTGATATGTTTTGAATTTGGTAAAATAGAAATCATTTTTGAGTTCATAATATCAAATATAGCTTAGGCCTAATTTTTGGTATTTTTCTGAAAACTTTCAATTTTTGATGAATAGTGAAACCACTAAGTGGTAGTTAAAAAAATTGAATTGTTCAAAAAACATAATTTTACCGCTTCTGTGAGTGAAATTTTTAAAATATAAGAGACACGGTTGATTTCAGAAAGTAAAATGTTGTTCAATGAGATGAAAATTATTTTTTGGTGAATAGTAACTTTTTACTTTTTTTTACCACGGTTAAAAGTAAATAGGGTAATTAAGGGTAGAAATGATATTATTATTAACATAACACATGTCCTAATTCTATTGGACAAGTGTAATTCTACCAAAGTCTAACTTAGGAATAAAATATGACCATTTAGGCCCACATGGATTAGATTAGGACATTTATTATTAATTTATTTAAAGAAGGGTTAAAAGAGTTAAAATCATAGTTTATTTACTAAAACATTTTTAATATGGGGATATACATAAGATAAATTCGACTATAAATATTCATTAGAAATATAAAAAGATTTCCTACATAATTGTATTTTATTTGTAATTTTTAGACATTAAATAATTTAATTTATTTATGACACAACGATGGTGCAGTAATTATCTTATTAATGAAATATTGACATAATTGATGTTATATATGCCAAAATAAATGTCATTTGAGACTTTTTATGACTTACACTAATTTTATAGGTTAATATGACATGTTATTGTTGATTTATGTAACTTTTTTCGAACTTATCATTCTTTTATGAATTTCATAAAAATCATGTACCAAATAGTGTCAAAATTGACATAAATTAGTTTTTAAAACAAATATTATATAATTAATTGTTATTTTATTCCTAAAAAATCTAAGGTTCGGCCAAATGACTTAGATATGGTTATATATATTAATAATAAACATCTTGGGGTTCGTTTGGCTTCTTATAGTATGTTTATCAACCTTATAGTGTAAGAACACAAGAAACAACGGTAAAAGTAAAATTATTTAACTTAATGTTAAATCTAAATGATAAGGTTAAAATAGAAAGTTAAACTTGTCTAAATACTATTTTATGAGAGGATTTCGAACCATCCCCACCTTAGCCTAGAAATAAATTGATTTTGAGCTATTTAAAACCGAACATGACTTTATAATAAAATAATATTTTTAGTTATTCCAAAGGTGCCCCTCTCCTCCCTTATAAAAGGGAACCTCCTCCCTCTCTTCCTCACACAACTTTGAGCCTTCAAGCTCGGCCAACCCCTGCCAAATTTTCTTCTCCACTTCCCTAGAAACATCCTAGAGGTTCGGGTCTTCCTCAAAGACCAATTTTAGTGCCCTAAGAGGAGGTCTCAAAGAGGCGCTTCAAAGAAGAGGTAATTTCCGTTACCGATTCTTTCAACTTTATTTCATCTTCCACTTCTTCTTCTTAGGTTGTTTCATTACGAAGTAATAACATCAGTATCACTCATATACTGATATGTTATTATAAGTATGAAACAAACCTATTTCACCATCTATTCATCCTACGGAAAATGAAATCACCGCACGTGCATACGTATGGAATACCGTCTCCACGCCGTGGTGTAATCTGTTTTTCCACCAACACCTTACATGGATGGATATTATGGTGTAAAGAATAACTATACATAGTTATTATAACATCATAACGATTCTGATATATTGTATCATCCACTCCAATTCAATTTAATAATTATGGAAATGATATCATCGCTCGTGCGTACGTACGGACTACCGTCTCCACGACGCGATGAGATTCATTCTCCATGTTAACCATTTAAGAATGATTATAAATTATATATAAGAAATAATAATGAAATATATGACATTATAAATCTACTGGATTTATGTTTATATATATTTATGTCATCTACTTAATTCCACTCAATTCAATAACGAAAAGAAAACAGCGTTCAGGCGTACGCACGGCCTACCGTCTCCATGAACGGTGTATTTCTTTCCATTTATCGATCCATTATATATATGTATATTCTGAATATATATAAATCATGTTTTATATTATATAATTAAGTAATAATTATCTAAGTAATCATATGAATAATTACAAGTTAAAACACGAATGACAAATGAGACGATTTTACCCAAAACGCTACTTTAACATGAATTTACAAAAGAACGGGTAATATAAAGTCATAAGTGAACCATATATGATATAATAACAATGAATATGATTCTTTAATAAGTCAATGACATTATCTAAATCATTATACAGGAGGTTTGGACACTTACGAAGCAAATCGGACCTAAGGTAAGGGAAATATCACAATCTCATTTTTACCCGAGATTGTTTATACTTTGGTATTTACTGGGGTGTATTTTATCATCCACATCCATGTTTCCTCAATATCTAATATTATTTCCATCCACCTACAATTTTTTAAATCCAATTTTACCCTTCGGTGAGTTTTTAGTAAAAGATATGAAAGGAATATTTTGTCGTTTTTCGTATGAGGTACTTTTTGACTTTTTCGACAAAAGTACGAAGAATGTTTTTTTTAACTTATATGGAACGAACGGATTTTTACAATTTTATAAATCCTTATTTTCATGAAGCTTCCTATAAAATATTTCATGAATATTTTCAATAAAATATCTTTCTTTTAAAATTGCATGACGTTTTGTGAAAAGAAATTGATTTTGAAGAAGAAAGGATATTTTCCTCAAGAATTCATTTCAAGTGTTTTATCAAAATTATTTTCCATCTAGGATAACATAGGGTTCTGTTTCTATTCCTATATTTACATTTATTTGGTTATGTTGTGATGGAATTATTTTTATGAATTCCTTTATCTTATATGAATTGTTTGATGATGTCACGATGTTTAAGATTCCCATTTGTATTACATGGGTTATGCAATGATGTATGATTTATGATTTTGTGGCCCACATAAGAATGGTATCATTATGAGATGGGTGGAACCTATATCTCCCTCCAATGAATTGGGTAAAGATTTTATATCTCATGAGATAGACATGGCTGGAATGGTAGGTTATACCGGTTCAGTGAAACAGGACTGAAACGAGGGTGACTCAGTTCAGAAAGGGACTTTTTCCACTAAGATAGTCTTGGAAATGAGTCTTGACTAATAAGAAATGATTCTCTATGATTATGTGTGTATGCAACAATGTTTAATGTTTTAATTTATGATTATTGTGATTACATATCACTGCCATGAGTTATTCCAGGTTATGAAATTATGATCTCTTTTACAGGTTAAGATTTCCAATATTTATGTGCTTATGTATATGATGTGATTGATATTTCTTTTGTTTACCCTTAATGAGAATTTGAGCTAACCATTTCATGTTTTCTTTTCCCTAGGATATAATGAAAGGTTTTAGGTATAAAAAAAGAAGATCTTTATGGGAGATGTTGAAGATCTTTCACCAGGATTAGAAGATTATATTCCGAGTTTCCAAAGACACTAAACTATTACGATCCTTGTGTGTGTGTTTTTGTTATGTACTAAGTATTCCGCAAATGTAATGTAATGTCAATGTACGGCAAGCTTTGGGTCTCTACAGTTGGTATCAGAGGAAAGGTTTAGTCAACCTTTGGAAACTAGGATGTGAGAACGTTAGTGAGATCCCTAGAGATATTTATAAGGTATGTCTAGGGATGCCCCTAAGGGTAAGTATACATATAGGATATATTCCTAGAACTATGGTAACGATATTATATTAAACCAAAGATGTTTGATATTGAAGTTACTCCCCCTTTATTATGATTTTTGCCTCTCACACTATTCTTTTTGGGTTTTAGAAAATGGTTGGAAATAAGATGATTCATGATAATGGAGGATATGATGGACAATGGAATGATATTCTTCCTGAGCAACCAAATGAAATGGGATTTGGAAGTCCAAAAATCATTATTATGCCGAATGATCAATCTAATAATATGATCAATAAAGTAAAATTTGGTAAGCTTCCGGACTCGGCTAATAAGAGAAAGATGGAGTTTCATGATGATCATAGAGGAAAGAAAGTTCAATTTCCCCTATGTAAATCATGTGGGAAGAGGTATCAAGGAGAATGTTTCAAAGGAACTGGAAGATACTTTTGGTGTGGAAAATAAGGACACAAAGCCAGTAAGTGTAAAGGAAAAGGTTCAGTTAACACCAGGGATGAGGATAATGGTATTGCTACAACATCAACAGTGGTTAAATGTTTTAAATGTGGAATGTACGGGCATTATGCAAACCAATGCCCTAAGGTAAAGTATCATGAAGAGAATCAGTATGGTCGTATGGGTAGTATTTATGTGGATGATGATGAAGAGACTACAAATGATATGTGAGATGAAAGAATTGTTGAAGCTCGGTCAATGGTTTAAGAATGTAGTGGAATGATTAGATGTTTATCATGTGTAATGTTGTATAAGTAATCTCATGGTACTATGGAATAAAGATACATCTAAGGATTGTTACACTGTTTTCTTTCCTTGAGTTTTGAAAGTGTATGATTAATGGTACCGGTATCCATTAAAGGTTATTCAGATATTTTTGGAAATAAGATGATATGCGCATAATGAAGGGAAAACGAGAAAATGAAATGTTTAACAGTATTCATGAGCTCATGACTGATATAAGGAGAAGGTTATATCATGGTTTGAGTATGTAGAATTTTGATGATTTTGGTATGTGGAAAGTGTTAACGTTTAACTGCATTCATGTTTTCACTA
The DNA here is from genome assembly GCA_963277665.1 of Viscum album. Taxonomy (NCBI): domain Eukaryota; kingdom Viridiplantae; phylum Streptophyta; class Magnoliopsida; order Santalales; family Viscaceae; genus Viscum; species Viscum album. The sequence goes on from OY728122.1 coordinate 1,089,173,537, forward strand.
AGGTTCAATGGGTATTCAAGAGAATACCTGATTAAGGCCTTTGAATATTTGGAATGTGACCAACAATACATATCTTATGATATATGGGGATCAACGATGGTATTAAATCTCTGGTAATCGTTTTCACTATATTATGAGAGTGGACTAAAGTATTATAGATAAGCCTAAAGATTGGAATGGATTATGTTGGACATAAGTTAGTATTGTTTAAGGATAGAAGTTTTTTTTCGATATTATTGATGGGATGTTATAGTAATATAGTTTTAGAAAAAGGACAACCTGCAGGACGGGCGACAGCCCATCGCTTTGGACAAGGCTGTGGGAATCGAACCCACAACCGAAGTGCGACTGGCCTTTATTTCCTACCACTGGCCTACAGGAAGTCCCTGGTTAGTAGAAACTAATTTTATTTTATTAAGCGGTATGATATATGAAGTATAAGTTCATTTTTGGAACCATATATGATTAACCAAAAGATGGACTTATAAATTTTGCTAACCTTTTGTTTGAAAGAGATGGAATGACCCATAATTATATCACATGATCTGCTAACACAACACGAATGACAAATTCAACTTCATTTCTTTAAGAGATGAAGTGGAAATTGTCCAAAGAATGATAAACGGTGAGACTATACCAAAATCCCGAAAGTATTTCTTCTAATTCCAATTTCATCAACTTTAGGGAAATGATCTTGAAAACAAAAAATGTTGTCCTAGTGCTCTTATATCTGATTAATCAGATGGTACCTTAGATCGTCACAAATTTATGGATTTGTGATTGTGGGATTTTCCATAGCCATGTTCTCTAACACTCTCCATCAGAACATGATGGTTAGATTTTTCTTCCATATACATATTTTCACCTATGTGGAAACCCAGTGATTAGTTTACTTGGGTAACCGTTACGTTTAATACTTTTGTTTTTGAAGACTGGTTTTGGTATTCCTTTTTACGATGTGGGTTTCGATTAAAGAAACTTTCGAATAGTAAACCATTTATAACCCCGATGAATTTTGAGGGCGAAATTCATTTTAAGGGGGGTAGAATGTAACACCCCGAGATTTTATGAAAAATATTATTTTTAATTTCATTAATGTCTTGTGTTGTACGCTACACCAAAAGGAGCTTGCACAACACGTATCCTTGACTTTCCTTTCATTACACGCAATCGCGACCTTCCTTGATAGCGTGTGTAGTACGCAATATCGAATTTCACTAAACAACGATATGCTATTAAAATATTATTAAAACTAGCCGTTATGAATAGTAATAACCACTTTTTGAAATTTTTTAAATTTTATTTTTCAAAATGGACTTCATTTTTGGATTTGGAATATCGAAATTAGCTTAGGGTGAATTTTTGGTGATTTTCGGATAACTTTCATATTTTGATGAATAGTGAAAATTACTAAATTTTAATTAAAAACAACATTTTCAATCCAAATAATTAATAGTGATAAATTATTAATTTGAGTGGTTTAAAATTATATTTGGAATATATTTTTACAATTTAATACAATTTTGGTCATTGGATGTAATTTCACATTTAAACCAGACATAAACAAGTGTCAATCTTTTGATAGTTATTATCTCTTAAGAACACACTATTTGTTTTGACGACGGGATTTAATTTTTAAATTAATTAATGAAACTGATATTTTTTTAATTTGGTAAAATAGAAATAATTTTTGAGTTCATAATATCAAATATAGCTTAGGCTTAATTTTTGGTATTTTTCTGAAAACTTTCAATTTTTGATGAATAGTGAAACCACTAAGTGGTAGTTAAAAAACTGAATTGTTCATAAAACATAATTTTACCACTTCTGTGAGTGGAATTTAAAAAATATTAGAGACACGGTTGATGTCATAAAGAAAAATGTGGTTCAATGAGATGAAAATAATTTTTTGGTGAATAGTAACTTTTTACTTTTTTTTACCACGGTTAAAAGTAAATAGGGTAATTAAGGTTAGAAATGATATTATTATTACCCTAACACATGTCCTAATTCTATTGGACAAGTGTAATTCGACGAAAGACAAACTTAGGAATAAAATATGACCATTTAGGCCCACTTGGATTAGATTAGGACATTTATTATTAATTTATTTAAAGAAGGGATAAAAGAGTTAAAATCAAAGTTTATTTACTAAATCATTTTTAATATGGGGTTATACATAAGATAAATTCGACTATAAATATTCATTAGAAAGATAAAAAGATTTCCTACATAATGGTATTTTATTTGAAATTTTTAGACATTAAATAATTTAATTAATTTATGACACAACGATGGTGCAGTAATTATCTTATTAATGAAATATTGACATAATTGATGTTATAAATGCCCAAATAAGTGTCATTTGAGACTTTTTATGACTTACACTAATTTTATAGGTTAATATGACATGTTATTGTTGATGTAAGTAACTAAGGTTCGGCCAAATGACTTTGATAAGGATATAAATATTAATAATAAAAAACTTGGGGTTCTTTTGGCTTCTTATAGTAAGTTTATTAACCTTATAGTGTAAGAACACAAGAAGACACGGTAAAAGTAATATTATTTAACTTAATGTTAAATCTAAATGATAAGGTTAAAATAGGAACCTAAACTTGTATAAATTCTATTGGATGAGAAGATTTCGAACCATCCCCACCTTATCCTAGAAATAAATCAATTTGGAGCTATTTAAAACCGAACTTGACTTTATAATAAAATAATATTTTTAGTTATTCCAAAGGTGCCCCTCTCCTCCCTTATAAAAGGGAACCTCCTCCCTCTCTTCCTCACACAACTTTGAGCTTTCAAGCTCGGCCAACCCCTGCCAAATTCTCTTCTCCACTTTCCTAGAAACATCCTTGAGGTTCTGTTCTTCCTCAAAGACCAATTTTAGTGCCCTAAGAGGAGGTCTCAAAGAGGCGCTTTAAAGAAGAGGTAATTTCTATTACCGATTATTTCAACTTTATTTCTTCTTCCACTTCTTCTTATTAGGTTTTTTCATTACGAAGTAATAACATCAGTATCACTCATATACTGATATGTTATTATATGTATGAAAAAAACCTATTTCACCATCTATTCATCCTACGGAAAACGAAATCACCGCGCGTGCATACGTACGGAATACCGTCTCCACGCCGTGGTGTAATCTGTTTTTCCACCAACACCTTACATGGATGGGTATTATGGTGTAAAGAATAACTATAAATAGTTATTATATCATCATAATGATTCTGATATATTTTATCATCCACTCCAATTCAATTCAATAATTATGGAAATGATATCATCGCTCGTGCGTACGTACGGACTACCGTCTCCACGACGCAATGAGATTCATTATCCATGTTAACCATTTAAGAATGATTATAAAGTATATATATGCAATAATAATGAAATATATGACGTTATAAAGCTTATGGATTTATGTGTATATATATGTATTTCATTTACTAAATTCCACTCAATTCAATAACGAAAAGAAAATAGTGTTCATGCGTACGCACGGCCTACCGTCTCCATGAACGGTGTATTTCATTCCATTTATCGATCCATTATATATATGTATATTCTGAATATATATAAATCATGTTTTATATTCTATAATTGAGTAATAATGATCTATTTAATCATATGAATAATTACATGTTAAAACACGAACGACAAATGAGACGATTTTACCCAAAACGCTACTTTAACATGAATTTACAAAAGATTGGGTAATATAAAGTCATAAGTGAACCATATATGATATAATAACAATGAATATGATTCTTTAATAAGTAAATGACATTATTTAAATCATTATACAGGAGGTTCGGACACTTACGAAGTAAATCGGACCTAAGGTAAGGGAAATATCACAATCTCATTTTTACCCGAGATTGTTTATACTTTGGTATTTACTGGGGTGTATTTTATCATCTACATCCATGTTTCCTCAATATGTAATATTATTTCCATCCACCTACAATTTTTTAAATCCAATTTTACCCTTCGGTGAGTTTTTAGTAAAAGATATGAAAGGAATATTTTGTCGTTTTTCGTACGAGGTACTTTTTTACTTTTTCGACAAAAGTACGAAGAATGTTTTTTTAACTTATATGGAACGAACAGATTTTTATGGTTTTATAAAGCCTTATTTTCATGAAGTTTCCTCTAAATGATTTCATGACTATTTTCCATAAAATCTCATTCTTTTAAAATTGCATGACGTTTTTTGAAAAGAAATTGATTTTGAAGAAGAAAAGATATTTTCCTCAAGAATTCATTTCAAGTGTTTTATCAAAATTATTTTCCATCTAAGATAACAAAGGGTTCTGTTTCTATTCCTATATTTACATTTATTTGGTTATGTTGTGACGGAATTATTTTTATGAATTCCTTTATCTTATATGAATTGTTTGATGATGTCACGATGGTTAAGATTCCCATTTGTATTACATGGGTTATGAAATGATGTATGATTTATGATTTTGTGGCACACATAAGAATGGTATCATTATGAGATGGGTGGGATCTATATCTCCCTCCAATGCATTGGGTAAAGATTTTATATCTCATGATATAGACATGGCTGGAATGGTAGGTTATACCGGTTCAGTGAAACAGGACTGAAACGAGGGTGACTTAGTTCAGAAAGGGACTTTGTCCCCTAAGATAGTCTTGGAAATGAGTCTTGACTAATAAGAAAGGATTCTCTATGATTATTTGTGTATGCCACAAAGTTTAATGTTTTATGTTATGATTATTGTGATTATATTTCACTGCCATGAGTTATTCCAGTTTATGAAATTATGATCTCTTTTACAGGTTAAGATTTCCAAAAGTTATGTGCTTATGTATATGACGTGATTGATATTTCTTTTGTTTACCCTTACTGAGAATTTGAGCTCACCCTTTCATGTTTTATTTTCCCCAGGATATAAGGAAAGGTTTTAGGTATAAAAAAATAATATCTTTTTGGGATATGTTGAAGATCTTTCACCAGGATTAGAAGATTATATTCTGAGTTTCCAAAGACACTAAACTATTACGATCCTTGTGTGTGTGTTTTTGTTATGTACTAAGTATTCCTCAAATGTAATGTAATGTCAATGTACGTCAAGCTTCGGGTCTCTACACCTAAACTCTATAGGATAACCTGAGAAATATGCAAACAAAAGGGGTGATTTGAAAAACAATGTAAGTGAATAAATAAGAAAATAAAGCATATCATATGAGTTAAAATGCATAACAGGATAAAAGAAGGAATGGAACAAGAATAATCATATAGAGACAAAACATAAATAATAATGAATAATAAGTTCATGGAAATACATGAATGTGGAAGTAACATATAACATGACATAAATATGAGTAAAGGCTAACTTCTAAGATGATATCACATGGTGGACTGAGTCCCATAATGTATTAATTTAATTCCCTAATCTCATAAATAATGCCACCTAGGATAAAACATTACTAATTGATTGGAGTATAATGTAGCTGAACAAATCATAAAATATTCATGAATATGTGTTTCACATAAAGAAATTAAGTATAAGTCATAAAAAAGATTACCCATGTAAAGAAGTGGGTTTAATAATCATTTCAGAAAGATTAACCAAAGAGAATATAATAATTTCTTCCTTAAAAGGAAGGATTAAATCATTCCTGGACCTTAATAAAGGAAAAAAATATTGATAAATTATGATAAATATTTTCTAACTATGGGGAATACGTGAAAAACAGTGGTAAGGTGACTTTGAAATGTGCCACTTAAGTAAGGTTTTTGAGAAATGAATAAAGGGTGTCTAATGAGGGTAAGGGAATAATAATTTTTATTAAATAAGAAGTTAAATATATTGGTTTTAAATATAAGAATGATTATATTATGTACAATTCACATTTTAAAACATTTAATTTTGTGGTGAATTAAAAGAGGAAATGAAAATCGAAAATATCCCTTTAATAGTATTTTCGAAATAAATTAATAAGGGAACCATTAAAACATGTATATAAACGTCAAATAGAGGTTAAATAATTTTTTCTCTTTTTTTGACATATATATAGAATATAAAATAATAGTGAAGAGATAATTTTACGTAATGATAGATAGAATATAACTGAAATTAAATAGGGTGGTTTGGATAGATCTCTTACCTTATGTTCTGGAATCATTCAACACTTGATCTTAATGTCCAGTAATATTATATTAATTAATTAATTAATAAATTAAAAAATTAATTATATATATTTTTATTCATTATAATTTTACTAAGTTCATTTATGGAGATTTTTATGAGTTAAACTGTTTAATTCCACTATTTTTTGGAGCGTTCATTTCATGGATCCTATGTTGGGTGACATGGGGATAAGTATTTATGTTATTTTGAAATGGAATAAAAAATATATAGGTAAAATGAAATTTTATTCATAAAATTTTAGAAATTTAAATGTTTCCAAATAACCATATGTTTTCTAACATAGGTATGATTATTTGAATAATAACATTAGTGTCGTGTGGTCAGTTTATTTAGGTGGTTTTACCGACCATCCAGAATTAGTTTCATTTTATTTATTATCATGTCTAGATATTAGTTCCAGAACATGAAATAATTCATGATATTCTTATTAAAATCTTAATTAACCATAATAACAGTTTTATGACCATTCATGGAGGTGGTAAAGATCCATTGAGAGAGTTAACCGATATAATTTGGAGAATGGTTTCATGTTTTCAATAAGAGGAAAAAATTGATGGATTTTAGATATTCAATTAGAACTATAAAATTATAATTTATTTATTCTATTGCAGAAAAGTTTCCCTTTTATGGGGGTTTTAAGGATAATCTTGGAGATGAAAATAATTTAAACAAGGTCCTTTAAGAATGTTACATCTTGAATATCGCCACATTGATGGACCCCTTAAAGAAGTTATAATTTTCTTTTGTTGGGACCAAAAGAATGATGGCATGGGGGAGAGTGGGGGGAGAGGTTTTTTAGGTATTTTTAAATCATTAAGGATTAGAATATATGAGGATAAGGGTGGTGAGGTTGGTATTTACATAGGGAGGAGAGAAGTGCTTTTTATTATATTTATTAGTTTACAATTTTAGATCCAGAAAATAAATAGTATGTATTCTTATGAATATATATATTTATTTATGAATTTATTGTTTAGATAAGGAGTCCATACATCATCCATGACTCAAAATTCATGTATTTGGACTATAATGTTAAATTCTATAAATTGTCGTATTTTGTTATTCAAAAAAATTAATATATTTTACCAAAACACCAAAAAAATCCAACATCCCATTTTTTATGTCTATATTTTCAAAATAGAATCCATTTTAGGAAAATAATTCCCAAAATCAAAAAAAATCTAATTTTTATATAAACACCTTATTTATTATAAAATTATTATTTAAATATTATAATAAATTTTATGACCCTTTGAAAAATTACTTATGTTATCGTAAAATTATATTTTCATTATAATTAAACATAATATTAATTTATAAATACATTTAATATAAATAGAATTTATTTTAAATCATTATTTTTATTATAAAAGTACAATTCAAACATTTGTGTTTAAAAAAAATAAAAACACTTAATTTATCATTTTTAAAACATTTGTATACTTTTTCCAGGATTTAAATATATTATATTTTAATTTTATATGATACCTAAATATTATTGTAAACTTCCATAAGTGAGGATACTATTTTAACCGTCAGATTATTATTCCAATGATTATATAACTATTCCAACAACTAAAATACTATTCCAACTGTCAGATTTGTAACAGCCATATGTGTCCCATAAATTCTAAAAAAACCTATTATTAAATTCTTTATTCATTGAATTCTATTTTCTCTCAATTTTATATATAATTCTTCGTAAAAATTAATATTATATTGTTGACATTTTTCCTTATTTCTATATCTTTTTTCATGAGTTTGATCATTTTGGTGGATCAAGAAAATCCAAATTTTCATACATTACTTATCTTATCTTATATTTTTTATCCCACTATAATATTTGGAAATATTATTGATTTATTTTGAAACTAATTTATCATTCAACAATTTTTAGAATATTTTTTTTGGGTTTCAATATATGATGTGTGTGATTTATACTAGATGACGTAATTATAATAAGGGAAATTCCATTGATAATACTCTGAGTTGTTATAGGAATTGGATTGCATAATGTTCAAGTTACCGACTTTTAAGAAATTGAACTATAAATGGTACCTTCAAAAGAACTCTATATCCTTTCATTATTTCCATGGATCATAGTATTTTTTCATGGTAATTAATTTATCTGTGCCATAATTTTTAACACATAAAACATCTCTCAAATACTTCAAGACATTCCCCTTGGTGATTTTACCATAATTTTTATATTAAGAAAATTTAATCCCCATTCCTTTGTAATCTTCATCACTTTAACTTATATGAGACTCAATTTTTCTCGTTGATGGTTTTTTTTTGAATTAAACTATGGTAATGTTTTTTATCATAACTCTTGATTGCATGTTTGAAATAATATCTAGGTTTCTTACTTTAATTATTATCCTATAAGATTACTTTTTTGGAAAATCTTTGTATTTTCAATATAATTCATTGGTAGCTTGACTCTGTTAGGCATCATCCATTACTAAAACCAAAAGGATTTCACATGACTGATGAAATGCATTATAAAATTATCATAATAAAATTATATGACACAATCTACCTCCAAATGTTTTACTATCTTAAATTATTACATAATATTTTAGCTCAACCTAAATAACACACAATCTATACAAGGTTTATTCAAATTGGGTTCTCACATATTCCTTAACATAAATCATAAACATAATAAATCCTTCCTAATGAATTTTAAAGATAATATCATTAACCTAAAAATATACCCCAATGAGTTTGTAGTTATGTATACAATCTTAGGCCCACACATCATACACCAGATTAAAGATTGAGTAGATACTCAAATAGCAATTTTCAGGGTGATTTACCCTATGTTCATCTATTCCACAACCTTATCCACTATCTAGTATCTATATAGGGATGTAATTTCTTAGAGAACTATGTAAATATATACTTTACCAAAACTTATAGTTCTTATAATGTACCTAAAATTTTCAATTAGACTTATCCCAAACGATTTCCCCAAATTTCACTTATATGATTCCCAAAAATATTCAATATTTCTTCATGTAACCTAAAGGGTTTTTTATACCATTGAAATAATGATGAAAAATTACATATCATGGCTTCATGACATTTTTCATCCTCCACCAATCACATAATAATATCCAATGTTTTCTAAAACCTACTCAGATACCAACTATAACAACCAAAAAACATTACCATCTCATATATAAATGAATTGAATAAAAAATAAGATTTCTATACTTTCTCATGATCTTTTAGGCTTAGATTTTTCTATAATTAGGTCTAAACATTGACTAACAAAAAAAAAATTCTATTTCAACTAATGAAAATTTTCTCAACTATATAAGAAAAGTCTGAATAAATAAAATGTCTTTAAAATCTCCCTTGTATTATCCTCAGATAATAATCTTTTAGACACATCATACGTATTACTTTTCGTTAAAACTTAGGTAAATGGAACAATAAAAAATGGGTGAGATAAAATTCTCAGTAAGGGAAAAGCTAAGTGATAACAATTAAGGATTATACATGAGAATAAAAGAAAATATTTTTATAATACAGATACATAATAATGTTATAAAACACATTTCATAGATCACAATTCATGGAATATGTCATGGAATAATCCATAAATATACTATATCAATGTTTCAAATCAACGGATAAGAAACATAATAACTTGGTTGAGGTATTTAAAATAATATTCCTAAATATTGTGAGAATAAGTGTGTGGAATATCATTGAAAAGAGTAATAAACATGTAATTTAACATATAATTAAAAAAACATAGAAAGGTTGAACAATCCTATAAATAAGAACACCTTATTAGAAAGATAATTATTCCCATGCCTTTGTGAAAAAAATTATTTTTTCAAGGAATTAAAATGTATAGAAACTTATTATTCCCATTCCATTGTGAAAAAACCTAGTATATCCACACCTTACTATCTCCAGAGATATCAAACATAACTAATTATTTAGAGGGTGATATATAGGCCCACCAAAAGTTATCCTTTAATAAATAACCCAAGGAAATAAAAAAGATTTCATATTTATTTCCAATGGAATCATATAGGGAAAACATCCATAAATACATTAATAATCATAATGAAACCATGGAATATAAATGGGTATCTAATGATACTAAAAAAATTATTTTTAGATAACATTCAATGAATTATTTGGTATTTAAAACATATAGTTAATGGGTATATGGTTTAGTCAATTATTTTCCACAATCACTCGGAGTGTGGAGTCTATGTTGACACTATTCAATAAATAAATGACATATAGTAAATTCTTATCAGGAATAAATTGGAAGAATATTCTATTCCTATTCAAAGTGGATGGTTATGAAACACTAATGAAGTGATGGATTTCCCTAAAATTAATCCCTTAAAATAATATAAGAAAATTTAAAATGTAATCCATGAAACATAACTCCCAAGGAAGTATTATCCTTTTTACATAAAGATGGAAATTAAAGTCAAATTTAAAGGGTGTTTTTAAAAAAATGATCATTTTAATAAAATATAAAGTTAAAATCACTTTTAAAATTTATTTTTGAAAATGGGAAATGAACTTTTTTGAAAGTATATAATCTAAAAAAATATTCACTAAACGATCCTTGAAAAATACATAATTGTTTCTAGATTTAATGTGGGGTGGATGATAAAAATAAAAACACAAAAGGGAAATCTTTTTTAATATCTTGAAAATTCTTTCTTGAAAACCACATCATAAAAAAAATAACGAAAAATTATTTTTAAAATAAAAAAATTGAAATGTGATGATAACATGAGATTATAAATAAATGGTTTTCCACATTTAAAGAAGAATATTTATGTGAAAGGAAAATTTACATAATTATGGGAAACCAATGTTAAAGAAGATGAGAATTACTCTCAAGGATGACATACTTTTATGAAATAAATTTATTAGGGTGCAAATATTGAATTAAAATATAATTATCCCAATATATACGAAAAAATTACCATCAAATAAAATATTAGGGTTATATAATCCAAGAATATAATAATGTTGTTGAATTAATGACGTTAAAACTGAAATAAATAATATTGTTGTTATCAAGATCCATTGTAGATTTAGTGACACTTGAAATAAAAATCCTAATAAAAGAAGGAAATTAATTTTAGATTTTTATAACTAGGAATACTATATTAAAATGATTTTATAGTATGTTAGTTAAAAGTTCTCAAAATTAAAATGAGTCAAGCAGTACAAAATATACTATGTCTCGAGAGTTAGGATTTAGAATAACAAAACCCTTATCATAATTCCTAAATTCCATGAAATCACTCTAATATCCTCTATAAAAAATTTATATCAAAATAAATTTTAAAATAAACTTATTTATATCAATAATATTTTATAAACATAATATATAGTTTATACCTATTTTCAATATTGTGTGAGGGTATTCTTGACATTTTTGAATATGTTTTGTGATATTGATGTTATTCTACATTCTTCTCCCAATTTTCATCATTCCGAGATCATAAAAATTATTATAATTGAAAATTTGTAATGATTTTTGTAGACATATAGTTTTTTCTAATTAAAACATTGAAATATTTCTATATATATTTCTTTATTGAGGTGCTGAGACGACCTGCGATTCAAAGCCCGGTGGGCCCAAAAATAATTTTATAAAAAAATTTAAAACAGATTATATTGAACAAGTACTATTTTTGAAATAAATTGAGATAAATCTTAAATTGAAGCTCGTATCATTAATCTGATACAACAGTTGAGTCTAGAAGACATTGTTTACACTAGGTGCAACCTAATATAGGTTGGCATCAGGCAATTAGATATCTCTTCCATTGGCGGTATGTTTAGTTGGTTAATTAATTTATTTATTTAACCTAACTAAAATTTCTATAATAATACATACATAGTGATTTTACTAGTTCTATCCTCATAATCTTGGGAACAACAAGAGCTTCTCCTTTCTCCTTTAGTAGGCGAAACATATTAGACAATGATGAAACTCTGGATAGGAGAAGATCAGGATGTAACAAACTCAATGGCTTCCATCGATCATTAGTGAGTGCATTCATTGATTATAAAAAAATTCAATATCTAGGTAGGACCGATTGAGTTCGGGTTTACACCCTTTTTTATTAAATTGATTGGGCTGATCAATCCCATCTTTTGATATGCAACAATAATGGCCTTTTCATGCACCAATGTACCGATTAAAATGTTGAATCAATTATTCTCTAACCCTGGAAGTCTATATAATTGATCATTTTCGAGAAACACTTGTAAAAGATCAATTAAAATTTTTGGTGCATTTATCCCCAATTTCATTTTATTCTCCATTGGTAGGACCCTACATTTTTAGTTTGACTTTGTCAGATGGTACATGACTAATCAGACCCCCATAATCAAAAAAGAAATGATATGCGTGGAATTAATTGATGAATCTGGGCTATATATGGGTTTTTTAGGAGTAATGGGTGATGTTTTTTTACAAATAGAGACCAAAAATGAACACCATTTGAAACCAAGGCATACGATATCAATAGAAGAACAATAGTTGTGATGGAAACGAATCATCCACCACCAGATAACTAAAAACAACATATCTAGACTAGATCATCTATTATCATGTAGAAAAAAGGAAAGATCAATTGAGTCACATCCAAATTCAAATAATGGAGCATGGACATGAGATTTAAGAAAAATATCTATTAAATGTCATGTAGTTTAAAGAACACATGACGTATTGGGCACTAACAGCATCTAATAGAGCTATAGCGGGTTATAAATAAAACATGGTTAGTGGGACCCCCACATGTCATGTGAGCTCATTCAAGAGAACTCATCATACACTCTAGGAGTACATGCCAATAGAAAATGTAAGGATATCTATGTACCAAATTATACATACATAGATTGGATATGTGAATATGGACAAGAACAAGGGTGGGACCACAAGTAGCTTGGGCATTCCATTTATATTCCGTACACACAATATATCCCTATATGGCTGGTAAGTCATGTACCACTAGGGACATGTCCAAATGATGGAGCAGGACCACATGTCGTTTGGGTCCCCTCACATGACGTGTACCCCCTTGATTAATTTTGATAAAACTTTAGTCTTCCATACCTCCTTCATTTAAAATCATATTTTATCCTATAAGTAACCTATCATGTTTGTTTTTTTGTGTACAACATGATGGCTACCTCTATTGTGGATTTTGGTTTATGATTTGAAATTTTCAAAGCATGGAACTTATTTAGGAACTTCTAGAAGATGGAGGAGATCAATAAAAGGATCACCAGAAACTATTGAGTGAACCCCCCCCATCAACTTGGGTGAAGGTCCTCTATAGATACTTTCTGAGTGAAACCAACCAACCCGATAAGGATCGGTTCATTGAAGAAAAAAGTGGAACGCCCTATCACAATAGGTCATGGTTCCTCAACATATATAGTGTAACCCCCCCCCCCCATTATCTTGGGCACAGGTCTTCTACATTATATGTCTAACCCCCTATCGTATAAGGGGTAGGTCCCAATGAAGCTGGAGTGGAACCTCCATCATTAAGGGACAGGGTCCTCAATGATCTTGAATAGAGTGGAACCCCACTTTCACAATATCTCTTGGGCCCCCTACTAGAATTTTGTTCTCCTAGGTTGTGCAGCAAAGTGGTGAGCTGTGGGACTTCCCACGGTTACTTATGATGAGACAAGTGAGATGTAGGACATTTTTGATGAACTTAGGGAACTATTAGAGACACTTTTTTATTTGTTGAGCTGTGAGTTAAAAATTTCCTTTCTCTCTCATTTTGTGTTTTTTATGGATCATATATATATATATATATATATATATATATATGTATTCATACCTTTGTATTTGGTTACCCTCCTGCCAAGGGCTACAAATACGAGATGGGTGTTCCACATGATTTCTATTTTTACCATCTTATGGTTAGATGAGTTTAATATCATGATATATATGGAAAAAATCAATGTGCAGTTCTTATGCATACTGTGTTAATCCCCTTGTTCATGGATGAGGTTTATCTATCTATTTATTTTGGTTTATATGTTCTCTTTGAAAAAATTATTCATCGTCTTTTTCAACTATTGTCTTGTATCTTTTACTACCACCCCTTTAAATTTCAGGGAGTAAAACTGGGTATGTATATACTCAAACCTACATGGGATTTTCCCTAACATATCATGTCTTAACCAGATTATGGATATGTCAATGGTGAAATCATAGGATCTTAGGGATACTTGGTAATTTGGACCATATACAGTGGTCGAAAATTAGAGATTTGGAGTTGGGCTCTCTCAACATTTTACATTCCAGTTTTTTATGTTGGGACATGTTTCTGTTTGGGTGTGTATTATTCCCATTTACTTTTCATTTTTCACTATTTTACAATTATACTATCTTAAGGATTTACATTCATCGTTGTTTCCCTAGTTTATTTTCAACATTAACTATTATTCCTCTATACTTATGTATTGAGTTGGTTGTGTGTGTGCATAAAGTTACTTATGAAAAGGACTCACCATGCTAGTTATTCTATTAGTGTTGATTGACAACCCCTATCTTGTGGATGCGTGCTTGATGTAGTTGTGGATCGAGCCACAGTTAGGGTCGGGTCGTCAAAATATTAGTATCATAGGTTTTTCAATCCTTGGGATGGTGTTTGTATTATACCTCTAATGAGGATTTGGTTGGGATTTGGGAAAGATTGTTCATGGGTCTCAAGTGAGGCTCTTAGGCCAGGGAACCCTGTATTGGTATGGGTGGCCAACATAACTATTAACCAAGACCATGAATACCTTCTTATCAACTCATAATATAGATACATTAGTTGCAGGGATCAATGTTTCATGAATCAAATAGATTTTGGTCTTTTACAATCCTTCTTGAGTAAGCTCTCCATTTATATATATATATATATATATAAACATATTCTCATATAACTGTGGTAAATATTAATCAAATTTTAGTATGAATTCATGTTTTCATCCGTCCAGGTTTCTAGTTCCAGGTCATGGTGATGATCTAATTATCGATGGGGCCTTAGTTTAGGGTCCATCATACAAGCTTCTTCCTCAAGGTGGGCATGTAGAGGATCCTAGACATGTCGAGAAGCAGATCATCTTAGCATAGAAGTCTTAGAATGATCATAGGATTATAATGAAACATTATCTCTAGATCCAAAGGTAGGTGAGGTTCCATGATGAGTCAATTTACCAAGTAGTAAAGGTTTGGTTTGATTTTATGATCTGAGTTTTTAGAATTATGTATATCCTACCCAATAAAATGGTTGTAATCACAACCAATACACTTCATAGAGTAGTAGTTGGTTCTTATTGTACCATAATATTATGTACTCTTGTGGGGTGTTCATTGGAGGTTCCATAACCAGATATTTCCTAGGTATCATAATGATCCATACACCCATATCTGGTGGTTAAGTGTAGGCCTGATCCTATTGTATGGATATCCTTCTCAGATTTTACCCTTTCAAATTGTAATCTTTATGGTGATAAATATCTATATAGATGTTGAGCATTGGTATATTTATGTGATGGAGGTGTTTTCAGATGGCATCATACATACAAAGAAGAGGGATACCTCCCTCGACAAAGAAAAAACCTTGTGATGTGATTCAAAACATTGAAGGTGATTCATTGTCACATAGAAAGGGTAGTTTGATTTTGTAGTGGATGAGACCCTTTGACCTGTGTGTTTGGGATGTTTAGATGTGTCGGGGTGTTAGAGGAGTCCCTAGTTGAAGAGATTATGAAGGAAAGGGAAATGATGACCTCTCTACTAATGGGACTTCTGGCTGGGAGCACGATTGTGGTTCAGGTTTCGACCAATGTAACTACAACTCCAGTAGTAGTTTTTAACACATTGTGTGACCTCATGGGAATTAAATATCCAATGGTGCTATTAGAGGGTCTATAGATGTGGTGATTCATATGAGTCAGTGCGTTCTTTTTGGAACCTCAACTATTTTTCATGAAATGGTCATATGGGATCCTGTGGCTTTGCATAGATTATCATTGCTAGATCCAGGCCCCGATAAAGAACAATTACCCCATAATAAGGAATGATGTCCTCTTCAACTAGTTGAGAGGTTTAAAATGGTTCATAAAGATTGATCTACCATCTAGCTATCACCAATTGATGGTTTATGGGGATGATATTTTGATGCTAGAATTTGGATTTTTCTATAGACACTATGAGTTCATAGTGATACCTTTTTGTCTGATTGATCTCCCAACCGTGTTTATGGATTTGATGAACTAGATCGTAAAACCATTCATAGAACAGTTTTTGATTTTATTCACCAATGACATACTCATCTACTCCTCAACACAAGTGGAAAATATAGAGAACTAGAGGATGGTTATTGATTTTCTTCAAGAGTAATAGATTTTTTGGAATCTCTTGAAGTGTCAGTCCTTGATTCATGATTTTTATATTCTAGGTCATTTTATTTCTGGGAATAGTTTAATCACAAACCCGGAAATGATCCTTGTAGTTATTTCATAGGATCCACACAAGATCTTGATAAAGGTGTGATGTTTTCTTATCTTAGTAGGGTACTATAATAGATTTTTGGAAGATTTCTCTAGGATTGTAGCCCCTTTGACCATCCTTACATGGAAAGTGTACTCTTTTTCTTAGACTGAGCAGTACCATAGGTCCTTTGAGGTGTCAAGGTTGTGGCAGATGAGTGATCATGTGTTGAGACTACTAGAGAAGGGTGTGCCATATGTATTGTTTTTATGCTTCCAGAGCTGGTCTTTATAGTGTGTTAATGCAATAGTAGGAATTTATTGCAAACAAGAAAAGGAAATTGAGACACCATGAGTAGAAGTATGTGACACCTAACCTCGATTTGGATGTTTTAGTCTTCTCCCAAAGGATTCAGGGGAATTAATTTCTAGAGTAGCACTTTCTTATTAACCAAGACCATCAGTGTCTTAGGTACATCTTCACACAGAGAGACACGAACTAGAGACAATTGTGCAGATTCAAGTAGGTTTAGGGTTGTGGCTTCAAGACTGTCTATACTCAAGGAAAGGGAAACATAGTATCATATTACCATTACAGGAATTCCCAATCTCTTTGGTGTAGGAGGCTTTTGAGTAGTTGTATTCCTTATATCTTCCCCTAGAAGGGAAGGATGGTGAAACATTTCTTTCATCGATGGTGTTGACTACTCGGATTGTTGAGTGTGTGAAAGATCCCCATCTTGGAGACAACAATTTTGAGGTATTTCATGAATTGATATCCATAAGTGATTAACCTAATAGATATTATGAACGATTGAATCACATCACCATTATCTAGGGACGGATGGTTGTCTCAATCACAATGTGGGAGGAGGAGATTTGAGAGTTCAACAATTCTACCCAAGATATAAATCGTATATGGGGAAGATGTATAGATAGACTCAATGGTATTTTTGGTGGTCTGACATGACATTGATTCAGAGTTCATCTCTAGGTGACTCACCTGTTAGTAGGTGAATGATGGGTACTTGGTTCTGAATGATTTTTTACAGTACCTTGTGATCCCATATTGAATGTGGGATGTCATATGAATGGAATTTTTGATAGGGATTCCAGAGAAAGATAAGGGAAATAATTCCATTTGGGTGATTGTTGACTAACTCATGATATCATCACACTTCCTTGTTATTAGAGAGAAGAGTTCAATGGGGGAATTTGCGGTAGTTATATCAATGGGAGATTGTTATCCTTCAAGGGGTGACCATGACCATTATCCCTGATCATGATGCACAACTTATTTCACTATTATGGAGATGCATGCAAGAGGCATTCAGGACCTAGATGAGGATGAGTATATACTTCCACCCCCAGAATGATGGGCAGATAGATCACACTATTTAGATGTTAGAGGATATATTGATGACTTTCATGTTAAACTTTGGCCAAAGCTAGGACAATCACTTTCCCATGGTATATTTCCTGTACAAAAATAACGAACACTCTACTATCGGCATGACTCCTTTTTAGGATTTGTATGGGTGAACTTATAGGTCATCCTTGTGCTGCAAATAGATTTTTGAGACAACTATTGATGGCCCAGAGATGGTGCAAGTTATGATAGAGAAGATTTGGGTCATTTATGAGCAGATGATGATGGCTCAGAGAAGGCATAAATTCTAGGCAGATCGCATTCATAGGCCCTTGATGTTTAACTTGGGAGACAAAATTATCCTGAGAGTCTCCCCATGATGTGGATAGTGGAGTTTTAGTTGGGGAGGCAAGCTATATCTAAGGTTTATTGGGACATTCATGATCGGGTTAAGGGTTAGCGAGGTTTCTTACCACCTCACCATACCCCCACAACTTGAGTGGGTTCATGATGTCCTCCATGTGTCAGAGCTAAGGATATGCATGCATGAACCCAAACACATCTTTGACTATTGAGAATTCAATATCGAGTATGGATCCAACTTTTCATTGCACTCAGTGGTGATTAAGGATTGGAATGTGATGAACCTTTATAGAAAGACCATCCCCTTGGTTTGCATGTTTTGGTAGTACGTGAAAATGTAGGAGAGTTCTTGGGAGTGGGGGAGCTTAATCCAAACTCAGCATCCTGTGTTGTTACTTTTAGTTTTGTTTTTCAGGAATGAAAATCCCGAAGGAGGGAATGATTTAGAGACATAATTTTTTCTTAGAAGATATGGAACTATTTCTATATATATTTCAAGAGTTAGGAGCTGAGGCGGTATTCAATTTTGAGGCCTGGTGTTCCCAACATTATTTATATAAAAATAATAAATATATTTTATTTTGGAGAAACATAATTTTTTAAATAAAATAAAATAAATATTGAATGAAATATTGGATAAAAAATCTGAGACAGAGGTTGTGCCCAAAACGTGTGATTACCCTATGAGCGACTAAACATTTGTCAGCATATGACATTCTGATATCTCTCATATTGGTGATACATTTATTTGGTTAATTAATTAATTAATTAAACCAAAATAAAATTCCTATAAGAATATTTCCAAGGCGATTTTCCCAGGGTTATCTTCCTGATCTTGGGACCAATTAGAACTTATCCTTCCTCCTATTGAAAAATCATATCAGACTATGATGAATCATTGTATCAGAGAAGATCATGATGTAGTGAATAAAATTAATTTCATCGATCATTGGTGAGAGTATTCTTTAATATTGAACAATCCAATATTTGGAAAAGAATCATAGATTTTTGGTTTTGGATATTTTTTCTTAAAATGGTTTAGTAGATCAATCCCCTCTTTTGTTAAGCGCCAATTATAGCCTTTTCATGCGCCTGTGTACAAACTAAATAAGTTATTAAATCATTATACCGCTAATAATATCCCAATTATTGATCTTTAACCAATAACTCTTGGGAAAAATCTAGAAATGTTTGTTGTGGTGCTTTTCTCCCCAATTTCATTATGTTCTACAATGATAGAACCCTGCGGTCCCGATTTGAGGCTGTCGAGTGGTACTGTGACCGATCGGACCCAAAAAATCATGATGAAATGATGCTCATGTAACGAATTAATGAATTTTAGTTAGATAAGAATTTATTACGAGACATGGATGGATTTTTTTAAAAACATATATCAAATCATCAATGTTGGTTGAAACCGAGGTATGTGGGATCGAGTGATGAACAACCGTCATGGTGGAAACTGATTTCTGATCCCCAGATGGATGAAAATGATATATCTATATTAGATCCAAAAATATTTGGTAGAAATGAGGTGAGATATTTGGTAAAATAGCTGGATGAAATGATTGGACCATAGATATGAAATTATATAAAAATACTGACTAAACGCCATTTAGTTTAAAGAACACATGGAAATTGAGGCCTTAGAGGTAGATAGGGTATCAATAGGTTATAATTATTAGATAAAGTGTAGGATTCCCCACACGTTATGTGACATCAATAGGGCATACTCAATATGTACTTTGGGAGTACATGAGAATAGGCATGACTACGCACATTGCGTGCTAAAGTACACAAACACGGCAGGGGTACACGAACACATCCAAACACACAGGCAGGACTGCGAGTGGCATGGCTAGGCCATTTATATCACCTTCGCACCATGTATCTCAAAATGGCTGGCGATCTATGTACCTCCAAGGACATTAATAGGTGATGGAGCGGGACCACAGGTCATGTGGGAACCCTCACATACTGTGTACCTCTTGGTTCCTTTTATGGAAACTTCAATTGCCATATGTCCTTCAATTGAACACATATTTTAGACAATTAATAGCCTATAAATAGGTTTTTTACACATATAAAATGATGTTTCCATTCATTGTGTGTTTTGGTATTAAAAATAAAATTTTCCAAGCATGATGCTCATTTAGTAATTTCTCGATGATGACAGAGACCAGTTAGTGAATCACTAGATATTATAGAGTGTAACCTACCATCAGATTGGTAAAGGATCCTTTATATATACATACTATGTGGTACCCCTGTCAAATAGAGAATGGGTCCTCGATGATGAGAGTCGAACCCCCTATCACACTAGGGTGTAATTCCTTGACCTATAGTGTGGAACCACCCATCAGCATGGGTTTGGTTCTTCCACCATCTGAATGGAACACCTATCAGACATGGCATGGGTCTTTATGATTATATAGTGACCCCCCCACTCTCATCATATTTGGAGTAGGTCTTTTACATATACATATAGAGTGTAACCCTCTCATGCTCTAGGGTGCAAGTACTATACAAGGATTTTGTTCCTCCTTAGCTGTGAGGCATAGTGGCGAGGTGTGGGTCTTGACATTGTTACTTCTTAGCAGACGCATGAGATGTTGTAAATCCTTGATGGAATTTTAAAATAATTGGTCTCTACTTTTCTTAGGTTGAGGTATGAGATAGATATCCACTTTCTCTCTCATTTAGGCTTCTTTTTACATGGAATATATATATGTTCGTGTGTGCGTATGTATGTTTGTTTGTATGTATGTATGTATGTATGTATGTATGTATTAATGTATGTATGTATGTATGTATATATTTGTATCTATAAATTCAAAAATGGATACCCTATTTCCATGGGCTATGAAGATTCATGAAATATGAAACATGATTTCCAAGTTCATCTTCTTGTGTTTGGATGAGTTCACTCTCCTGATATAGGTGGAAAGGACTTGATATGTAGTTCTTATACACATCATGTTAAAAACATTGTGATTCAATGATTTCACTATCTTTGTCTTGGTTTGGGTTGAGCTTTTCTCTTTCACAAGTTTCTACATCTTGTGTTCTATCTACTGTCTTGCATATCTTATTTCCCCCTTCATATTTTGGGTTTTCCTTTTGGTTATGTAAATAATCACCCCAATATGGGCATTTCCCACACACATAATGTATTATGGAGATGATGGAAAAGTTGTTAGTGAATTTAAGGGATATTAGGGATACATTGTATATTGGATAGTGTATAGTGGTCACATCTTGGACGTCAGGAACTGGGCTCTCTCAACATTTTTCCGATTTTTTTAGGATGGGACATCATTCTGGTTGGCCATGTATTTTACCCCCTTAATTTATAGTTTCCACTATCGTACTCTTACACTGTCTAGAGTATTTACATGCATAGTTATTCTTGAAGATTTTTTCATCTTTTACTATTATTAATCTACACTTCTACATTGAGATGGTTGTGTGTGTGTGTTTGTCTAGGAACTTTGGAAAAGGCATCCCCAAATTAGTTATGCCTTCGACACTAGTCGCTATACCCTGGCCTATAGAGGTGGTCTTGGGATATTCATAGCTCAAGACCTAGTTAGATTCGGGTCATAACAATTTATGATGTTATAATTTCATTCTATAGGGGTTTTTATTATGTTCCATAAATTTGGAATAATTTATGATCATGGTTTAGTGATTGTTAACTAGAAGATATTGGTATCTAATTTATTTAGTTTAATATTAATGTTACCATTTGAAAACATAAATAAGATAATTATTTACATATTTATATCATTTATTATCATTAATTAGGTTCTCATAGTTATCCATTATATTATTTTATTTCACTATCCGTACAAGCAGTTAAAGTAGGCCATACAATAACATACCATACTTAATGGATGAGTATGAAGTGATTTTGTTGTAATATCATTATTAGCTGAGCATAATAATATTTTATTTTGTTTTATGAAAGTGGTAAATCATAATTTAAGATAAGTATAAGAGTTGGTAGTAGATATGAAACTAATACATAGTGTGAATAAATTGATTTACCTTCTAGTACAATTGTTTTTTATTATTCCATTTATGATGATCGCTTATTGATAATAATATATATTTGTTGAAACAAATTTCTTATCAAAATCATAAAAATTCATAAAAATCATATTTATCCTCTATAATCATTCCCATGATAATATAAGTAATCCCGTGATGAAAAACAAATTAAATTGTTCCTTGGAGGTAAAAGTTCACACATATGCATGGATTATTGTATCATTTTACACAGAATAGAAGAAATATATAATATGTTTTATTATTTTAGAATATAAAACATATAATAAATATAATATCTATTTATTAAACTCTTCATTATAGATATCTTTGTATGATTGGTGAATCAAAATGAAACATGATTCTTCTTGGTGGTAGTCGTCCATAAATAAACATGAATGCCAATTTCGTTTTCTTTAAGGGAATATGGGAAAAGGGGTTAATGGTGATTTATAAAATATAAAAAAATTAATTATACTATAAATAATTAATTCATCATAAAATTTTAGGAAATATAATTTTTAAATGAACAAAAATAAAATAAGTTATGGAAAAGTTAGTACTTATGTTAAGATCTTTGAACATCCCTTAGAAGATTCCTTGGAATGGAGGACTTAGTAAACAATAATGTGTCTAAAAGAATAAGGAATTGAAATAAGATTATATTGGAAGGAAATATGGAATATTTTCAGTATTAGACCGCAATTTTGGAGTGTTCTTCAAATTTTGGTGAGAGGCCCCTTTTATAAGTGGTGAGAATGACAGTCTTTTAAATATTTCATTCTTATATAAAGTGATTGCATGTTTCACATGTAAATATGACACCAAAAAGAATAATAATGTATTGGGGATAATATTTCACCAATAGAAATTACAAAAAATCAATTAGAAACAATTTTTTAGCATTTTAGGCCTTTTACCCTTTTAGTTATCCCATTTTACTCTATTAGATTGTACCGCGGTGTCTAGTTTTTACCTAAGTAATTCATTTTTTATGAAATACATTAAATGGTCCTTATTACATAATATGGATATTATAATTCAAAATCTTTAATCCATTTTCATGGATTTAATTTTTAAATGTAATAAAAATAATAAATGTATAATGTATTAAAATTATTTTAAAGAATAATGTATGTTATGTTCTAAAATATTAATAATATGTTTGTAATGTAAAATAAATATTTATTAATTTAATTTTTGAAAATTATAATTCTATAATTTTTGAATTTATCATTTGACCATATGTATAATAAAAATTGTTTTTATATGAAAAAAATTGTTTATATTCTAACCGTTATTATTATTTTCTATAATTTACTAGTTAGATTGATATTATTACATTATTCATATAGAAAAGAAATATTATCGATTATATATTTAGTTTCTTAAAATAGAAAACATAAAAAGATAATTTTATAAGTAAAAAATTATTTTTAAGAGTAAAATGATAATGTTAATTTTTTCATTGCATAAGTAAATAATCATTATTTTTTTATTAAAATCAAAAATTTAAAATGTATAAAATCATTGAGATAAATAAGCTAACACCACAATATTTTCATGTTCAAATAATCCTAATTTCTAATGACATAACCCCATAGGATGTCGACATAAGATATTTGTAGAAGGTAATCTCTGGTGGCAGTCAAGGGTGGTGATTCCATAAGCATGGATATTGTAGTAATTTCTATGATCCGATAGTTTTATTTTATTTTATTTCACATATATCATAATTTTTAGTGTTTTCATTGTACTTTGTCTCAGAAAACCCATACTAAAGAAACCTCATTTACCAGCATAGTTAAATGAGCGGCATAAGGGATACTTCTGGAACTTGATACCATTTATTTCATTTTTCTTTATAAATTTTTAATATGGTCAGTAAATTTTATACCTGGTAAATTAATGACTAAATTACAATGGTACAATTTTATTTTAACATATTAATTTTTATTTTAGTTTGGTGTTATGATTGAAATATTCTATTGGAAAAATTTTTATAAGGATAATAAATAGTGAAATTCCATCTCATTAAATAGATGGGTCCCCAAATGATCCTAAACTGGAGTTTAAAATAAAAATAATTAATCTACGAAAAAATGGTTTGAAATACATTTATTTGAAAAAAACATCGGGTTTTCTATTACTCGTTCTATGAAAATCATGGGAATAATCTATTTTAATGATTTTTTTATTTTTAAAATTTTCAATGTCAAAGAAATCATGCATCAAGGCATAGTATGGCTGAGACAAGTAAATATATATATATATATATATATATAGTAATGGAAATAATATTATTATCTTTAATATATTTCAGATATTAGATAAATTCAAAAAAAATTCAACAAACATGGTCGCAGTGAAGATGCATGCTTGTGAAAATAAACAATGTGTATTGTTAAATCACTTGTAGGGATATGACTAGATAATAATAAATCAGAAAAGGGTACAAGTGAGTTATAATTAGTCTTGAATAAAAATAAGTATTTTCATAAAATAAATCCCATGAATACTGAGACGTGTACTAGAATATAAAGGAGAAACTGATTCTTTTTTATAGAATAGGACTCACCAAGGAATATTAAAAATAAACCACTGATACTAGTATTGATACAATAAACATGAAGAAAAATATCATAGAATAAATTATTTAATTAAATAAAGATCAATTCAAGTCTCATGAAAATTTACCCAATGTTAGTAGCTTAATGATTCCAGAGAAACCATGTGGGAAATTAAAAAAATGGCCATGCTTCCAAATTATGTATGAAAATTTGGAAAGCTCAATAGGTAAGTAAAAAAAATAAAAGAATCATAGGAAAATTAGAGTGACAAATTCACTGAAGTAATTCCACATGAAGAAGATAAATTTCATGATAGGTTTTCAAAAGGTGATAACCTAAGAAGCTTACGAGGAACTGTGTGGAATATGATACCTAGTTGGGTATATTATAAAGAATTATTTAATCACATTATCATCCCAAGTGGAAAACAGTTACAACATATTCTTATAAATAGTTTATTGATTCATTCTATGAAGGTAATTAAATTTGAATCATAATTGAGGTGGAATTAAGAAATTGATTAATATGGAATTATTATTTCAATCTTTATGGAAGAATCCTTCTTGGAATGATCTCTAAATTTGGAATTTGGAATTTTATTTTACAAAGAGATCTACCATTATGAGTTGAAGATCTTCTAGAAGGTAATATCTTTTGAAAATATATATTTTTGGAAGGTGATATTAAATATGTTATATAAAATGAATATTTTAATATTATACCATCCTTATATTGGATGAATAAATGTTTATGTTAAGGGTGAGAAGCTAAATATATCATTGGCCTAATAAAGAGACAAATTCAAAGGAAATTTTATAAAACTAGACCTACTGGTATTTTTTTAAATCTATTTTTTTATGGGTGCATAAATTTTGGTTTAAAATATCATGAGAATATTTTATATAAATTGGTATCATCATGAAAAAAATTAAGAATCCCATGAGAACAAACTT
The DNA here is from genome assembly GCA_963277665.1 of Viscum album. Classification (NCBI taxonomy): domain Eukaryota; kingdom Viridiplantae; phylum Streptophyta; class Magnoliopsida; order Santalales; family Viscaceae; genus Viscum; species Viscum album. The sequence continues at coordinate 1,089,199,548 of OY728122.1, forward strand.
TTTTTAGTATTATCATATTATTATTTGTTTTTTGATAGATTTGTAATCTAATTAAGAACATCTTTTCTTATACCTTGATAAATGATCAGATAGGCTTATAATGTAATAATTGTTTCAATGTTTCATTAAGTGAATTTATAACACCCATTATCATGGTTATTTTTTATTTATTGTTAATAATATGTATAGTGAAAAAATAAAAAAAAATATATATAGGAATTTTATATATTTAACTGACAAAAAATCTAAAGGGGGTATTGATGAACCCACTTTTTGAATTTTTTTATTTGTTTTCAATAATCATGAACTAAATAAATATGATGTCAATATGTATAGATAATAAAATCTTGTATGGAGAGTGATGTACCAATGGATGATGGTATGAAGAAGGTTCATGTGCCTAAAACATATTTCACAATAATCTGAGTGGAAGATTATTGAAGAACATCTTAAATATTGAAGATTAATGTTACTTGAAATTTAATTCATTCTATAGAACATTTCCATAAGGGGTTATGAAGAAAATAAGGAACTTTCATTAGATATTATATTTGATATATATTAAAATATGGAAAAGGTTGAATAAGTTGAGGGGTAAGAACATAATGTTAAAAATTTTAAGGGATAAGATTCTATAAATTGTGTAACAATAATTTATGTAATTGGAAATTGTGTAAACAAAATCTAGGGAGAAATACCAAAAAATTTAGGATATATAACATTATAAGTGTTATTAAGAAGCCTCTATAATTAGATATATTTTAGATGTGTGGTTAATATATTAAAATATTATGTAGTTATTATATGTTATAAGATATTTGGGATAATTATTAATTTTTTTAAAAAAATTTAACATTACCATAAGTAATTTTATGTTTGAGGAAGATAAGAATTTTGTGGAGGTTCCCAAAAAACATTTGGAGATGTTTTGAAGTGAGTTGGAGATGTTCTTCAAATTATGGGTTGTTGGTTGTTCGAAAGAAAAAAAAAGTACATGATATATAATTTATTTCTTAAACTCTAAAATTTAGAAATTTCCTTTGGGGTCATACACTAATTTTTTGAATAAAAAACATATATTTTTATGTTAATTTACAAAAATAACATGGAGAATTAAAATTATGATATGTAATATCCTTTATGGAATTCATATTTTCTTAGGTGATATAGAGGATATTATACTGGTATATAATATCTCCTTAGGAAGTGTATAATTGTAAAAGTATAGATCTGTTTTTGATATGTAATTGTAATTAAGATGATACATGAGATTCACTTTGAGTTAAAGATGGAGATTAAAAAAGGCATGGATGTAATGTAATATGAAAGGGTACCCACGGGATGATATGTAAGGGTGGAAGATTTGATAAAGAAATAATCATTATGTTCATGTGTATGATTTTTAAATAATAATGAACTATATAAAAGAATGATGTATCTCTAAGATATGAAATATTATTATGATAATTACGATTCTTCAATTTCATAAATATTAGTAATGTATAGAAATCACTATGATAAATATGGGCTCTCTAACTCATAAAAATGTACTAAGATCTTCTAAAGAATAATTAAAGGTCAATCTCTGATACATAATAGATAATCAATTAAATAATTTGTAAAATTGTTGTTTTTCATTGAGGTATATAAGCGTCACTCAAAAATTGGGAGTAATATGTAAGGTTTACCATTATAATACAAAGATATTATTCATTTTCCCGAAAACCAATATTTATATAAAGAATTATTCTAAAGTAGGATTAAAATATGATGATTTGAGTTATTATTAAATTCCTAAACAAAACAATCTTTTTCAGTAAGTTATGATTCAAGAATCCAATTTTAGTATTAAAGAAAGAAGAATATAAATAGAATATGAATTGTAATGAGAAATATCATGTTGTGAAGTTGTCTAGGGATAAAATACATGTTAAATTTAGTTATGTAAGTAACAATGTGGTCACATCATGGATAAATTGGGACATTGTGGTGTGTGATGAAGAGATTGTTTCAGGAAATGATATTCCGATGAATGTGACATTGTGGTCACATCATGAGAAATTTTAGAGTTCACTCACTCCATAAAGGATATGTTACAATGAAATGATATTCCTATGAATGTGATATTTCAAGAAAACATGGATTATAATGATGAATATTTTTTAATGAATTAATGAAGAAAGAAACTGAATATGATAATTAAATAAAATTACAAAGAACAAAATATTATTAAAAATGAGATAAGTGTAGAGATATTGACTGGTAGTAAAGAAAGAAATATGAATGTGATATCTTATTATATATTTATTAAAATATTTAACCATCAAAAAATTAGAAGGAGAAGCATATATTATTATGTAGAATGATCATATATGATGCTATCAAGAATATACTCTATGTATATGACAAGAATATATCTAATTTTATGTGTGAAAAAGTAATCCTTATTCATTAATGAAGAATAAAGAGAGAGAGAGAGAGAGACAGACCATGATTCATCTTTTGATTATTATTCAAATGAAAGTAGAAGCATAATGAGAATATTGGACTATGGTTCCTTATATAATAAGGTTTCATGGAGAAATATATCCTATGATTTCTATATATTATATGGAATAAATATTTGAGTAACACTTGATATTTCTGCGCACAAAGAAAGGGGATCAAAATATGGGTGTTAATAGAGACCAATGACACTATTATGATCAATCTTCATGGAGGATACATGAAAATAACGTATTTTAATAGGAATGATGGGTTGGATTTCGAGGATATATAATAGAAATTTTTTATTTCATGTAATCATATATATTATTTGTGATTTTATATGTTCAATGATATTACCTTTACTGAGTTTCGACATGATAATAAAATAGAAGTCACGTGATGGTGGGATAAAACCCCTAAACATTAGGGTACATATTCATCCATCTTGGAGGTGAACCTCATTAAAAAACTCTTGTATTCATGTTATTTTTTTATTATACTACATGAAAGGAAACCAAATAATTAGAAATATTGATACATCCATTTTATTCCCCAAAGTTTAGTTGTCTTAATTATCACAAAAATTATAAAGAGTTTCTCACTCATTTTAATGTTTTTATTTTATTTTATAGGATTATTTTTAGTTACATTGGAAAATATTACTTCCAATTTAACATGGATTATATCATATATCAATGGGATTATTTGAAGTATTTTTCATTTGGGAATCACTAAATACCTGGGGAAATTCCATCAAACAGATAGTGTCCTATGTAGAATTCTCTTGGTTACTAGGAGTCTACTGGAGAGCTGGTGGAGCTGTATTGGATAGATTGTGGGAATAGAAAATGAGAAGGTGTTTCCAGTAACACCATCAGCTACCTAGTGGAGTATACCTAGTATCCAGTTTTATTGAGATTTCTAATCGAATTAGGTATTTATAATTGTAAAAAAGTGTCTAGTTTAGGGGTTTAATGTTGTGGCCCTACCCCTTGACCCTGACACCCTATGGAGGCTCTATATAGAGGGTTTTTCAAGGATTGGATCTTCCTAAAATTATAATACATATCAAACTAAATGATATAATATATCCAATGACTTCATAATGTCCTCAATGTCTTCAAAGTTACATCTTCCACATGATTTCCCAATGGAGATTCCAAGTATTAATCATCCAAGGAAATCAAGGAAACAGATCAAGAAGGGTTTGTTCTTCAAAAAATAAATATAATGTTCCAATGATATTATATTTCTATATTTGTGTTAATTTTCAATCTACACCAATTTATCCTTTGAAGAACCCATTTTCTCTTTCTTTTTATCCACCTCTCCATCCATTTTATTATTTCTCTAATTATGTTAGGAGAGAATAAAGTCTATGTATTGTAAAGGGTATACAATTGGGAAAGTAATTTATTAAATTATTTTAGTATTTCATTAGTTCTTATTTATCTTTTTAAACCACGTGTTTTGGATCAGGGTTCTCCATTAAAACCAAGGGGTTGACGTTCTTGTTATTTATATATAAACGAGTGTTTTTGAGGTTCTTAATCTCTATTAAAATCATGTTTTTTAGATTATTATTTCCCATTAAAATGATGTTCTATATTAATTGACCCCCAGAATCATTCTCATATGGAGGGTATGTAGGGGTACATTTGGGTACAATATCAAAAATTATTTTCTGAATTTCCCATGTGTATTTACTTTCCACATTTTATTTCCCACAACAAATTTCCTATATTTCATTATTTTAGTTTCAAATTTACTTTGATATTATTTAATGCTTGTTTTATTAGATCATATATTTTATTAAATTTGTGACAACCCGGACCTAGCCAGCCACCCGAACAGTGTCAAACGGGTCGGGTGTTACTACCTTAGTTTCACCTCCCTTGAATGCCAAAGGCTGCTGACTAGCAGCGAGGGTCTGAATAGGTATAGTGAAGATTCTATACCCTCTCCGAGGAAAAATGGTACTGTTCTTAGTATAAAGCTAAATATTCAGTGGAAATAAATTACTAAGAAGACTCAAACCAGACCTACATAGTGGAAGCATAATAATATCAATAAACTAGTGGAAGCAATATAGAAACAACAGTAGCAGAAAGTAAACAGAACAACATGCCAGCAATCAACAACAACTACTACTGTAAACAAACAAGGCATGCATCAAAAACTAGTCATACACCTCAATATATAATGGTGCCAATGGATAACCAACAACTGCTACATAACAAGGTAAGCATGCAGATAAGAAGAAAGAAAACTAAACAAAGTAACTCCAGCAAGGCATGACCTCATGGTCCATACCAGTCTCCATGCCAACAGTACTAAAGTCTATCTCCTGAGGCTGACCATTTTTTTCACTCAATTTCACAAAGTCTACATGCGTATCAAAGTGCCCGTGTAGGTTTTTAGACAAGTCTCATTAGTATACCACCCGAGGGTGTGTACCTAATATAAGTGTTTAAGCAGACATGCCTATGTAAGGAAAGTAGTAAATAGTACAATTCCCAAAAGTAAACACGAACTTCACAGGTAACCAGCAGCCACCAGGAAGTGTCACCTGCTTCGGACAATGCCAGAATCTCTGGTCTATAGCCTGGCACCTCATGTCACCTAACACCATGTGTCTCAAGTATCGATGTCCCGGAGGCACGCCCAATGATTGTAACCTAGCTCGAAAGCTCAACCATCCCATTACACAACATCCAGAGAAACAACGATACCCATCCTCAAATAATAACCGGAGGGACAGCGGTGTCTGCCCTCAAATCACGACGATCCTCTGCCCCAAAGTTGTCTCTAGAAGGCTCCTCACCTTCCACGTGGCTTCCTATGGCAAGCACACCCAAACCAAAAAGACCAAACTGCGTCTACAGGGGGCCTCCACACAGCGAGTGGTCGTACCACATCATCTCGGAGTCTATCTGTGTGTACACTACTCAAAAGTGCCCTGTGAGTGGTAATCACCTCAGTATGTCCCCAAGACACAATACATCTGACACCTCATGTACCTGCGAACCGGTCGCTCAAGTCTGATGGCATCGCCATCCAAGTAACCCGGGCCAAGCCCAAACCGACAATCCAACTGCCTCCACCAACATCCATGATGGCCAATCCCGTGGTAGAAACCACCCAAAGTAACCCGAGCCAAAGCCCCAACCTATGATCCCCATAACTCAAAAATATATCTGGACCAAACCCAATAAAACAAGTAGTTAAACATAGGCAATATCTCACATTGCATATTCATACATGGAAGCATCACTTTAAACAGGTAATTACTAAATAGTCAAATTGCATTAACTTGTGCTAAACAGCCAAACAGATTACTAACATGCTTTAACAAATCAAACTCCACAGTTTAGTCCAACAGCATCAAAAGGAGTCTATATTCAACAATTTAAATACTCCTCCAAACATACGCATTTCATCACCACCAACCAAATTTCCCCAAATGAGCTATGACCTCTCACCCGGCCTCTCTCAAGAACAACAAGGGTCAAGGAATACCCAGAGGCACCCCACAATGCAGATAATCTATTAAATATAAATAAACAAGGGTTTTTCTCAATACCCAACGTTGCGTCCAAAGGTCACAACCCCCAACATTCTACAAAAACATGAAAGAAGGTATGAACCACCCACCTCATACTCATATGATGACACTCCTTTGATACTAGCCTCTGATTCGGTCTGAATCTTGTTATATCTATATTTCCTTCAAATCCCGACAATTCCATTCGGATGGAATCTTCAAATGAACAGGTGAGGGATTAAGGACGAATAAGGGTGAGCGGGGTTAGCCTTTCCTATGCGGTCCCAGTGCCACCGACGGATCGACGAACGGAAAATATATGAAGATTTTAGGAAGGTTTCTTTTTTCATAGGTTCTCGGACGTACGGTTCATCCAACGGGGAAGAAGAAGAATGTTCAAGAAATAAGACGCGGCGATATCTCAAATGAGAAAAAGAAAAAAAACTACACTATGTTTACTTTAAGACTACATGTTGTGTAGATGAATTTTCCGTACTCTGACTTAAGCGAAGTCCGGCACATGGCTTGGATCGTGTACATCGTCAACACATAGTCAGGGTTCAGCAATTACATGGAACGAAGTTACACGGCATGTCAAGGAAGACTACACGCCGTGTAGATGGAAATTTATACCTGGGCACCACACGTCATGTACTTGGCCTCGCACGGTTAAGGGTACACGACATGTCTATAACTACACTCTGTGTAGTAAGAAACTTCTACACGGTTAGCACATGACATGTACTAAGTTAGTACATGGTCGGTCACTCATTTAGCACATACATGGTGTGTACTTAAGGTACATGGCGTGTAGTTTGGAAATTTCCATAAACTACCCAGATTTCTAGAATCCTCATAAAACCAGTCAAAAATTTCAAACAAGGGTGGGATTTGACCCATTCTAAAAACCCGGGTTCACACAAACTGCACACCTTAACGTAGCTCGTCCCTGAGCTGCCGAACGACACCAGGAGATGGCACCGAACACACCCATACCAGTTAAACAACTCGCCCTACCCCAGTCTCAAGGTCCTGGCTAAATTCCTAAAAGGGCTCCTCACCTTACAAATCGCCTACTCGGTCTCAACCCGAACAAAGATCAAAGTAATTGAAATAAACAAGCTAGACCCAACGACCTAATTCCCAGACCCATGGTCCTCCCATGACGCATCGTTACCCCTGCACCTCCTCAATGCTCATGTGTCGCTTCTGACACCCAACGTAACCCTAACCGCATTGGTGTCCACCTCCCTGAGGTCCTACATCTAATAGATGCTCAAATCAAACCTGGTACCATGCACCACAAGTAACACGCATTCATGATGCTCCTGATGCCACGCATCTCAAATATATAAATAAAATATATAACCCATCCGATATGATGCTAATCCCACTAACTAGCATCTATTTAGACAACAAGTATCCTGTGCAGCCTGTGCACTCAACCAGACATTCCTCGAGAGGCCATGCCAAAAAAATTAAGGAAAATCACAGCCAAACCTGCGGTGTAACTGCCACCGTTCTCAGCTCACCATCTTGCTAAATCCCTGGAAGCTCCATAGCATGAACCTGGCCTGAAGCATGACTGCCTGATGCCTGACCTCCCTGCGATGCTGCTCCAGTCACCGGCCACTAGCCCCTCAGTTGAATCCCGTTATCCATGTCATGTCCTCTGTGTGCAGTTGAACCTCGACTACCCTCTCCTAGTACCGAACCTGATCCAACACCTGACGCCACAGTCTGTCCCAGTCCCTACCTGCCAGCTTTTTGAGAAGGCTTCCTACAAAACCTCTCCAGATGCCCGACCTGTCCACACACCCAGCACTCCTTCAGGGGTATATCGCACTGAGCCTGAACATGTCTCGGCTATATTCACTGAAAGAAAAACACCGCTGAACTACCATGAGGTTGTCTAGCTGGGTCCTTGGCATGCCCTCCCTGCTGGAACTCATCTATAACTCGCTTCCTACTGTCTGAACCATCACCTAGAACTATCTCCCTGCCACTCTGGGGCCTATCCCTATGGTGTCCCTCTGATATAAGCACCTGTTTCATTGCCTCGGAGAAAGATCCCAGCCAAAAGATGTTCACCTGGACCCGAATGGCGTGTCATAAGCCATCCTCGAAGCGCCTCACCCTAACTACGTCATCACTCACTATACCAAGTTCAAAATGAGACAAATCTATGAAGGTAGTTGCGTAGTCCATGACGGACATGTCTCCCTGCTGAAGACTCAAGAACTCCCGATCTCTCTCTACCCTCAGCGTCTCCGGATAAAAGTGCCTAAAGAACCTGTCCTCGAAGTCCTTCCATGACAGTCCCTCATGCCTACGGGCCTGAACCTGTACATCCCACCAATGCTTCGCCGTCCCTCTCAGCATGTTCATCGCCAACTTCACCCTCCTCCCTAGAGGAGTCTCAAGCTGCTCGAAGATCATCTGCATACTCTCTATCTAGTTCTCTACCACCTATGGACAACCCTCACCCTGAAAAAGAGGTGGGTGCTGCGACTGGAACTCCCTTGTCAGATATTCCATAGAAGGCTCTGCACCCTGCATACCTCTGTCAATCCCCTGTATGACACATACCAGGATAGCTGGGAGCTCCTTGTCAATCCATGATCCGACAGCTGCCAAACCCGACTCCTTCCCTTCCTGCACTAGATCCTAAACATGATCTTATCCATGAGACTATACCTGTGGCTCATGCTTTGTCTGCACTGGATTCTGAACCTAAACCTTTGGAACTGTATCATCTCCTACCTGATGCTCCATCGAGTCGTGAAGGAGTAACCCGCTGAATACCATAAATGGTCAGACAACACATTTATATATGACAATATTTCCTACACATATAAGGTAATCCGTAAAGAGGCAGTGTATAACAACTACCCTTACTCTTCCCCCATCGCAACCCATGCCCTTGACATCCCGACCTCACGGCCTCCATACCTTCCCTCAATAGAGCCAAGTATCATTAGTACCTCGGGCCATGCCCGTCCTGACATCCAACGTTGCCTCAAACCCAACGACCGAGTCGTCCAATCCTGATAGTTACACTGCCCCACCCATAGTACCTTCCTGCTCTCATAAGAGCCAGACACAAATATCATGCACATGCAATTCTACCAAATACAATGCATGGAATACACATTGTAATAAATAAGAAATTCTATCAAGAGTTTCACATATTCACATTTCAGATCATACATATAATGGCAATTGAATTTATTCACATGGTATTATCACTTCACAAGGCATACATGCGGTTATGAAATTGAAATACCCTAAAATGTGCCTATCAAAAGATGATTAAACAAGCCTTGCCATACCGTCCAAGGTTTTCGTATCAAAAACAATAACATCACACAACAAGTGGGCCACCAAGGTGGAAATCATATAAACCTTAATCTGAGCAAAAACAAATAGAAATTCCCACCCCTGGAAACTCAAACCATCCCTCATACATGGTGCTACAGCCCCCGAATAATGAGTTCAAAATCCAGGTCCATCAACCTCCTATCTCCAGTCTACCATATCCCAAATAGTAAAACCAGTATAAAAAAAAGAGAAGTCTCAAACTCATTAGTATCCAACAAAGAAATGATAATAAATCCTTGCCAAGAACCCCTTTGATACCACTGTGTAACGACCCGGACCCGGCCAGCCACCCGAACAGTGCCGAATGGGTCGGGTGTTACTACCTTAGGTGCACATCCCCTGAATGCCAAAGGCTGCCGACTAGCAGCGAGGGTCCGAATAGGTATAGTGGGGAGGCTATACCCTCCCAGGGGAAAAGTGGTACTGGTCCAAGTATAAAGCTAAATATTCAGTGGAAATAAATGACTCAGCAGACTCAAACAAGACCTGCATAGGAGAAGGACAATAATATGAATAAACGAGTAGAAGAAATATAGAAACAATAGTAGCAGGAAGTAAACATAACAACATGCCTGCAATCAACAAAAACTACTACTGTAAACAAACAAGGCATGCAACGAAAACAAGTCATAAAACTCAATATATAATGGCGCCAATGGCTAACCAACAGTTACTACATAATAAGGTAAGCATGAAGATATGAAGACATAAAACTAAGAAAAGTAACTCCATCAAGGCATGACCTCAAGGTCCATACCAGTCTCCATGCCAAAAGCACTAAAGTCCAGCTCTTGATGCTGACCCTTTACCTGCACACAATTTCATAATGCCTACACACTTCCCAAAGGGCCCATGTAGGGTGTGAGACAAGTCTCAGTAGGATACCACCCAAGGGTGCATACCCAATCTAAGTGTTTAGGAAGACATGCTTATATAAGGAAAGCAGTAAACAGTACAATGCCCAAAAGTAAACACGAACTTCACTGTTACTCAGTAGCCACAAGGAAGTGTCACCCGCTTCAGCCAATGCCGGAATCTCTGGTCTGTAGGCTGACACCTCGTGCCACCTGACACCATGTGTCTCAAGTACTGACGTCCCGTAGGCACACCCAATGATCGTAACCCAGCTCGGAATCTTAACCTTCCCATGTCACAACATCCGGAGAAATAGTGATACCTATCCTCAAATAATAACCTGAGGGACAACGATGTCTGCCCTCAAATCACGGTGAGCCTCTGCCCCAACCTGACCACCCCAAAGCTATCTCCCAAAGGCTCTTCACCTTCCACGTGGCTTCCTATGGCAAGAACCCCCAAAAAAATACCTAACCGCAACTACTGGGGGCCTCTACCCAACGAGTGGTCGTACTAACTCATCTCAGAGTCTATCTTTGTGAAGACTTCTCAAAAGTACCCGGTGAGTGGTAATCACCTCAGTATGTCCCCAAGCCACAACACATCTAACACCTCATTCCCCTGCGAACCTGTCACTCAAGTCTGATGGCCTCGTCATCCATGTAACCAGGGAAAAGCCTAACCTGACAGTTTAACTACCTCAACTGACGTCCATGATGCCTAATCCCATGGTAGGAACCACCCAAAGTAACTCAAGGCAAAGCCCTAACCTATGATCCCCATCACTCAACAATATATCTGGGCCACACCCAACACAACAAGCAGTTCAACACAAGAAATATCACACATTTCATTTTCATACATGGAAGCATCACATTAAATAGGCAATTACTAAACAGCCAAATTGCACTAACTTCTTCTAAACAGTCAAATAAATTACTAACATGCTTTAAAAAATCAAACTCCGCAGTTTAATCCAACAGCATCAAAATCAGTCTAAATTTAGCAATTTAAACACTGGTCCAAACATACGCATTTTGACACCCCCGTCCGAATTTCCTTAAACAGGCTATAACCTCTCACCCGACCTCACTCAAGCACAACAAGGTTCTGGGAATACCTAGAGGCACCCCAAAATGCAGATAAACTATTAAAGATAAATAAACAAGGATTTCACTCAATACCCAACATTGCACCTGAAGGTCACAACCCCAAAAAGTCTACGAAAACACGAAAGAAGGTATGCACCACCCACCACGTACTCGTACGATGACACTCCTTTGATACTGGCCTCTAATTTGGTCTGAATAGTGGTAGATCTACATTTCCGTCAAATATCGGCAACTCCATTCGGATGGAATCTGTGAAGGAACAGGTGAGGGATCAAGGAAGAAGAAGGGTGCGTTGGGTTAGCCTTTCTGTTGCGGTCTCGCTACCACTGAGAGATTTAAGAATGGACAACATATAAAGATTCTGGGAGGGTTTCTGTTTTTCATAGGTTCTCGAACGAATGGTTTGTTCAACAGAGAAGAAGAAGAATGATCCGGAAATAAGACGTGATGACGTCTCAGATAATAAAATAAAAAAAGTACATGGCATGTACTTTAAAACTATGTGCCCTGTAGATGACTTTTCCGTACTTAGACTTAAGCGGATTCTGAAACACGGCTTGGACCATGTACATGGTCAACACATGGCTAGGGATCGACCATTACATGGAACAAAGTTACATGGAATTCCAAGGAAGACTACACGTCGTGTAGATGGAAATTTATACCTGGGCACCACACGACATGTACTTGGCCTCACACTGTTATGAGTACACGACGTGTCTATAACTACATATCGTGTAGTAAGAAACATCTACACAGTCTGCACACGGCATGTACTCGGTGAGCACAGGGCCGGTCACTCGGTTATCATATACACTGCGTGTACTTAAAGTACATGGTGTGTAGTTTGGAAATTTCCAGAAACAGCCCAGATTTTCCAGACTCCTCAGAAACCAGTCAAAAAGATCAAACAGGGGTGGGATTTGACCCGTTCTAAAAACCAAGGTTCTTACAGCATTGATTTATTTATTTTCCATAATTTCTAAAAAGTAAATTAAAAATCCCCCTCCTCTTGTCATATTTCTCTAATAAAAAATGGGTATCAAAGGAATTAATTGAAATTATTTCAAAATATACAATACAGAAATCCTTTTTTTCCATGATACGAAAAATTGGAATCAAAGGATTTATTTGTTTTTAATGAAAAATATATAATTTTATAGGTCAAATTTTCAAGATTTTTTTTAAAAAACATAAATAAATTTCCAAGATAGATCAATTTATTATAGAATCTAATTCTAACTCACATGCACCTATTTTTTATGAAACTAACTATTAATTTTTTAATAAATATAATTAAACTTTTCTTATTATTATTTCTTATCATATTTGGAAATTGGTAATGCATGATTATGTCCTCAAAGAATTTGAATACAAGTGTACCCAAAGATATTAATAATTATGAATTGAATAAAAAATATAAGAATGCCTTATATTATTGTCCCGATAGAAATAATTTTTGTGGGATAGAGTATGACACTCAAGAGAGGGGGAATTGAGTTACTATAAAAGTTTATATCAATAATATTTATTAAAAATTGCCCAATTTGAAATATAAATGGCCAAATTAACAAAAGTATTACTTTATAAAAGATTTGGTTATTCTATTGATTTATCAAAGAGTGATAAGTTGTCAATTAAAACAATATGAAATATTAATTAAACATTTAAATCTAATCTACTAAAGAAAATTAAAATATGAACACGATATAAGATTAACTATCAATGTAAAGTAAAGGTTTCTTATTTAAATAAACAAAAACAATGAAAACTAAACATGAATGAACACATCAGAATTTTAAAAAAAGGTTTAGTCTCAAACTGATACTTAATACTCTCCACATAAAAATCACCTACCGCCAATTATTTTCTATAAATAAACTTTTATCCACACCCTAGATCAGGATAAAAAATATCATACATTGTTTTCTAGGTCAAAAATACATTTTCTACAAATGACTGAGAAAAGTTTATTAAAATAATTAAAAGTACTATGTTTCAAAAATATGACCACTTGAAAGAAATTTAAAATTAAATGAAAAAGGAAGAATTGTTAAGTCTCTGAATAATGAATTGGTCTGAAGATGCCTCTAAAAAATGAATTGGAACAATGTATTGGAATGGAGACTTGGAACGGTGTCTTGGAATGTTGAATTTAGAATGATGAGTCAAGTAAGAGAAAGTCACTATGGAAGTTGGTTGACATAATAGTGTCTTGTATCTAGAAGTAGGTTGACTTAGAGATGACTCATGGTAATGGTAACTCATACTATGAGAATATTTTGAATTGAGTCTGATGATAGATTGATGCGTCGGTGACTCATACTTTGTGAATATTATGAGATGCTATTGACTGTGGGTTGAATTAAAGTGTCATGTACTTTGTCAGATTTCAGCATTGTCCTGATGGTGAGACACTTGATAGTGAGACAACATAACAGTGAGTCTATATTATCAATAACTCATACTAGCTCATTTTCTCCATTCAGTGATATGTCCAATAATGAGTCCACCTTAACTATAACTCAACCATAACAATGTCTTATCATTTTCCTTATTTTTTCAACCTATATTTTGATGTAAAATATTAACATAATAGATTAATATTGTTTATAAACATGATTTAACTTGATAAATCATGATCTGGGAGCATTGAAACTAGAGGTGGTCAACTGTCTCCCCCTTTTTGATGGTCACAACTCCTAGAATATACACAACACAACAGGTCATTAAGAATGATCAAAGTAAAAAAGAAAAATGTTCTTATTAACAAGTCATATAGATTATGAGAGATTGAATTATAGGATATACATAATCAAATAAAATTAAATACCATACTAATTCCCATTCACAGGTAAATTCCATACTCATTCTCCCCCTTTTGGAATTATCAAAAAGAGAAAAAATAGCAACAGGGATATAAGATAGAATATTTGAAAAGGGATATTATATTAGATGATAAATATGTAATGAATTTGATGATAAGAAGTTAAAAATAAATCCCTATTAATGATAAGTCCAAACAAAATCAAGATTTCTCCAAGGAAGAATCTACAGATACTTTGCCCTTATCAAAAGAAGTAAGTGTAGAAACAGAATGTATAGAAGTGGTTGAGTTATAGAATGGATAAATGGTGGTTGAAGCACTGGTTAAAGGGATATGAACTCTATAAGGAACTATAAATTTAAGACATTGAGTAGAAATAGGAGGGGATATAAGTTATTGATAGATAAAATGCCTCATATGATGATGTGCATGAGCTAGAGACATAGGAAAAGGTTACAGGGTTGGAGGAAGAGTATTGAAAGGGCCACAAGTAAAAGTATCCATGAACTGAGGATCTACATACAGGTAGATATAACTAGAGGGAATAGACTCAGTAATATGTCGAATTGGGATGTCCTTTGGAGAGATAATTTTAGTACTTTGAACATGTTGGCAGGGAATAAAGAGGATGATAAAATCTACGATGATCTGTGTACTTTTCTCCATTTGTATAGTAAATTCATTCATTTTTTCCATGAATTATTGAAGGGTAGGAGTAAGCTCATTGAGTTTTATCACTTTTTTCTTGAAATTTTGGGTGACATGGGGCATTATTAAATTATAATTCCATCATTTATAATGATAACTATAAGGCCCAAGCCTTAAACCTTACTTAATATTGAGTTATTACATGATTACACATTGAGGATCTTTTCAGGTTTAGAGTTTTAGAGAATTACATCATGAAACTTTCATTACATTCCACATTTAAACAAAGTGGTTACATAAAAGACAGTATTCATTTTTCCCATCAACGGAATCATATTTAAAATAAAACATGGATTCTTTCTTGACACATCCTTGACACTATCATCACATCATGTACCTTTCCTTGACCTGTGAAAAACATTTCAAAAAAACTTGGGATGATCATAAAAATCTCAATAAGGGATATACAAATATTGAAAGGAAACACGAGTTCATATATACATAATAATGAAATCATACTTTACCCATAAAACATAGGCACTTTAACATACCTCATCAAATCATGAATAAATCATAGAAATCATAAGACATAAAGGTAACTTGAGGCATTCATAACATTCTTACGTAGGGAGTAACCCTCTTGGTTACGTTTGGAATACCCACCACAGTATATTCCCTAAATCTCTTTGGAGAAACCTTAACGTTTCACTCCTTCGCGTTACCCAATGCATTTGAGAGCTATATCGGGCTCACCCGACCTTAGTTTATCACAGAACCACCCATTTTCATAACAATTCCCAAGAACCATAACATAATCGTATCACATAAAACATGCATAAAGGAAACATAACATTTCCATATTTCAATAACAAGATATCAATAAAACACATTGATATGATAAAAACATTATGAAAACCATTTTCAATACCAAAATAAAAGAAATGTAAAACATGGTATTTATTATTCTTTTAAAAAGAAGGTATGGCTTGTAGAGGAAGCCGAAACTCAAATAATAGTCACGGAGGTGGAGAAGTTGTTGTCGCCGCATACGTATGACAAAAACATTCCCTTTTGTCATTTTGTAAAACGCTTCGTATAAAAATATTCCTTTTTGGATAAAATTAAAAGTCAAAGGGGTTTATACACCGTATTAAAGAAGGTTGTGTATAAAATAAAATATGCCTCAATGAAAGGATATTGAGACGAAGTCCCATACAAAGACGATATCCTTAGATTAAGGATAAATCAGTTACATAATTTTGTGTGACAAATGAATACACAAAATATAAGTGGTATTATCTGTAAAACAATCAGAGGACATTCACATATAATCATATAACGACATATTCAAGGTGCACATTTTTATCGCAAAGAATCAAAATTGGGTTAAGAAGTTCCCTTGCAAAAATTCGACAGCCTAACGGCATCACATCAAATTTTAGAAAAAGAGCTGATGTGAGATAAAAAGGGTATCTCATCACATGGACGTAAAATTTAAATCAACAAGGATATAGAAGAACATATCCCAACATAATAGTATTTTAATTAAAAGACAGAACAAAAGATGTCTTTTAAAAAGAGGTGGGTGAAAGGTTCCCTTACTGACATGGGTATCTTGCGAAACATACACCCCGTGAAAGAAGAACAATAAAACATTAATGTAAATACTCATAAATGAAATTATATTACAAAATGAGTAAAATAATGGGTAGTACATACACCACTCAAAGGAAATTGTGGCAAATGTAGCATAAATCTCACGGGAATAAAAGTGAGATGAAAAATCCCTTATGAAAACTTGGCAGCCTAACATTGCCACATAAAACTTAAAAAAATGGATTGACGAGATCAAATAGGGTATCCCATCATATTAACATAATGTTTATAGAAATAGGAATATAAAATAACATCCCCCAACATAACAAAGAGTAGCTTAAAAGAAGTGACATAAAGGAGAGTACTTTAAAAGAAAGAGAGTGGTTAGATCTCTTACGAAAATTCGGTAGCCTAACGGCGCCACTCAAAACATCCAAAATGGATTGATGAGAGAGAATAGGGTATCTCATAACATCGACATAAAAATTACAGTAAGAGTAATATAAAAAAACATCCGAATAACAATAAAGACGAGCTTTAAAAGGAATGACATAAAAGAGTGTACTTAAAAAGAAAGAGAGGAGTAGGATCCCTTACCTCAAGTCCGACTTGTCTTGTTTGTTTCTTTATATTCCTGAATAATAAACTTTGGTCAATTTATAATTTCCTAAGTACCACCTTTAGATATTATTATTCAGTTCATATCACATATTATAATGTTATAATAATTGTTTAATAATATGAGTTCATATCAGACGTTTTTGTCGATGTTTGGTACATGAGTCAAAAATTGAACTTGTTGGAAAATAATTTTCCATGTAGTTATAGGTAAATCATATCTAGAATAGTATTGATGTTTTAAATATCATATATATCCAGTATATATCCATTTTATACTATTCCATAGAATTTGGAGATAAAAATTAAAAGCATCGTTCATGGAGACGGTAGGCCGTACGTACGCATGAACGCTACTTTAATTTTTTTGTCATATTAATGGAATTAAAACAAAATGAAAGATATATATATATGTTATAATTCCATAATGATATACATCATTTAGATGTAATATATTACATAGATATCCATTATATATATATACTTATAATAGTACATAACATTTTGAGATAAGAAATGAAATGTACCGTTCATGGAGACGGTAAGTCGTATGTACGCATGAAAGCTACTTCTATTTCTATTTCATATTTAATGGAATTAAAACATAATAATACATAATAGTATTTTAATCCAGTATTATATCATATATAATATCATTAAATATATCCTTTATACGTACCACATATGGTATTAACGAATCAAATCACTTTGAGGGGGCGGTAGTCCGCACTTCCTTAAATGAAGATATCGCGTATACCTATAATGGAAGCCATAAAGGTATGCCATAAATGAAAAATAAATAATATTAATTAAAATATAAACATATTATATATCATATATAAATATAGTGTCATCTTAATGGCCACCTTTGAAGGGTTTAGAAGAATGTTGAACAATCATCGTTTAGTGAGGCAGAAATTCACCATCCACAAAAACAGTATGTTCTTTAACCATTAGATGTAGGTTTTTGTAAGTGTAGCTCTAATACTTCTTATAAAAAAATAATAGTATATTTAAGATACTGTATTTGTTACAAAATAAATGAATAAAAAGAGTTTAGGGGGTTGGAGAAGCAAAATAAAACAAAAGGACACAAGTGAAGACATTACCTTAAAATTGGGTAACTCCTTTTGACTTGAGCTCAAAGGCTTCCTCGGTAAGACTTCTGCCCAATGTGAGGCTTCAAGGAGTTAGAGAGGGATGTGGAGAGAAAAAATGGGCAGGGTTTGGCCGATCCAAAGGCTTTGGAAGTGTGGGTAAGGAGGTAGAGGTGGGGGCCTTTTATAATAGGAGGGGAGGGGTACTCTTGGAAAGTAAAGAAATGTTACTTTATTTTAGTATCAGTTTCGGATTTTAATGGTCCCACATTGATTTTTTTCAAGTATAAGGTGATAAGGGTTCGAAATACACCCATCCAATAGGTTTTGAACATGTTTAGGTCTTATATTTTACATTATCCTTCCATTTTATTTAAATCGTTAAATAATGAGGTCATCGCTGCATCATAATGATGTCATAAATAATTTAATTTATTTAATGTTTAAAAATTATAAAAAAATACTATGATGTAGGAAATCTTTTTAGATTTCTAATTAATATTTATAGTCCAAAATATCATTTATTTAGACAAAATTAAAAATATTTTACTTAGGTGATACATTCTTTGTTACATTTAACATTCTTTAAAAATAAAATGATAAAAAGTCACTTTATCACAAACGTGATTCGATGGGGCCCCCAAGTTTGGTACAAGGAATATCATGGTCGTCCATGAGACAACCCGTAGCCATAAAACACATGTTTTGGTCATTTTTTATTATTATGATATTATTTTATTATCTTTGACTACCTGATTACTCATAAATCAAGATAATTAAAGATAATAACTATCGTTACTATTCATAATGTACAAAAATATAAGAGTCTTAATTACGTGATTTTGACCTTCTTATTCCAAATATGTAATCCATTTTACCAAATTACAAACACATAAATTGAAAAAATTAATTTAAAAATAATTCCCGTTGTCAAAACAAATAGCGGGTTTTTTAGAAACAATATTTATGAAAGGTTTGGCACTTGTTTATGCCTAATTCCAAAGTGAAATTAATCCCAATGACCATAATTGAATTACATGGTAAAAATATATTATAATTAATCTTTAAAACAAATTAAAAAGATAATATAACCATATAATTAAATTTTATGAAAAAGTGGTTTTGATGTAAAATGCAGTATTTTTCACTATTCATTAAAAAATGAACATTGTCAGAAAAATACCAAAAATTAACCCAAGGTAAATTTCAATGTCCCAATAATAAATAATATGTTTATTTTAAAAAATAGAGCTTATAAAATTGTCAAAAAGTGTATTTAATAGGGGTTATCCATCAAAAGGCGGTTAATCGACCTTTTAAAGAATATTAGAATGTTTACGCTTAAAAGCTGGATTCATTTGCATTTTTAATCCTTTAACATTTGTTTAAAAAAAGTTAAAATATTTGAAAAACATATATAATAATTTTTTAGTTAGTTCTGTTCATTCTCGCCATTACAATGGCTAGGCGTTAACTACCATTTAAAATAATATTATTTTATTATTAGAGTGCAACATATAGCGTTCCATTTAAAGTAATATTAATATTTTATTCACAAATATGGATAATTGTGAATATATCATACTCTTTATTTACCTGGGGTGTTACATCCTTCCCCCCTTTTGGGAATTGCATCCTCGCAATTTTAAAATTGAGCTTGGAAACATCCTTGAACGTCCCACATCGGAACAAGAGTCAATAAAACAATCACTTTTAAATAAAGAAAGATAAGTACAAAGGTCACCCGAGTTAACCCATACTAGGATTCCAAGTATGAAAATATGGACATGGAGGAAAAAACAAAAGGTCATGTTCTGATGGAGAGTGATAGTAAACATGTCTAGGAGAAAGTTAACCACAAGAAAATCACAAACTTGTGATGAGTTAAACGGTATTTGATTCCTCCATAGGAAAAGTTAATAGACAACATTTTTGTTTTAAGTTACTTTTTATTGAGGAATTTATTCATAAGGAAACATAATAAATTATCATGTTGACTTTCAACTTTTATTAGATTCCTTACACAAACTCATATTTTCTCCAAAAGACGAGTATTTATGAAGACTTGTTCACATTAAGAGTACTATAATCAAAATCTAGAGAATCATCTAATACACAAAAGAGAACTATATACTTCCCATGTCTTTAGACTTTAACCAAAACCAAAACCAAAAAGGTTAGTAGAAGATCAGATAATCCAGAAAAGGATAACCCTTTATAAAAATAAAATCTATTCGTAATCTCCAAACATTTTCTAACAAAACCCAAAGTTCATTGAGGACCATTCGATAAACAATTTGTCCATAGAATTCTTAAAAGTAAACCAAACTAAGATTGAAACCCAAATATTTGAAGGATTTAGTCACATTGTCTTCCAAGTTAAATCGTAACATTTATCTCCAAACAACATCAGTTTCTCCTAAAGTCTCGTATTGAAAAGTAATTAACCTAATCACATATCCTCCATGATAGGTTAATAATTTCTATAGATAACACAAAATCAGCTCATTCTAGATTCATAAGATCATATAACTAAAAAGAATTAGTTAAACTAATCGGGGACTTCACATAGTCCAGTGGTAGGCGATAAATACCAGTCGCACTTTGGTTGTGGGTTCGATTCCCGCAGCTTTGTCCGGCGCGACGGGTTGTCACACGGTCTGCGTGTTGTCCTTTTTCCAAAACTATATAATTCTCAAAACATTTCCCAAAATGAGATAAAATCTTCAAAAATAAACATAACATATTTTAACCTCAAGTTTATCTCGTGCCTTTCATTTTCCATCATGACATATAATAACCCATAATTACCTCAAAAGTAAGGATCATATAAACCCTAATGGTTACCTTTATAATTATTACTTGAACTTCCACATCGATGGGTCATCTCGTACATGATGAATTATAGAACATACAAAGGTTCAAGTGGTTGATCATGACTCCTTCATAGTTGGTTTAGAACAACGACGAGTTTCCTCATTGAATCCCCCATTTCATTCGGTCTCTTAATCAGAGTACCACCACAGTTTCCAACAAACCCATTGTCACTTTGGTGCATGCTTGATCCATCCATTTACTAAAAACAGAAATGTCAGTGTGAGTATATCAAAAAAACCATCATGTATTAATGAGGAAGGTAAACACTAATATATACTTACTCATTCACTTTATCTAAAACTAGGACTCTTTCTGAAATCCTATCCATTATGGTACTGTCACTTATGCATAGAGAATACCCTAACCTCTAAAGTTATCTAAACTGACCTTTGATACCAACTATAAGGCCCCAGCCTTAATCCTTACTTAATATTGAGTTATTACAAAATTATACATTGAGGATCTTTTCAGGTTTAGAGTTTTAGAGAATTAGATCATGAAACTTGAATTACATTCCACATTTAAAGAAAGTGGTTACATAAAAGACAGTATTCATTTTTCCCATCAACGGAAACATATTTAAAATAAAAAATGGATTCTTTATTGACACATCCTTGACAATATCATCACATCATGTACCTTTCCCTTGACCTGTGAAAAACATTTCAAAAAAACTTGGGATGATCATAAAAAGCTCAGTAAAGGATATACAAATATGAAAAGGAAACATGAGTTCATATATACATAAGAATGAAATCATAATTTACCCATAAAACATAGGCACATTAACATACCTCATCAAATCATGAATAAATCATAGAAATCATAAGACATAAAGGTAATGTGAGGCATTCACAACATTCTTACATAGGGAGTAACCTTCTTGGTTACGTTTGGAATACCCACCACTGTATATTCCCTAAATATCTTCGGAGAAACCTTAACGTTTCACTCTTTCGCATTACCCAATGCATTGTAGAGCTATATCGGGCTCACCTGCCCTTATTTTATCACAGAACCACCTGTTTTCATAACAATTCCCAAGAACCAAAACAAAATCGTATCACATCAAACATGCATAAAGGAAACATAACATTTCCATATTTCAATCACAAGATATCAATAAAACATATTGATATGATAAAAACATTATGAAAACCATTTTCAATACCAAAATAAAAGAATTGTAAAACATGGTATTTATTTTTCTTTTAAAAGTAAGGTATGGATTGTAGAGGAATCCGAAACTCAAATAATAGTCACGGCGGCAGAGAAGTCGTTGTCGCCGCATACGTATGACAAAAACATTCCCTTTTGTCGTTTTGTAAAACGCATCATATAAAAATATTCCTTTAGGATAAATGTAACAGTCAAAGGGGTTTATACACCATATTAAAGAAGGTTGTGTATAAAATAAAATATGCCTCAATGAAAGGAGATTGACACGAAGTCACATACAAAGACGGTATCCTTGGATTAAGGATAAATCAGTTACATAATTATGTGTGACAAACGAATACAAGAAATATAAGTGGTATTATGTGTAAAACAATCAGAGGACATTGACACATAATCATAGAACGACATATTCAAGGTGCACAAGTTTATCCCAAAGAATAAAAATTGGGTTAAGAAGTTCCCTTGCAAAAATTCGACAGCCTAACGGCGTCACTTCAAAATTCAGAAAAAGAGCTGATGTGAGATAAAAAGGGTATCTCATCACATGAACAAAAAATTTAAATCAACAAGGATATAGAAGAACATATCCTGACATAATAGTATTTGAATTAAAATACATAACAAAAGAAGTCTTTTAAAAATAGGAGGGTGAAAGGTTCCCTTACCGACATGGGTATCTTTCGAAACATACACCCCGTGAAAGAAGGACAATAAAACATTGATGTAAATACTCATAAATGAAAGTATATTACACAATGAGTAAAAATAATGGGCAGTACATACACCACTCAAAGGAAATTGTGGAAAATGTTGCATAAATCTCACGGGAATAAAAGTGAGAAGAAAAATCCCTTACGAAAACTCGACAGCCTAACGGCGCCACATAAAACTTACAAAAATGGATTGATGAGATCAAATAGGGTATCTCATCATATTAACATAATGTTTATAGAAAGATTAATATAAAAGAACATCCCCCAACATAACAAAGAGGAGATTAAAATAAGTGACATAAAGGAGAGTACATAAAAAGAAAGACAGAGGTTAGATATCTTACGAAAATTCAGCAGCCTAACGGCGCCACACAAAACTTCCAAAATGGATTGATGAGATAGAATAGGTTCTCTAATCAAATGAACATAACAATTACAGGAAGAGTAATATAAAATAACATCACAATAAAAAGAAAGATGAGCTTTAAAAGGAATGACATAAAAGAGTGTACTTAAAAAGAAAGAGAGGAGTAGGATCCCTTACCTCAAGTCCGACTTGTCTTGTTCATTTCTTTATATTCCTGAATAATAAACTTTGGTAAATTTATAATTGCCTATGTAACTCCTTTAGAGATTATTATTCAGTTCATATCACATATTATAATGTTATAATAATTGTTTAATAATATGAGTTCATATCAGACGTTTTTGTCGATGTTTGGTACATGAGTCAAAAACTAAACTTGTTGGAAAATAATTTTCCATGTAGTTATAGGTACATCAAATCTAGAATAGTATTGATGTTTTAAATATCATATATATCCAGTATAAATCCATTTTATACTATTCCATAGCATTTGGAGATAAAAATTAAAAGCACCGTTCATAAAGACGGTAGGCCGTACGTACGCATGAACGCTACTTTAATTTTTTTGTCATATTAATGGAATTAAAACAAAATGAAAGATATATATATATGTTATAATTCAATAATCATATCCATAATTTAGATGTAATATATTAAATATATATCCATTATATATATGTACTTATACTAGTACCTAACATTTTGAAATAATAAATGAAATGTACCGTTCATGGAGATGGTAAGCCGTATGTACGCATGAACGCTACTTCCATTTCTATTTCATATTTAATGGAATTAAAACATAATGATACATAATAGTATTTTAATTCCTATATGATATAATATATAATATCATTAAATATATCTTTTATACGTTCCACATATGGTATTAACGAATCAAATCACTTTGAGGGGGCGATAGTCCGCATTTCCTTAAATGAAGATATCGCGTATACCCATAATGGAAGCCATAAAGGTATGACATAAGTGAAAAATAAAGAAGATTAAGTAAAACATAAAGATATTATATATCATATATAAATATATTGTCATATTAATGTCCAAATTTGAAAGTGTTTGAATAATGTTGAACAATCATCGTTTCGTGAGGCAGAAATTCGCCATCCACTGAAACAGTATGTTCTTTAACCATTGGATGTAGGTGTGTGTAAGTGCAGCTCGAATCCTTATTATAAAAACATCCTAGTATATTTAAGATACTGTATTTGTTACAAAATAAATGAATAAAAAGAGTTTATGGGGTTGGAGAAGCAAAATAAAACAAAAGGACACAAGTGAAGACATTACCTTAAAATCGGGTAATTCCTTTTGATTTGAGCTCAAAGGCTTCCTTGGGAAGACTTCTACCCAAAGTGAGGCTACAAGGAGTTATAGAGGGATGTGGAGAGACAAAATGGGCAGGGTTTGTCCGAGCCAAAGGCTTTGGAAGTGTGGGTATGTAGGTAGAGGTGGGGGCCTTTTATAAGAGGAGGGGAGGGGCACTCTTGGAAAGTAAAGAAATGTTACTTTATTTTAGAATGATTTTCGGATTTTAATGGTCCCAAATAGATTTTTTTCAAGGATAAGGTGATAAGGGTTCTAAATACACACATCCAATAGGTTTTAGACATGTCTAGGTCTTTTATTTTACACTATCTTTCCATTTTATTTAAATCGTTAAATAATGAGGTCATCGCTGCATCATCATGATGTAATAAATAATTTAATTTATTTAATGTCTAAAAATTATTAAAAAAATACTATGATGTAGGAAATATTTTTAGATTTATAATGAATATTTATAGTCCAAAAGACCATTTATGTATAAAAAATTTAAAATATTTTACTTAGGTGATACATTCTTTGTTATATTTAACATTCTTTAAAAATAAAAGGATAAAAAGTCACTTTCTCACAAAAGTGATTCCATGGGGCCCCCAAGTTTGGTACAAGGCATCCCATGGTCGGCATGAGACAAACAGCAGCCTTAAGACACATGTTGTGGTCATTTTTTATTATTATGATATTATTTTATTACCTTTAACTACCTGATTACTCATTAATCAAGATAATTAAAGATAATAATCGTCGTTACTATTCATAATGTACAAAAATATAAGAGTCTTAATTACATGATTTGGACCTTCTGATTCCAAATATTTAATCCATTTTACTAAATTCCAAACACATAAATTGAAAAAATTAATTTAAAAATAATTCTAATTGTCAAAACAAATAGAAGGTTTTTTAGAAACAATATTTATGAAAAGTTTGGCACTTGTTTATGCCTAATTCCAAAGTGAAATTAATCTCAATGACCATCATTGAATTACATGGTAAAAATATATTCTAATTACACTTTAAAACAAATTAAAAACATAATATAACGATATAATTAAATTATATGAAAAAGAAGTTTTGATGTAAAATGCAGTATTTTTCACTATTCATTGAAAAATGAACATTGTCAGAAAAATACCAAAAATTAACCCAAGGTAAATTTAAATGTACTAATCATAAATAATATGTTTATTTTGAAAAATAGAGCTTATAAAATTGTAAAAAACTGTATTTAATAGGGGTTCGCCATCAAAAGGCGGTTAATCGACCTTTTAATGAATATTAGAATGTTTACGCTTAAAAACTGGATTCATTTTCTTTTTTAATCCTATAAAATTTATTGAAAAAAAGTAAAAATATTTGACAAACATATATAATCATTTTTAGTTAGTTCTGTTCATTCCCGCCATTACAACGGCTAGGCGTTAACTACCATTTAAAATAATATTATTTTATTATTAGAGTGCAACGTATAGCATTCCCATTAAAGTAATATTAATATTTTATTCACAAATATGGTTAATTGTGAAAATTTCATACTCATTATTTACTTGGGTTGTTTCAATAAAAAATATTATTCATTCTTTAAATCCTGAAGAAGTTATATTCCATCATGTTTTTGATGTCCTCCTAATTTTTTATGGACACTTTCATGTAATGCCTTACCATGTCATGAACATGATCACCATTCTCTTTGATTTTACTGATGTCCAACTTATTAAAACCACCAATAAAAGAATAAATACCTTCCATTATCATTTATCTAATCATATCAAGGCCTAGTGTCTCAAAAGGAGGAAGAGTGGAGGTTGGTTCACTTTTTAATTCATCATAAACAAACGATCTTAGAAGATCCAATTCAAGTAATGGAGGATGAGGTGCATAATCCTAAGAAGACCGAGAAGAGGTATCTCTGAGAATTTTAACAAAATTTTCCAAATTATATCCATATTTACATGTCATGAATTTAACTACTGGAATGAGGGCATCCAGTTCATCACTCAAACTCTTATTCTCCATTTTACTTCTTAATGTTTATAATTTTTTTTTGGTTAAAGCTATGGGATAAATTTATTTAAAAGAAAAGAAAAATTGATTTCACTAATATGTGGCATTTATACTAGTTGATGTTGAAAGATAATTTTTACTTCTAAGCAAAATTCTTCTTTAAAATAATTGAAATCATTCTAATATACATAATCAATAGAAAAACATGCAACTGAAGGAATATGAGCCACTACTGGATCTTTTCCAACTTGAGATCTCTGAGTAGGATCCAATTATTTAACGATGGATCCCTTTGGATAAGATTCCTAAAAATAAAAGTTTGGATTGTCCAAGACTAGTGGGAAATATCTACGATACATTCCCCATTTATCCACTATAGTCAAATCAAAAGGAGTAAGAGTATCAATATTAAATCTTTGATAATGTTTCTCTCCCTTAATAGGTTCTTTCTTTTCAACAAGAAATTGATATTTCTATTGAATATTGATGATTTATCATCAAATAAAACTAATTTTGGAGCCTTTTGAGATTCCAAGAGAGTTTCCTTTTCTATTGTACTGATTTCAATAAGATTTTATGGTTCTTCATAATGACCTAGATTTCTTTCAGGATGATCTGAGCCACCATTAGTTTCACAATTTTCTTTCTCTTCCCCTTATTCATCATTCTCATATTTTTCTTTATTCTCTTTTTATTCTTCTTCATTATATTTTTCTTATTGGATTCCAATTCTACAAGAACATTCAAAATATTTAGATTCTTTTGTGTCATTATCATCATCATCATCTTGGTGAGTTTCTCCTATAAGAAGATATTTTGGATGGCTCAGAGGTCTATATGAAATTCCTTTAGGAAATCCTAAAATGTCTATATCACTTCTGTCATCAATAGAGGATTATTTTTCTACATCTTCCTCAGATTATCTTTACTTCTCATCCAAATATTTTACAATCTCATCTGGCCATAAACCATGAACAACCATATACTTTGGTCTTGTGGGGGTGTTTAACTTAATTAAACTCTTCATAGATTTTCTCATTTTCTTCTACCCATTACTTCTTCCATGGATTATGGCTTATATTTATTCTTTCTAATGTATCCTTTTTAATGCATAATCAATCACAAACTATGAATGTTTCCTCAACTTCAATCACCATTCCTTCATCTTTTAATATGGAAGAGATAGGAAATGAATATAAAAGGGACTTTGAATTTTAATTTGGCTTTATATTATCACAATTATGAACCATAAGGTATCTAAATAAGTTTCTTTTCTATCTTTGTTTCAAAATATACATTAAATAAACACCGTGATATTTTAAAGATGCAAATTCACCTTTCCTTGGAAAGTTGATACTGAAGAAATTTGAATAAAAATTTGTATTCTCTATCATGTTCAGTGCCTATGGGTCTTCTGGTTGTTCCATCACCGGTAAGCTTAGCTAAGGATTTTTCCTAAAAAGATATATCACATGAAGGTGGAGCACTTCCTTGGTGATCTTAATAAATAACTTCATGTGGTATGTTAAAAAACTCAACCCCTTTCCTAAAATAAAAGAAAATCCTTTGTCCACTAATTTTAGACTTTATCCAATATTCATCTATTCCCTCTAGAATGAACTCTTCATACTAATAAAACATGTGAGATATCCTGAGATATATAAAACATTTTTTATCCAAGAACCATTCCAACCAAGATTGTTGTTTAATCAATTTCAATAGAAGATACTTTCTTGTTATGATTCAATCTTGATGTACTTTTTTTGGAATGACTATTCAGTTTGTGGGTCTGGGGTTCATAGGTTCAGCATTAGGTTCACACAATTCACCTTTTTTCTTCATAAAATGACGAGGATCATCCAAAGACATCTTAAAGAAAAAATCTACTCTAGCCTTTAGGAATGATTCAGAAGGTTTGGATCATAGTAAGAAGGGAGTAGAGGTTAGGGAGAGAATTGTCTAGTGTTAGGAGAAAAGTGGTAGAGTATGTGAGAAGTTATTTGGATCAATTTTAATTTTATAATTTATTGATTTAAAAAATCATAAATGGAAAATTAAGAATAAAATAAAGAAAAATAAATAAAAGATTAATTTTTTTAAGTCTAGGAGAGATAAATGAAAAAGTAAAGAACTGTAAGAGGAAATATTGAGTCATAAATGGTGAGTCATAAAGGGTAAGTACCAATGGTTAGTCATCCATAGTGAGTCACAACATTGATTCATCGACAGTGATTCCAAATTGTGAGTGTTCAATAATGAGTCCCAATGGTGAGTCATCAATAGTGAGTCCCAATTGTGAGTCATCAACAGTGAGTCCCAATGGTGAGTTATCAATAGTGAGTCCCAATGGTGAGTCATCAATAGTGATTCCCAACAATAATTCATCAATGGTGAGTTAATCAAAATTGATCACCCCCAAATCTTGTGTATTGTAACACATTATCTCCAAATTTAATGGCTTATTAAAAATATCAGGAAGCAAATGTTTAGTTCCAATGAATCCAAAATTTATATCATCTTTTGGAAAATGATCTCTCAAAAATTGATGTCTTACATCAATATTCTTTGTTATTGAATGTCAGAATGGGCTCTTAGAAATGTTTATAGTACTTTTTTTGAAACAATTTATAGGGATTTTCTTCAATTCATATATATTGTCTAGTAATATTTGATTCATCCACAAAATTTTATCACGACAACTATCAGTAGTTGTGTATTCAGATTCAGTAGTATATAATGCAACATATTTTTTTTTATTACAACATGAAACTAGAGAATTTCCTCAAAACTAACACATCCTAGAGGTTCTTTTTCTATCTAACATTGAACCACATAAATCTTCATCAAAACAACTAACTAAGTCAAATGATTTTCCCCTAGGTTAGAACAGTCCTAATATGGTTGTATATTTGAGGTATTTGAAAATTAATTTGACTGGAATAAGGTGTAACTCTTTAATATTTTCGTGAAAACAAGCAAAAATAGATAAAATAAACATAATATTAGGTCAACTATTATTTATGTAGAGAATACATCCCATGATACCACTGTAATTGGTTTAATCCACTGAGTTTCCATCTTCATCAAGATCCAATTTACAGGTGGTACTCATAGAATAATCACTACTTTAAGTGATATCAAATCCCAAAGGTTTTAATTGAGATTTAGTAAATTTACTATTATTTAAAACAATACCTTCTTTATTTTGAAAAATTCATAATCAATGAAATAATTTGAGTTCACCTATTAAAATCATTTCAAAATTATTTTACGTCATTTTTTTTAGAATTCAAAACATGATGAATTTCTTGAAGGTCCAAAAATAATATCATCAACATATATTGGAACTAAAAAATATCTAAATGTTATTTTTATGAAAATATTATGATTAAATATACCTTTAGAAAAACATTTATAAGTATTAAAATTGATTATCCTTCAAAATAATCTATTGTAGATTGTTTTAAACCATACAATTCTTTTGTTAACTTTATAATATGATTTGGAAAATAAGTATTTGTAAAACTGGGGGGTTTTCAACAAAATAATATCCATCTATATACCAATTTAGGAATTCACTTTTTACATCCACTTGATAAAGTTTTTAATTCATAGCTTGTGTCATTGATGTTCTTAGTTTCAAGCTATGATAAAAAGGATTGATGTTCGACCTAGTTTCTTAGAGTAGCTATAGTTTGTGTTACTTTGTCTATGTCTCCAACAATATCATCCAAAGGATGGATTTTAAGAGTTCTAATGTAACTAGAAAAATAAGGGGTGTTCACTTCAGGTTATTCTATAGGTTTGGGTTGTATTTGGTTCGAATTATGAAATTTTACAGAACCTCATTTTTTACTTCTTTTTTTAACAATGGTAACAGAATATTAAGTATAAAATTCTATATTATAAAAATTGTCCTCAAAATCTTCTAAGAAAGTTTTGGATCTATTATTGAAGACTCTATAGGCTTTACTCGAGATTGAATAACCTAGAAAAATTCCTTCATCACTTTTTGTCGTAAAATTTTCAAGATTATATCTGGTATTAAGAATAAAGAATTTGTAACCAAAAACATTGAAGTAATTAACCATAGGTTTCTTATTATTCTATAGCTCATAGGCTGTTTTCCCTATAATAAGTCTAATTAAGACTCTATTGATTATATTGAATGTTGTATTCACAGATTCTTACCAAATATAAATAGGTAGATAAAACTCATTATACATAGTCCAGGATATCACTTGTAAGGTCATATTTCTCCTTTATTAAACTCCATTATATTTTGGTGTTGTATGAGAAAAGAACCTATGAATATATCTATTTTTTGAGAAAAAATATTCAAATTATTGATTTTCAAACTCATGGACCTGGTCACTTCTTATAGTTTTTATTCTAAGTCCACTTAATTTTTATGTTGATCTAGAAATCTTGTGAAATAAGAACAATAATCCTTTTTATGAGATAAAAAGAAGGTCTAAGTATACCTCAAAAAGTCATCTACTAGAACATATACATAGTGTTTCCCATTTAAAATTGAAACACTATATGGTCCAAACAAATCCAACTTAACAAAATCAAGAGGTTGAGAATTTGGTACTTATTTATTTGGTTTGAAAGATATTTTATGTTGTTTTCCTTTTTTACAAGGATTACATAATTTATCATTTGGAAACTCTAGTTTAGTTATGTCCTTGACTAATCTTTTTCTTCTAAGATTTTCAAGAGAGTGAATGTTATAATTTCCTAGTATAATATACATAATCCAATATTCTTAATGAATGACAATTAAGCAAGAAACCTTCTAAGTGACTAGGGAATCTTGATTAACAATATTCATTACCATTTCCAAAATCAGTAAAAACTAAATCATTCTTATAATTTAAAACAATAAAAGCATCATTTTAAAAGTTAAAAGGAAAACCGTCATCACAAAATTGTGATTTTCTAAACATATTGTACTTTAGAACATCAATAAAAAACATTATAAATTAAAATTGAATTATTAATACCTTTTTTACTTATTCAAATAATTTTCCTTTTTGCATTATCACCAAAGGTAAAATGTCCACCATAAATTTTTATGAGGTTCTTGAAGCTAGAGTAATCCCATATCATGTGTCTTGATCACCCACTGTCCCAGTACTATATGTTTTTATAGGAACTCTTCAAACAAATTTCTGACAAAAATAGTTTAGACAATAAAAGACAATAGTGCCCAGATTTTCTTGGGTTTAGTAATATTAGTAATTGAGGCTTTCAGAACCCACATTTTCTAGATTGGTTTCCAGGAAGGAGATTGATTTTTTTTAAAATATAAACATTATTAGGTACATAAGAATTAGAAGTAGTAATAGATTATCAAGAATTGGAACTTGTAGAAAAATTTTTAGATCTGGGAATAAAAGTGAATTTTCCAAATTTGGATATATAATTGTTTTTTAATAAAATTTCTTCGCCATGGTTCATAACAATTTCCAGTACTATATTTAAGAGAAACTTGTATTAAAATAAATTTAATTAAGGTATTTTTACCATTTGTAATATTTTCAAGACCCCTCTTTAATTTCTCATTAGAAAGTTTAAGTTAAGTACTCTCAATGATCTGTTGAGAATTATTCTCTTTTTCTATAGTAAGTTTAGATTTAACAGTAGTACAAAAAGAATGTTGTTTATTTATAGATTTTATTTATCTTTTACCTCATTGTAATTATCCTCACAAATTTTTCAGTATTAAAAAAATTCCTCATTGGTCATAATTTTAAAAGTGTTAGATTCATATTCATCTTTAGAATAGTAAAACTTTTTTGTAGGTATACTATGGTTACCTCGGATGATTTCTTTTTATAAAACACAAGTTTGATTTGTAAAATTTTTCATCATGATATTATTTATATTTTCTGGAACTACCCTCGGAATCACTCTAGGTATCCTTCATTGCCTTCTTGTATCTTCTGCCTTTGTCCTCAAATTTTTTCTTGTACTTCAATTTTTGACATTCATCATTCACATATCCTTTTAGTTTACATTCATATCATATTATCTCATTTATATTCTCATTTCTTTTACAATCATTTTTCTTCTACGTTTATTTTCACATTTCCATACATAGCTAGCCTTTTGAAGAGCTTCTCATTTCTATAGAATTTCTTAAATCTCTTGGATAGATGATCCTTTTCTTCATCACAATCAGTTGATGAATCTTTCAATGTTTGATCTTTAATTATCAAATTTATTTTTTTCATTTTGTTTGGATGCAGTGGCTTTAAAAGACCATGAATTTATTCTAGGTTCATTATATTATTCTCGATTAACCTTTATCTATTACTCATACATCATCAATTATTCTAACATATCATTTACATTTAGTTCATTGATGTTATAAGATTCTTTAATTGATACTGATGTCCCTCTCTATCTTTCTGTAATAAATCTCAACATTTTCATGATCTGTTCTTTTGTAGTAAAAGTCATTCCCAGTGAGCTCATTTTATTCATGATCTCATTTAATGTGAGATACATGTTAGATATAAGATCATCAAGATTTATTTTGAAGTTATAATAATAAATATTATATGTGTTAAGACTCATTTACAAAACATTATAGGTTTCTTCATGTGAAACAGCTAAGGTATCCCAAATCTCAAATGTTGTTTTACATGTAGAAAACCTACTGAATTATTCATCACCTAGAGAAAAATATATTACATTCAAAAAATTACAATTATTATTATAGGATTCCTTAGTTAGTTCATCCAAAGTACATATAACTTTTCATGGTATATTATATTCATCTACAATTGAAGAATACATTTCAAAACCCATGATTTCAAAGTGAATTTTCATTTTTTTCCATTAAGTATAATTTCTTCCATTCAAATAGGGATTTATATTTCTAGTAACACCTTCCTATCTATAATCCATGTTAAATAATAAAAACATTTTTTAATGAACTATAAAATTTAAACTAACAAAAAAATTTGAGATCTTTAACACACAACTAATATCAATGTTCAAAATATTTGAAAACATTAACAAATATGAAAAACAAAATGTAAATTCCTCTGATTTCAAATGTTGGTCGAAGTAGGACACTTAAAATGGGAGAGGTGAATTGAGTTATTATAATAAATTATGTCTAAAATATTTATTAAAAATTCTCTAATTTTAAATATAAACGTCCCACCTAACCAAAGGATTGGTTTATAAATGATTTGGTTATCCGAAAGATTTCTCCAAGAGTGATTAGTTCTTAGTTAAATTAATATGAATTATTACATTAAATATTGAAATAAGTATACTAAATTAATTTATAATATGAAAACTATATTATATTAACTATAAAATCAAAGTTATTTTTTCTAATTTAAATAAAGAGAGATTGATAAAACTAAACATGAAAAAAAAAGAATTTAAACAAGAGGTGTAGTATCAAGATGACACATAATCATATCCACTTTTAAATCACCTCCTTCCAATAACGTTGTATAAATAAACTTTGATCCACCAACAGGATCGGGGTAAACACATACAGAGCTATCCAGTTTAACAATACCTCTTCCATTACTTTTTTGGGAGTACAAAAAAAAACATGCCATGCAAGGACCTATTCTACTATTATTTGAGGGAGTGTAAATTGTAAAAGATAAATCATGAATATATCTATGTATCGTCTAGTTTTTCACATGAGTAATGTGTGTTTATAGAATAGATATATACACACAATTCTTGTAATGTATATAAATAAACAAGAAGATAAAAATATATAGGATATAGTTAGTAATCTCTATGTGATAAATAATGTATCTTACGATGCCTATAAGTTATCTTGAAATGAATCTTGAGTAAATTTTTAGAAACATAAATAAAAACAGAGTGTCGTGAGATCTTAATTATTCTATTTCCATTTAAGTATTGATTTGATTGATGGATTTTTATCTTCTCTAGGTTTTCACTACAAATATGTTTTTCACTTTGAGTTCTCAACAGTATCTTCTTGAATCCCAAGCTAATGGTTTTTGAGTTTTTTATTAGGCCTAGAACTTCATGACTTGGTAAAATTCGTTTTTTATTAGGTATTTTATTTATAAATTTCACCCTAGATAGATCATGATC
This sequence comes from Viscum album, assembly GCA_963277665.1. Lineage (NCBI taxonomy): Eukaryota > Viridiplantae > Streptophyta > Magnoliopsida > Santalales > Viscaceae > Viscum > Viscum album. Next base: position 1,089,234,309 of record OY728122.1, read on the forward strand.
TCAATCATGGTCGGTTACCTCATACCTCGTATTGTGAACAGATATCAATGTAAATTTTTTATACAAAATACTAAAAAAACGTCATTAAAATAATTAGAAGTACTCAGTTACACAAATATGACTGTTAGAAAGAAATTTGAATTTAAATGAAAAATGAATAATTAAAGGTATCTCTAAATGATGACTTAGTCTAATGGTGTCTCTGAATTGTTACTGTGAATGGTGTCTTAGAATGGTGACTGATAACGGTGTCTTCGAACAGTGTCTTGGAAAAGTGTCTCAAAAAGGTTACTCTAGAATAGTGATTCAAGTAGAAATTATTTACTCTAGTGGTAGTTCAACATGAAGATGACGTTTATCTATTAGTAGATCAAATTAGTCATGAATCATGCTAATGATAGCTTATACATTGCACAAATTATAAACTGAGTTTGACAGTAGCTTGATGCGACGGTGACTCACACTTTGTGAAAATTTCAAGAAACTGTTTGTTGTGGGTTGAATAAAGGTATGTCATCCTTTTTCAGATTTCATTGTTTATACTAATGGTGACACACTTGATAGTGATACATCTTAACTGTGTTTTTACAATACTGGTTACTCATACTTAGCTGATTTTCCACCATCAGTGAGATGTCCAACAGTGATTCCACATTAACTATGACTCAAACTCAAAAGTGTCTCATCCTTTTACATATTTTTCTAATCTACCATATGATTTAATATAATAACATAATATATTAATATTTTATATAAACATTATTTGGAATAATTATACATTATTTAACTGGATGAAACATGAATTGGGGGAATTAAAACTATAGGAGGTCAAAAATTCAATTTTTTCACAATGAAAAACTATATATGGAATTTTAAATGGTTTGTAAGTCACCCAGGAAGCAATAAATATAGTCTAGGTCACTAGATTTAAAATTTATCATCAATATTTTTAAAGCATCCCTAATTAAAATTAATCTATTATTATCATGATTACTCATTTAACTGACATCTATAATGCTTGAAAATATCTTGGTCATGGCTTGTCCATATAAATTCTTGAAGATAAATTCTTGTGGGATTTTCCAAGTTCATGGGCTCTAAAGGTGATATAAATACAAGAATCTAAATATATTAAAAATATATAAGTTGAAGTCCTCATCAGATCCTTAATAATATATCAGATAATAATGATATGAGAAGTGGTGAAAGAATCTTTTGAAGTCAAAGCGACCAATAATAACATAGCATTAAAAGAAATATAATATGATTATTCTTCCAAATATTGAATTGATGATGAAAGATAACTTGAAAAAAAAATTTAAAATAGTAAAAAAGATCGTAAATAAGAATATACCTTCCCAATGTGCCTAAAATCAAGATCTAGTTTATGTTATGGAAGTTATGTGTTATAAAAGAAAAAAAATGGGAATATAATACTTGAATTCACAACCTATAAAAAGAGTATGAAAAAAATAATAAATGCAAGAAATCACTAAAAGTCTCAACAAGGATTGATTGTGATGACTCAAATTCTATTTGAAACTCATATATATAATTCCTTATATAACATCTCACGGAAGTTAACAAGGTTAGTACTCTGATTAATCTCTCTTCTTATCATTCACATTCTTCTTATTATTTATATTATTCTTCTATTTTATATTATTTATCTTTAAGTCCCATTACATATAAGGATCTTGAATATTATTATTAAAAACCTGATATGGATGTCTTGAAACATAATTCTCATTTCATAATGCTTAATGAGATGTATAAATAGGCAGCAAATAAAAAAATTCTTTCATTGGAAAAAAGATGTTTTTTGTAAACTAAACAAACTTTATGACATTGATGTTTTCAAAAGGGAAATCAAGGGTCTAAAAATATCTCTTTATGAAACCATCATAGTTGAATAAAATTTTAATATGATCTTTAGTTATCAATTTTCTAAAATAAATAAACAAGTTTTCATTTTTTTAAATAATAACACATCCTCTTCGAAAACCAATTCTTTTGTAAAAGGTGTTTCTCAAAATTTATTTTCCAATAATTTTCATAAATACAAGCATCTTATATATGAATGAAATTAGAAAAAAGATAGATGTAAAAGACCTAAATCTATCTATATTTCATCTATTATTATTTAAAAATATAAACATATTTTTGTCATTAAATATTTACCTTCCAATTTTTATGGAACTAAATTTTTCCCCCAACTCATCTTGCACTAACACTATCATACACTAAAGGGTAAAAAAGTCTCATTTGAATGATATATTTTAGGAATTTACCACCAGATATTAATGAAAAATGAAATAAATTATACCCTTTAAAATATAGTTTCATACCCCATAAAATTATTGCTATACTCTTTACACCTTCTCATTAATGTTTTATTCTTCAAGTAAGGGGGATACTTTCTCTTTACATTCCAGAGTATTTTATGGGATTCAATCTTGATATTTAAAGAAAAATGTTCTTCATTACTTTTTAAATTATCTCACAAATATAATTTTCAAATAACTCAAATCAATATCTATGTTTTCTTAAATGAGAAGAAATTATTTTTCAAACTAATGATCATTTTTATCATCTTTAGGGGTGAGATGTTTTTTATCGAGGTAAAAGATAAAATAATGATCATTTGAATTAATGTTTCATCAATAGGGAGGAATTTCTTTCAATGTATCCCAAAGGGGAGATATAATTTCATGTTTAATTAGTAACTCTTTCTTTTTTTCTTTTTCCTCAACATTCTTTATTTTAATATCAAGTTTTTGTGATCATCAAAAAAGGTGATATTTTTGTACCCAAAATTTCCATTGTTTTAATGATAAAAATGATCTAATGTGTTTTTTTTATTATTTTAATGTTTTAATAATTTATTTTTATGTTTATTTAGAGTTAAAATAGCTTGAAAATATTTATCCATAAGTCATCTACAAACTAGGATGAAGTTTATTCTTTTAGGTATTCTAGAAAAAGACAAAACCAAAAACCTACTACAGTTCCACCAGATAGATGGTGTCATGGGAAAATTCACTCGACAAGTATGACACCATCAATTATATCGTGGAGGTTCACCAATAAGTCTATGTAAACTAAGTGAGAAAGGGTTTCAAGAATCTCAAGATTATCTTCTCGTTGGAGGCTACATGGTATCCAGTGGTTAAAATGTTTCCATATGGATCGACCTCTTGGAACTTTTCACCTTACCAAGATTACATATGGATCCCTTGGGAGGCTTGTATATTTATCAAATTATAGTACAAAATAAACAAAAAACTCTTCCCTATCAAATGAATTTATAATAACTTTATGAACATTAATGTTCCATCTTCCTCAACCATTCCAAAAGTAGAATCAAAGTGTTCATAATATAATTATATCAAGGAACCAAATCAAGAAGGGATTTTTCTTTAATTAATTCATCAAAAGGTCCAAGAAAATAATTGTTCTATCTTTTTTTTCCTCTTTCTTTATTCTCATGTTGAGATGTTTTTATAACCCCTTAGCCCTAACTTCTTATCATCCTCTCTCTCTCCATTTCCTCCTTGTTCAAATTATTTCAAAAGAGAGAGTGATTACTATGCATTTTAAATGGATTTCAATTAAGAAATTCATTGTTTCAGTTCGCCCTATATTTCATTGGTTCATTGTTTTTTGTTCAAACCGAGTTTTTTGGTTCTTATTTCTCCATTCCAACTTAGGAACAGAGTATTCATCTATTCTGCTAATATAAAGTGTTCTTGAGATTCTTGGTTTTCATTGAAAACAAGTGTTTATTTTTCTTGGATCTACTTAAAACCAATGGGCTTATTAATTGACACACATGATCATTATTGTAGAGAGAATATGTTGGGGTACTTTTTTGTTCTATTTTTAAACTTCTTCACCAAATTTATGATGTACTTTTACTTTGAACACATTAATTCTTACACCCCTTTCACTAAATTTAATTGTTATCATTTATTCTATAATTAAATTTATATTTTTCTATGCTTATATAATATCTTTGTATGTTTTATAACATCAATTTATTTATTATTTTTTAATTTTTTACAATAAAATTGACACCCATACCCCTTATTTCTATATTTATTGGACAAACAATCCATTTACTTAATTGTTAGAGAGGCAAGAGAGGGAAAATGATTTTAAATTGGTAAACAGTTACTCACACTAATTAATCCCAAGACCTATCATTGTAGTTTCACTAATCATGATTGAAAAATAATAAATATGAACTAATGAAAAAACATGAAAGAGTAAAGGTCACTACATCATTTATTTTTTCATGAAAATGAATGAATTGTATTATAAAGTAAGATCATTGGCCATTATTCAATTTAAGATATCAGGATTGGTTTTAATATTATTATATGTGTATGTGTGAGTTTTTTTAATAAAATGTGAGACATTCAAATAGTTAACCATCATATAATGGTTAGTCAAATGTCACAAATTTTTTGTAACTTGTGACATCATTCTAATGTTTCTGAAATTTGAAATGAAAACAATTGTGATTTTTTTAAAAACAATTTCCTTCAATAAGTGACCTTGATGTTTGTAAAATATGTTAAAGAAATTGATCTTAGGAACATCATTTTTGTTATAGAAACTCTTTCAATCTAAATCCCCCATTTTTATTAAACTCATTAACCAAAGGTTATTGAAAATAATTCATTAAAGTAAATACTTACCATGAATTGTGATATTCATACAACCCATGGATTACCCTCAAAGGATGAATAATTTTTATTTTAAGGGATATCCATCAAAAAAATGTAATGCGATATTGGATATTTCAATTTTAACATAGAATTGTTATGTTTTTAATTTAAATTTATTCAAATCAAAAAAATATATTAATTTTATAGTCAAAAAGGTTTTTTATTTTGTTTTAATTATTCTTAGATGAGGGTTATCCACTCTAAATAACTAATGTCGTATCAGATCAAATTATATTATGTTTCGATTGAGGAATTATATCTGTGAAGAAACTCAAAATATTTTTTTATATAACCATGATGTGTTTTATTGTAAATATTTATACTTCATAAGAAATTATAAAAATATTATATGATTCTAATAAAAATGAACATCATTTTATAATAATTTTATAACTATGAAATATTTTTCAAAAAATGGGATAGAAAGTTTCTTAAAAAAATAAATCATTATAAATCACATTTTTTAACTTTTTTTCCCTTAAAATTATTAGAGAATATTTCTCAGTGGGATTTTCATGACAAATTAATCATGTGTAAGAGAAAACCCATGGTGGTAGATTTAAAAATATTACTTTTAATGTTTTTTTTGAAATGGATTCACAAAATAAAAAAGGAAATGATTTCCATCTAAAGTGTTCCCTACATAGGAAAAACAATGTTTCTATACCTTGTAAAAATTACCATGGTTTTATATTTCAAAATAAAAAATGTTTTTTAATTCAAAAAAACCTTTTATCACCATGAGTCCATAAGAATCGCTTTTAATCTATAATCGGTAATTTAAACTTTAGAAAATTTATTTGAATTAATTTATTCTAGGTTTGATGTTTATTTATATGGTTTAATAATTTATAAATAAAACAATTATATTGATGTTCTTATTTGAAATTTTTTTAAACAATAAAACAAATTTTTTTATTGGATTTGAGAAAGGTTGTAAGAAAATGAAATATGTAATAATTTTCATAAAATATGAAATTTATACATGATTTTACAAGTTTAAAAAAATCATATATTTTAAATATATAGGATTTTATAATAATTTCCAAGTAAAATTCAAATATTAAAAAGTTTATATTGAAATTGATGTAAAAAATTCATGTTTTTTAATGTCTAAATTATCCATAAATGAATATTCACAATATAAATTGTTTATAATTTTTTAATTTATGAAATGTTGATAAATTGTTATCTCATTATTGAATGAATGAATGGGTTATTTATTTATTTTATTCTCTGATTTCTTATCCATGAATATAAAATATTTATACTATATTGATACATAGTATTTGGTTTAATTCGTTGAAAGGATTTTTATACATTTCATTCCTTTCAACTAAAGATTTACATTATTGGTACATAATAACATTTACTTATGTTTAACCATAAATATGATATTTTTATATGTTATGAACATGAAAGTAAATATTGATTAAATTTTTTATATATTAGGTGTTTACATTCTATTATAATTGACGTATTCCTATATTATTCATTTGGGGATATGGGGAATTTTAGTTAGACTTTAAACTAAACATGAGGAATAGTATATATCTACAAAATTTGGGGTTCCGTATCTATCACACCATACTTTCTCAAGTGAGTATTTTATTTCAAATGATTATATACCTTTTCAAGAAAAAATTTTACATACTATTTTAATGGGATTCATGAGGTATGTGAGAATATAATTGAATTTTATTTTTGGGTATGCAAAATAAATCATAAGTTGTGTTAAGTGTTATGCATTCATATGTTTTTTACATATTAATATAGTTTTAGGTATAATATAAAAATGTGTTTCTTAAGGAATGGATATATAATAGGACTACATGAAATAATTTAGTGAGATCTTAGATCCACTAAAAATTAATAAGTTTTAGATTCATTCCAACCTAAAGAAATATAAAGACCTAAATCATTCAAACTGGTGGGTTTATCCTAATTCTTGGTGCCCATGGATTTTCTTTTTTAATGAATGGTGGAATGCCTAACCATAAAAGGTAGGAAACCAAATTTCATTGTGATCCTTGGGTTACAGTAAGTTGTAAAATAAAAATAAATAGGAAACAAAATATTAATTTTGGTATAATCCATATGATGTATATGAGAAATGATGTTTCCACTAAACTATTCAAGGTTCATATATGGTATGATTGAATAAATGTTCTAGCAATATAGTTTCATTTTTTTAGGAACACTACACAAGACTCAAATCATAGTGAAATATAAATCTGTTCTGCCACTAAAATATGTGATGTTATATTAAATAGGGTCATATTTTTTGTTTGAGAACATTTAATAAAATTCCCTATTAATGGATTATAAAACATTACACTTATCTGGTACAAAATTTTTGTAGATAAAATAGAATCATTATCTTCAGAATTTATGTCGAGATCTATATTATAAAAGTTAAATAATAATGAATGTGACTTTCTAAACTAGTATAGGAACTTGAGAATTTTTTTAGTCAAGAACGAAAATTCTATGTTTTAAATTAAATCATTCCTCATCTATCAAAGACTATTATTTTTCTAAAAATGGGTCTAGATTCTTATAAAAATCATAATAAATAATCACTTGATGTATATACTCTTATGATTATTTCCAAAGAAGATATGTTGAAAAGATAATATTAAATCACTAATGTTTCCAAAATGATAAAGAAACTAAAAATTGACTATGAGGAACAAGCAAGGAGGAATAATATAATAGAGTCATTTTTAGATGAAATAATATAGAAGGACCATCAAAATACACTCAGTTAATCAATATGATTGTGTTAACCAATGAATTAGAGATTTTTGGGTCTCATTTGACGATTTATCAGGATGCATAATGTATTCTAAAATCATTATCAAAATGTTTTTGATGAATTATTCTAAATTACAATTATAATAATTTTTTAAAACAATATATGATATCCACAATATGCTAAAGTTACCTAAACTAGACATGGGAATTTCTTGATCTAGTGTTGTGATGATAGTGCATAAGGGTAAAAGTTAAACCATAATAATTTTATTATAGAGTTCAACAGTCACCTCACATTATATAATCCTAATTGTTGTGTCAATTAGTGGGGGAAATGTTTCCATTATATAAAACCATGTCATTGGATGAGTAATTTACTATAATATATGAAGGGGTTTCAGAAACTCTATATAAATTTCAAGTCTTTCATTAATTTTATAGAAATAAATTCTATAATTTTGAATGGTATATGATTATAGATCTATATATTATATTTTTTGTAAATACATATGAGTTAAAAATTGATGATGAAACAAATGAAAATTGAACTTTTCATCTGAATAATGTTCCAAGGGTTTCTATTATATTTATTTTGATATAAAGTAATAAATTATGCATAAATAATTTTAAAATTTATAAATTTGTGTATTTTTAATCTCATTTTCCTTTATTTGATAAGAGAGTTATTAAAAACAATGGTTATTACAAATAAATGAGATGATATTTTTATACAAATGATATATGATTTGATCCGTTATTTTACATATTTTAAATGAGTAAGAGGATAAAAATATCTTAACCATTTAAGGGAATACTCCCAGGAATGTGGATATATATACAATGTCACGTCATAAGGCCATCTATATTATATAATATCGGATACACCATTTCAGGGCCTAATCCTATTCCAAATAATGGAGAGAAACATATTAAATTTTGGGGCCTTGTATGCCCACCCCATTGACCTAATTTAAAATCATGATATACCTACATTAAAAATATAAATGGAATCAATTTACTCCCTATAATTCACATACTTAACACCAATTAGTATGCAATAATTCATTAAGAAACTAAAAAATTTAATACTTTTAGCAGGATTATGACACTTTAAATAGAGAAATATGTCATACCTAGAATCCTTGTTTTAATAATTTTTAAGTAGTTGAATAATATTTCATGGCAATAATATATACAATGATACTATAACGAAAAAACATAAATAAATCATAATGAATAATTAATCATAAAAAGACATTAATCTCAATAAATGATAATTTATGAGTTTATTTATTTTCAAAATGTTTTATTTAAATGAAATCCACTCGACACTATACTGATGCCAACCTTTCACTTAAGGAATATGAAGTGGATGAGGGGAATTCCTACCAAAAGAAATGGAGTAAATCCCTTGAGTGTAGAGTGGGATAATTATGACACCAAAATCTCTAAATGAAAGCCTAAAGGGAATTTATAATTTGTTATCAACCATTGAAAATAGTAGGAAGTGATTATAGAAAGTAAATAGGGGGTTTACATTACATTATTCCATGATAAGATGAAGAAATGGCTCATATAAATAAATATATTTAATTGATATGATTAAGTAAGACTAGTAGTTTGGGAGAGAGATATAACATTATCTATGATGAGAAAAATATAATAATATTGGAGATTTGGGAAGGCTAGTCCTAGAATTGCAGAAACCAAGCCCCCATTCCCAAATAATTACATAAGGATCAATCTTGATGTAGGATCCATAAGTGGGGGAAAAGATAGATTTTGAGATCTCATACAAGGGGAGGAAGTTAGGAATTGATATAAATTTATGATCCCTCAATTATTTTAGTTAAAAAGTAAATTTTCTTACTTATAAGATCCATTATTTCTAGGATTTCGTCCTTCTCTTTAGTTTGTCTTAGGAAATGTTTCATGAAGTATATCATTATTTTATCCCATTTCTATATGATAAAAGAATTTATTGAGGTGCACACGTTACCTTTTTATGTTTTTCATGACCTTCTTATAGGTAAATCATTTGGTAATGAATACCATGATGTATTTGTTCAAACAAGGCCACAAAAAAATATCAATGAATATAATGATACATATTCATGATCCCATGGGGAACCACATAGTTAGAGGAATGGTACTCTTTCACCATCTCCATTTACATTAAAGTGAAAACTTTGAGACTCTAATGTATGTGTATAATAGAGTGGATATCTTGGAACTAGTGATCATGAATCTCCCTGTAACATCTTATTACCCTGATCGAGTATGTTTTCCCTTTTTCTAAATTCTCATATGGTTTTAAAAATTCATAGATGTGATTTTCCAGGTATATTATAGGATGTAGAACTGGTACACATCATGTACCTTATGTACACATCATGAACTGGCTGCTAAATTCATGTCATGAATAGAGAAATCATGCTATGACCAAGTACCTGTCATGTACATGAGGTACATATCATGTAGGGGTTAAATGGTGGATTTTTAACAGGAGGTGATGGGTTTTTCGGTGTAACATATCCAGTGTGGCCTACACATCTTAACAAAGGAGTACATGTTGTGAGCCGACCCACACCTAGGTTAAAGTCACAAATTCAACTATTTTGGATCATTCTTTCCTTCATCTATTTGTTTCTCTCGAACCAGAACACTCCCTATGTGATTTTTAGAGGTGCCTCTCCTTCCAGATGAGTCTGGTAAACTTGGGATCTTCATCGCGTCTGCGGTGCATCTCTCTGGTTAAGTGTTATTTTTATTTCTCCTTTCGTATTGATCGTGATAGTGCCCTATCCCAGTGCTGCTGGATCTCCTGATCTAAGATGGATGCTTCTTTTCACCAATTCAATATTCATTGTAATATTTTGTCTTGAAGCCCATTCCATGGTTAGTTGTGGTGTGGAAGATGTACGTTCTTAAGGTACATGGTTTTTATTCTATCCATTGACCCCTTTTATTATAAATTAAATAAATCATTCGATGTGAGGGTTTTTATTTTAGGTCTTTCTTTGATGGTGTTCTGGGGTTTTTTTCTTGGATTTCTATTCTTTTTTGGGCGTGTGCGACTGAAACATTGAGGTAGCCAGTTTCATCTATAGTCTATGATAATGATATTGATTTATATTTATTAATAAATTGATTTATAAAATTTTAATGATTATTTGTGTGTTTTTAAAAGGGTTTTGAAAGAGAAATAGTTTTTCCCTTGCTTTTTATAAATGGATTGTGAAATGGTTTTCAATGGTTTTCAATGCATTGATTTTTTTTTGTGAAATTGAGCACATGGGTTACCTTGGGTACTATGGTGGAAGGTTTAGATTTAGTCCATCATCCATTTATTTGTGATTATCAAGGATATTTGTCTTGGTAATTTACCTTGTTTCAAAGGCTTGTAGTTCTAGGGGACTAATATTGACATTTTGGGGGGGTTTACTGATGGGACATTCCTCTGCTTCCTAGTCCAATTTTCTAGGATTGAATTTGTGTACTTAATTTTTAAGGTATGAGTAGTCTAATTCCAAGACCAGTAGTATTACTTGGTGTTTGATACATGTTCTTATATTTTATATTTCTGGGATTTTTGAGTTATCCTGGATATGAATGTTAATGCTTCTGGAAAAATGTTATGGAAAATATGTTTGAAACTCTTATATCGGATTTTTTTAGAACTATGAAAAAGTAAAATGATTACCATGTTTTATTTAAATCTTCATTACTTATTATAATGCCATGATTTATTTTAGAAATAAATATATATGATTTTTATACAGAGATTTGTTATGGAAGACTTAAGTGGGATCCTACTAAGCTTGTTATCTCACAACCCACGCACTACTTTGGTGGTGCGTAGAAAATTGTTTGGCTTCTAGTGTAGGGAATGTCAGGGCACCACAGTGAGGTAGCAAGGTTTTTGTGATATGGTATGGGTAACTAATGGTTAGATGGTTAGTTTTCATCTATTCCATCATTATATTAGTTCTTTGTTTTGAGTCTATTGTAGTCGCACTAGTATTTTTTAGTTTTTAGCTGTTATTGAATTTTTTTTTTGTTTCTTCTGTTTTCTTACAGTTATGGAATATATATATTTTTATTATTTTTTGGTTCCTTTATTTCCATATATATGTATTCCATGTGGTTATTTTGGTTGGTGGAAATCATTCCCTTGGTTTTTTCATTCGATGGTTGGGTGCTTGTCGCCAGCCCATGGGGATTAAGAACACCCTTTGGGGCATGTGACGGATCGAGTCATGTGACAGGTTTGAGGGAAACCTAGGTTGGTTTATTACAGTTTGGTATCAGAGGTGGGACTTTCCTCTAGAATCATTTCTTGGGTTGTCTGTTAGACTGGATATAGTCCTTTCGTGACATGAAAGGTATGTTATGATGATTTTCTATCTAGATCTTGTCAAAATGAGACAGAAGATACCATTTTATGTTGGGATATGCATCTCTAGTGTTGGATTTCTCTTTTAAAATATCATTTTATGTTTATGGGTTTTCTAGTTTGAATTGAGATTTCTTCGGTGTTTGATCGTTCTTCTGTTTCGGTATACAAAAGTATACCTCCGAGACACCTTCCATAAGAACCTCAAGAAAGTAAAGATAATGATTCTCAATAAAATACACCTATGGATCAGAATATTTCCAAGACTATCATTTTGATAGTCATGCTATCGATCAGGATGTTCTATGAGTTCAGAATTCATAGGTTGAAGTACTACCATGAGATGGAGGAGATGGAGATAGATTTCGGGAGTTCTACATGAGAAGCCACTTTCTTTTAAGGAGATGTCTGATACACAAGAGAAAGAGTATTGGCTGGACCGGATCGATCAAATCTTTGATATCTTAGAGACACTTGAGAATATTAGGTTGAAGTTAGTGGGGTTTAGAATCGATGGTTACACAAAGCCTTGGTGGAACTTTATGTTCTAGGAAGATAGACATGCGGTCTTAGATTGGAAGGGTTCCAGACCCTATTCTTTTAGTAGTTCTGTATAGAGTCTCTAATGTGGGAAAACTATATGGAGTTCCTATCATTGTAGTAGGTACACCAACTGGTTTAATGATCATGTCTGTTTTTCTTTAGACATCGTAAGGAATGACCATCTGAAGGTGCAGAAGTACCTGTAGGGTTTGTGACTAGATATTAGACCACATGTGTTTATGATGAAGATTTATACCTATACGGAGATAGTGGATAGAGAAATGATTGATGTGATGGACATGGCATGAAAATTCAACATTACCACATATTCTCTTCCTACGGGTGATAGTGTTAGTGGCTTGCATGGGAAGAAGATGAATTGGAAGGACCATAGTTGGAGAAGTGGAGGTGGGTCTTAGCAGTGAGCCTTCTTGGCACCATCCATTGTTGCTGGCAGTGTGCCTCCGACTTTCTAAAAGTATAGAAAGGGTTCATACTAGACATTTTTTCCATATTCCTGTGAAGACGTGAAATGGTTGGGGATGTGTTGGTCATCTACAGTGTTTTTTCATGATATGAATACACCTCATTATGGTCAGGGTATGTCAGCTCCAAATGCTACTAAGAGGTAATCATGAGCTTCATAGACTACAAGGTTCCAGCTAGAGGCCTAAAAAATGAAGCATTTACATGAAGTAAATGAGTTTAAAATGAAAGTTGATGTAGGTCCGATAATAGTGATATGCACGCTCCTTATTGCATCTTTTGTATCTACTGTTTGGTTTGATACTAGTTCCTCACACTCATTTATATCTTCAAATTTTGTTGATATTATTAAAATTGTAATGGAAGTTATACCCTTTACAATGGAGTTAGAGACACCTCTTGGAAAGAGGAAAGAGTAGGGGTTCTTATGTCCTTGTTCATTCACGAAAGTAGAGTTGGAGTAGTCTTGGATTTTCTCGTTCTTGATCTGGATAAGTTTGATGTCATCATTGTAATGGATTGTCTTGTCTCTCATCAAGATAATTTTTATTGTTATCATTAGAATGTTTAGTTTCCTGTTGTTGATGGGATCTCTCATGTGTTTCAGGGGGAGTGGTATCTGAGATCAGGTCATGCAAGGCCTTCCAACTCGGATCATAGGAGTTTGTTATCATCCATTGTGTTTGATCTGGATGAAATTTTTTTATTGGTGATCTACCTATTGTGGTCTGAGATTATCATTACATTTTCCCATATTATTTCTCTACTCTTCCTCTAGAGAGGGAGGTAGATTTTACAATTGAAATTGTGTTAAGAAACTAAAAAATGTCAATTCCTTCTTATTGTATAGCACTAGTAGAGTAGAAAGAACTCAATATTAGTTGGAAGACCTATTAAAGAAGGGGTTTTTTCTCTATAGTGTTTCATCTTGGGAATCTCCAGTTCCCTTTTCCAAGAAATATAATAGTTCAATTCAGTTATGTGTGGACTATCAGAAGTTAAACTATGTAATGGTTAAGAACAAATATCTTTTTCCTCGTGTGGATGATTTTTTAATTATTTTAAAGGAGAATGGTGGTTTTCAATGATTGATTTTCTGTCAGGTTATCATCATCTCAGAGTCTGAGAGTCTGATATACTGAAGACAAACTTCAGAAGCATGTATGTCCATTATAAACATCTCTTGATACGTTTCGGTCTGATGAATGATTTTGTATAATTTATGGCCTTCACAAATCATATATTCCGCCAATATATTGATACTTTTATGGTAGTGTTCATGAATGATATTATGGTTTTTTAAATGTCTGAGGTTGAGCATGAAAACCAACTATGTTTAGTTCTGGAGATTCTAAGAAATCACCATCTGTATGGAAATATTTCAGAAGATAGTTTCTATATTTGAGAAGAGAAGTTCTTAGGAAATCGGATTTCTAATTATAGATTATTAATTGATACATAGAAGGTAAAAGTTGTTTTTTCCTGGATGTAACCACAAAATGTCATTGAGATAAAAATATTCCTTGGTATTATTAGATAATACTAATGGTTTATCAAGTATTTATCTAAGTTGGTGTCACCATTGACTGATCATACCAAGAAAGCGGTAAAATTATCATGGGATGAAAAGTGTCAATATCCCTTTGATAAACAGAAATGACTTTTGACATCAGTTCCTATTCTAATCTTATATAATCCTGGTAACAGTTATGTGGTATTTATTTATGAATACGGTGATTTTTTGGGATGCATACTGATATAGGATGATTATGTGGTAGATTAAGGGTATCTTCAACTATGACTACATGATAAGAACTACCCCACTCATGATTTAGATCTTGCGATGGTGATGCATGCGCTTAAGTGCTAGCTACACTATCTATTTGGGGAGAAGTTGACGATTCTCTCTAATCATAAGTGTATGAGATTTATATTTTCCAAAAGGGCTTGAATCTTAGATACAGACGATGGGTTTAATACCTTAATATGTTTGAATTCAACATCACCTACACACCGGAGAAAGGGAATATAGTTGAAGATGCTTTAAGTAGGAAGGGACCATCACAGGTTATTCTTGGATCGAAGGAGGAGTGGAATCTTATGGGGAATTTCACTCTGTAGCACTTGGATGCTCTGGAGTCTATCTCAGGTATGGTTCTGACAAGTGTTCATTTTTCATTAACTCTCTAAGAGTCTATCTTGCAAAGTCAACAACAAGTTGATAAGTTTCAAAATATTTGGGGAAACCTTTATCATGGGGTGACAGTTTTTAACACCGCTAAATTTTATGGGATATATTATTTTTATGTTGTTGGATGTCTTGTGTTTTATACTACATAAAAATTAGCTTGCGCTATATTCAACACTGTATTATCTTACAGTATACACAACAGTATTCTGGGCATGCGTTGCACACAATATCAAGTTCTTTTGATAGAATTAATTTCATTCCACACTGAGTATAGATTTTTTTCAATGTATAAATGACCTATGTTTGGATTATTATATACACAAACCCAAAGTAAGATTTCACTACACTGTACACTTACTTATCTTGCGTTACACGCAAGAGCGACCTTCCACGATAGATTGTGTTGTACACAATACTGAGTTTCAGTAAATAACTATAAATTATTAAAATATTATTATGAGATATAAACTATCTATTACTAATAGTATTAACCAAATTTTGAATTTTATATAAAATTAGAATTCATCTTACACATTTTCTAGAACATGATATGAGAACAAAAATATTTCTTCAGATAAAAGAAATATTTATAAAAAAATGCAGTTTTACCGCCTTTTGATGACGCACCCATTTTAATTCTATTTTTGACACTTTTATAAGTTAAATTTGACAATATTAACATCTTCTTTGGAATTGGGACATAATAATTAAATTTTTTTATGAATTTTTTGTATTTTTTATTAAAATAAAAATTTAATGAATGGTGAAAATTACTGCATTTTAATTCGAAACATCCGTTTTATCTAATTTATTATATTGTTATATTATATTTTTAATTGGTTTTAAAGATTAATTGTATTATATTATTATCATTTAATCCAATTATGGTCATTGGATGTATTTTCACTTTTAAATTTAACAAAAACACATGTCAATCTGTTGATAGTTATTACTTCTTAAAACCGGATTTTTGGTTTTGACAACGATAATTAATTTTATATTAGTTAATGAAAATTATGCATTTTAAAATTGTAAAAATTTATTCCATATTTGGAATCATAAGGTTCAAACCCTGTAAATAGGTACCTTTTATTTTGGTAGATTATGAATAGTAACTTCATTAATTATTTTATTTAACATTGTTAAAGGGATAATCTAGTAAATAAGGGTAAAAAAATAATATTACTACTAATATTAAAATACCCAAACATATGTCCTAATCCTATTGGATGAGATATTTCCAACCATGGGAATCCTTGGGTTGATTTTGGGAACCCATGGATTCACTTGGATGTGAAAAAAATTATAAGAATTAATTTAAAGTAAACATAATTATAACCGAAACATATATATGTGACTAAATCAATTTTAATATATTGTTATATAAAATATATATATATATATAAATGGTCATTATATATTTAAATTGATTTCTTACATCATGGTATTTTATTTATAATTTTTAGACATTACATTAATATATTTATTTATGAAACAATTCTGTTGTAGTGATTACCTCATTAATGAATGATTCAAATAAATGAATTTATAAATATTAAAATAAATTTATTTTGAAATTTTTGATGCCATCCATGTATTTTTTGTATGATAATGACATATTATATATGATTTAATGCAATTTTTATAGAATTAGTCATGTTTTTCTGAATTTTTAAAAAAGTTAAGTATGAATAGTGTCCAAAATTGACATCGTTCATAACTTAAAACATAAAATAGTTTATTAAATGATATTAAATTCCTAAAAATATAATATTCAGTCAAATGGTAAATATAAGTCCAAATATGTCGTAAATAACTTTTTTTGGGTCATTTGACATGATATGGTAATTACATCAACGCACAATGTGAAAATAACATGATATCATGGTAAGATTAAAAAGAGTAAAATAAGGGTTAAACCATAGTGATAAGGATAAAAAAATATTCAAAATATATCTAAAAATTATTTTATATTGGGTATTCAAACACACATAATCTTATACTATAATTAAATATGTTTTGGACCATTATTAATTGAAATTGAATTTAAAATAAATTATTATTTAGAGAGTTTCCTAAAGTACCCCTCACCTCTCTTATAAAAGGGAACCTCTTCCCTCAACTCTTATCGATATTTTGAGCCTTTAATATTTTCCAAAACCTGCCCATTTCAATTCTCAAATTCCCTAGTAACACTCTATAGGTGTTTGTATTATCAAAAGTAAACTCTAGTGCCCTAAGTGGAAATTTGAAGGAGGTATATCAACAAAGAGGTAATCTCTTCTACCGATTCTATCAAATTTAATTCTTCTTCTACTTCATATCCCTTAGTTGTTTCATTATAAAGTAATAAGGTAAGTATTACTCATATACTGATATGTTATTATAAATATTAAACAATCCTATTTCATCTTCTATCCATCCTATGAAACACAAAATCACCACGTATGCGTACGTACGACTTACCGTCTCCACATTGTGGTGTAATCCGTTTTTCACCACCACCTTACTTGGACGATTATAATGGTGGAAATAATAACTATATATTATTATTATAAATTTATTCTAATTTTGAGATATTATACACCATCCACTTCAATACCATTAAAAAATTATAAGAATGATATCATCGCTTGTGCATACGTACGGCTTACTATCTCCACGATGCGATGAGATTCATTCTCCACGTTAGCCATTCAAGAAATATTTTAAAGTATATATAATAAATAATAATGATATATATGAAATAATAATACTACTGGATTCATATATATATATATATATATTTCATTTATTTACTTCCATTAAATTCAATAAGGAAATGAAAACAACATTCATGCATACGTAAGACCTATCGTCTCCATGAATGTTGCATTCTATTTTATTTATCTATATATTGTATTTATATTTATCTACTGATTATATATGATATATAAATAATTTTTTACATTCTATATGTAATTAAATCATGTTATAAGTAATAATATCAAGAATAACAAGTCAAAACATGTATGATAAGGAAAATGATTATTACCCAAAATGGTGCTTTAACATGGAATTGACAAATGAATGGGTAATATAAAGTCATAAGTAGATCATATATGATATCATAAATAATATTGTGGTCATTTTACAAGTTAATAAAATGTTTAATCCCACTATACAAGACTTTCAGATACATACAGAAGAAATCAAACTTAAGGTAATGGATATCTTTGCCACTCTTGTTTTCATCTGAGATTGTTTATTTGCAAGTATTTACTAGGGATATATTTATCATCCATGTACATGTTTTATAAAAATGTTTTTATAAAATGGTTAATATTCTTCTATATATATTTAATTTAGTTTTTACCCCTTTTGACTTTTACTACGTGGTATGGAAGGAATCTTTATTTTGTTTACCATACGAGGTACTTTTTGAATTTTCTAGAAAAAGTACAAGGAGAATATTTTTTAACTTATACAGCCTGAACGGATTTTTACATCTTCATAACACCTTATTTCCATGAATCTTATTCTAAACGATTTCATATTTATTTTCAAATAAATTCATTTTTAAAATTTTGTGTAATTTTGAGAAAATAAAACATCATTAAAGAAGAAAATATGTTTTCCTCAACAACTAAGTTCAAGAGGGTTATCAAAGTTATTTTCCCTATAAGTTGAAATTGGGTTATGTTTCTATCACTATTATTAATTTGATATTATTGTGTTTATGATATAAATTTGTATTATATAGATTATGTTATGATGAAATTATGTTTAAGAAACCATTTTTGTCTTAGGTTATTCAATGATTAATGATTTATGTTTTTGTGGTATATTTACAAATGATATCTTTATGAGATGGTTGGGATATATATCTACGTCCAATGAATTGGTTAAAGATTTATATCTCATGATATAGGAATGAATGGAACAGTATGTAATTCTAGTTTAGTAAATCATGGATGGAAAGGCTAGTAAACCTGGTTCAGTAATGAAAATTGTCCACTATGATGGTCTAGGAAATAATGCATTGGCTACTATGAAAATCATATTAATTGCTTATTTCATTCCAAAATTCCATGTTTCATACCAATTCTATTTTATCATGGTTAATGTTCCTTTATGATCTATGCATTATGAACTGTCAGGATTTATTTTATGACTCAATATTTTTATGTTTAAACATTATGTTCGTGTTTTTACATTCAAATGTTTATTGACTATTTTATGTTCTGCATGTTTACCCTTACTGAGCATCTGAGCTCACCCTTTTTATGTTTTATTTTCCCCAAGATATAATGAAAGGACTTTTGTTGGAAAAAAGGGGAATATCTTTATAGGAGATGTTGAATATATTTCACCAAGTTATAAGATTATATTCTGTGTTTCCAAACACATTAACCCAATACGGTCTTTGGGAAAATATATTTTTTAATGTATTAAGTATTACAAAAAATACATGTAATGTTCATGTACGTCAATCTTGGGTCATTAGAGTTGATATCAGAGAGAAGTTTTAATTAACATTTGTAATCTTTGATGCAAAAACTTTAGTGAGATCCATAGAGATATTTCTATGGTATGTATAGTGATGTCCCTATAGATAAGTATAACTATAGGTTACTATCTTAAAATTATTGTAATGATCATTAATAACATATGATTAAACATATGATGCTAGAGATTGAAAGTAATCCCCCTTTATTATGATGTTTTCTTCTATGAGATGTGTTTCTCACCTCATTCTTTTTTTAGTTAATGGAGGACACCAGAAGGAATTTTAATAACATTGAGTCTGATGTATAAAATAGTGATTATGAGAAAATAAATTCAATAATGTTAGTAGAGAAAGATATTGAGATTATGCCGACTCAGCTATCATGATATATGATTAATAATATGAGATTTGTGGAATCCCTAACACATAGAATACGAAGAAGGTGAAATTGTTTAAGCAAAAAGGAAGGAAGATTCACCTTCTTACATTTCAATGAGAAGGGAAGAATAACCTTGAAGAATACCTCAAATTGAGGGGAAGTTGTTCTCTCTGTGGAGAAAAGGGTCAGAGAGTGATGAATAGTTGTGGAGTTCAATGTCTCATCTTTCAGAAAAATAGGCATTACCCAACTCAATTCCAAAAAATAACAATCTAATTATAAGAAATTGAAGGACATATTCCATGCTAACCATTAAAGTGGAAGGATTGCAAAATTTATGTATTTGAATCAACAAATGTTGAATGGGGAATTATTTAAGAATTATCTGTTTGTGTTTTTGCTAAGTGTTTTCCTGAATATTTGGAATAGTTATAATGGATAAGAAAAGTAATTTAGCACATGAGCCACAGCCCATATGGTGAGGACTCACTAGGTGCATCCAAGAGACCTCATATCAAATCCGGGTGGAGGCATACTTCCTGGGGTACTTTAACAGCACTGTAGCAGCACTGTAGCAGGAACTGTAGCAATCCTATTGCGGTATTGTAGTAGTACTATAGCACTACTGTAGCAGTACTTTAGCAGGCACTGTTCGGCACTGTAGCAGTCAGAACTATTCATCCATCTGGGCCTTTAGGCCACCAATTTGGTCCTCGGGTCCTTCAAGGATTTAGGGCCACCCAAGGCCTTTGGGCCAGTTGATTATCAAGGCCTTCGGGCCACCTTAAGGCCTTGAGGCCACCCCAAGGCCTTTGAGCTACATGAATATAGGCCCAGACACACTACAAAGAAGGAGTAGCCCCAGAAGAAGATACAGAGTAGGTTCCCTCACCAAAGGAGAGCCAAATGGATTGTAAAAATGAGAGGGCATAGCTATTCCATCGGTACTAGCCTGTGATACCACAAGAATCCTAGCAAAACAGTCATGCAAAGGTGGAGAGCTACTTTCAAGATGCAGATGCTGGGGAGGGGTAGTTCCGTGTAGATAGTCTCATTGATTTCCCTAATAACTTAGGGTCATGTAATCTCCTATGCCTATGGGCCACATAATATTTGAGCCTATAGGCTTTGTAAGGGTTCCCCCTCATCCCTTGAAAGGGGGGTTATCAAAAATCAATAAAAATGAAGGCCTTTGGGGAATTCAGGTAGGATAAGAAAAGTGATTTAATGAAAAGGTGATATTCATAAGAAACATTTGATTAAGGGAAAGATAACCCTTAATATGATCATGGTGTCTAGATAATGATATTTGGATAAAGATATGTTAGATGATATTAGTTACCTTAAAATTGGTTAATTATTTGTTGATATGTGGGTTATTTTTCCACGGATGAAGTATACAACTTTTCAGGACTTAAGAAATATATTAAATAAGATTTCGAATATGGAAACAAGCATGTTTTCAATAAGGATATATGGATATTTTTTTATTACCACGACTAAAAAAATATATGATGAATCCATTAAAATTTTTGGAATGTGACCAAATATATATATCATAAGATATATGGGGGAGAAATGATAGTATTTACATGCTTGTTATATGACCATTCTTGTAATTGTTTTGTTTTTTTACTGTGATTTTGGATAGAATTATTTGGGATAAGCCAAAAGGTTGAAATGGATTATGTTGGATATCAAATATTATAGTTTAAGACTAAAACATTTTTTTCAAGAATTTTGTATTAGTATAGTTTTAGAAAAAGGAAAAACTGCATTATGGGTGACAACCTCTCACGTCGGACAAGGCTACAGGAATTGAACCCATAACCAAGGTGCGACAGACCTTTATCGCCAACCACTAGCCTACTAAAAGTTCTTAGTTAGTACAAATTATTATTATTTTATTTAAGTTGTATGATAAATTATGTATATGTCCATTTTTAGAACCATTTACAATTAATCTCACCATATATTGACTTATGTATATTTGATAACTTGTGCTAACCTTTTTGTGATAGATTTTGATGGAATGACCTATCATTCTATCGTATGATCTGCTAACACTTCATGTATGAAAAATTTATCTTCATTTAATTAAATAAGAGATGAAGTGGAAATTGTTCAAGGCATGAACAACTGTGAGATTTTACCAAAATCAAATATGTATTTATTCTCATGAAAAATTATTCACCTTTAGGGAAAGGATCTTGAAAAACAAAAATATTATCATAGTACCTTCTTATCTGATGAATAAAATGATCCCTTAAATCATCATAGATATATGGATTTCTGGTATGTAACTTTTTCCAAACCTTATTCTCTATCACTATCTATCAGAACATGGTGGTTAGATTTCTCTTCAATATCCATGTTTTCGCTTCCCACCTATGTTCTCCAATTTTGAAACCCAGTGATGAGCTACATTGTGTAACCATTATGTTTCAAACAGTCCATTTTGAGATGAATTTATTGTTTTCTTCTTTACTATGTGGGTTTTTATTAATGAAACTTTAATAAAGTTAACCTCTTATAACCCGAATGAATTTTGAGGGAAAATTCATTTTAAATGGAGTAGAATATAACACTAAGAGATTTTATGGGATATATTATTTTTGTATTCTTTGACTTCTTTCGTTGTACGCTACACCTCGATTATATTGAGCTATATACAACACTGTATTAGCTTGCAGTATATACAACAATATTTTTGCCTTCTGTGCACACAATTTAATGTTTTTTTGTTAAAATTCATTTCACGTAGCACTGTTTATAGATTTTTTTCAGTTTATAAATGAACTAAGTTTTGATTATTTTATATGAAACAAAAAAAGAATATTTACCTACACAAAACACTGACTTTCCATATAATACACACAAGAGATACCTCCCTCAATATCTTGTGTTGTACACGATACCGAGTTTCACTAAATAATGATATGTTATTAAAATAATATTATGGGATATAAACTTTTCATTATGAATAGTATTAAACACATTGTGTATTTTATATAACATTAGAATTCATATTACACATTTTATATAACATGATATGAGAACAAAATCAATTTTTCAGATAAAAGAAGTATTTTTCAAAAAATGCAATTATACCTCCTTTTAATGGATCACCCATTTTAAATCTAGTTTTTGACACTTTTGTAAGTTAAATTTTACAAAAATAACTTATTAATTTGAATAGGGACATAAAAATATACCTTTTTAAAAAAAATGGTATTTTTCTAATAAAATATAAATGTTATTGAATAGTGAAAATATAGCATTTTTATTCGAAACTGCATTTTTATCAAATATATTTATATAGTTAGATTATATTTTTTATTGGTTTTAATGTTTAATTGGATTATATTTTTATCATTTAACCCAGTTTTTTTCATTGGACGTAATTTCACTTTTACGTTGGACATAAACACATGTCAATCTATTGAGAGTTATTACTTCTTAAAAACATGCTTTTTAGTTTGGACAACATGAATTAATTTTAAATTAAATAATAGAAATTCTGTGTATTGGATTTGGAAAAATGGATTCCATAATTGGAATCATAAGTTTAAAAATTTTTAAATAGATATATTTTATTTTTGAACATTATTAATAGTAACTCCAGTAATTATTTTATTTACGATTATTAAAGGTTTAATCTAGTAAATAAGGGTAAAAAATAATATTATAATAATAGTAAACTACCCTAACACATTTCATAATCCTATTGGATGATATGTTTCCAAACTTAGTCATCCTTGGGTCAATTTTGTGACCCCTTGTATTCACTTGGATGTGAAAACGACATTTTATAAAAATTAATTTAATGTAAAGATAATTATTACCTAAACATATATCTTTTACTAAATTGATTTTAATATAGGGTTATATAACTTATATATATGTTTATAAGTAGTCAGTAGAGAGCTAAAAATATTTCTTACATCATGGTATTTTATTTATAATTTTATACATTATATCAATATATTTATTTATGACACAATTATGATGTAGTGATAACCTCATTAATGAATGATTCATATAAAGGAATTTATAAATATTAAAATAAATTCAAGTAGAACATTTTGATTTCAACAAAAACTTTTATGGAATACATTTACATATTGAGGATGATTTAATTCCTCTGGTTCTAAATAAGAATGTTGTTTTGGATTTGTATAAAAAGTCAAGTATGAATAGTGTCCAAAATTGACATAATTCATAACTTAAAACAAAAAGTTGATTATTAAATGATGTTAAATTCCTAAAAATATAATATTCGAAAAAATGGTTAATATAAGTGAAAATATATCATAAATAATTTTTTTGGGTCTTTTTACATGATATAGAAATTACATTAACTCACAATATGTAAATAACATGATATCACGATAAGATTAAAAAGGGTAAAATAAGGGTTAAACCAAAAAGATAAGGATAAAAAAATATTCCAAACTTATTTAAAAACTATTTTATGATGGTTATTCAAACCAAAATCATCTTATATTATAATTAAATAAGTTCTGGATCATTTTCAATCAAAATTGAATTTATAATATATTAATATTTTTGAGAGTTTCCTAAAGTTCCCCCCCCATCTCATATAAAAGGGTTACTCCTTCCTCTCCTATTAAATCCATTTTAAGACATAAATATTGTCCAAACCCTACCCATTTCTCTTATCAACTTCCCTAGTTACATTCTAGAGGTTCTGGTATTCTCAAAATTACATATC
Source organism: Viscum album (assembly GCA_963277665.1). Taxonomy (NCBI): domain Eukaryota; kingdom Viridiplantae; phylum Streptophyta; class Magnoliopsida; order Santalales; family Viscaceae; genus Viscum; species Viscum album. Next base: position 1,089,259,018 of record OY728122.1, read on the forward strand.
TTGTTCCCTAAGGGAAAATTTAAATATGGAATGTCGAGGAAGAGATAATAAGTTCTATCAATTCTTTCAAATTTCATTCATCTTCTACTTCCTCTTCATTAGTTGTTTCATTTTAAAGTAATAAAATATGTATCATTAATATACTGATTTATTATTCTAAATATTAAACAACCCTATTTCACCTTCTATCCATCCTATGAAAAACAAAATCATCATGGGTGCGTACGTACGGCTTTCTATCTCCACATCATGGTGTAATATGTTTTTCACTACCACCTTACTTGGATAGATATAATGGGGGAAATAATAACTATATATGATTATTATTACAATATTATAATTCTAATGTATTATACACCATCCACATCAGTACCATTCAATAATTATGAGAACTTTGTCATCGCTCGTGCGTATGTACGACTTACTGTCTCCATGACACGATGAGATTCATTCAGCACGTTATCCATTCAAGAATGATTAAAAAGTATATACAACAAATAATCATGAAATATATTACCAAATAAATCTATTGGATATATATATATGTATCATTTACTTACTTCCATTCAATTCAATGTGAGGACAAAAATAGTGTTCATGCGTATGTACAACCTACCGTCTCCATGAATGGTGTATTCCATTTCATTTATCTATCTACTATATATATATATATATATTTATTTATATAATGAATATATATGATATATAAATCATGTTTTACATTTTGTAAGTAAATCACGATCTATGTAATAATATCAAGAATAACAAGTCCAAACACGTACCATAAATAAAACGATTATTACCCAAAACGATGCTTTAACATGGAATTGCCAAATGAATGGGTGATATAAAGTAATAAGTAAATCATATATGATATCATAAATATGATCAAAGTTATTTTAGAAGTTAATAATAATTTTAAACCCACTATACAAGAGTTTCAGACACATATGGAAGAAATCATACTTAAGGTAAGGGATAAATTTGCCAATCTCATTTTTATCCCAGATTATTTATTCGTAAGTACTTACTGGGGATATATTTATCATCCATGCCCATGTATACTAAAAGTGTTTTTAGAAAAAAATTTATATAATTCAATGTATACTTAAATCCATTTTTTCCTTTTTGAATTTTACAATGTGGTATAAAAGGAATCATTCTTTTCTTTACCATACGAGGTACTTTTTGACTGTTTCGTAAAAATAATGAGGACAATGTTTTTTTATATTATATGGAATGAACAGATTTTTACATATTCATGACACATTATTTTTATGAAGCTTCCTCTAAAATATTTCATGTTTATTTTAAAATAAATTATTTTTTTATAAAATTTCATGTCATTTTGAGAAAAGAAAACATTTTTAAGGAGGAAATGATATTTTCCTCAAAAACAAAGTTCAAGTGGTTCATCAAAATTATTTTTTATCTAAGGTGTCATAGGTTTATGTTTGTATCCCTATTATTACTTTTATTTTATTGTGCTTATGATATAGATTAATTTTATATGGATTATGTTATAATGAAATGATGTTTATGAAACCCATTTTTTATTAGGTTCTTCTATGATAAATGATTTATGTTTTTATGGAACATGTAAGAATGATTTAATTATGTGATGGGGGGTACCTATATCTCTCTCCAATGAATTGGGTAAATATTTATATCTCATGTGATAGAAATTGTTAGCATAGAAAGTAAATCAGGTTTGGTAATATATGGCTCGAATGGCAACTAAACCTGGTTTAGTAATGGTCATTGTCCGCTATGATGGTCACGGAAACAATGTATTGGCTACTATAGAAATCATATTGTGTGCTTATTTGTTTTCCACAGTTCCATGTTTATACATATTCTATTTTATCATGGTTAATGTCCTTTTATGATATATCCATTACGAACAGCCAAGATTTATTTCATGACTTGTGATTTTTAAGTTTAAACATTATGTTCATGTTTATACTTTCAAATGTTTATGGTTTGTTTTATGTTCTCTATGTTTACCTTTACTGATAATTTGAGCTGACCATTTTTATATTTCCTTTTCCAAATGATATAAAGAAGGTTTTTATGTAGGAAAACAAAAGGGGAAGATCTGTATAAGAGATGTTGAAGATATTTCATCAAGTTAGAATATTAGATTTTGTGTTTCTAAATATACTAACCTAATAAGGTCTTTGGGAATATTTTATTTTTAATTTATTAAGTATTCTACAAAATGAAATTTAATGCCCACGTACTTCAATCTTGAGTTATTAGACAGATACTTTTTGGTCTCTTTCTTCAAATGGAATACTTCACTTCAGGAAGCGAGTTTTCATTCCCACACCTATGATATGTTCAGTCATGTTTTACTGTCATATATCTTCATGGGTCATTCATACAGACACTAAAAAGATTTATTATGACATGAGAGGATGATTCCCGTGATCGGATGTGAAGGGTAACATTGCAGATTATGTATTACACTATTACTCCTGCCAATGGATAAACCCATAGCACATGAGACCTTATAACATGCTTCAGCCTCTTCTAGGGCCTGTTTGGAAGTGGGATGATGTGTCTATGAATTTTTTTGTCGGGTTTACATGAAAACCCCAAGGGAAAAATGATATCTGGGTGGTTATTGATCAGCTGACGAAGCCTTCTTATTTCATTCCATTAAAAGAAAACAGTAAAGTTAAAGATATGGGTAATCTATATGTGTTGGAGATCATGAGGTTACATGGTAGTCCATCTGTTGTTGTTTCAGATAGGGATATTACATTTACCTCAAGGTTTTATAGGATTCTTCAAGAGGAAAAGGGGACTCAGTTCAAGTTGTGCACAACTTACCATCAACAGATAGATGGCCAGACATAGTGCATAATTCTTACCCTAGAGGATATTATTTATGCCTACATCTTGTATTTCAGTGGAATTAGGGATATCCATATGGTTCTGGTTGAGTTTTTTTACAAAAAAAAGTTAAAAATTGTCAATCAGAATAGATCCTTTTGAGGCGTTGTATGGTTGATTGTGCATATCACATCTTTGTTCGGCATAAGTGGGAGAGAAGCTTTGGTTGGACCTAGTCAAGTTTAGGATACATCAAAAAAGATTGAGTAGGTGAAACAATATCTGGTTATATCCCAATGTCAAAAGAAATAATATTCAGATCAACAATGTCTTCCTTCAGAGTTTTTCATTGGTGACTAGGTTTTCTAGAAAGTTTCTCTTTAGTTGGGTCACTGTCGACTAGGAAAATAGTGAATGTTCACTCTGAGATATTGTGGAATATTTGAGAACACTGAACGACATGGGAAATTTGCTTATCAGTTAGTATTTTCATCTCATTTTATTTTCATTCATGATGTTTTCCAAATATCTCAGCTCAAGAAGTATCACAATGATCATGCTCACCTTCTGAGTTGGGATGAAATTGAGTTAGAGCCAGATGATTCTATTTTAGAGAAACCAGTTGAGATCGTTGACTCTCAAGAGAATGTTTTTCATGCTAATTCGATTCTGTTGGTTAGAGTTCTATGTAAATAAGGATCATATTCTCATGAGACTTGGTAAAATGATTCATTTATGAGAGAGGAGTGGCCTCATCATTTTCTAGGGAGTAAAACATCCACATGACTTCTTAGGGGTGGAAAGACCTTATGGTGGGGAGATTGTAACACCCCATTACCTTGACCATGTATGTTTTCCTTTTTTCTATGTTCGCTTGTTATTTTAAAAATCATTATATTTGAGTTTCTAGGTTTACAGAAGGTTGCAGAACAATTACATGTCATGTACCTAAGGTAACTGTCATGTACTAGTTGCAGGATTCGTTTCAAGAATTGAGAAATCATGTTTTGACCAATTACACATCGTAAACATGGGTTACACTTCGTTTAAGGGTTAAATATCAGATTTTTAACATAATGTGACCTGTGTTTCAACATAACTTATTCGCATGGCGTACACGTCATGACCAAGGGGTACAAATCATAACCCAACCCACACCTAGGTTAAAGTCATGTGTTCTGATATTTTGGCTTGGTCCTTCCTTCGACTCTTCATTTTTGTAATGGCCCGGACCCCTCTGGTCCATTCCTTTGTTGAAATCGATGTGGTCAACACGATGTGCGTTATAATGATAATTTTTAATACTGATGATAATATAACTATATATATATATGTGTGTGTGTGTGTTAAATAATAATGATGATGACATAAATTGTGTGATTAATTAAAATAAAAAGAAAATAATCATGATAAAATGATTTAATGGGTGTTATTATTATTAATTATGTGAAGTGGGAAGGTGTGTGACCCATTAGACGTTGATAAGTGAAACATGCAGTTTATTATTAATTGAGTAATTGTTGAGATTAAATTTGAATAATAATAATTGGTGTTGTGTTATTAATATTATTCATAATATTAATAATAATGTGAAATTAATGAAATGAGTCATGGTATATATTGCAAACAAATAAATGAAGATGCACAGTGGAAGCATGGTGGTGCGTTAATAAAATTAAATCGAGTTCATTATTATTATTATGTTAAATAATAATAATAATGGTGGCATAAAAATATGTTGGGTTTATTAAATTGAATAATCTTAATTTAATAAAAGTGGTTTCATTTTAATTAGTGTGAAATAAAAATAAATAGAATTAAATAATTAAATTGACGGATGTTATGCAACATTGACGTGGCATGGTTAGATTCAGATATCCAACGGGGTGGTTTAACGTGGTCAATGCGATGAGCGTAAATATTATCATTATTAAAAAATAATAACAGTAATGAGTTAATAAAATAAGTTGATGAATTGTTATTATTTTTGAAAAAACAATAAATAACAAAGATGGCATAAAACTATGTGCGATAGGTTAATGAAATTAAATGTATTAAAAAGGGGTTGAATATGTAAGTTATATTAATTTTGTTTTGTCATTTAATTCAATTAAATGAGATGGATTTGAGTCACATGGAATGGTTTTCCTTTAATATGAGAATAATTATGGTAATCTAATTTAATGGGATTAAATTAGAACATTAATGATGGGTGTTATTAATATTAATTTTATTTATAATGACATTGAAGTGATATTGGAGAGAGATTAAAAAGTGATGGAATAATAAAGAAAATAATAATAAAAACTATAAAAGATGGAATTAATGGAGTCAAAGAAAAGGAGGAACCACTTTTGTTTGGGGCGTGCTGGAACTTGGAGAAGAAAGAATATTGGAGAGAGAAACAAAAAAAAGAATAAGAGAAATAAAATTAAAAGACAAATAAATGAAAAAGGGGGAATTGGTGTTTAATTCTAGCGCCCAGGAAGACTCCAAATCTTGATTGCTTTTGGAGTTATGAAAAATAAATAAATAATTGATTAATAATAAAAATAAAATATTGTTATTATTAATTTTGATGATAAAACACCTATTTGTTCGAAACATCTTCGTGCGACCTCAAATTCATGAACGGTCAGTGGAAGTGCGACCCTGACTACGAGATGGAAATTATGAGTCCATTAGTGGATGTCTTTTTTGGATTTTCGGATTGGGTACCCGAAACGCTTGTGAATTAATAGATTTAATATTATTATTAAATCATAAACCCATCATAACCCCCGCGTGCGACGTCTCATTGGATTCTCGTCAGTGGAAATGTGATCCTATAATTAATACGATCGATTGAAGTCTAATGTTAGATATTAAATTATGGTTCATACTTGCATCCATAAAACACCCAATGATAATAATATCATTATTATTACAGGATCTTGTATCCAACGTATCTCCCTCATACATTATTAGATTGACGGACCATCAGCGACAGCATAACCCTGAATTTATGACGGTCTTTTTAAAAACAATGATTAATACCTTTTTATGAATCATGACTCGGGTCAATTAAACACCTATTATTAATTGAATTTATTATTATCATTAAATCTATGGAAACCGTGTGATGTGTCGTGTGTTGACAAGTCAAACAGCATAACAGTTGTATAGTCACGTCGTGTATTCATTAATTCACATTGTATACCATTTTACCTTTTAATTGCCTATATAAAAGAGGAGCACATGTTATTTACGGACCTCTCTTATTATCCACATGATGACGGTCCCGGATGACCTAGAAGCCTTCCTCTTAACTTCTTCATCCGGACTCCGATCATCGATCCATTAGTGACTGCGGGATTGTGTCATCAAGGAGAACATCGTACACCCTGTTCCATTCACTCTTCTTCAACTTCCCCTCCATAGTTTCTAACTGAGGAGACTGATGATAATTTATGAAAATGACGGTCTTTGTCAAACGACTCTAAAAAGGTATGTTAAACCTCTGTTCTTGTATTCTCTTTCCAATCCTACTTCTCTTATTTTCCTTCCATGCTATGGAATGTGATCTCCGTGTTGATGGAGTTTCATGTGTTGTTGATTCGATGGTTCCACGACATCCTTGGTGGGTGCATTCGTTTTGAGAGAATCCTTGTGATCATGGTGGTCGTGTTCGTAGAAGGACATCAGAACCTATTGATGTAGGGATCTTACCTTCGTCTCTCTAGATTGTGCATCATGCGGGGTGGGTGTCCTCTAGTTTACATGAAACACATTTGAACCGGTTTAATAAATATAATAACTAGATTATATAATGGGGATGGGAATTTTGTGAATGCAGTTACATTATTTATATCCTGTGATATTATGTTGTGAATTGAATGAGCTTCTACCTACTGAAAATCATGGTCGCTGGGGGCCGTTGCTTACGCAATTAAATGTTTCCATGTCCTTCTGGATTTTTTTCTTATGGATGTAAATTTTATTGAATGTGGAAATTGGTTAATCACGTAAAGTTGGCTGATTAAATACCAAGAACACTTTTGTGATCACCCTGGTTGAACAAACTGAAATAATAAACATGTGGGTCCTAGTTAGGGTTTGTTTATGTGAAAGGGGGTGTTTTTTAGGTTTTGGTGGATCGGTTGAGAAGCGGGGCTACAGGTATGGGTTTGAATGTGAATGAACTATGGGTTGTGATTAATAAATAAAATTTTGAAGAGTTAATGAATGGTGGGTCTTGGTAACAAAACAGGAATAATAATCAATGGGGTGGGTTGGTTAATAAGAAGGGAGTTGTTTGTGATTCTTGTCTTTTCCTAACTTGATTTGTGGAGGCAGGGATATGTTTTATGAATGCTTCATCATGTTTGGTTGGTTGTGCCCAGTAGTTAAGGAACTAATAAATTAATTTTGCTGAAACATGAAAACCTATATGGGGTTGGGGTTGTTTGTTGTATGCATGCTTCGACATAGCAGTGTCGAGTCATATGCTCAGTTTCTATGTTTAGAAGCCATAGGTTGGGTTGTGTGTTTGGTAGACATATATATATATATATATATATATATCTTTGTGTTTTGTCGCACCCCACCCAAGTTGAACACTTAGTGCTGAACACCCCCATTTCATGGGGGAGGGTGTTTTTCCAAACACTTCTATTAGTGGCTGGTTATTAGCTCCTTTCTGCTCCATTTCCCGGATAGCCCAAGTATCTTCAGGCAGACTATGGTGACCTGAAGTCCATTATTAGCCCAATAACCTTCTAGTGGGGTAGTGTCGTGGTTATGGCCCAGGTGTGTGTGGGCAGGTGGTTTCCCAAGTGTCTTCGGGGTAAGGCCCAGGTGTCTTTAGGCATGGCAGTGGATCTTCTAGCCCAGGTGTCTTCAGGCATGATGGTGGTTGTTCTGGCCTAGGTGTTTACAGGCGTGGTTACGTGTGACAATTATGGACCAAGTGTTTGTGGGTTGGGTTTGGAAGTGGGACTACATGAGGATGTGGCCCAGGTGTGTGCGTGCGGGATGAGGCAGTGGGACTGCGGTGAGAATGACGGGATTGGTTCGATGTGTCGGATGTCTTCAATAACCAGTGGGAAGGTGGTGTGGGGTACCCATACTTTGATAAAATTACTACTATACTCTATTGACTTGTGTTACTTTTTGATTGTGACTAGTGAGGCTGGGTGGATAGATTCCATTCTAGGTTTTGGTTCTTCTGTTTTCTCACAGGGCATTAGGATATCTCCCCACTTGTACACGAGAGCTTTAGGTTTCCCTACTGAGTATACTTTTATGCTCACCCTACATTTTCTATCACGTTTTCAGGAGGACTACATGGACTGTGCGGGACCTTACTAGTCAGTCGGGGGGAGTTGCTGCTGTTTTCTCTTTTTGTTTTTCTTTACTTTTTGGTACAGTACTTGGAGCTTTTATGTACTTGTAGTTTTGTTTCACTATTGTATAAAGCATGCATATGGTATTGGTTTTGGGCTATTTCTATACTTGTTCCTTTTCTTCTTCTTGGTGTTTGACTCATCCTATTTCCCAATATCAAATTTATAAAAAGGGTAATGCCTCCCATATTTGTAAAAAACTCATACCCTTGGTGCTAGTCGCCACTCCAGGGCCTACTGGAGGTGGGACTCAGGGGTCATTATCTCCCTTCTACCATTTCCAGCTCAAGAAGGGCATATTTGGTGGGAGGGGGTCATGACAATTTCTCTCGAACCAGAACTATCCCTATGTGATTTTCAGAGGTTCCCCTCCTTCCGAATCGATCCAATTGGCTTGGGATCTTTATTATGTCTGTGGTGTGTATTTCCAGGTAAGTGTTATTTCTAGTTATCATTTGTGATTGATCATAATAGGGACCTATCCCGATGTTATCAGTTCCTATGATATAATATAGATGTTTATTTTTTTCTTCTTCTAGATTCATTATGAGATTTTGTCTCAATGGCCATTCGTTGGATACTTCTGTGTTGGTGGACATCCGATCATGAGGTACGTGGGTTTTCTTCCATCTACCAACCCCTTGTCTTCTAAATTGAATAAATCCTTTAATGTGTGGGTTTGATTTTATGTCCTTTATTGATATTGTTTTTGGGTTTTTCCTTCGATTTGTATCCCATTGTGGGTGTGGGAAACCCAAAAATTGTGGTAGGTGGTTCCGTCTCAAGCCAATGATAATGAGCTTTATTGTTATTTCTCAATAAATTGATTTATGAAATTATCATGATTGTTTGTGTGTGTTGAAAAATGGTTTTGAAAGAGAATTGGTTTTTCTATGGATTTTGATAAATGGATTATGAAATGGTTTGGAATGGTTTTTAAAGCATTCAAATTGGTTTGTGAATTTGAGCACATGAGTTGCCTTGGGTACTTAGGCAGAAGGTTTAGCATGATTCCATCATATATTTATTTGTGATTATCAAAGATTTTTTCTTTGGATATTTCCTATATTTCCTAGAAATATTGTTCTACGGGACCGATATTGACATATAAGGGGGTTTACTCGGAGGGTATTTCTCTACTTCCTAGGCCTGTGGTTCTTAGATCGCATTTTTGCACTTGATTCTTTTGGTATGAGTAGCCTGCTGCCTAGATTTCTATTATTCATTAGTGTGTGATACATGTGATAATATTTTGTATTGCTTGGATTTCTAAGTTATAAATGATATAAATTTTAATGCTTGTGGAAAAATGTTTTTGAAAATGTGCTTTGAAACTATTATACCTAATTTTTTTGGAACTATGGAAAAGGGAAATGTTTACCTTATTTTCCTTAAAAAATATTTACAGTTTATCATGCCATATTTTCTTTTAAATATGACAATAAATTATTTTTTATATATTTTTTTATGGGACCCCTTGGTGGGATCCTACTGAGCCTATTAGAACACACCATGTGCACTGCTTTAGTGGTGCATATACCTTTTTTTCTCATCCAGTGTAGGGAATGGTAAGGAATTGTAGTGAGGTGGTGAGGTTCGTGTTAGCTAGAATGGGCAGCTGATGGTGAGATGGTTGGAGTTCATCTGTCCCATCATTGGAGTACCTATTGGATTTGAGTCCCTTGTAGTAGGACTTGTCTTTTGGAGTTCTTAACTACTGTTACAGTTTCTGTGTCTGCACTATTTTCTTATAGTTATTGAATATATATATTGATAGTATTTTGTTGTCCTTTATTTCCTTCTATAAGTATTTCATGTGGTTGTTCAATTTGGGAGAAATCATTCCCCTGGATTTGTCATTTGATGTCTTGGTTCTTGTCTCTATCCCATGGGGATTTGGAATTCCCTTTGTGTATGTGACAGATCAGGTTGGGTTTCAGTTCATTACACTCCCAACCATCATGTATCTATTTAATAATTATACAATTAGTGTAAGTACAAGGTATTTTATTTGAAAAAATGGTTTTCACTTCAAGAAACGTGTTTTATTTTGTGTTTTGTGTCCATCCACACTAGGTTGGTTAAGAAGTTTTCAATCCAAGTGATTATATGGTGTAGGTTGATTTAGTGTCGATGGTTGAGTCATTTCACAGTGTAAAGGAAGCATCTAGGGTTTCATAGAAGTAAAAATTTAGGGACATCACATGAAAATATGAAAAATATAGTGTTTTTTACAACTTTTGAACTTCTGGAAATTTAGAGTTTCTTGACATAGAAACTGTTGCAGGTGAAAACAATATAGAGGTAAATTTGTATGAAGGTAGTGAGATACACACTAATGGTGATAAAAATCATTAAAATTCAGCACCAACAAAAATGTTTGCACATAGTTAAAGGCATCCATGTAAGTTGTGTGATGGTTCTGCTGTGTCTATAAATAGCTAGGTACCTCCATCATATAGAAAAATTCTCTCAACACAAATTTTGAGCCTCTAATTCGTGAATGAGTTTCATAAAGTAAAGTTTCGTGAACAAAAAAATTGATTTTTTCATGAAAATTTGAAATTCATAAAACATTTTATTTGTGTGAAAGTTAAATTTTCACAATAAAACATGAGTTTCATGGTAAACCAATAGTTGTCAAAAAATTGATATTTTTCACTAAAGTGAAAAAGTTTCATGAATATGAAAGACAAGTGAAAAAAGAAGGTTTTGAACATCTATATTCAGTTAATAGTTCATTCCAGCGAATATATTTTGAATTATGGAGTAAGAATATTGGTTTTACTATTAGGTACAAAGACTTATGCTCCCATTCTATTGATTCCAACTTCAAGTTGATAAACTAAGAAAGACATCACCCAATGAATTGAGAAAGTGGGAGTCGACATAAGTGAGATAAGGCATTATTCTATCAATAAAATTATTGTAAAGGTAGTGTACCTATCATAGAGTGACCATGTCTTATCCATTTTAACCCATAACATCTAGTGAATCTTAGTGGATTCATGTACGAACAACACTCTAATGGTTTGTGCTGCTTGGACTAGAACATAGTGGTTAACCAAGTAGATATTTTTTACAGTGTTTATATTTCTGTATATGGTGGTTCAATAATTTCATTATTCAATTAGATGGGTTTGAAAAGTTCTTACCAACATGGGTACAAGATATATCTAAATCAAAGAAAATTTTTGCACCTAGATACACACATCCTCTCGTAGGGTGTGCCATGGTATTACACAGTCCGTAACTCACTCCAACAAGGATGATTAAAAATAAACAAGATTTAAATGCATCCCTATCTGATCTTTCACCACATACAGAAGAATATCCATATGATAAATATTAATCTTCGTTAATATTAATCTTCCTATACTTTTTAATGGTGAAAATTATGGATAAGGGTATCAATAATGACGTTTTACTTACCAACCATGTACTACATGTCAATGTCGATTTAATAAAGGTATCCCACACCAAAAAAATAGTATGGGATTTGAATTACGCTCTAAAAAGTCATAGTTTAGGCTATTATGGTCTCTAGACACTAAAAATTTCTCATCAAATAGAAAACATCCCATGTACATTAGATTAAGCATAGTAGTGGTAATTCCATGTCATTGGTAGGATAATTTTGTTAATGAGGAGAGATTTGTCTAGAACTATATGATATTACTAGGTGATCCTATATAAGAATTAAATTAATGATATAAGAAGGAGAATCACAATACACCTCAAATCCATCACCTGGTTGAGGTAATATAGTAATTAGAAAAGAATTTAACTTCCTCTTAAAATCATGAAAGGGTGATTGAAATGGTTGTGGCCAAAAAACATTACAACTTTTACTTTTTAAACAAATCTTTATAGTGTAAATTATTGAAATTACTTTAATTAAGTGATTTTAATTCACTTATTTTTTAATAAATATTATAATTACTATTATATTATAAGGAACATTCCTGGAAATTATGGATTCTAATTTTTCAAGGTGCGTTGAAATTTTGACTTACAAGATCACAAGTATGGGGAAATTTACATGATCTAGAATTAAAATTTAGTTAAATTTTAATACACATAATGTTTTCATATGTCCTCAAAGATAGAATGGAGATCCTATTCATGCTCATCCCAAGATTTATAATAATCTAGGATATTATACATAAATATCAGAACACAAAATCAAGAAAAGTATGAAAAATATTGTTCATTAAAACCCTAAACAAAGAATAAGAATTAGTCAGAAATTAAGGTGTTTCCAAATGCTCTAAACTTCTTTAATATCTTTAGAAATTATTTTTAGGTATGTATTATCATCTGAGCCTCAAATGTTTATGGCCTAGTCAAAGATAAATTTTTGAAAACCACCATTCCACTTTAATAAAGTCAAACAAGTTATAAATTCTAGATCTAAGGTAGTGGTTCTTAATTTTAATCTAATTCAACTTCTCATATTCTATTTAGAGGTATATAATTTTTTAAATATTTTTTTGGAAAATGAACAGGATAACCCTAAGAAGTGGGTCTCATCCAATTGAATCATTTATCCTCCTAGTAATCCAATTGTATGTTAAATTCCCAGGGTTTGGTTGGAGCTATATGATTTGGTGGAATTGAGATATTTTTGGAATATGGTTGATGATCTATAGTGAACTACAACTCACATTTGAGGGTTAATCTAGATAAATATATTGGTAATTAATTTTGGTAATGATATACTATTAAAGGTAACACCTACTACTCTTTAGCTTTTAATGATCCAAGGAAGAGACTATCCATTTTAATGGTGATAATTCCCACCTATCATTGATATAGCCTAGATAAACTAGGTAGATACACTCATTCTACATGATGTGTATATTAGAATACTATAAGAAGTTAAGAAGTCACCCTCAAATAATTTGAATAAATGAATGCTCAAAATAAGTTCAACCAATCCATCCCCAAAATGACATCTAAGTGGTTCATGTTGAAATCAATATAATCCAAAAGATGAATGAATAGAACCACAACCAAGGAATAAGATGAACACCTCCACGAAGGTTCTATTATATCCCTATAGGTGTGTCAAGACTCATATAAGTAGGCGTAACGTCCACTTTTATTATTACAAGAGATACCAGTTACTCATAAGTAAAATAATGAAAAGAGACATTACCAAATAGGGGATAGTTTAAAGTAGATTATACCATAATAATAACATCACAAGTATACAGACCTATACGAGAACCAAATATAGGTATCCTTATAATATATTCTCTTCTTGAACCACCATATTGATTCAAGGGTATAAAATCTTATTCAAGAGGATGCACTATATCAATAAAACCTTGAATACTCTACCAAATAATCTGAATAAGGCCTTCGGAATGTGGTAAACTACCTATAGTAAATTGAATAGCTAATAAAGATTATTATTCCTGAACATATTCAAACCATGAACCAAAACCAACCAATTCCCTTATATTTTAAAATCGTTCTAGATGGCTATGAAATTCAATAAAAATATAACTTATCTACTATAAAGGTGTAACTCAACTTGATATGTCCCTAATACCCACACGGATAACACCACATTTGTGTCAGTTTTGAATGATAGGAAACTAAACAACCATCTCTCTAACCATACTATAGAATCCCATATTAATATTATTCTAATCGATAAAATTTTCTCCCACAATGTAGACCTTGATCATCCGGCCCCAGATTCTATACTTCATCTTCCATAATATCTCACTATCATTAAGAAACACTTTTAGTCATACATGTGGACATATGATCATAGTATTGTAAGGATTTTCCAGTATGCTCATATATAAAATGGATCTATATAATCCATTTTTCAACTTCTTTTGGGTAATACCACCCCAAAATGTTGGTAAAACCTTTGTAACCACAAATTTGCAATAAGGTGATCCCCATACTATAGTACATAACAATTTTCAAATGCATGGAAGATATTAACATTATACATTGTGTATTGTTAAATCAGCATTCCCTCTCTTCCATTTCTATGTAGTAGAGAGAAAAAATCTTCGATACTTACACTATAATAAAATTTTGAATAACATCAATTTACATCCCATTATTAAAAACCCCAACTCTCAGGGATACATTTACATGGTTAGGTCTCACAACCCATTTCCCCTCTCTCTCTCCCTTTCATTTAATATTTATCAATGCATATTTATTCTATTTAGAAAAATTCAAATTGAAATTTATGTCCAATCAAGCATGTTTAATCACATTTTTTAAGACATATAAAAAATTATATAGAAAATAATTTAAATGAATATAATACATGTTTTAAACATCATTATAAAGAAAGAATATACCATGCTATCCATGTGAATATTAAAATATTCTTAATAAATGAGTTAACTATGTTTTAAGATTGACTTACTCATTAATAATAAATATATAGAAAAAACTATTTATTTATTCTTATTGTTTCAATTAAAATGAACCTCAAACACATGCAATCATGAGAGATAACATGTTTTCATACCAATTACTACCTAAAAATTCCTATTAATATGGATGAGACCCATTAACCTAGGGAAAAATCAACAAAAAGAATAAGGGAAAGAATATGAATCTCATTCTACCACTGGTCATCTCAATGGTGTCAGGTCAGGTCACCATAACAACCAAGGTTAACCTCCCAATTGCGTGAGGTTGGAATAAATATCTTGGTTGAAATGAATTTTATATAAGATATGGAATTCCCCCTTATAGAACCAATAAAAACATATAGAAAGCCATAAGAAAAATTAAACCTAACCCATGGGGCCACCGAACAATAATGCCCAAAATAATTTGGGTTCCACCGTGTGTACTTGTTTATCCTAACATAAAGATTATAAGACATGTGGTTACTATATGAATATACATACATACACAACCTAAGACTAAACCTCCCAAAAATTCTACTAAATAGAGAAAAACCAAGAAAATTTGTGATATGAAAATAATAACCAAGTCAAAAAAGGATTAAAAGATCTAAAATAGTGGACTCCCATGTAAAGACTGTAAAGTTTAACCTCCCAGACAAAATCTAAAAAAAATATCTGTACACCCTCTAAAAAGAAAAGAAGTAATCATCCATGCCTCAAATTCTAAATAGAACTAGTCTCTATGCTTCAGTGTATTTCCCTTAACAAGATCATCTATAATGTGGTCATAAATTTACCTAATAGGGTTATGTACCTGGTGTGAGTATTGTAACCTTGAATTAGATCACCAACCCCCCCCCTAAATACCATTCAAAAACTTATGTGTATACATTAAATGATTTATAACTAGTGAATAATGATTTAATGTAAATCATAGGCTTGATTGACTTTAAAAATCCATTTATATCAATAAATATAAACTCTAAATACTAGGATGGTCCTTATGATTATTTAGTAATGTCAGGGATACCTTAGTATCCATGCCAGGATAAAGCTTGTATAATATTTCATCCCATACTATATTGGTGAAAGTATTTACCAAGTCGGCACATAATCCCATCTTGGGGATATGAAAAAGTGTATACCAATTTGGGTCCTAATCCTATCACAAGTAATAGGGCAGGGATATATAAAGGTATGGAATTACGAGATGATCCTAACCATCACACTCCAAATTAGTATACAACTTCCCATTATAATAAACACGTTTAACTCCAATTAGTATCAATGAATCCATTTAATGATAAAGACAAGTGATTCCCAAGGCATGCCTATAAAGATTTAAAAAAAATATAACATGAATTGAATTAACTTTTTATTCTTTTAAAGGAATAGATACAGTATTACAAGGTGAGAACTTGTACAATTATACTATGATGACAAAAAACATGAAAAAAATGAGTCATGTATATAAATAAATATCAATGAAAAATAACACATAAACACCGATTAAACACATTAAATTATAATTTAATAATTAATTTTCCATTTTAATATTCATTTTAAATAAAATATATTAAGCCCCAAGTTGATGTCAAACCATCACATAAAACGTTTGAGATGGGAGAGAGGTATTCATACCAAAACTTTTATATTATCTCCATTTAGGTCATAGAGGGTTGGTTATACAACCAAAATCTCTGAAAGTCCACCAAGAGTGAATTTATAGTTAGTTTTAAACAATTGAAAATAGACTCAAGTGAATCTGGAAATAAGGACAAATTATTTACCTTATATTATACTATATGTAAATTCTATAGTGTATAAACCAATAGAAATACAAGTAATTTATAATATTAAACAAGGTATATAAATTAAAAGAGATGAAAAATATATGTTGTGATGAGAAAATGATAATAAATTATAGATCATGGGAAATCAGGATCATCCCTAGTCGAAGAAAATCCCACACAACCAAACCAAGGAATTTGTATAAATACTAATATAGTATACATAATATATGGAGAATATAGTGTTTTATAGAGAAATATAGTGGGAAAAGGTTATAATATTGAGAAAATCCCAAGCCCCAAATTCGTTTATGTTAAAAGTTAGGGGTTAAATGACAAAAAAATCATGTTTTATAAGGCCATTTTTCATGAAACTGAAAAAATACCCACAAGAATCCACCAAGTACCCAATGGATCAAAATATACACATCAGGAAACATAGAGCCCCCTTAGATACCCATTTTAGGACCACTAGGCACCTACTTTTTCCTAGACCCAATAGATCTCTTATTTTTCCTTCTCTTATCATATAAACTCCCATATTCTCTTTTAATCCACCCTTAAACATCAAATATATCTAGAAAACATTACAAGTTATTTAGATACATGAATAAAAAAAATTACTCATTTATAAGGGATTTATAATTTAAACTATCATTGGATTAAAATAATACACAGAGTGTGATTTCTTGATTACATGCATATAGTTGGGTTTTCATTAATAATTCAATAATCTTCATCAATTTCTATAAATTAGAAAATATTATCACCTATTTTCACACATAAAAACCTTACATAAACTCTTAATTAACACTTTAATTACTATGATAGTTTTCCACACCACTTTTATGACTATATTTGTTCTTGATCCTATCCGCTGCAAATGAAATTCCATTCAAGGATATCAGATGCACTACCCAAAAGTTTACTACACCAACATCATGCCTCATCTTGATTCCTTGTTTAACCAACACTAACTTCAACCTATCACCATCCATTAAAATATCCCAGGAATTTTTAATAATCTATTCATCATTGTGATGTATGATGTAGAACATTCATCATAAAAAAATATGGGGAGGTGGAGAGATGAATATGGTTGGTTGTTAGTTCAGTTTTGGACACAAAAAACTTATTCCTAATTTATCATTAAATATATAGGATCTATAATTCATAATAATGATCAAGAAAATTAAAAAAGGTTGATAAATGTTTTTCATTAATTTGTTAGTTTTTTAAGGATCAAATAACACCTATTAAACACAAGAGAAGAAAACAAGGTTTCTAAGTATTGAAAAAATCTTGATCCATATAGAAAAGGTCAATAAAATCTCATTATCATTTTAAAGATGAAATAAATAACTAAACCCATTTATATGGTAAACAAAGAATAAATACCTTTTATCGAAGATAATTTTTACTCATATTCATTATTAATACATGATTTGTGAAGATTACTAAAGAATATCCATAGGACTCTTCCTGCTGAGGTGTATCTAAGGGTGGACAAAATCACCCGACGCTCGAGCAAGATCCTCCTCATGGAAAAAATATGATAATATATAATATTGGATATTAAATTATAATTAAAATAGCATGATAGAATTTGTAAAGTATTGGGAAATGATCACACACCCATCATAATGGGTAATACCTCCTTATAAATCCCTCTAGGATTCTTTTAAAGTGTCTATGAATTTACACTTATAATAAAAACATAAGAATAAATGGAATTGGATTAAATTTTTATAACCCTTATCCACTAATTCTACCAAGTGTTTCATGTTTTAATTATATCTACTGTAATAGATATTTTACTCATTAACTCTTAATGATCAACTTCCACGATCAATCATAGGGCCTAATATATATTTTGTAATATAATTCACAATGTATAATGATATAGTCAATCATAAAATATAATTATATTCAGAATATGTTCTTATATTAAATCATAAGATATTCCAAAATAATGGAATACAATATTTCTTAGTTTACAGTTTGTCATAAAATATTAAATATTGATATTTTACATTGTCATACCATCATGAATACATCAAATGTGTATAGGATTTAGGTTATATAATCATCAATATCCCACTTTCACTAAATATTATAGCATTTATATAATTTCACCATATATTTTATGTCATACAATAATTTTTTTAATAATATCCAAAAATCCCTTTGGATATATTCCAAAACACTTTTGGATTTTTTTATATAAGTAACCATAAAATTCATCATCCATCACATCTGATGATATAACCTATGAATATATTTCTAATAACACTATTAGAAAAACTCTAATTAATTTTAGAAAATCAATTGGAGTTTATTAAAACTCAATCCCTACCCATATGGTGTGACCCCAATAGACATTGTACTGTTGAAAACATATATGAATTAATATATTCATAAAAATTAGAAAATAAAAATTCTTGAAATGAACCAATGTTACTCAAGTTATAAAGGTATCTAGTGTTATCTCAATCAATAATATGTATCTATATATTTGTGTCCACCAGTTGTATAATATAAAACCATTCATTTTTATATGATCATTTTTTCCAATACATCGAGTAACCATAGCACAAAATGTATTTCAATCTCATACAGTTACTTATATATTCTTGATTCTATAAGTAGACCATCATGGTAGATGAATATATGACATGTTATCCACCCTTATTGATGGGTACATTACAATCCCATCGACCAATAGATAATAAAATCATATTTTTTATAGGTACTGTAATACACTACATCATTATATCTCAATCAAGGGACCATATAAAAAACTTTTCATATTAGTGGATAAAATCCATCTTGGATCAGCCTTTATCGATGGCATGATCAGAAATATAACCATCCACTCCTAGTTTACCTAACCATTAAAGCATGGATAATAAAATAATCAATATGTGGAGGCACTCATGCTGGGAATTTTATGAATGTTACTTATATGAAAATTTCAGTATTAAATAATTTTATGACACCCTATGTGGTATTCTTGGGGAGTGGGGTCATCCTACAAACAACAGTCATTGTATTCCTCATTAGAATATTCAATATCTCTATAAACAAATCTCACTCATGTTAACCATAACATTTCATCACAACCTATAATACGCTATGATGAACATTGGTTAGGGAGAACATAGATCCATAATTTTAGGGGTTAATTAAAATTTCACTTCATGAGTATATACAACCAATATTAAAAAATGGTAAATTGGAGAATACCTTTATTATAAAATGGTACATTTTATATTATTAAACTCATCAAAGAATATTAAAAAATCACTCGTAATTTCTTATATCATCATATCCCATATAATATAACACTATAGAATAGTTACATTTTTTAAGATTTTATGGTTTTTTAAATCTCATTAGATCTCAATGTAATTATTTTCACATATTTATGTGACTATATTATTAATTCATCCGACTAAACTCTTTCAGTGAGTAAAATATAAGATGTAATCTAGTTAAAATAATGTTGAGACTTAGGAAACATATTATTGATGTTAAACTCTTTGTACATAGTATTTAAACTCTTTTACTTCGTATCATTAAATTTTATTTTGTGAATAATTCATGTTTTCAACATAGAGATTTTTATCAAGTTCATCGTCATCATCATTTTTGGAACCCATTACATTAAACTTTTCCCTTGAGATCATTTATGTAACAATATGCCACTATCATAATTCTTGAATCCATTTACATATTTTATTAAAGAGATCAATTTAATTTCAATATAAATTTTTTTATATTTTTACTTAAGGACATATACTATACATTTTTAAGATATAGATTTATATTCATTTTATTATGGTAACTAAATTTAAGTATTTATATTTATCATTATTAATACAACCAAAAACTTTTTTATCATATAAATTTGAATTCATTTTTTATTTTGACGACTAAAGATCCATTATTTATAATATTTAAACTTCTTTATACCAAAAACATTCTCCCACTAGCCACATTTACACTATACACTCTCATAAATATCATGCAATGATACAAAAACTCTTTTTCTTTAGAAAAAAACATTCATTTTGATTAGTGGGAAAATGTTACAAATAAAATATTACATCCATATCTTATATTTTATTCTATGTGTTTGAAGCATTGTTAAAAAAAATTAATATATTCTATAAAATATTTCATTGAGGGGTGGTGAAATAAAATCCCTCCTATTTTAAAAAATATCTTATATAAACACTCTTATCCTAAATAAAATTTATTCCATTATTTTCTCCTATTCCAAACATTTATAGAATATAATGAATCATAATCCATATATATCAAAACAATGATTTAATATTTTTCATAAGAATCTTGGTTGAAAAATTAATTCCCTTATCATATAAGAGAAATATGTTGAAAATAAATATCCTTTATTTTAGATCCATCAGATATAAATATTTTTATTTTCATTAAACTACATAATTTTGCAACCATTTTATTCAATGTGATTCACCAACAATTTAATCAATTACTTGAGAGAAAACTACAACCCTAATTAGTTATTTTCTTAGTTTTTAACTACCATATATTTATAATGTTTTAAAAATATATATTTGGTATTTGATACCTTTAAAAAACAATAAATTGATTTTATAACATTGATACCTAATAAATAATTTCCTAACAGTTTCAAAATACACTGTACAAATCTTGGCTAATATCTATCCTATAGAAATATTTACATTCATTCTAGACCCTACCTTAAGGTTTCAATGACCAAGTCAAACTATTCTAAAATTCAATATTTTTCTTCTCTCATAAACATTTACACTTTTGTATTGTGAGAACAATGCCTGATCCTAGATGTCACATGGAATTTTCATCAATATTAAATATTTTAAAGAATGTGGGAAAACATTTTTTGAACTCATTCTCATCATATAAATATTTCCACAAATTATTTTCTAATGAATTCCATTTCCCAATCATTCCTTAAATAAATCATTTAGTCTCCCCAAGTTTTTAATGTGCTCAATTAATTTTTTTATATAAGATGAGACTAAAGTTTTTCATCATTTAACATATAATACATTTTAAATCATAATTGATTCATTCTATATTCAATAATAGATCACTCATGAAAGGGTTTTCTCTAACAGATATAAATTTTTTATCTTTCTTTTGAATAATTCATTTGTTTTGCACCAATATATAAATTTTCTAACACTGAGATTCTTATTTATCTATAATTGATCTCAAATTATTGGTTGATATTGATGATGAAATTTATCAATAAGGTAATCTTTTATTGTAATAGTATCATGTTTCATATTTATTTAAATATTAATTTTATTAAATATAATCCCACTAAAATGATGACCCCTTTTAGAATACAACCTATCAAATTGTGGACCAAGATCCATAAATCACAAATTAAGGCCCTCTATTTGGAATGAAATTCAACACTTTATCTATTTAGTTAGACAAACATGCCAATCATATGAGATATGATAGTTGGATGGTTTACGAGAGAAATATGATCCAAATAAATCATATGGATAAAATCAACACCATTCTTTTGGTATCTAAAGAACAACTATAACATGGAATGGAAAAAGACAAAAGATATTTTCATTATACATCATATAGGAAGACTAGGGTCTTCTCACTTGAGAAGATTCATAGTTTCTTAGATAATTAATTTAATTCACCTGAACTACTTATTTAATGTTGTTTTTTATTCTATAAAAGAAATGTAATTAAAATGAAATAAGAGACTATAAAAATAAACTAACATAAATGAAAAAAATTTATTAGAAAGGAAATATATTGGCCTTTTTGGTTTTTTATAGGTTCCATAACTATCCTTGTTGGTGTTTGAAATCATTTTGACAGTTTAATCCTAAAACTCACTGTTAAACTGTTGTTATTTTATTTATTGGTGTGATATATTTAATTGAACTAGAAATATAAATTCCACCTCCTCATGTAATCAAGGTTTATATAACACCTCAATAACTAGTGTGACTTATTTCAGGACCTGGATATGACATACGTCATTTCATCCATAGAATGGCTCAAATCTATCTCATTAAGATCATATGTCCAGTAGAAGGAAGGGGAAGATTTAATAAAATTTTAGAAATGAGTTTCAGTTTAGTGTCATAGTTATCAATCACCATACTTGTGAACATCACCCATTATAACAACAAAAATAAATAAAACATATGAATTAAATAATAAAATAAATAGAAATACCACATACCTCCCCCAGTCCAATCCTAATGTTATCCCCCTTTTTTAGGGTTACATGTCAATATGGTAATAAGATAAAATATAATAATAAGAGGATAAAAAAATAAAACAAATATAAAATAGAGAGATATATTGTGATATGAAAGAATAAAATAAAATAAAATAAAATAAAAATTGGACATATTATTAGAAATAGAAATAATAAATAATAAGGTTGAGAAAAACATGAGTAAGAAGAAGAATAAGCATTGATGGGTGGAATAAGAGATAAGAAACATTTATGCATAAATTTTATGAAAAGGAATTAAAATAAAATATATAATAAAACTAAAATAAAAATGATATAAAAATAAAATAAAATGAAAAAAATAAGAAAAAAATGTGAGGAACAACAGTCTGGCCCCATATCCCCTCTTTAGTGGGTGTATAACTAAACAGAACCGGTGAAGGATGCTTCTTTTATAGGAAAGGATGAGAATGGATGTCTCCTCCATTGGTGTACCTCAACCGCCCCTTTCGTCAAATATTTCTCGAACCATAAAAATTAATTTATAGTTTGAATAAGAATATTTGAATATGCTAGTTGTGATCCACTAAAGATCTCGGGTTATCCTGATTTTCTACATGGACAAGATCCATTAGGGCATCGTGAATATGTTTTCCTACCAGTTCTAGATCGGATGATGTAGAACAACCTTTGTGGTTGTGTATGCACCTCATTTCTCAAAATAGGTCTCAATGGTGAGTGGTGGTGGTCTCCTCCTTAATTCAACCTTTTAAGTGTCTAAATAAAGACTCATGGCGGTCGAATAAGTGTCAGAGAGTTATCCTGAGTGATGAAAGTGTTTCAAGAGATCTAGAACAGGCTATCTAGAGGTTCTCATGGAGTTTCTTGGGGAATGTTGGTGGTAGTGGGATGATGTTGAGCACCGGAAGTGGTGGTGGATGGTGGAGCGGTGTGTAATAGAAGGGGTGCATGTGGGTGGGATGAACCTCTACTATTTTTGTAAGTGGAACAATCACAAATTGTTTTCTATCCCACTTCTAAATTAATGATTGGAGAGAAGATAATTTATAATAAAACTTATTTTCAATCTACATTAGAATTTTACACCATGATGGGTGCTCAAAAACACACACACACACATGGGCCACGCTGCACTCCCCGACCCGCGTTGTCTTTAGGACAACTACTGCACCTATGGGATTTCCCTGTGGTCCATAGTCTTCATGAGCCTCATGACCCAATACACCTACTAAAAATTTAAATTTAAATTTCATCACCATTTTATCCATTAAAATCAACTTTAAATTTTTATTCATAAATTCCAAATTTGAAATAAAAAAATTAATTACATGTGTATCTTCATTTTAAACCATAATAAAATCATTGTTAAATGTTTAAATTTATGTATGAAATATGTTATGTCAAATACCACCACAAATAAATCATTCTTGGCCTCAAGTATAAAATATCAATGTTTAAATCAAAGACCACTAATGATATCATTATTTAAATTCCAAAACAATAAAATCAAAATATTATCAATGTCAAATAAAATTCTCAAAATTATATATAAAATATTGAATAATCAACTAAATCGTTTTAGTTTTTCCCATTTGAAAATTGGGGTTCATATATTCTCATCAATTCAAGTTCCTTAATTCATGATTATTAAAAAATACAAGTAATGATTTTCCTCTCTTTTAAATCTTTTTAGTCATCACTCATGGTAAAATTCAAATAGAGTAATGCTCATATCATAAGAAAATTTTCCATACCCATAATCTTATAAAGAAACTACCTTATCCGACCTCTAAATAAAAAATATTCATAAAATCATAAGTACTTTCAATAAAGGTTCCTATGACATTATGGAATATGTTTGGTAGGAATTTATGTTCGAAAAATAAGGCTCAAGGGGGAGATTTATCTCAATGTAAGGCTCATGATCAATGAAAACATATTGAATTATTTTCACCTTCTTGAATCATTATATACTTTTATACTTTTTTTCAATTTTTTATTTTTTTCTAAAAGATATTCTTCGAAATTAAACTCATATAAAACATCTAAATACATATGATAAATATAAAGTATAAGGCCCCAACCTTTAACCTTACTTAATCTTGAGTTATTACAAGATTACACATTGAGGATCTTTTCGGGTTTAGAGTTTTAGAGAATTAGATCGTAAAACTTGCATTAAATTCCACATATAAACAAAGTGGTTACATAAAGATAGTATTCTTCATTCCCATCAATGGAAACATATTTACAATAAACATGGATTCTTTCTTGACACTTCCTTGACACTATCATCGTATCATGTACCTTTCCCTTGACCTGTGAAAAACATTTCAAAAAAAAACTTGGGATGAGCATAAAAAGCTCAGAAAGGGATATAATAATATGGAAAGGAAACATGGGTACATATATACAAAAGGATGAGATCATAATTTACCCATAAAACACAAGCACTTTAACATACCTCATCAAATCATGAATAAATCATAGAAATCATAAGACATAAAGGTAACTTGAGGCATTCATAACATTCTTACATAGGGAGTAACCCTCTTGGTTACGTTTGGAATACCCATCACAGTATATTCCCTAAATCTCTTGGTAGAAACCTTAAAGTTTCACTCCTTCGCGTTACACAATGCATTGGAGAGCTATATCGGGCTCACCCGCCCTTAGTTTATCACAGAACCACCCGTTTTCATAATAATGCCCAAGAACCTCAACATAATCATATCACATAAAACATGCATAAAGGAAACATAACATTCCCACTTTTCAATCATAGGATATCAATATAACACATTGATATAAAAACATTATGAAAACCATTTTCGATACCAAAATAAAAGAAAAGTAAAACATGGTATTTATTTTTCTTTTAAAAAGAAGGTATGGCTTGTAGAGGAAGCCGAAACTCAAATAATGGTCACGACGGCGGAGAAGTCATTGTCTCCGCATACGTATGAAAAAACATTCCCTTTTGTCGTTTAGTAAACACTTCATATAAAAAATATTCCTTTTGAATAAACGTAAAAGTCAAAGGGGTTTATACACGGTATAAACGAAAGTTGTGTATAAAATAAAATATGCCTCAATGAAAGGAGATTGAGATGAAGTCCCATACCTCGGGTCCGACTTGACTCGATCGTTCTTTAATGTCCTGAATAATAAACTTGAGTTAATTTCTACTTGCTTAATAACCTTTTTCAAGTTCATTATACCTTTTATATCACTTATTACCATGTCATTAACACTATGTAATTATTTAAGTTAATAACAGTCATTTTAACAATCATTGGTACTTGAGTCAAAATAAACCCTTTATAATTACAAGTTGTTCATGTATCCATTATATCCCGGATTATAATCATGATGTATATATCCAGTATATACGTGCATTTATAATATTACATAATCATTTAGAGGTAATAAATGAAATGCACCGTTCATGGAGACGGTAAGCCGTACGTACGCATGAATGCTACTTTCATTTCTATTTCGTATTTTATAGAATGGAATCATAATGATATAACGGTATATTATAATTCCAGTATAATATAATATATAATATCATATTTCCATTCTTTATACGTCCCACATATGGTATTTAACGAATCAAATCACTTTGAGGGGGCGGTAGTCCGAACATCCTTAAATGAAGATATCACGTTTACCCATAATGGAAACCATAAAGGTAAACCCAAAATAAAAAATACAGAAGCTTAAGTAAAACATAAACATATTATATATCATATATAAATTTAGTGACATCTTAATGGCCACCTTTGAAGGTGTTAAGGGAATGTTGAACAATCATCGTTTCGGGAGGCATAAATTCACCATCCACGGAAACCGTATGTTCGTTAACCATTAGATGTAGGTGTGTGTAAGTGTAGCTCAAATCCTTCTTATAACAACGTCCTAGTATATTGAAGATACTGGAGTTGTTACAAATGAAATAAATAAAAAGAGTTTAGGGGGTTGGAGAAGCAAAATAAAACAAATGGACTCAAGTGAAGACTTTACCTTAAAATTGGGTAACTCCCTTTGGTTTGATCTCAAAGGCTTCCTTGGGAAGTCTTCTGCCCAAAGTGAGACTTAAAAGAGTAAGAGAGGGAAGTGGAGAGACAAAATGGGCAGGGGTTGGCCGAGCCAAAGGCTTTGGGAGTGTGGGAAAAGAGGTAGAGGTGGGGGCCTTTTATAAGAGGAGAGGAGGGGCACTCTTGGAATGTAAAGAAATATTACTTTATTTGAAAATGAGTTTCGGATTTAAATGGTCCCACATTGATATAATTCTGGGATAAGGTAATACGGGTTTGAAATACACTCATCCAATAGGTTTTGGACATGTGTAGATCATAGATTTTACATTATCTTTTCATTTTATTTCAATCCTTTATTAATGAGGTAATCGCTACATCATTATGATTTCATAAATACATTTATTTATTTAATGTAAAAAAATTATAAAAAAAATACTATGATGTAGGGAATCTTTTTAGCTTTCCAATTAATATTTATAATCAAAAATATGACTTGAATAACCCCATTTAAAAATTGTTTTCGTAAAACATATTATGTTTGTGTCATTTTTACTTTTACATTAAATAAAAAGTTATTTATGTCATTTCCCATCCAAAGTGGCTCCATGGGGTCCCCAAGTTAACCCATGGCTTGTCTTGGTCGGACATGACAAATAAAATAAGTTTAGGACATTTGTCTAGGTCATTTTATATTATTAAATCATTATTTTTACCTTAAACTACACTAATTACCACTAATCACGATTAAAAACTTAATACGTTACTATTCACCAAAAAATTATTATAATCTCATTGAACCACATTTTACTTCTTAATGAAAACCATGTATGTCGGATTTTTGAAATTCAAAACAGAGAAGTGGTAAAATTTCATTTAAACGAAAAATCAGTTTTTATAAGTACCACTTAGTGGTTTCACTATTCATCAAAAATTGATGTTTTTCAGAAAAATACTAACAATTCACCCTAAGATATATTTGATATTCTGAATTAAAAAATGAATTAAATTTTACAAAATTCAAAACATATAAGTCACATTAATTAATTTAATAATTAATTCCCACTGTCAGAGCAAATAGCGTGTTTTTATGAAACAATAAGTATCAAACGATTGACACCAGTTTAAGTCCAATTTCAAAGTGAAATTGATTCTAATGACCACCACTGGATTAAATGGTAAAAATATATTCTAATTTCACTTCAAAACCAATTCAAAATATAATCTAATCATATAAATAAATTAGATTAAAAAGCAGTTTTGATGTAAAATGCAGTATTTTCACTATTCATTAAAAAATGAACATTGTCAGAAAAATACCAAAAATTCACACAAAGTAAATTTTGATGTCCCAATAATAAAGAATAAGTTTATTTTGACAAACATAGTTTATAAAATTGTCAAAATATAGATTCAAAAATGGTTTGCCATCAAAAGGCAGTAAAACAATCTTTTAAAAATATTATTGTATTTCATGCTTAAGATAGGATTTATTTTCATTTTAAGCCTCTAAAACACTATCTAATTAATTAATAGGCATAGATAAAATATCTATTATTCATTACTTACTTGGGATGTTACATCCTTCCCCCCTTTAGAAAATTGCGTCCCCACAATTTATTTACTTATCAAATAAATAGGGGTACTTATCCCTCATTGCATTTTCAGATTCCCATGTTGTCTCTTCAATCATGTGGTTTTTCCAAAAAACCATTACCTGGTGAATCACCTTATTCCGTAACACTTGCTCCCTGTGGTCAAGAATCTAGACCGGTTGTTCCTCATAAGATAGTTTCTCTTCCAGCTGAACTACCTCTGGACTCAAAACATGAGATGGATCTGGCATGTACTTTCTCAACATCGAAACGTGAAAAACATTGTGTACCTGAGATAAACTCAGAGGTAAAGACACTCGGTAAGAAACTGATCCAACTCTATCCAGAATTTCATATGGTCCAATAAACCTTGGACACAGCTTTCCTTTCTTACCAAATCGCATCACACTTTTCCATGGTGATACTTTGAGAAAAACATGATCACCTACTTCAAAAGATATATCCTTCCTCCTGTTGTCTGCATAACTCTTCTGCCTACTCTGAGCTGTTCTCATGTGCTTCTGAATCAGCTGAACTTTTTCTGCCATCTCTTCTACCAATTCTGGTCCCATCAACATCCTTTCACCCACTTCATCCCAGAAAGCTGGAGTTCGACACCGCTTCCCATATAATGCCTGAAATGGTGCCATCTGTATACTAGAATGAAAACCGTTATTATATGAAAATTCAACCAAAGAAAGATGTTGGTCCCAACTTCCCTGATAATACATAGATCAAGAACGTAGAATATCCTACAAGGTCTGAATTGTTCGTTCTAACTGCCCATCTGATTGAGGGTGAAAAGCTGTACTAAAATTTAATTCAATACCCAACGACTTCTGAAGGCCTTTCCAAAAGTTAGAAGTGAACCTGGGATCACGGTCAGATACAATGGAGAGAGGAACTCCATGTAACCCGACTACCTCTTTAAGATACAAACGGGAAAGTTGATCCAGGGAAAAAGTATCTCGTATAGCAAGGAAATGAGCAGACTTGGTCAAGCGATCAACAATAACCCAGATTGCATTATTACCTCGAGATGTCTTCAGTAATCCCACAACAAAGTCCATGGATATATTATCACATTTCCACTTTGGCACTGGTAATGGCTGAAGCATCGCTTTCGGTAACTGTCGCTCTACTTTAACCTGTTGACATGTCAAACACTTCATAGTAAAATCAGCAATATCTCTTTTCAATCCATCCCACCAGTAATACTCTCGCAGATCTCTATACTTCTTAGTACTGCCTGGATGAACTGAAAACGGAGAACTATGAGCTTCACATAACAACTCTCTCTTCAACTGTGAATCACAAGGCACACACAATCTCTTCCCAAAACTCAAAACACAATCATTATCAATGTTGAATTCAGACAACATACCTTTCTGAATCAGCTCTACCTTTTTCTGCAACTCATTGTCTTGCTTCTGTGCTACCTTGATTCTATCTGATAGAGATGATCTCACTGATACCTGAAACAAAATAGAAGAACTTCCTTCACCAACAACTTATATTCCAAAGTTCATCAAATCCTTAACCAAAGGATCACGTTCCAAACGCAACATTGCTAATGAAGCATAACTTTTTCGACTCAAAGCATCAGCCACTTTATTTGATTTTCCCGGATGGTAATGAATTGTACAATCATAATCCTTGATTAATTCTAGCCATCTCCTTTGTCTCATGTTCAATTCTTTCTGAGTGAATATATACTTTAAACTTTTGTGATCGGTATATATTTCACACTTTACTCCATAAAAATGATGCCTCCAAATTTTTAAAGTGAAAACAACAGTAGCTAATTCCAGATCATGTGTAGGGTAATTTACCTCATGAGTCTTCAACTGTCGTGAAGCATAAGCAATTACCTGATCATTCTGCATTAGGACGCAACCAAGTCCTTTCAATGAAGCATCAATGTATATAACAAACTCACCATTCCTGGAAGGTAGTGGAAAAACTGGAGCATTCACCAATCTTCTTTTCAATTCCTGAAAACAATCATCACATTCTTGTGTCCAGATAAACTTAACACCCTTCCGAGTTAGCTTAGTCATTGGACTAGATAACCGTGAAAAAATTCTAACAAACCTTCGGTAATAGCCTTCCAAACCAAGGAATCTACGAATATCAGTTACATTTGTGGGTCTTGGCCATTCTTCAACAACCTTTGTTTTTGCAGGATCAACAGTTATTCCATCTTTAGAAACAATATGACCAAGGAAAGAAATTTGTTGCAACCAAAAATCACACTTGCTGAATTTTCCATACAGTTTCTTTTCTTTTAAGGTTTGCAAGATAACCCTTAAATGTCGTTCATGCTCCTTTTTACTTTTAGAAAACACCAAAATATCATCAATAAAAACCACCACAAACTTATCCAAGAACTCATGGAAAATTATATTCATTAAGTCCATGAATACAGCAGGTGCATTGGTTAGCCCAAAAGGCATTACTAAAAATTCATAGTGGCCATATCTTGTACAAAACGCGGTCTTCAGAACATCTTCTTCCTTTACCTTCAGCTGATGGTACCCCGATATCAAGTCAATCTTTGAAAAATACTGGGCTCCCTGGAGCTGATCAAACAAATCATCGATATGAGGAGAAGGATATTTGTTCTTAACAGTGATATTATTCAAGGCCCTATAATAAATGCAAAGTCTCATTGAACCATCTTTATTTTTAACAAATAAAACAGGAGCACCCCATGGTGATGTGATAGGTCGAATGAAACCTTTCTCTAATAAATCTTGCAATTCCTCCTTCAACTCTAAAAGTTCAATTTGAGCCATTCGATAAGGGGGTTTTGAAATTGGATTAGCATCAGGAACGAAGTCAATAGTAAACTCAACTTCTCGATCTGGTATTATTCCAGGCAACTCATTAGGAAAAACATCAGGATACTCATTTTCCACCGGAACATCATTAATCTGAACAGTTCCTTTATTTTCAATGACGTGTGCAAGGTAACATTCATTTCCATCTTTTACAAGTTTTTTGGCCTCTTGATAAGTTATCAATAGTAAGGGTTCATTCTTGTACACAAACTGAAAGTCTTTCTGAAAAGAAACTTCTTTAGCTCTACAGTAAATCTTAGCATGGTAAATAGAGAGCCAATCCATACCCAGGAAAACATCAAACTCCACTAGAGGTGGAACAATAAGGTTTCCAAGTAGGTTCTTTCCACAGATAAGGATAAGAAGATTCTTAAAAATTATTTTTGCCTCAACATTTCCCCCAGGTATTTTTACCAAGAGTTCATGAGTCATTTCTTGAGATGGTATTCCCATTTTACTATAAAAGGTTTCAGAGATGAAAGATTGTGTAGACCCCGAATCAAACAACACACTGGCATAATCTGAAAAAACAAACAATGTACCTGATACAACTTCATTTGATGGCCCGACGTCTGTCGAAGTAGTTGCAAAATATTTCACCACCCCTTTCTGCTTATAGTCTAACTGCTTCCCATCACTCAAGATCTTTGTCGGACACTCATTTGCATAGTGACCCATCTCATTGCACTTATAACATTTCACTAACTGTAAATCAAATTTGGTCTTAGCTTAACCATGATCCTTTTCAGTGCAATCACGAGCCTTATGTCCCATCTTACCACATCGGTAGCACTTTCCAGAATTCATAAGACATTCCCCAACATGCCTTTTTCCACATTTATCACAAACTGGAAACTTAGTTTTCTTACCATAAGACTTTTTTGAAGAATTCTTACCTTTCTCCTGCCACCTCGGTCTCTTCATCTGCTGGTTGTTATATAACACTTGATCATCGGAAAACTCCATTTCCACCTTATCAGCACATCGAACAAGCTTTTCATAAATTTTATACTCACGAGAAGCTAATTCCCTTCGATATTTTGGTGTTAATCCTGAGTAAAAACGATTGATTTTACTATCAAGGTCTCGGATAAAATTTGGATCATACCTTGGCAATCGAGTGAACCATTCTTCATAGGCAGCCACTGAGTCTTCCTCTTGCCTCAATTCCAAGAATTGCTTTTCCATCCTAAGTCGAAGAGCCTTAGGAAAATACTTTTCAAGAAACATACCTTGGAATTCATCCCAGTCGAGAGCATCAATCTCATCAGCGTCCCTGATATTTTTAACCATCGACCACCACTGATCTGCCTCACCCTCCAAACGGTAAATAGCAAGACTAACCTTTTGATTGTCTGAACACCCCATGACATCGAAAATCTTTTCCAGTGCTTTAATCCACCCTTCAACTAGAACAGGGTCAGATGATCCTCTGAATGATGGGGGATGTTGCCTCATGAAATGTTCCACCACTGACATGTTCCTCTGCGGTTGATCTGGCTGATCTCGTGCATGGATACCACCACCATTTATAGCCTGAGTCAACTGTGCCATCACTGCAACAAACTGTTCAGTTCCAATTCAAACCATCTCGGGATTCTGATTCGGAAGGTTATTTCCTTCTGTATGCCTTCCTAGCACTGCTTCCATGTTTCCTCTGCAGAAAACCATTCTGAAAAAACATGTCTTAGATGAAGCAACATGGTAATCTTCAAATTCTATATCACTTCAATTCGACCATAAAAAATTATTTTTGGATAATAATTTAATAGAATTCTAACTCCTAAAGTTATCTAAACCAACCTCTGATATCAACTATAAGGCCCCATCCTTAAACCTTACTTAATATTGAGTTATTACAAGATTACACATCGAGGATCTTTTCGGGTTTAGAGTTTTAGAGAATTAGATCGTAAAACTTGCATTACATTCCACATATAAACAAAGTGGTTACATAAAGATATTATTCTTCATTCCCATCAATGGAAACATATTTAAAATAAACATGGATTCTTTCTTGACACTTCCTTGACACTATCATCATATCATGTACCTTTCCCTTGACCTGTGAAAAACATTTCAAAAAAAAACTTGGGATGAGCATAAAAATCTCAGTAAGGGATATAAAAATATGGAAAGGAAACATGGGTACATATATACATAAGGATGAGATCATACTTTACCCATAAAACATAAGATCTTTAACATACCTCATGAAATCATGAATAAATCATAGAAATCATAAGACATAAAGGTAACTTGAGGCATTCATAACATTCTTACGTAGGGAGTAACCCTCTTGGTTACGTTTGGAATACCCATCCTAGTATATTTCCTAAATCTCTTCGGAGAAACCTTGACGTTTCACTCCTTCGCGTTACCCAATGCATTGGAGAGCTATATCGGGCTCACCCGCCCTTAGTTTATCAGGGAACCACCCGTTTTCATAATAATGCCCAAGAACCTCAACATAATCATATCACATAAAACATGCATAAAGGAAACATAACATTCCCACCTTTCAATCACATGATATCAATATAACACATTGATATAAAAACATTATGAAAACCATTTTCGATACCAAAATAAAAGAAAAGTAAAACATGGTATTTATTTTTCTTTTAAAAAGAAGGTATGGCTTGTAGAGGAAGCCGAAACTCAAATAATGGTCACGACGGCGGAGAAGTCATTGTCTCCGCATACATACGAAAAAAACATTCCCTTTTGTTGTTTAGTAAATGCTTCGTATAAAAAGTATTCCTTTTGAATAAACTTAAAAGTCAAAGGGGTTTATACACCATATAAAAGAAAGTTGTGTATAAAATAAAATATGCCTCAATGAAAGGAGATTGAGACGAAGTCCCATACCTCGGGTCCGACTTGACTCGATCGTTATTTATTGTCCTGAATAATAAACTTGAGATAATTTCTACTTGCTTAAGAAACTTTTTCAAGTTCATTATACCTTTTATATCACTTATTACCATGTCATGAACACTATGTAATTATTTAAGTTAATAACGGTCGTTTTAACGATCATTGGTACTTGAGTCAAAATAAACCCTTTATAATTACAAGTTGTTCATGTATCCATTATATCCAAGATTATAATCATGATGTATATATCATATATATAATATATATCCAGTATATATGTTCATTTATAATATTACATAATCATTTGGAGGTAAGAAATGAAATGCACCGTTCATGGAGACGGTAAGCCGTACGTACGCATGAACGCTACTTTTATTTCTATTTCGTATTTTATAGAATGGAATCATAATGATATAAAGGTATATTATAATTCCAGTATAATATCATATATAATATCACAGTTCCATTCTTTATACATCCCACATATGGTATTTAACGAATCAAATCACTTTGAGGGGGCGGTAGTCCGCAGTTCCTTAAATGAAGATATCGCGTTTACCCATAATGGAAAGCATAAAGGTATACCCAAAATGAAAAATACAGAAGCTTAAGTAAAACATAAAAATATTATATATCATATATAAATTTAGTTAAATCTTAATGTCCACCTTTGAAGGTGTTAAGGGAATGTTGAACAATCATCGTTTCGGGAGTCATAAATTCACCATCAACGGAAACCGTATGTTCGTTAACCATTAGATGTAGTTGTGTATAAGTGTAGCTCAAATCCTTCCTATAACAACATCCTAGTATATTAAAGATACTGGATTTGTTACAAAAGAAAAAAATAAAAAGAGTTTAGGGGGTTGGAGAAGCAAAATAAAACAAATGGACTCAAGTGAAGACTTTAACTTAAAATCGGGTAACTCCCTTTGGTTTGAGCTCAAAGGCTTCCTTGTGAGGTCTTCTGCCCAAAGTGAGGCTTCAAAGAGTAAGAGAGGGAAGTGGAGAGACAAAATGGGCAGGGTATGGACGAGCCAAAGGCTTTTGGAGTGTGGGAAAATAGGTAGAGGTGGGGGCCTTTTATAAGAGGAGAGGAGGGGCACTCTTGGAAAGTAAAGAAATATAACTTTATTTGAAAATGAGTTTCGGATTTAAATGGTCCCACATTGATATAATTCTAGGATAAGGTGATAACGGTTCAAAATCCACTCATCCAATATGTTTGGACATGTGTAGGTCATAGAGTTTACATTATATTTTCATTTTATTTAAATCCTTTATTAATGAGGTAATCGCTACATCATTATGATTTCATAAATACATTTATTTATTTAATGTAAAAAAATTATAAAAAAACTACCTTGATGTAAGAAAGCTTTTTATATTTACAATTAAAATTTATAATCAAAAATCTGACTTGAATAACCCCATTTAAAAATTGTTTTCGTAAAACATATTATGTTTGTGTCATTTTTACTTTTACATTAAATAAAAAGTTATTTATGTCATTTCCCAACCAAAGTGGCTCCATGGGGTCCCCAAGTTGACCCATGGCTTTTCTTGGTCGTCCATGACACATCCAATAAGGTTAGTACATGTTTCTAGGTCATTTTATATTATTAAATCATTATTTTTACCTTAAACTACACTATTTACCACTAATCGCGATTAAAAACATAATACGTTACTATTCACCAAAAAATTATTATAATCTCATTGAACCACATTTCACTTCTTAATTACAACCATGTATGTCGGATTTTTGAAATTCAAAAGACATAAGTGGTAAAATTTCATTTAAATGAAAAATCAGTTTTTATAAGTACCACTTAGTGGTTTCACTATTCATCAAAAATTGAAGTTTTTCAGAAAAATACCAAAAATTCACCCTAAGCTATATTTGATATTCTGAATTCAAAAATGAAGTCAATTTTACAAAATTCAAAACATATAAGTCACATTAATTAATTTAATAATTAATTCCCACTATCAGAGCAAATAGCGTGTTTTTATGAAACAATAAGTATCAAACGATTGACACCAGTTTAAGTCCAATTTCAAAGTGAAATTGATTCTAATTACCACCATTGGATTAAATGGTAAAAATATATTCTAATTTCACATCAAAACCAATTCAAAATATAATCTAATAATATAAATAAATTAGATTAAAAAGCAGTTTTGATCATAAAATGCAGTATTTTTCATTATTCATTAAAAAATGAACATTGTCAGAAAAATACCAAAACTTCACACAAAGTAAATTATGATGTCCCAATCATAAATAATAAGTTTATTTTGACAAACATAGTTTATAAAATTTTCAAAATATAGATTCAAAAATGGTTTACCATCAAAAGGCAGTAAAACAATCTTTTAAAAATATTAGTGTATTCCATTCTTAAGATAGGATTTATTTTCATTTTAAGCCTCTAAAACACTATCTAATTCATTAATAGGCATAGATAAAATATCTATTATTCATTACGTACTTGGGATTTTACATAATTCCCCATTCTTAAGCATTACATAATCTTGAATTATGTTAATAATTCACATTGAGTATCTTTTAAGTTTTATAAATTTAGAGAATTATGTCATATCTTATAGATAAAAACTTTAATATTACATGTAGACACTTCTAATCAGTGTCCATTTTTTCGTAAAATAAAAACTCTTTAAAAATGAAACATGTGTAGATCTATGTTTTAAGTAACATGAATTTTCTTTGATCTCATCCTTGATTCTATTACACTTTAATTCCTATGAAAAACATGTCTTTAAACTTGGGATGAGCATAAAAATCTTATTAAGGGATATATAAATAAGGAAAACTATTAGTTTTTAAAACAACATGAAAACCATGAATACATTATCATAAAGAAATACTTTTCAACTTATAGAAGTACCAAAAACAATTCACTAAATATAAGCTCATTTATTACCATTTTTGTAACCAAAAGATTACTATAAAACACCTAAAAAACTTCGCATATCATATAAAGGTAACTTGGGAAATAAACGTTCGTAAATATAATAACCATACAGTATAATTCCACACATATTAGTAAATGTAATAGTCATACAGAAAACATCCATACCCAATTAATTGGAGGTTATAATATAACCACCCATCCTTGGTTTATCACGAAACCACCCGTCATTTGGTTTATCATGTAATAACCTGTCATTGGTTTATCACGTAACCACCAATCAAATTTCCAAGTACCATTATATAATAATAACACATAAAATAGTGAAAATATCAACATTTCATAAATAAAATTTCATTTTCAATCACAAAAAATAATATCAAGATATTAAAATAATGAATCAATTTCAAAAACCATTTTCAATACCAAAACAACCAAAAGGGAATAAGGGATTCTGTTTCATTTTAAAAACATTAGGGCTTATAGGGGAAGACAAATAATAATTATGGTAGCAGAGACGTCATTGTCTCTATAAACGTTAAAAACAATCCTTTTGTCATTTATTAAAATGCTTCATAGATAAACTATTCTCTTTTAATGAAAGTAAAAGTCAAAGGGGTTTATTATACAGCAGCTAAAATAAAGAGGTGTATATTATAAAATTATTCCTCAATGAAAGGATATTGAGATGAAGTCCCATTCAAAAATCATTTTATAAATAAAATAGATAAATTTTGTGTATTCACTATAATTACAAAAAAGTAGTTATAAATACAAGATAGGACATAAAAAGTTATTTCTCACAAAATAATAGCACGCCATATTCATGTAGTAAAAGATCATCCCAAAGAATAGAAATTGGGTTAAGAAGTTCCTTTACCTCGTGTCCAACTTGACTCATTCATTCTTTAATTTATTGAATAATAAACTTATGTTAACTTCTAATTGCTTCAGAACCATGATAAATTTTATTATTCCTTTTATATAACTTATAAATTTTTTATAAAAATTACATAATTATTTTTGTTTATGTCAGATATTTTGTCAATATTCCGTACCTAAGTCAAAAATGACCTTGTTATAATTAAAAATTATCCATGTGGTCAAAAGTCCATTATCTCAAGAATATTATTCATATATATATCATATATATCCAGTATTAATGTATTTATAATTTTCCATAACATTTGGAGATAATAAAATAAATGCACTCTTCATGGAGACGGTCAGTCGTACGTATGCAAGAACACTACTTTCATTTCTATGTTATATTTAAATAAATGAAAACTAAATGATAAATATGTATATTATAATTCCATTATAATATAATATGATATATATGTTACATAATTTCATTAACTTCATACTTCATACGTTCCACGTGTGGCATGAAGGAGTCAAATCACATTGAGGGGGCAGTAGTCCACACTTCCTCAAAATAAATTATCGTGTTTACACATCATGAAAAGCCTAAAGGTATGTTGTAAATAAATATTACATAAGCATAAAGAAAATATAAACATAATATATATCATATATAAATACTGTGCCATTATAATGGCCACCATGAAAGGTCGTAGGGTAAAATCTAACAATCATCATTTTGTGAGGGTGTGGTTTTCCGTACACAGAAATAGTATGCTCGTATCTATTAGATGGAAGGGTGTGTAAGTGTAGTTCTAATAATTCTTTTAA
This sequence comes from Viscum album, assembly GCA_963277665.1. Taxonomy (NCBI): domain Eukaryota; kingdom Viridiplantae; phylum Streptophyta; class Magnoliopsida; order Santalales; family Viscaceae; genus Viscum; species Viscum album. Next base: position 1,089,297,688 of record OY728122.1, read on the forward strand.
AAAATACTATTATACTTAATATACCTGTGTTTTTATAAAATAATGTAATAAATGTAGTTTATGGGGTTGGAGAAGGAATAATAATTGAAAGAATCTTGAGAGAAGACATTACCTCAAATCAGGTAACTCCTTTTGATTTAAGCTAAAATGAATTCTTGAATTTCTTTATGCCCAATGTAATGATTATAGGAGGAATATTGGAATTTTGGGAGCTTATTTGGGTAGAGTTTGTACTATACAAGGGGGATTGAGAGGTGTGATTATGGGTTAGAGGTGGTGGGCTTTTATAAGAGGGAGGAGGGGCACTTAAGGAATATCTTGAAATATTATTTTATTATAAACTAAATTTCAATTATAAAAAGTTCCAAAACTCATTTAATTAAAATATAAGATTAATATTGTTCTTAATTATCTCACCCAATAGTTTTTAAAAAATTCATGGTTTCAAATTTAACCTTATCATTTAGCTTTAACCCTTAGTTAACTTATTTGACTCTTACCATGTCGTTTTTTATATTCATACTATATGGTTAATATAGTTACCATAAAATATCATTTATAATACTATCATATTTGTTCACATGTTTGAAGTTTCTCTAATAATTTAGTATAGATATAGAATCAACCATGAATCTATTCATTTTGTATATGATGATATTTTCATTACTGATGAGAAAGAAACTGATGTAGCTAATGAATTTTCAATGTTTCAAGACACGAGAAAGAAGTAACTATTGCAGTTCAAGTTGATGCTAGATGTAATGACATTGAAGTTCCAATAGGAAATATTGAAGCTAGTGGTGAGTGAACTGATTCAAAGTATGATGACATAATTATAGAATTTGATTTTTTAATAATTATATGATATAGTATCATGTTGAAGTTAAGAAACCTAAACAACATTTACTTTCTAAACAGGATACAGATACACTCATAAAGATAATTTTGAGCCTGTTTGAGTATATGAAAATAATAACCACAGTTCAACCAAATATTATTTTTGAGACATTAGGACAATATATTTTGGATGAATATAGTTTAAATTTTATTGTTGAATCATCAAATCAAGGATCCTTATATCAAAGTGATCTATAAACCATGTAGGAATCCACTTCCCAGAAACTTTATATATTAGTAGTTGGAATTTCATCAAGGTAGTTTGAATTTATATCACATGGTATTTTATATGATTTTCATCAAGATCTAGTTATTTAAATTTTGAGTATTATGATCATTCCCATAACCTTATCCACAACCTGGATCAATATCATAATGATTTCAATAATTTTCTTTAGGTCAATGCTCTATTGATTAAGGATTTGTCTGTGTGCAAAGAAAAGGATGTTAGTTTCTTTTTTACAGACCTTGGGAAAATGGTTGGGTCATTATTTAATTACATTTTCATTTTATAATATAGGATTTAAATTACTAAATAATTAGTTAAAAATTATATATTATTAGATTCTTCAATAGTAGAAGAATCTTGTTTTGTAGAATCGAGGAAAAGTCGTGTTACCACTAAGACAAAAATATTTTGTGGTGGTCGATACTTCTTAGGAAGCCACATTAATTTTTACCCCAACAACCTGTGATGATAGTTTCTATGATTCCTAATTTGAAACATTTAATAAATTGATTATTAATTGTAATGTATATATATATATATATATTAGTTTTTAAAAATTTAACTCATAAATCATGGCATGAATTTACTAATTTTTGGAGTTTAATAAGAGATATATTGTGGAATGGATAGATATGTGTTCTGATGCATTTTTTAATTTCGAGGAAGGAATTCCTTAGGACCCGATATTCTAGGCTGATATCTCTTTATATCTCAAATTTTGAACAACATTATTGATCAATCAATGATTTGTACTAAGGATAATCAGAATCGTTGTACTAAAAATTCAACAAAAACTTCTACTACCTTAAACAGGAATACTTTCACTCCCAAAAACTATTTTTATTTATCCAAAGCTCAAGAACCCTCTACTCAAATCCAATCTATTAGTATAAAAATAGTTTATCAAGATCAACTTGGCATTGGAGGTCGATTTGGATTAGATGCACTGCTGGGAGATTTTTGTGGAGAGAGTGTTGATGACCCTATTCCAACCTTGTCTTTACCCCTGGGACATCTTAAATTATTCATGAAACCACTAACTAATAATTTTACAATTGATTCCAACATGAATAGATTATTTTCTTTAATATTTTTATTATGATTTACTAATGATATTTCATGGTTTCTATATAAAATTTTAATGGTTTATTAATCATTTCTTGAATGTTTAACTCTTAACTATTTACTCATTCTTCTTTCTATATATTTCATTACCATTTTATATATTTACCCTTATATTCTGTAAATGTTTTCTTGTTTTTTTTCATTTCATTTTTTGTTTGGATTTTTCCCTTTTTATTGGAAGTCTATGGAAAATTCTTTTCATATTCATTACCTATTATTCAAACTTTTTACACGTATACATTTGCAATAATTAATTTCTATTTCTTTAAAAGTTTCTTCTTTTAAATATCAAAAAAGGGGGAGAAGGGATCCTAAAAAACAATTATAAGAAACTTCATTAGAAAAGTTACCCTGAATAACTTTTATTTTGATAAAATTTGTTTTTATAAAAAAAAAATTTATGGCCTTTGTGAAAATAAAAAGGCAGATATTAATGGAAAAAATTATATTTTTATGACATATGTTGTGCATTATATGTTTTTATGATTCATAAAATCACTATTTTTCAACTAATGATTTTATCTTAAGTATTTTAGGAATATATTTTTAACTATTCATAAAATAAATAATATCTTTTTTGAATAAAATCAATTAGAATTCATATTACATGGATAATGTGTCAATTACATTTATCCTAAAATAGAAAATATATCCATTATATAAATGGTGAAATTCAGTTATATCAAACTAACTTACCCTCTTTTTAATTTTTGTCATATGCATAAAAATTTTATTACAATGATAACTTAGTACTTGTGATGGAATCTCGATCTGTGACATGGAATTTTATCTTTTAAAAGATCTATATAAAAAGATAAAAATGCTGGAGAAGTGAATTGTCTTATAGAGTAGATGAATTATATTATTCAGAATTCAAAAACAAAAATTTAATCAAAATATAAAATTATTCAACTATATTATCTTATTAAAAGTAACGTCAAAAATTAATTACCACATATATAAAAAGAAAATGATATACATTTTTATGTAAATTCAAGACTACCTTACGAAGTCTGATTATGATGTTTTTATCATATAAATGGAATTAAACAGAATGGTCTAAAAGTTATAGTGATTCAAGCCACATAAATTTAAACATTGTATCACAGACCCCATGTAATATTTTTTTAACAAAAACTACCAGTTCCCTGATCATATATAGTAACTTTGTTGTTGTAGTATCTGAAACATTTCATTCGAGGTAAATCAATTTTGTTTCTCTCTTTTAATCATTAGCTCTGACCGAAAATCTTTTTCATTCAAATATACTATAATATATCAAACATGGTCCACTATTATTCTTTTATAGCATGTTCCCATAATTTTTATCCTTACACATTGTCTTATTTAAAGAGATTATTTTTACCAAAATGTTTACCCAGGGTAATTACAACTACGTAAGACTTTTTAGTGGGATTTAATATCACATAGACTTTGGAAAAATCAATTTGAATCACATATTATGATACCACATAGCCATAACATCCAATTTATAATATGATAAATTAAAAGATAATTTTTTTTCATATAATAAACTAGATTTTTTTAAAATACAGGTCATGAAATATGATATGAATTCTTAATTCATTGTGTAGGATTCCCTTGAATTTTTCCCAACTTCTTTTATAAAAATAATATTGAGGTTAATGCAATATTTTTCTTCATTAAAATTTGAAATTATTAAATAACTGAAATACTCCAAATTTGATTAAATTTTTCAAATAAGTCAAAAATAAATAAAATCAAGAATTATTCCATTAATTTAAAATTTAGAGACAAAATGGTAAAAATATAATGAAATCATAATGAGAATAAAATAATAATTATGGCATGATCACTCCCCCAAACTATATCAACGACATTTCATCAAGTTCACAAAGGTTATAATTAATCCCAATTTAATGAATTAGTTTAATGAAGGTGAACAGAATAGAAATTGGTGTAATTAGAACTTTAATGAGTGGTACATTCATTGACCATTTCTCTTAAGAGCCCTACTTTTCATATCCTTTTAATCATTCCTTGATAATTCATATCTGGACTTTTGATATATTATTTCTCCCTTCATTATAAAATTTCATAATTAAATAAATCTTTCTATCCCATTTTAAAAATTATCCACTTATTGAATTTTCCCTAGCTATTTATTTTGGTTATATCACTTATTATATGTGTATAGTTTTCCAAAAACTAATTCATCCTAGACAAAAAGAACCCCTGATTATATTTTTGAATGTTGGGGTATAGATATAGGGTTAAGTTAGTTTGAAATCATGTTTTTTAACTCTTATTGAATTCATTAATAATATACCTTATTCTCTATTATAAAATGAACATCCCTAGACTAGTTACCATCTACTCCTTTTACTCCAATTCATACAAGATTCTCTGAGGAATTAATTATTTAGAGTGCACAAGTCACCTAAAATTGATTTCAAAAATTCATCTTCCTCTCGTAAAATTTTTTATTCCACTACAACCTATTCTATTAATCTCCATTTTAACTTTTTTATTAATATTTTCCATGGTTTCAATGTGATAAATTTATAGTGAAGAGAATAAAAATTATATTCCAATTTTCATTTTAATTCAAAAACAAAAAACTCACCCAAAAATTATAAGAAAATGATTAACACCCTAAAATGTCCCCTATCTTGTACTTATTATTAATAGAACACAAAATGATTTATAACATGAAATTTTCATTGAAAATTAATAAAATGACAAGTATTGAGGAAGGAAACAAAATATTAGGATTATTCATATGTTGTTGTGTGTAGAGTGATATCATCCACTTGTCCCTTCAGAAATTATTCATAAAAAATATTCAATATCTATCCATCTATCGTGAAATATCTTTGTAAATTTACCCCCATAATTTCTAGAAAAGTTTATAGTAAAATATTCAGAATAACATATGGACCATTAAATTTGGGATGTAACTGACCTTACCTATTCTTTATCCTTGACAAGAAAAAAATCACACAGTCTTTAACTTTTTTGTATCTTCTGATGATGAATTTTTTGTGCGATTTTTCATCCTTTTTTTATAAATTTATGAATACTCGTAAAATTTTGTTCAACTCATCTAAATCTTTCATTTTAAACTTCCTCACCCCTCCCCCTATGTACATGTTCACATGTTTTATGTCCCATAAGGCTCTATGGTTGAGGTATATATATATTTGAACCCATTTTCAAAAGACAATTCTATAAATGGATATTCTTAAAGGTGATTTTAATACATAATTATATTATCATAAATAATCATCCAACATCTGACTCCTTTTTTTATATTTTTTTGTACCATTTTCCCTAAAATCATTTTTATCTCTCATATTGACACCTCTACTTTCCCAGTTTCTTATGGATGGTATGGTGTCAATGTTATGTCAATCTCTATATCTCTTCTCATTAATACCTCCATGATTCAGTTTCATAAATGACTTCATTCATTGATTATGGTGACCTTGGGAACATTGAACCAGATGAAAATATGTAAACTGAAAAAATATATAATAACCTGAGAGTCAATTATTCGGGTATCTATTTTCTTCATCCCATATAAAATCACAGTGATTTTACAATAAAATGTAAAAAAATACAAATTTCATCATAAAAATCCCCACAAAAATATATTTCATAAATATCATAAATATCATAAAATATCTATTTTTGTTATGGAATTTAGCATCTCTCAAAAAAATTTATATAAAAATTCAATTTCCGGAACTTTTTTCAAAACTTCTGTGAATCTCAAAAAATATCAATCTACCCATTATTTGAGAACCAATATTACCTCCACAAGAAAGTGTGAGTAAAAAAGTAAAGATTATATAAAACTCACCCTCAATAATATTTTTTTGAACAACATAGACACAACACATTTTTTATAAGGATTATGGAATTCAACATGTAAGGTACTACTAAATTTGGGGTACTCAAACCCTAACTAGAACCCTATTATGGATGTATAATTATTATCCTAACCTGAATCTAATTAATTAAATATTACACTTTTATACATTAGGTTATTTATTTTATATTATATTCTATTTTAAAAATAAATATTATATATCGGAATGGAACAAGTGTGATATCAGAGATGGACCACCTGGTAGGAAGCGTCACTATTGCAAGGCACTAGCTGTGTGAAGGCTTATAAAGCATCATGTCTCTAATTGATTTTCTAATGTAAAATAGTGTTATTTTTCTCACACATCATAAAATTTATATTGAAAATGAGGCTTTATAATCCCTCACATTTAAAATACCTTTTAATGTGGTGCCTCCTCTGTCATGGGGAGCCTAAAAAACTCATCATCCCAAAATTTGTCCACATATTAAATTAAATAAACCTAAAATCAATATGAAACATAAAAGCTGGTTTGTGTTTCTAGGTATCCTACCAAATATATTTGAACCTTTTCAAATTAATAATTGGGTTGGCTCTATGAAACTCGAAACCTCTATGAAGCTGATCAGGGGATACCAAATCCCAAACATATTGTCTATTAGGGTTAGATAACCAAAAATTGGGTTCCCATTTCTATATCTAGTAATTATACTCTTAAAAAATATATTGAATCCATTTTTTTTGAAATTTAATTTTTATTAATATAGGTTGTAAATTCATAAGTATCAATGGTGTTGAAAATTTCAATGTACTAAGGATACATTAGTGAGACCAAGTAGAGTTGATAACCTGGATGTATATCTTGAAATAGTTTCTCCTCTGGTGTGTTTACCACCGATTCATGTGGAATTAGGATCAATTTATAGGATAAAATGATCTCACATCCATTTATATATTTCATTTTTATATCAAACATTTATATTTAATGAATCTATCTCAATCACTGGGGTTTCACATATGCTTTCTTTAACATATATCACAAAACTTTATGGCCTGAATTAATAGACAAATTAATTCCTATAAGATATGATAGGAACTTATCAAGACCAAAGATAATGTAAAGAATATTTCTCTTCATTGGATTTATTTTTTTTACTTGATTTGAAACCAATGTCCTCGTGGTATATGAAATCACTCGTTGTCTCCTCTCCTTATTTTTCAAAAAACTGCTCTAACTACATATTTCAAAGTACCACATAATATCTCAAATGTTAACTACAAGTTTAATAGGTAAATAATTTTGTGTGTTTTGAGTATGCTATTTTTTTCAATAAATTCTATCTCACGTGAGTTATTGAGAATAAATCCATTATTTTTTTTGAAGAATGAGGAAAATAGAAAACTTAATATTATTAAAATAAAAATTGTACTTCATTTATAATCCCACATGACCCAAGAATGTTCTAATATATTATAAAAAAGTATTTTATGGTAAAAGGGTGATTATTAAAATTTTATTTTTATCCACTTCAATTCCTTTTTTCAAAAATCATGTGGACTAAAACAATCCCATTTTAAAATATAAAATTATATATTTCATCATTTAAAACAATATTCATTTAAATTACCTTTTTTAAACCCTTTTTTAAGTTTGAGTAAAAAATATAAAATATGGTTCCAAAAATAATAAATTCATCAAGGAATACCTCCATAAAGTCCTCAGTCAAGTTGAAGAATATACTTACCACGCATTAGGGGAATGTACGTAGTGTGTTTCACAACCTAAAGGGTCTCTTATGATATGTGAACATACAATATGTATATGTGAAAGTAATTTTTTATGAATCCTCTAATGTGATGGGAAGAATATGATTAATAGAAAACCCACCAAATAAATAATAATATGTATTTCCAACTAATTGTTCAATCAATTGATCAATAAAGGGAATGGGGGAAACTGTTATTTTTTAGGTTGGGTAGTTTAATTTTCCATAGCCAATGAATAAACTCCAACTATTTTAAATCTAATCTTGAATATTTTTATTTTTATCATTTTCAATGTGTGTGAGTCTATATTTCCTTGGGACATGTTGGATGGGATTGAAACATGGTGATTGAAAAATGTGATATATTAGTCTATCTGGAAAAAAATTACAATTATTTTTTATAACATTGTGAAATGTATGGTTATTTCTTCTTTAGGGTTTTCTCATCAGTTTAGATTCGTTATCTAATATAATTTGGGGAATATAATTTTTTTAAATATTTTAGGTACATCAATAGGTTCTTATATAATTTCCTTCATATTGTGTTTCAAGATGATCAAAATTTCTATTTCTGGTTTTTGTATAATATTTTTTCTTATGATCACCACAAACTAATTTCCAACCATTATATGAGAATATTTTATGTTTTATGTATTTGGTTTCAATTCCAATAATGAGGGATTTATTTCTTATGGTTTCATCATAGGTTCACCCATTTGTGCTACTTTCACTCAGGGAATAAAAAAACATGCTTCTTTATAACCTTTACAAAATAATTTAAAATCAATATTAAAATCCATGAAAAATCACCATCACTTCTGAGTATTTTTTTATAAAATTATTTCAAAAACACTTTTATTTCCTTATAAATAATTTTAAGACATGATTTAAGTTTAAAATTTTTAAAATATGATTCTATTACTAGTCTTCCCCAATTGAAAAAGATTAGGATAAATGTTTAATTTCATGATTAGTGTGTTCTTTAGGGGTAAATTTAATTGAATTTCAAATATTAATGTGAAAAAAACCAGACCAAATTCAATTTAAATTGTTTCTTAATGCACATTGATCATTATTTTTTTATTTTTTAGAAAATTTAATCCAATAATGATTGGTGAATGAGTATTTCCTCATTCATCTTCTTTGTTTTGGATATAAATGTCCCCTAAAAAATCATGCCTTTCAAATTAAACAAGACATCCTCCAAAACTCCAATTGTGTATGTTGTTGCTAGGTTATACAATTGAACCACTACTCTTATATGCTAGATATCATCATTATACAAGGAAGAGTAAATTTTTTGAGACATAAAAATTAAAGAATACTAAATATCACATAATAAATTTCATAAAATTGAATTTCTAGTACTATATGGTATTATGAAAGTACAAGGGTATTATATCATTTTGGGAAGATGTGTATGTATTTAGGTTGAAACATTTCTTCCTAAACATGCTCCCTTCTTTACATGAAGACTTTTCCTCTTGGTATAATGTTATTCGGAAAATTATGTATAACTAGGAATTTGATTACATTATTTCAAATTCGTAATATAGATCTCTATATTCTTCAATTTATCAAGAACATATTTTTTTCAATTGATCCTCATATACCTTTATAAGTTGGATCATACATTATTGAAATAGTAGTAGTAGATAAGGATTTTTTTTTCATATAGTACATTACCACCTCATCAATTTATAACTTATTTATTTAAGTTATTCCTTTCTATATGTAAGGTCCGAGTTATGGGTGCCGCCCAATGGTGCCCCATGCCCAGTTTTTTACATGGACTCAAGAAAATTTCCATAATCTCCAGAGGCTACCAACTAGAAGTGAGGACCTTGGGTGTGATAGTGGGCAAACCATGCCCTCATTGGTGGAGTAAATCAGTGCAAGTAAATAGATAACAATATCCGAAGTAGTAATAATGCCATACAACAGTAAAAAGTTGAATAATGAAAGTAAATAAACAATTGTAGCATAAATATATATATATATATATATATATCAATAATGATGAATGATACATGTATCTAGGAATGAATCCAGAAAAGTCACAATGTCAGAATACATTACTAAACCAATTTATAAAGAAAACAAATAATCTTAAACAGCTTTGCAAGCCTCAACTTGGCCATTTTCTCTCTGACTCAATAGAAATCAAGTACATGAATTAGAAGGGTTCTTTCCCTTATCTAGAACTGCAATAATATAATTTTTTTGGTCCCAAAAGCATGACCCATATAGATTGTCAGAAAAATCCCAGTAGTCAACCTCTCCAAGATTTTTGCCTAATAGTTAGTGAATATATATGAAAAGAAATAAGAAAAAAGAAGCAATAAACAAGAAAGCAGTCAAAACTAAACAATGACACAGTTTCAATTAAATCCATTTTAATTTATTATTTAATAAAACAAAAATCATAAGTAACCCTATGATAAGTAATCAAAGCCTAACCCCTATGGTACAACTAATCAAACACAAGAAACCCTCTGCGAAGTACTCACAGTCTAAGCCCTCTAGTTCAATTTTAGAAAAAGACTCTCCGAGGAAGAACTCATCGTCAATTACCCTTATGGTCTCGTATCAGTAACTATAGACTCTATGGGGAAGAAATAAAATCACAATTCCCCCTATGGTATCTCAATGAGGAACTACAGACACTCTATTGGAGAACAAAGTACATCCCCCTTTGGTCTGGAAACATAAAATGTAAACATACACTTTAGAGAATCCCTCAGTGTCTATTCTCCATATGGCCTACTACACCAGGTTACCATATCCCTATGTAAGTCAGTTGTGCACAATGATATATGCAATCTAATGTAAACCTCAATAACTACTTGGATAAACAATCTACGACATCTCATTGCATGTCAGATAAAAACACTCCACCCAAACAATACTAGGCATGGAAAACAAAGCATCCTAATAGGCAAAGCTATAACAAATGATCAATATAAAGAAAACATGGAAACCCATTCATACCAAGGTAAATAACCCTATTTACAATCATAAATCCTCTACTCAAGAACACAAGGCATAGTAGGTAATAACATGGCAAATAACCATAAACACACAATACCCCGAATAAGGGTATTGGGAAATTTTGCACATATAACTCAAAGACTATCAATGGAAAGGCAGAAAACACATACCTCAGCATTGTACGATCGATATAGTTGAATCTAATCCTTTGATTTGACCTAGAACACTGTAGATCTACAAAAACGTCTAAAATGTTCAACCATAATATCCCACAAAAGAAGATAAATCAGGAATTGGGCTCTAGAAGAAGGAAGAGCTTACTGTGGTGATTCCAGTGTAATCGACGACAGTCGATTCAAAGAAAAAATGGTGATTTGGGGGGATCAAAGATGAATCATTGGCTATAGATGCTTCTGGATGAGACGAGTAGAGATGAAGATAAATTTGTGAATGGGACGCAACCTCGGCCCATTTAATGAAATAAAAATAAAAGTAAACGGTGTGTTTTTTAAATGTACATGGAGTTTACATGCCTTAACCGACCTCCACTTTAGGAGGTATCTAGGTCACCCCACATGGTCATGTACATGCCCGTTACACGGTTATTACATGCTCACCCGCATCAACCAGGTACATAGTGTTTACTTATATGTACATGGCGTGTACTCCTAAAATTTCTAGAAACTCCACTTTTCTTCAAAATCAACCAAAATAGAAAGACATACCTAAAACGATGATTTAATTCCTTACAAACATCCCCCCTTAAAAAAATTCGTCCCAAAATTTTCCTACCAAGGTGGTATAGAAGAAGAATCCTTGAATAGCTCTGGAAACTACAATCGTACATCAGCCTCCCTCTCCCAAGTCTCATTATGTGCTAGCATGTGCTACTATAGCACCCAAACTTGAGGAACAGACCGACCATGGATAACCTTCGTACTATGATAAACAATCTGAGTAGGATGCTACTCGAACAATGCGTCCACCTCCAACTCAACCTCCTTCAGTTGAAAGACATGATATGAGTTTGATAAGTAAAGTCATATTTACATAACGTGGAAGATGTCATGCATATCTCGGTACCTCTGAGGTGATAGCAACTGATAGGCAACCATCCTGACTCTCTTCAAAATCTCAAATGTTCTAAAATATATCATTGAAAGCTTACCCTATCTCCTAATCCTTCTGTGTCCCAAACTCAATGTGACACGCAAGAAAACCTTATCTCCAACCTCGAACTCCAGAGGATGTCTCCGTCGATCAGCATAAGACTTCTGTCGTGACTGTGCAGTATCCATCCTCTTCCGAATCAACTCTATTTGATTTGTGGTCTCCTGAACAAGACGAGGTCCCAACATAGCTTCCTCTCACGCCTCCAGCAAAAATAGGGTTGGTCGTCATGGCCTACCATACAAAGCCTCATAAATATCCATTTGAATAGTTTCTTAAAAATTATTATTGTAGGAAAACTAAAAAAGAGGTATGTGCATCACCCAAGAAACTCCAAAATCTTGGACGCATGCTCGAAGGATTTCCTCCAGCAACTAAATAGTACGCTCAAACTAGACATCTTTCTAGGGGTGGTAGGATATACTCACAAGTACCTATGTACCCAAAGCCCTCTGTAGTCCTTGCCAGACCAGCGAAGTAAAAAGGGCATCCCTATTTGAAACAATGGAGTGAGGAACTCCATGTAAATGTATAATATCTTGAATTTACAACCTTCTCATCTAATCAACACTGAAGGTCCCCTTGATCGACAAGAAGTGAGAAACCTTCGTGAGTCTGTTAATGACAACCCAAACTGCATCATTCCCTCAAGGCGACCTCAGCAAACCTATCACGAAGTCCATCATGACAAAATTCCACTTCCACTCGGGAATGAGTAATTGATGCAAAAGACCTACTGGTCGCTGATGCTCTACCTTCACCTGCTAAAATGTGTAACACCTCATCACAAAACTAGCGATATCTCTCTTCATACCTGGCCACCAATACTGACAGTGCAGATCTTGATACATCTTGGTGACACCAGGATGAACTGCCAAAACTGATGAGGGAAAGTCCTACATCAGCTCCTCACATATGTCTGCTGAAACCCATACGTTTCCAGGATAACACAAATCTCATCCCCACCTATGGTCCATTCAGGAATAGGGTCCCCTCCTGACACACTTTCCCATAGGACTAGGCCTTCATAATTTGATAGATGCCTCATTCGCACTCGTTCAAGAACAGTAGAGGTAACAGCTATATAAGAAATAAATGCGTGTCCATGTCATTCGTGCACCTCCAAATGCATCTCAAAGAACCTATCCATAAGCTTCCACTCATTGTCGGCATCCTGAACTACCTGTATTTGAGTTCTCCTACTCAAAGGATCTGCCACGGCGTTGCCTTTCCCTAGTGTGTAGGCATGCTCAAAGTCAATGGACTAAAGGTACCCAACACACCTTCTCTCTCTCAGATTCAGATAGTGCTAAGTAAAGATATACATGAGAGATTAATGGTTTGAGAAAACCACAAAATTCTCTCCCAACAGGTAATGTCTCCAGTAGCGTATGGCATGAATAATTGCAGCCAACTCGAGATCGTGTGTGGGGTAATTTCTCTCATGTGGTCTCATCTGTCGAAACATGTACGCAACGACTCCTTCCATATGCATAAGAATTGTTGCCATCCCGATACCTGATGCATCACAGTACAAAGTATATCTCTTTCCCAGCTCTAGAAATATTAGTATTGGTGCTGAAGTCAACCTTTTTTTCATCTCCAAAAGCGCAGATTTACAAGAATTTGAGCACAGGTATTTCACACCCTTCTTAATTAGGCATGTCAATGCCACTACTAAGCATGCTAAGTTCTGTATGAAATGTATGTAGTAACCACCCATCCCTTGAAAACTCTATACCTCAAAGAAGTTATTTGGCTACTCCCAAGAAACTACTACTCTCACTTTCTCTGGGTCTACTGATACTCCTATCTCTGAGATAACGTGACCTAATAAGTGAATTTGGTCCATCCAAACGTGGCATTTTGAGAGCTCAACATATAAATGATGCTCTCTCAATGTACTCAGAACGATCTCAAGATGTGTGGCATGGTTGTGTCGATTGTGAGAGTACACCAAGATATCATCCACGAAACCAACCATGAAAGAATCCATGTATGGATAGAAAACGTGGTTCATCAGTGCCATGAAATCTTTAGGCTCATTCGTGAGATCGAACGGCATAGCCACATAATCGTATAGACCATACCTGTTCTAAAAGGCTAAAAGAGGTATATTAGATGGTATAACGTGCAATTGATGGTAACCAGATCTCAAGTCAATCTTCAAGAACACCCAGGCTCCTTGAAGCTGATCAAAGATATCAATAATTCTCGGTAAGGGATATCGGTTCTTGACCGTCAACTTGTTCAACTTCCGATAATCCATAAAAATTCTAAGGGTATCATCTGCCTTCTTTACAAAAATTACAGGCGAACCCCAAGGAGAAGTACTAGGTCAGATGAAACCCTTTGCCTATAACTCCTCCAACTACTTCTTGATCTCCTGTAACTCTTGTGTAGTCATTCTATAAAGAGGAATGGACATCGGTGCCACTCTCACTTCAAGAAAAAGGCTTTTTGTGACGGAATATCCCGTCCCAAATAGTCTTTCCAAGAGGTTATTTGCAACCTGGTTAACAACCCGTTAGAAATAACTGATTATTTACGACGGGATTTCATGTCCCGTCGCAAAAGGTTTGGCACGGGTAGCGCGCCAAACCGTGCGAAGGTTATTTGCGAAGCCGTCTACATCAATAGTAAATCAAGTTTAAAGTTATTTATGTTTTATTTAATTTATCATTTATTTCAATTTTTTATGTTATTTTTTATTATTGATGATTAGTTGTAATTAAATTGAATTTAAATTTTTTTGTCATGACTATTTATTTATACCAATAAATTGAAATGTTTTGTATTAATTTTTAATAATTAGTAGTTGTTAGTAATTATTAACGAGAATTAGTAATGTATATAATTAATTTGTAGTAATTAATAATAATTGGTAATAAATACTAATAAATACTAATAATTAGCAAAAATTATTAATAATTATTAATAAAAAGTAAAAAATAGTAATAATGAGTAATAAATAGTAATAAATTATAATAATTAGTAATAAATTGTAATAATTAGTAATTAATTGTAATAATCAGTAATAATTTGTAATAATTAGTAATAAATTGTAATAATTAGTAATAAATTGAAATAAATTGTAATAAATTGTTATAAATTATATTAATTAGTAATAATTAATAATAAATTTTAATAAATTGTATTAATTAGTAATAAATTGTAATTATTAGTAATAAATTGTAGTAATTAGTAATAAATTGTAATAATTAGTAATAAATTTTAATAATTAGTAATAAAATGTAATAATTAGTAATAAACATTAATAATTATTAATAAATTGTAATAATTACTTATAAATTGTAATAATTACAAATAAATTATAATAATTAGTAATAATTAGTAATATTTATTAATAAGTACAAATAATTAGTAATAATTCCTAATATTTAGTAATATTTATTTATAAATACTAATAATTAGTAATAATTAGTAATAATTAGTAATAAATAGTAATAAAAAGTAATAATTAGTAATAATTAGTAATAATTAGTATTAATTAGTAATCATTAGTAATAATTAGTAATAAGTAGTAATAACTAGTAATAATTAGTAATAATTAGTAATAATTTGTAATAATTAGTAATAATTAGTAATAATTATTAATAAATTGTAATAATTGTTAATAATTAGAAATAATTATTAATAAATTTTAATAATTATGAATAATAAGCAATAAATAGGAAAAAATAGGAATAATTTTCAATAAATAGAAATAATTAGGATTAAATTGTAATAATTAGTAATAAATTGTAATAATTAGTAATAAATTGTAATAATTAGTAATAAATTGTAATAATTAGTAATAAATTGTAATAATTAGTAATAAATTGTAATAATTAGTAATAAATTGTAATAAATTGTATTAATTAGTAATAAATGGTTAGAATTAGTAATAAATTTTAATAATTTGTAATAAATTTTAATAATTAGTAATAAATTGTAATAAATGGTTAGAATTAGTAATAAATTGTATTAATTAGCAATAAATTATTATAATTAGTAATAAATTGTAATAATTAGTAATAAATTGTAATAATCAGTAATAAATTGTAATACTTGCTAATAATTACGAATAAATACTAATAATTAGGAATACTAATCAATAATTAGAAATAATTAGCAATAAATAGAAATAAATAAGAATAATTAGTAATAAATAAGAATAAATAGTAATAATTAGTAATAATTAGTAATAATTAGTAATAAATATGATTAAATAGGAATAAATAGTAATAAACAGTAACAATTAGTAATAAATTGTAATAGTTTGTAATAAATAGAAATAGTTAGTAATAAATAGTAATAGTTAGTAATAAATAGTAATAGTTCGTAATAAATAGTAATAGTTAGTAATAAATAGTAATAGTTAGTAATAAATAGGAATAGTTAGTTATAAATAGGAATAGTTAGTAATAAATAGTAATAGTTAGTAATAAATCATAATAGTTTGTAATAAATAGGAATATTTAGTAATAAATAGGAATAGTTAGTAATAAATAAGAATAGTTAGTAATAAATAATAATACTTAGTAATAAATAGGAATAATTTGTAATAAATAATAATAATTAGTTAGGAAAAGTTAGGAACAGTAAGAAAGAGATTTTAATTAATTTTAATACATTTTAAGAAATTGACACAATTTCCAGTGGATTGACGTCACTAATTTGTCTCGATGACATTTCTCTTTTCAACTCTCACTAAATCAAAACATTATGAAAAATGTGTTGCTACATAGGCATATTCAGTCTCGTATGCACAAGATTGGATATGCATTTGTAGGATGAAATTTTTATAATGTTTTCAGGTAGTGACAGTTGGAAGAAGATGATTCATCGACGAAAAGGGGGCTCATTTGTCCGATGGCTCATTTAATTGCATCTTTCTCACACTGAAATAAAAAGGAAGAATCTGGTCAGAGATACGCATATTAATTCTCATGCCAAAGAGTAGTTGTCGATCCACTGAAAATTGTGTCACCCTTAAATAATGATATTTATTAAGAAGTAGTGGTAATTAGTAATATTTTTTTTCAGATAGTGTTTTTATAATTTTTAATTATTCAAAAATTGTAATGATTTTATATTTTGTAGAAAAATATTGATCAAGGAAGTCGACATCAGTCATTATTAGATAGTCGCGCTTGGATAAATTAGTATTGAAATCCGAATGGTTTTGGTTTAAATTATTTATATATTGAGAGTGTTGAAGCTTTCTTAGTATTTTCATCATTGAAACTAGAATATGCTTCAGAAGGAACAATTAAGTGTCCTTGTAAAAAATGTGCTCTCAGTGTAACACCCCGACCCCAGTTACCTAGAGTTGGTGCATTATTACATAACATTGGCTTGATCACAAGAAAGTTCAAATCTCGATAGACCGATTGGTTTAGTAGCCTTGGAAACACTAGATATATTCATAAATATTTACATTACATTATAAAGTGAAAAACTACTACAACAACATACTGTCTCCATAGTCCATACAAATATCCCCTCATAATATCCCTATAGGTCATTCATAATTTACTTCTTCACATCCTGGGAAAAATAAAATATAGAAAAGGGGTGAGCTCAAATGCCCAGTAAGGATAACAATATAGCGGAAACTTTCATAAATAAGAATAAACATTTAAGGCAGTGTATAACTAAAACAAAAGCCTTTTAAACATGAACTTCAACATAGTATGGAAAAAATAAAATGAAATAATTCCATTTACTTATTCACATAGATATTCTACTAATCGAATAATCACATGAAATATCAATAACCACTTTAATAATGATGGAATGCATAATGCCAGACTATCATAACCACATAGCCAAGGCCTCGTGCCAAGACTACAAATAATATTTTTCAAGGCCTTGTGACAAGACACTAGATTGTCTCATGAGACATACCGATGCATCGAGGAGCTATAACGGGATCCACCCGTCACATATTAAGTCCAATGCATTCCCATATGAAATGTTTTAAACATAACATAAATATTCGTATTAAAACTAGCATATAAAATTCCAATACATTCACCATAAACCATGAATGGTATAAAAATAGCACATCCATAGTCAAACATATCCCAAAACCTTCAATACAATATATAAGTTTTGTATCATAATAAATCAACTTCAAATAAGCATAAAATCAATCAAAGGATGTTGACATATATGAAATCAAAACACTTTTTAGAGAAATATTTTTTTCTATTTTGAAATCATTTAAGAGTCATATATTTATAAAATAAAACATTTTATTTGAAAATATTCTTATAATCCTTTTAGGGAAGGGTCGATGATTTTATAACGCAGAAAATAGCCGCACCCGCCATATAAGATAAAAAAAAATTCTTACCTTAATTCTATCGAAAAGGTTAAAAAGAACCTTGTTTGGAAAACGATGGAAATATTCCTTTATAAACCTCTTATAAAAATTCAAACAAGGGTATAAATAACTTTAACCCATATTCTTTTAAATAGTTAAAATGTTTTGAAATAGATTTTTAAGAAACATGGATGTGGATGATAAAGAGATCCTAGTAGATTATTACGTATAAACAACCTCGGATAATGAAGAGATTGTGAAATAACCCTTAACTTGTACTTTTCCTTGGTTGGGGTAGGTTAACCTCCTGTATAATGGTGAAATCATTGTTATTAAATTATAAAATAATCATATACATTAATATGATATCATATATGATCTTTTAACATTGATTTGTTAATAATATTTTAGTATTATCGTTGTTCTGGGTGTTAACTTACTCATTTTATTTTATATGTATTGTTACGTAAGTCGTGTTTGTCATGGATAGGATTTATCTTAATCATATACAGAATGATATCAAGTCCTTAGATACTATTATTAATCATCAAATGATAATTAGACTTAAATGGATACGATGTAGAATGAATCTCATCGCGTTCATGGAGATGGTAGTCCGTACGTACACACGAGCGACAATATCATTATTTTGATATTAAAATAATATATCATTGGATGTTATATCATATATACTTAACTATTATCATGTTATATTTATTATTTAAATGAATTATAAATCATTATTATACCCATCCAAAATAATAATTTATTGAATAACAATTACACCACGACGTTGAGACGGTAAGCCGTACGTACGCACGTATGATGAAATGTTATTCAAAGGATGGATAGAATACTGAATATGTTTGTACCATATTTAAACTAACATCATTGTATATATAAGATACTGGAGTTATTATTTTATAATGGTAATAACAAAGGAAGAAGAAGTGGAAGAAGAAAGGAACTTGGAAAAAGGGTGGTGAAATCATTCCCTCTTCTTCGAGTTCTTCCTTTTGATTTGATCAAAAGGGCTCATAGGTTGGCTTTCTGACTAATGTAAGGCCTCTAGGATGAAGTGAGGGAAGTTGAGAGAGTATGTGGGCAGAGTTTGGCCGAACCAAAAGGCTTTGACGGTGTGAGTTAATAAGAAGGGAGAGTGCCCTTTTATAAGAGGGGTGAGGGGCACCTTTGGAAAAGCTAGAAATATTATTTTATAATAAATTCGTATTCGGTTTCTAATGGCTAAAAAGTGTATTATTTAAATTTTAATGTGGGTATATGTCTCAAACCACTCAAAAAATAGAATTTAGACAGGTTTGGTTCATTATACTAACCTTATCTTTAAGTATTAATTCTTAGTTAATTAGTTTCACTTTTACAATGTCTCTTTGTATTTTTATATTATATGGTTACTAACCTTACTATATACATCCAAGAGACCCCCAAGTGGTCCATTAATCAAACAAATATCATTATATAAGTCTCCCGTCCGAACCTTATGTTTTTTGGAATTTAATATCAATTAATAATATAATATTTTTGTTTAAAAACGCTTTTTTGTCAATTTTGACACTATTCAATAATTTATTTTTTTAAAAATCATAACAGAATTATTACTTAGAAAAAAGTTAATTAAATCATTTCTAACATGTCATGTTAGCCAAGAAAATTAGTGTAATTCAGAAAAAGTCTCAAATTATATTTATTTGGGTATTTACAATATCAAACATTTTTATTTTTCACTATTATGGTAATTACTGCATCACCATTGTGTCATATATAAATTAAATTATTTAATGTCAAAAATTATAAATAAAATACCATTATGTAGGAAATCGTTTTAGATTTCTAATTAATATTTATTGTCGAAAATCCAACATATTTAACCCTATGTAAAAATTGTGTTTCTAAAAGATATATGCTTGTGTCATTTTTGTATTCATTTTTACTTAATTAAAAATAAAGTGTCCCTATCACTTACAAGTGGCACCATGGGGTCCCAAAATCGACCCAAAGATTCCCATGGTCGAACATGTATCAACCAATAAGGTTAGGACACGTTTTAGCGTAATGTTTTATTATTATAATATTATTTTTTAAGCCTTATTTACCAGATTTACCCTTTAACCAAGGTAAATAAAATATTTACTGATGTAATTATTCAAAATGATTAAAAATAAAAGTTATTTATTTACACAATTTGAACATCCTGATTCCAAATATGGATTCCATTTTTCCAAATTCAAAACACAGAAGTGGCAGAAATTAATTTAAAATTAATTCCCGCTGACAAAACAAAAAGAGTGTTTTTAAGATATAATAACTATCAAAAGATTGATACTTGTTTATGTTCGGTTTAATTGTGAAATTATGTCCAATGACCAAAATAGTATTAAATGGTAAACCTACATTCTAAATATACTTTAAAACCACTCAAATTCATAATTTATCACTATTAATTATTTTGATTAAAAAATTTGTTTTTAATTAAAATTTAATAATTTTCACTATTCATCAAAATATTAAAGTTATCTGAAAAGTACCAAAATTTCACATTAGGCTAAATTCGATACTCCAAATCCAAAAATGAAGTCCATTTTGAGAGATAAAATTTCAAAAAGTAGGAATTACTATTCATAACGGCTAGTTTGAATGGTTGTGGTGTGTGTTAGAACTCGATGTTGCGTACAACACACGCTATTGCATTATTCAAAGAGAAGCGTACTGTAGAAGCTTGGGGTGTTACATTCTCCCTTCCTTCAAATAATTTCATCCTCGAAATTTCTAGAATACTACCACATGAAAATACTTGGTTGGTTCCTCATCATAAGTTCCTCGGGTTCCCACGTTGCCTCTTCCATCTTATGGTTTCTCCACAAAACTTTTATCAGACGCGTCGTCCGGTATCTCTGTACTTGTTCTCTCATATCAAAAATCCTGACGGTCTCTTCGAAATAAGACAGATCAGGTTCCAGTACTAATTCCTCATAGGTGAGTACATGCACTGGGTCAGGCATGTATTTCATCAATAGGGATATGTGCAACACATCGTGAACTTTGGAGAGACTTGGCGGCACTGACAATCGGTAAGCTACATCCCCAATTCATTCTAGAATTTTGAAAGATCTGATGTACCTGGGACTCAATTTACCATCCTTACCAAAACGTATGACTCCCTTCCATGGATATACCTTCAGGAAAACATGATCATTGACTTGAAATTCCAAATCCTTCCTTCGATTATCGGCATATATCTTCTTCCTACTTTGAGCTGCTTTGATGTGATTTTGGATTACCTTCACCTTTTCCATTGTTTCCTCCACTAGTTCTGGACCTACAAGTTTTCTTTCACCAACGTCATCCAAACAGTTTGGTGTGAGACATCTCTTTCCATATAATGCTTCACATGGTGCCATCTAAATACTCGAATGGATGATATTGTTATAGGAAAATTCTAACAGAGGTAAATATTGATCCCACATACCCTGAAAGTCAAGTGAGCAGGATCTCAACATGTCTTATATGGTTTGAATAGTTCATTCTGATTGTCCATCTGTTTGAGGGTGGTAGGCAGTGCTCAAATAAAGTTCAGTATCCATGGATTTCTGAAGATTTTTCCAGAATCTTGAAGTAAAACGGGGATCACGACCTGAAACAATCGATAGGGGTACTCCATGAAGTCTCACAACTTCATTAATATATAGTCTTGGTAGATGTTCCTTGGGTAGATCTTCTCTTATAGCAAGAAAATGTGCTGACTTGGTAAGACGATCAACAACGACCCATATTGCATCGTTCCTTCTACGATTCTTTGGTAGCCCCATGAAAAATTCCATTGTAATATTGTCCAATTTATACTCCGGTATGGGAAGAGGTTGCAAGACTCCTCCAGGCTGTTGCCTTCCAGCTTTCACTTGTTGACAAACCATACATATTGACACAAAATCTGCAATCTTCCTCTTCATGTTGTCCCACCAAAAATGTTCCTTCAAATCTCTATACATTTTGGTGCTCCCAGGGTGTATAGAGAAATTGGAACTATGAGCATCATCCAGTAATTCCCTTTTTAGATCAGGTATATCAGGAACACAAAGTCTCTTCCCGAATTTCAAAATTCCATCTTCATACACAAAGTCTCTCAATCTCCCATCATTCACAGCTTTAATCTTCTTTTGAAATTCTTCATCATTGGTCTGAGAACTCTTAATCCTTTCTAGTAAAGATGGTTTGGCAACCATTTGAAAAAGCATTAATGTTTCACCTTCCCTGGTTATTCCCATGTCCATCTTCACTAGATCCATGAAAATTGGATCCCTTTCAATTCTCATATTGTTCAAAACTCCATGGTCTTTTCTTCTCAAAGCATCTGCCACCTTGTTTGCCTTCCCCGGGTGGTAGTGTATCGTGAAATCATAATCCTTGAGTAATTCAAGCCATCTCCTTTGCCTCATGTTGAGTTATTTTTGTGAGAGAATATACTTCAAACTCTAGTGATCAGTATAAATCTCACATTTTTCACCAGAGGTAGTGACTCCATATCTTCAAATCAAAGATCACAGCTGCTAACTCGAGATCATGTGTAGGATAGTTTTGCTCATGAATTTTCAACTGTCATTATGCATAGGCAATAACCCTATCATTCTGCATAAGGACACAACCAAGTCCTTTCATCGATGCATCACTATAAATAACGAACCCATCACTCCCCGATGGTAGAGTCAATATAGGATCATTGACTAATCTTCTCTTCAGTTATTCGAAACATTCTTCACACTCTTTCGTCCAAACAAATTTAACCCCTTTACATGTGAGCTTCGTTAATGGGTTAGCCAATCGGGAAAAATTCTGGATGAAATGTCGAAAATAACCTTCCAAACCAATAAAACTACGTACCTTAGTTATACTCGTAGGTGCTCGCCATTCTTATATTGCCTTGGTCTTAGAAGCATCAACAGAGATTCCATCTTTAGAGACAATATGACCAAGAAAAGAAATCTCCGGAAGCCAGAATTCACACTTTCTAAACTTCCCATATAATTCATGTCTTCTAAGAGTCTTCAAGATAATGCGCAAGTGATTTTCATGATCTTCGTAGCTTTTGGAGTATACCAAGATATCATTAATAAATACCACCAAAAATTCATCGAGATACTCATTGAAAACACTATTCAACAGATCCATGAATACAGAGGGTGCATTAGTCAATCCAAAAGGCATTACTGTAAACTCGTAATGCCCGTTCCTGGTTCGAAATGATGTCTTGGGAATGTCTTCCTTCTTCCAACACAACTGATGGTATCCAGATCGAAGGTCAATCTTTGAAAATTATTGTTCTCCATGCATTTGGTCAAATAAATCATCAATGAGAGGTAGGGGATACTTTTTCTTTATTGTTATAGCATTGATCTCCCTATAGTCGATACATAACCTCATAGATCCATCTTTCTTTTTAACAAAAAGAACAGGGGCTCCCCATGAAGAAACACTAGGGCGAATAAATCCCTTATTACTCAATTCCTCTAGTTGTTTCTTTAGTTCAACTAATTCTACAGTGGCCATTCTATAAGGGGTCTTCGATATAGGCCTTGATCTAGGAATTAAATTAATGGAAAACTCAACTTCTCGTTCTAGAGGATGTCCAGGTAAATCATCCGAAAATACATCTACATATTCTTTCAAAATAGGTACATCCTCTATTTTAACAATCCTTTCCTCACCCACATTCATTTCTTTCTCTTCCTCCCCAATAATCAAATTTAGTTGAGCTACTGGGGGTGGATCTAAATATGAATTAGGTGGTGACGATTCTTCTCTAAAGATAAGGTGTTCCTTATCATCATCATTAAAAATCATAACCTCCTTCTTCTTACAATAAATATTCGCATCATAGTCTGAAATCCAATCCATACCGAGGATTATATCAAACTCAATCATATGTATGATGATGATATTAGAAGATAAAGAACATTTATGTGTTCTAATGGGGACTGACTCACAAAACATTGTTGCAATGATACTTCCCTTAAGAGTTTTAACTGAAAATTCCCTTGTTAAATAAAATTGGAAATATCTAATTTTCTTAGCAAACTGGGAAGATATGAAACAATGCAATGATCCAGAATCAAATAATTCATTTTCTAAACTTGAGGAAACCATTAAATTACCTGCCACCACGGCTTTCAGAGCTTCTACCTCATCAGTAGTGATAGCAAAATCTTGGCCCTGATCCCTTGGACTTTTCTGAAGTAAGTTCCCCTGACGATTAGGAAATTCATTTGAATAATGTCCCATCTCCTAGAAATTGTAGCACTAAACATTGGTAGCTTCCTTCTTCCCTTTGCAATCACGAGCTTGGTGGCCTTTTTCACCACACTTTTAACAGACACCCATTCCCTTCAAGCAAGTACCGGGGTGTTTCTTCCCATATTTACCACAGGATGGATATTCAACCTTTCCCTTATTCCCCTTATTTCCATTCCTAGATTGATCAGTAGATCTCTTCTTCTCTTGCTTTTCTTTAATGTCAAAAGACTTAGAGAATTCCTTTTCAGTCTTGATAGCACATGAGACAATGTCTTCGTACGATGAAAAGGATTGTGAGACTAATGCTCGACGGAGAAATGGTTTTAACCCATCAAAGAAACGATCAATATTACTTCTTTGGTTATGTATATAATCTCCATCATACCTTTCTAACCTTGTAAAGTTAGCCTCATACTTTGCGACATTCTCATCCTCCTTTTGTCTCAGACTCTGAAATTGTCGTTCCATATCTGCTAGATGGTCATGAGGAAAGTATTTCTCTAAAAATAGATCTTGGAACTCCCTCCATACCATATTTGATACTTCATCATCTTCCTTCATGTTTTGAATCAATGACCACTATTGATCAGCATCTCCAGTGAGGGGGTAAACTTCCATGATAACTTTTTCCCTTTCACTACTCCCCAAAGCCAGAAATATTTTCTCTAGGGAATTTATCCATTGCTCAGCTACTAAGGTATTTGTAATCCCATTGAACGTTGGTGGTTGTTGCCTCATGAATCGATCAAACATTGATCCTCCACACTACGGATCAGGGTGCTCCATATGGGTAAAGATATTATTCATAACCTGAGTGAGTTGTCCCAGTATGGTGATTAGCTGATCAGCATCAGTTGTATCACCAGCTCCAATATAATTATCTTGAGCAGGAGGTAAATCCCTACATGGAGTGCGTGCATTGATACGGTTTCCATTTCTTCCATTAGGTGCCATTTCTAAACAATGGCATAAACTAGATCGGTTTATGAATCTAAATACATAATTCCATACTTATAAAACACTTAACATAAATTGAACTATTTATGGATATAATCCATAATCCTAAAAATGTTTTCTTTGAGTAAGTATATACTCATAAACCCTTCATAATGATTTGTAAAGAAAATGAGAGTTATCCTAAGCATATCCCCCAAGAGTGTCGTAACCAAGAGTGCAGCAAGGCCCGTTGTCGTGCACCAGTTCCTGTTCGAGTCTAGCTCAAAGCATGTTTTCGGGTTTTACTGCAATGTACATCTGTGCCAGAGCCGCCTCTACCTGCTCGTATCCAGATAGGGATGTATTGCTCGGAAAATTCACAAAATCTCTACAATAAAAAAATTCTCCGAATTTCTTCTATACTAATCCTCAAAGTTCATCTTAGGACTACGTGCTCTAATCAGAGTTTATCTAAATCTAGCTTCCATGGTTTGTACTAAACTTCCTCTGATACCAACTGTAACGCCCCGACCCCAGTTGTAACACCCCGAGATTTTATGAAAAATATTCTTTTTAATTTCATTAATGTCTTGTGTTATACGCTACACCAAAAGGAGCTTTCACAAGACACATCTCTGACCTGGATTGAATTACACGCAATCGCGACCTTCAACGATAGCGTGTGTTGTACGTAACACCAAGTTTCGCTAAAAACGATATGCTATTAAAATATTATTAAAACTAGCCATTATGAATAGTAATAACCACTTTTTGAAATTTTTTAAATTTTATTTTTCAAAATGGACTTCTTTTTTGGATTCGGAATATCGAAATTAGCTTAGGGTGAAATTTTGGTAATTTTCGGATAACTTTCATATTTTGATGAATAGTGAAAATTACTAAATTTTAATTAAAAACAACTTTTTCAATCGAAATAATTAATAGTGATAAATTATTAATTTTAGTGGTTTTTAAGTATATTTAGAATATATTTTTACAATTTAATACAATGTTGGTCATTGGATGTAATTTCACATTTAAACCAGTTATAAACAAGTGTCAATCTTTTGATAGTTATTATCTCTTAAAAACACGCATTTTGTTTTGACGATGGGAATTAATTTTTAAATTATTTAACGCAAATGAAATGTTTTTAATTTGGTAAAATAGAAATCATTTTTGAGTTCATAATATCAAATATATCTTAGGCCTAATTTTTGGTATTTTTCTGAAAACATTCATTTTTTGATGAATAGTGAAACCACTAAGTGGTAGTTAAAAAAACTGAATTTTTCATAAAACTTAATTTTACCGCTTCTGTGAGTGGAATATCAAAATTCCGAGAGACAATGTTGATGTCAATAAGTAAAATGTGGTTCAATGAGATGAAAATATTTTTTGGTGAATAGTAACTTTTTACTTTTATTTACCACGGTTAAAAGTAAATAGGGTAATTAAGGGTAAAAATGATATTATTATTACCCTAACACATGTCCAAATTCTATTGGATAAGTGTAATTCGACCAAAAACAAGATTAGGAATAAACTATGACCATTTAGGCCCACTTGGATTAGATTAGGACATTTATTATTATTTAATTCAAAGAAGAGTTAAAAGAGTTAAAATCAATGTTTATTTACTATAACATTTTTAATATAGGGTTATACAAAAGATAAATTCTATTATAAATATTCATTAGAAAGCTAAACAGATTTCCTACATAATGGAATTTTATTTGTAACTTTTAGACATTAAATTATTTAATTTATTTATGACACAACGATGATGTAGTAATTATCTTATTAATGAAATATTGACATAATTGATGTTATAAATACCCAAAAAAATATAATTTGAAACTTTTTATGAATTGCACTAATTTTATAGGTTAATATGACATGTTAGTATTGATTTAATTAACTTTTTTTGAACTTATCATTCTGTTATGAGTTTCAAAAAAATCAATTACTAAATAGTTTCAAAATTGACATAAAATAGTTTTTTAAAAAACATATTATATTATTAATTTGTATTTTATTCCTAAAAATCTAAGGTTCGGCCAAATGACTTAGATACTATTATATATATTAATAATAAACAATTTGGGGTTCTTTTGGCTTCTTATAGTAAGTTTATTAACCTTATAGTGTAAGAACACAAGAAGACATGGTAAAAGTAAAATTATTTAACTTAATGTTAAATCTAAATTATAAGGTTAAAATAGGAACCTAAACTTGTCTAAATTATATTGGATGAGAGGATTTAGACCCATACCCACCTTATCCTCGAAATAAATCAATTTGTAGCTATTTAGTACCGAACTTGACTTTATAATAAAATAATAGTTTTAGTTATTCCAAAGGTGCCCCTCTCCTCCCTTATAAAAGGGCACCCCCTCCCTCTCTTCCTCACACAACTTTGAGCCCTCAAGATCGGCCAACCCCTGCCAAATTAACTTCTCCACTTCCCTAGAAACATCCTAGAGGTTCTGGTATTCCTCAAAGACCAATTTTAGTGCCCTAAGAGGAGGTCTCAAAGAGGCGCTTCAAAGAAGAGGTAATTTCTGTTACCGATTCTTTCACCTTTATTTCTTCTTCCAATTCTTCTTATTAGGTTGTTTCATTATGAAGTAATAACATCAGTATCACTCATATACTGATATGTTATTATAATTATTAAACAATCCTATTTCACCATCTATCCATCCTACGGAAAACGAAATCACCGCGCGTGCGTACGTACGGAATACCGTCTCCACACCGTGGTGAAATCTATTTTCCACAACCACCTTACTTGGATGGGTATAATGGTATAAATAATAACTATATGATATTATTTTAAAGTGATATTGATTCTGAAATAGTATACATACACTCCAATACAGTCCCACGATCATGAGAACGATATCATCGCTCGTGCGTACGTACGGACTACCGTCTCCACGACGCGATGAGATTCATTCTCCACTTTAACCATTCATGAATGATTATAAAGTATATATAATAAGTAATCATGAAATATATGACATAATAATGATACTGGATTTATGTTTATATATATGAATGTCATCTACTTAATTCCGTTCAACTCAATAAGGAAACGAAAACAGCATTCATGCTTACGTACGGCCTACCGTCTCCATGAACGGTGTATTTCTTTCCATTTACTGGTTTATTATATATATGTATATTCTGAATATATATATATATATATAAATCATGTTTTATATTCTGGAATTGAGTAATCATGATCTAAGTAATCATATGAATAATTACAAGTCAAAACACTGACGACAAATGAAACAATTTTACCCAAAACGCTCTTTAACATGGAATTTACAAAAGAACGGGTAATATAAAGTCATAAGTGAACCATATATGATATCATAACAATGAATATGATTCTGTAATAAGTCAATGACATTATTTAAATCATTATACAGGAGGTTCGGACACTTATGAAGCAAATCGGACCTAAGGTAAGGGGAATATCACAATCTCATTTTTATCTGAGATTGTTTATACTTTGGTATTTACTGGGGTGTATTTTTTCATCCACATCCATGTTTCCTCAATTTGTAATATTATTTACATCCACCTAAAATTTTTTAAATCCATTTTTACCCTTCTGGGAGTTTTTAGTAAAGGATATGAAGGGAATCTTTTTTCATTTTTCGTACGAGGTACTTTTTGAATTTTCCGACAAAAGTACGAAGAATGTTTTTTTTAACTTATACGGAATGAATGGATTTTTAAAACATTATTTCCAAGAAGCTTCCATTACCAGTTTTCAAGTTTATTTTTAATCAACTTCTTTTAGTTTAAAATTGTATGACATGTTATGAAGGAAAAATGTTTTTGAAGTAGAAAGGATATTTTCCTCAAGAATGGAGTTCAAGTGTTTTATCAAAATTATTTTCCATATAAGATAATAAAGGGTTTTGTTTTATCCCTATTATTACAATGATTTGATTATGTTGTGATGGAATTATTTTTATGAATTCCTTTATCTTATATGAATTGTTTTATGATGTCATGATGTTTAAGAATCCCATCATTATTACATGGGTTATGCAGCGATGTATGATTTATGATTTTGTGGAACACATAAGAATGGTATCATTATGAGATGGGCGGGACCTATATCTCCCTCCAATGCATTGGGTAAAGATTTTATATCTCATGAGATAGACATGGATGGAATGGTAGGTTATACCGGTTCAGTGAAACAGGACTGAAACGAGGGTGACTCGGTTCAGAAAGGGACTTTGTCCACTAAGATAGTCTTGCAAATGAGTCTTGACTAACAAGAAATGATTCTCTATGATTATGTGTGTATGCCACAAAGTTTAATGTTTTAAGTTATGATTATTGTGATTTCATTTCACTGCCATGAGTTATCCCAGGTTAAGAAATTATGATCTCTTTTAGAGGTTAAGATTTCCAAAAGTTATGTGCTTATGTATATGATGTGATTGATATTTATTTTGTTTACCCTTACTGAGCATTTGAGCTCACCCTTTTATGTTTACTTTTCCCCAGGATATAAAGAAAGGTTTTAGGTATAAAAAAAAGATCTTTATGGGAGATGTTGAAGATCTTTCACCAGGATTAGAAGATTATATTTCGAGTTTTCAGAGACACTAAACTATTACGATCCTTGTGTGTGTGTTTTTGTTATGTACTAAGTATTCTGCAAATGTAATGTAATGTTAATGTACGGCAAGATTCGGGTCTCTACAGTTGGTATCAGAGGAAAGTTTTAGTCAACCTTTGGAAACTAGGATGCGAAAGCGTTAGTGAGATCCCTAGAGATATTTCTAAGATATGTCTAGGGATGTCCCTAAGGATAAGTATACGTATAGGATATAGTCCTAGAACTATGGTAACGATATTAGATTAAACCAAAGATGTTAGATATTGATGTTACTCCCCTTTATTATGATTTTTGCCTCTCACACTATTCTTTTTGGGTTCTAGAAGATGGCTGGAACCCGAAGGAACCGTGTTGATCAATGCAATGGACAATGCAATGATTTTTCTCCAGAACAAACAAATGTTATGGGAGATGGAGTGCAAAATCTTATTGCTATACTTACACAAGCTATGAATCATTCTGGACTTCCAAATGAGCAGAGAAGGGAACAATATTCTATTGAGTCCTTCATGAGGCAACGTCCACCTTCTTTCAGTGGGACTTCCGATCCACTTGTTGCTGAACAATGGATCAGTACCACTGAAAAGAAATTTTCAGTTCTTCAATGTTCTGATCATGATAAAGTCATCTTAGCAGTATATCGTTTGGAAGGTGAAGCTGATCAATTGTGGAATCTTATCAAGAATACGAGGCCAAGAGATGAAATTGAGTCCATGGAATGGGATGAGTTCAAGAACTTGTTTTTCAATAAGTACTTCCCTCGTATTCTTCGAAAAAAGATGGAAAAGGAGTTTCTTGAGCTGAAGCAGAAGGATGATGATTCTGTTGGTATATACGAAGCGAATTTTACAAGACTTGCAGGGTATGCATCTGGCATTATCATCCAACCTGAAAGTAAAGTTGATCAATTTTTCAGTGGCTTAAAACCAAGTCTTCGAAGGGCATTAGCTATAAGAGACTTCAGTAGCTATGAAGAAATTGTGCGTTGTGCTATCAAGGTAGAAATGGAAGTTGGTGTTACATATCCATCTCATGGTTTTGAAAAGAAATGAAAGATGGAGTTCAAGGAGAAATCTCAGAATAATGGTGAAAAGAAGATGAATGTTTCCTTATGCACAAAGTGTGGAAAGAAGCATGGTGGAGATTGTCTTAAAGGGACTAGAAAATGTTTTAAATGTGGAAAAGAAGGTCATCGAGCAGCTGAGTGTCGAAGTAATGGAAAAAGGGTTTCTAATGATGTGAATAAAGAAAACACTGCAGAGAACACACCACCAACACTTCAATGCTTCAAGTGCAAGGAAATGGGGCATTATGCTAATAAATGCCCTAATCCAAGGGTTAGTGATGATCAACATGAGCAACCGCTTAAGGCAAAGGACAAAGGGAAGTCACATGCGATCACTATTGGTGATGTTGAATATGAAAAAGATGTGGTGGAATGATTAAGTGTTTATGTAATGAGATTCCAAAATAATGTTGTATCATGGAGTATTGGAATATTTATGTATTGGTCTAATGTGGTGTTCAAAGTGATTGAGATATTTTTGGAAATAAGATGGTATACACATAATGAAGGGAAAACGAGAAAATGAAATGTTTAACAGTATTCATGAGCTCATGATTGATATAAGGACTAAGTGATATCTTGGTTTGAGTATATAAAATTTTAAGGATTTTGGTATGTGGAAAGTGTTAACTTTTAACTGCATTCATGTTTTCACTAAGGTTCAATGGGTATTCATTATTCAAGAGAATACATGATTAAGGTATTCACATGTTTGTAATTTGACCAACAAGATATATCTTATGATATGTGGGGGATAAATGATGGCATTCACGTGATTGTTCTGTGACATTTCAAGTAATCATTTTCTTTATACTATGAGCTTGGACCGAAGTATTTTAGATACGCCTAAAGATTAGAATGGATTATGTTGGACATAAGTTAGGATAAAACGTTTTTCAATATTATTGATGGGATGTTATAGTAATATAGCTTTAGAAAAAGGACAACCTGCAGGACGGGCGACAACCCATCGCGTCGGACAAGGCTGTGGGAATCAAACCCACAACCGAAGTGCGACTGGCCTTTTCGCCTACCACTGGCCTACAGGAAGTCCCTGTTTAGTATAAACTAGTTTTATTATATTAAGCAGTATGATATATGAAGTATAAGTCCATTTTAGGAGCCATATATGATTAATCTCACTATAGAATGACTTATGTATATTTAATAACTTTTGCTAACCTTTTATTTGAGACAGATGGAATGACCCGTCATTCTATCACATGATCTGCTAACACTTCACGAATAACAAAGTCAACTTCATTTATTTAAGAGATGAAATGGAAATTGTTCAAGGCACAAACAACAGTGAGATTATACCAAAATAAAGTAACTATTTATTCTAATTCAAATTCTTCAACTTTAGGGAAACGATATTGAAAACCAAAAATGTTGTCCTAGTGCTCTTATATCTGATTAATCAGATGGTACCTTAGATCGTCACAAATTTATGGATTTTTGATTGTTGGTTGTTCCATAGCCATGTTCTCTACCACTCTCCATCAGAACATGATGGTTAGATTTTTCTTCCATATCCATATTTTCACCTATGTGGAAACCCAGTGATTAGTTTATTTGGGTAACCGTTACGTTTCATACTTTTGTTTTTAAAGATTGGTTTTGGTCTTCCTTTTTTCGATGTGGGTTTCTATTAAAGAAACTTTCAAATAGTAAACCATTTATAACCCCGACGAATTTCGAGGGCGAAATTCATTTTAAGGGGGGTAGAATGTAACACCCCGAGATATTAGGAAAAATATTCTTTTTAATTTCATTAATGTATTGTGTTATACGCTACAACAAAAGGAGATTTCACAACACACATCTCTGACCTGGATTGAATTACACGCAATCGCGACCTTCCACGATAGCGTGTGTTGTACGCAACACCAAGTTTCGCTAAACAACGATATGCTATTAAAATGTTATTAAAACTAGCCGTTATGAATAGTAATAAAAACTTTTTGAAATTTTGTAAATTTTATTTTTCAAAATGGACTTTTTTTGGATTCATAATATCGAAATTAGCTTAAGGTGAAATTTTGGTAATTTCGGATAACTTTCATATTTTGATGAATAGTGAAAATTACTGAATTTTAATTAAAAACAACTTTTTCAATCGAAATAATTAATAGTGATAAATTATTAATTTTAGTGGTTTTAAAGTATATTTATAATATATTTTTACAATTTAATACAATTTTGGTCATTGGATGTAATTTCACATTTAAACCAGTTATAAACAAGTGTCAATCTTTTGATAGTTATTATCTCTTAAAAACACGCCTTTTGTTTTGACGACGGGAATTAATTTTTAAATTAATTAATGCAACTGATATGTTTTGAATTTGGTAAAATAGAAATCATTTTTGAGTTCATAATATCAAATACAGATTAGGCCTATTTTTTGGTATTTTTCTGAAAACTTTCAATTTTTGATGAATAGTGAAACCACTAAGTGGTAGTTAAAAAAACTGAATTTTTCATAAAACATAATTTTACTGCTTCTGTGAGTGGAATTTCAAAACTCTGAGAGACATGGTTGATGTCATTAAGTAAAATGTGGTTCAATGAGATGAAAATAATTTTTGGTGAATAGTAACTTTTTACTTTTCTTTACCACGGTTAAAAGTAAATAGGGTAATTAAGTGTAAAAATTATAATATTATTACCCTAACACATGTCCAAATTCTATTGGATAAGTGTAATTCGACCAAAAACAAGCTTAGGAATACAATATGACCATTTAGGCCCACTTGGATTAGATTAGGACATTTATTATTATTTAATTCAAAGAAGAGTTAAAAGAGTTAAAATCAAAGTTTATTTACTAAAACATTTTTAATATAGGGTTATACATAAGATAAATTCGATTATAAATATTCATTAGAAAGATAAATAGATTTCATATATAATGGTATTTTATTTGTAATTTTTAGACATTAAATAATTTAATTTATTTATGACACAACGATGATGCAGTAATTATCATATTAATGAAATATTGACATAATTCATGTTATAAATACCCAAATAAATATAATTTGAGACTTTTTAGGAATTCCACTAATTTTATAGGTTAATATGACATGTTAGTATTGATTTAATTAACTTTTTTCGAACTTATCATTCTGTTATGAGTTTCACAAAAATCAATTACTAAATAGTTTCAAAATTGACATAAAATAGTTTTTAAAACAAATATTATATTATTAATTGATATTTTATTACTAAAAATATACGGTTCGGAAAAATGCCATAGATAAGGTTATATATATTAATAATAAACAATTTGGGGTTATTTTTTCTTCTTATAGTAAGTTCATTAACCTTATAGTGTAAGAACAGAAGAAGACATGGTAAAAGTAAAATTATTTAACTTAATGTTAAATCTAAATGATAAGGTTAAAATAGGAACCTAAACTTGTCTAATTTCTATTGGATGAGAGGGATTCGACCCATCCCCACCTCATCCTCGAAATAAATCAATTTGGAGCTATTTAAAACCGAACTTGACTTTATAATAAAATAATATTTTTAGTTATTCCAAAGGTGCCCCTCTCCACCCTAATAAAAGGGCACCCCCTCCCTCTCTTCCTCACACAACTTTGAGCCTTCAAGATCGGCCAAACCCTACCAAATTCTCTTCTATACTTTCCTAGAAACATCCTAGAGGATCTGGGATTTCTCAAAGACCAATTTTAGTGCCCTAAAAGGAGGTCTCAAAGAGGCGCTTCAAAGAAGAGGTAATCTCTGTTACCGATTCTTTCACCTTTATTTCTTCTTCCACTTCTTCTTCTAAGGTTGTTTCATTATGAAGTAATAAAATCAGTATCACTCATATACTGATATGTTATTATAAGTATTAAACAATCCTATTTCACCATATATCCATCCTACGGAAAACGAAATCACCGCGCCTGCGTACGTACGGAATACCGTCTCCATGCCGTGGTGAAATCTATTTTCCACCACCACCTTACTTGGATGGGTATAATGGTATAAATAATAACTATATGTTATTATTTTAAAGTGATATTGATTCTAAAATAGTATAAATACACTCCAATAAAGTCCCACGATCATGAGAACGATATCATCGCTCGTGCGTACATACGGACTACCGTCTCCACGACGCGATGAGATTCATTCTCCACTTTAACCATTCATGAATGATTATAAAGTATATATAATAAGTAATCATGAAATATATGACATAATAATGATACTTGATTTATGTTTATATATATTAATGTCATCTACTTAATTCTGTTCAACTCAATAAGGAAACGAAAACAGCGTTCATGCGTACGTACGGCCTACCGTCTCCATGAACGGTGTATTTCATTCCATTTACTGATTTATTATATATATGTATATTCTGAATATATATATATATAAATCATGTTTTATATTCTGGAATTAAGTAATCATGATCTAAGTAATCATATGAATAATTACAAGTCAAAACACGGACGACAAATGAAACAATTTTACCCAAAACGCTCTTTAACATGGAATTTACAAAAGAACGGGTAATATAAAGTCATAAGTGAACCATATATGATATCATAACAATTAATAAGATTCTGTAATAAGTCAATGAAATTATTTAAATCATTATACAGGAGGTTCGGACACTTACGAAGCAAATCGGACCTAAGGTAAGGGGAATATCACAATCTCATTTTTATCCAAGATTGTTTATACTTTGGTATTTACTGGGGTGTATTTTATCATCCACATCCATGTTTCCTCAATATGTAATATTATTTCAATCCACATACAATTTTTTAAATCCATTTTTACCCTTTGGTGGGTTTTTAGTAAAGTATATGAATGGAATCTTTTGTCGTTTTTCATACGAGGTACTTTTTGACTTTTTCGACAAAAGTACGAAGAATGTTTTTTTAAATTATACGGAATGAATGGATTTTTAAAAAATTATTTCCAAGAAGCTTCCATTACAAGTTTTCAAGTTTATTTTTAATCAACTTCTTTTTGTTTAAAATTGTATGACATGTTAATAAAGGAAAATGTTTTTGAAGTAAAAAGGATGTTTTCCTCAATAATGGAGTTCAAGTGTTTTATCAAAATTATTTTCCATCTAAGATAATAAAGGGTTCTGTTTTATCCCTATTATTACATTGATTTGATTATGTTGTGATGGAATTATTTTTATGAATTCCTTTATCTTATATGAATTATTTTATGATGTCATGATGTTTAAGAATCCCATTTTTATTACATGGGTTATGCAATGATGTATGATTTATGATTTTGTGGCACACATAAGAATGGTATCATTATGAGATGTGTGGGACCTATATCTCCCTCCAATGCCTTGGGTAAAGATTTTATATCTCATGCGATAGACATGGCTGGAATGGTAGGTTATACCGGTTCAGTGAAACAGGACTGAAACAGGGGTGACTCGGTTCAGAAAGGGACTTTTTCCACTAAGATAGTCTTGGCAATGAGTCTTGACTAACAAGAAATGATTATCTATGATTATGTATGTATGCCAAAAAGTTTAATGTTTTAAGTTATGATTATTGTGATTTCATTTCACTGCCATGAGTTATCCCAAGTTATGAAATTATGATCTCTTTTACAGGTTAATATTTCCAAAAGTTATGTGCTTATGTATATGATGTGATTGATATTTCTTTTGTTTACCCTTACTGAGAATTTGAGCTCACCCTTTTATGTTTACTTTTCCCCAGGCTATAAAGAAAGGTTTTAGGTATAAAAAAAAGAAGATCTTTATGGGAGATGTTGAAGATCTTTCACCAGGATTAGAAGATTATATTCCGAGTTTACAAAGACACTAAACTATTACGATCCTTGTGTGTGTGTGTTTGTTATGTACTAAGTATTCCGCAAATGTAATGTAATGTTAATGTACGTCAAGATTCGGGTCTCTACACCAGTAACCTAGAGTTGGTGCATTATTATATAACATTGGAATTATCACAAGAAAGATCAAATCTTGAAATACCGATTGGTTTAGTAGCCTTGGAAACACTTGATATATTCATAAAGTTTTACATTACATTATAAAGTGAAAAACTACTACAACAACATATTTTCTCCATAGTCCACACGAATATCCCCTCATAATATCCTGGCAGGTCATTCATAAGTTACTTCTTCACATCCTGGGAAAAATAAAACATAGAAAAGGGTTTAGCTCAAATTCCCAGTAAGGATAACAATATAGCGGAAACTTTCATAAATAAGAATAAACATTTAAGGCAGTGTATAACTAAAACAAAAGCCTTTTAATCTTGAACTTCCACATAGTATGGAAAAAATAAAATGAAATAATGTCATTTACTTTTTCATATGGATATTTTACTAATCGAATAATCACATGAAATATCAATAACCACTTTTATAATGATGGAATGCATAATTACAGACTATCATAACCACATAGCCAAGGCCTCGTGCCAAGACTACAAATAAGATTTTGTCAAGGCCTTGTTCCAAGATACTATTTTGTCTCATGAGACCTACCGATACATCGAGGAGCTATAGTGGGCTCCACCCATCACATATTAAGTCCAATGCATTCCCATATGAAAAGGTTTAAACATAACATAAACATTCGTATTAAAACTAGCATACAAAATGTCAATACATTCACCATAAAAAATTAATGGTATAAAAATATCACATCCACAGTCAATCATATCACAAAACCTTCAATATAATATAGAAGTTTTGTATCATAATAAATCATCTTCAAATAAGCGTAAATTCCATCAAAGGATGCTAACATAGATGAAATCAAAACTCTTTTTAGAGAAATATCTCTTTATATTTTGAAATCATTTAAGAGTCATATATTTATAAAATAAAACATTTTCCTTGAAAATATTCTTATAATTTTGTAAGGGAAGCTTCAATGATTTTATAACGGCGGAAAATAGCCGCACCCGCTGTATAAGTTAAAAAAACATTCTTACCTTAATTCTGTCGAAAAGGATAAAAAGCACCTTGTTTGGAAAACGATGGAAAGATTCATTTATAAACCTCTTATAAAAATTAAAACAAGGGTATAAATAACTTTAACCCATATTCTGTTAAATATTAAAAAAAATTTGAAATACATTTTTAAGAAACATGGATGTGGATGATAAAGAGATCCCAATAGATTATTACGTATAAACAACCTCGGATAATGAAGAGATTGTGAAATAACCCTTAACTTGTAATTTTCCTTGGTTGGGGTAGGTTAACCTCCTATATAATGGTGAAATAATTGTTATTAAGTTATACAAGAATCATATACATTAATATGATATCATATATGATCTTCTAACATTTATTTGTTAATAATATTTTAGTATTATCGTTGTTTTGGGTGTTAACATACTCATTTTATTTTATATCTTTTGTTACGTAAGCCATCTTTGTCATGGATACGTTGTATCTTAATTATATACAGAATGATATCAATCCCTTAGATACTATTATTAATCATCAAATGATAATTAGACTTGAATGGATACGATGGAGAATGAATCTCATCGCGTTCGTGGAGACGATAGTCTGTACGTATGCACGAGAGACAATATCATTCTTTTGATATTAAAATAATATATAATTGGATGGTATATCATATATAAAGAATTATTATCATGTTATATTTATTATTTACATGAATTATAAATCATTATTATACCCATTAAAAAGAATAATTTATTGAATAACAATTACACCACGACGTGGAGACGGTAAGTCGTACGTACACACGTATGGTGATATGTTATTAAAAGGATGGATAAAATACTGAATATGGTTGTACCATATTTATAATAACATCATAGTATATATAATATATTGGATTTATTATTTTATAATGGTAATAACAAAGGAAGAAGAAGTGGAAGAGGAAAGGAAATTGAAAAAATGGTGGTGAAATCATTACCTCTTCTTCGGGTTCTTCCTTTTGATTTGATCAAAAGGGATCATAGGTTGGCTTTTTAACTAAAGTAAGGCCTCCAGGATAAAGTGAGGTATGTTGATAGAGTATTTGGGAAGATTTTGGCCTAACCAAAAGGCTTTTAAGGTGTGAGATAATGATAAGAGAGAGTGCCCTTTTATAAGAGGGGTGAGGGGCACCTTCAGAAAAGCTAGAAATATTGTTTTATAATAAATTCATATTAGGTTTATAATGGCTCCAAATTGAATTATTTAAATTTTATGGTGGGGATAGGTCGAAAAACACTCAACAAATGGAATTTAGATAGGTTTAGGTCATTATACTAACCTTATCTTTAAGTATTAACTCTTAGTTAATTAGTTTCACTATTACAATGTCTCTTTGTATTTTTATATTATATGGTTAATAAACCTACTATATATATCAAAGAGACCCCCAAGTGGTCCATTAATGATACAAATATCATGATATAAGTCTCTTGGAAGAACCTCAGTTTTTTAGGAATTTAATATCAATTAATAATATAATATTTGTTTTAAAAACTCTTTTATGTCAATTTTGACACTATTCAATAATTGATTTTTTAAAAAATCATAACAGAATTATTACTTCGAACAATGTTAATTAAATAATTCCTAACATTTCATATTAACCTAAAAAATTATTTTAATTCATAAAAAGTCTCAAATTATATTTATTTGGGTATCTACAATATCAATCATTTTAATTTTTAACTATTACGGTAATTACTACATCACCATTGTGTCATATATAAATTAACTTATTTAATGTCTAAAAATTATAAATAAACTACCATTATGTATGAAATCGTTTTATCTTCCTAATGAATATTTATAGTCGAAAATCCAACATATATAACCCTATGTAAAAATTGTTTTTCTAAAAGATATATGCTTGTGTCATTTTTGTATTCATTTTAAATTAATTAAAAATAAAGTGTCCCTATCACTTACAAGTGGCACCATGGGGTCCCACAATCGACCTAAAGATGCCCATGGTCTAACATGTATCAAAAAATAAGGTTAGTACACATTTTAGGGTAATTATTTATTATTATAATATTATTTTTTTAACCCTTATTTACCGGATTTTCCCATTAACCATGGTAAATAAAATATTTTCCGAAGTAATTATTCAAAATGTCTAAAAATATAAGTTACTTCCTTACAAAATTTTAGCATCCTTATTATAAATATGGAATCCATTTTTCCAAATTCAAAACACAGAAGTGGAAGAAATTAATTTAATATTAATTCCCGCTGTCAAAACAAAAAGCTTGTTTTAAGATATAATAACTATCAAAAGATTGATACTTGTTTATGTTCGGTTTAATTGTGAAATTAGGTCAAATGAACAAAATTGTATTAAATGGTAAAAATATATTCTAAATATAATTTAAAACCACTCAAATTCATAATTTATCACTATAAATTATTTTGATTAAAAAATTTGTTTTTAATTAAAATTTAGTAATTTTCACTATTCATCAAAATATTAAAGTTAACCAAAAAGTACCAAAATTTCACCTTAGGCTAAATTCGATACTCCGAATCCAAAAATGAAGTCCATTTTGAGAGATAAAATTTCAAAAAGTAGGTATTACTATTCATAACATCTAGTTTGATCAGTTGTGGTGTGTGTTAGAACTCGATGTTGCATGCAACACACGCTATTACATTATTCAAAGAGAAGCATACCGTAGTAGCTTGGGGTGTTACACTCAGAAAGTTTGACACATTTGAAAAGGTTGGGGGAAATCTCTTGTATTATGGTTTTCATCCAGATTTTTTATTTTGGTATCAACACGGTGAACGCAATTCCAGAAAAGGTACTAATAACATGATTCCGGATCTATCACGGTTCCTACATTTAGTACATGATGTTGGAGGTCCATCTATTCAAAAAACTGAAACTCAAGATGATATCGATTTAACTCCTGAGTTGGCACCATCAGAATTTTATGAGTTGCTGAGGTCTGCTGAAGATGAATTATATTCTGGTTAGAAGATAAGGAAATTTTAAGCTGTTGAAAAAGTTATGGCTATCAAATCAGATAATGAAATGTCAAATAACAGTTTTGATTAGATATTTTCTTTGGATAAATTATGGTTACCTGATGGAAATGTGTTGCCTGCAAATTACTATGAGAGCAAAAGGCTTGTTCGTAATCTGGGCCTTAGTTATCGGAAGATTCATGAATATGAAAATGATTGCATCTTATATTCTGTTGAAAATGAGTCGTTGGATAGTTTTCCGAAATGTGCACAATCGAGGTATAAAGAACCTCAACTAGGGAAGTCTAGATTGATTCATATAAAATAGTTGATATATTTCCCCCTTACACCCCAGCTACAACGTTTATTTATCTCTCATAACACAACCTCAATTATTTCATGGCACAAAACCAGTATTTCAACTGGTAAAATCTTGAATCATTTAACTGATTGTGATTCAAGGAAACATTTTGATCGTCTGCATCTGTCTTTTGCTTTAGAAGCTTAAAACATGCGATTTGGTCTTTCTACTGATGGTTTCTGTCCATTTAGTTCTTATGGTAGTTAGTATTCATGTTGGCATGTATTTATAACTCCGTAAAATCTACCTCTATGGATGTTGATGAAGGAGCCCTATATATTTTTGACCTTATTAATCCGAGGACATCCGAAAAATAATATTGATGTATACTTGAAACCATTGATGGATGGGTTAAATGTATTGTTGAGTAATGGTTTTTGTACATATGATGTTTCTGTGAAACAAAATTTCACATTAAAAGCTGCCTTGATGTGGATGATTAGTAACCTTCCAGCATATGGTATGTTATCTGGCTGGAGTACACATGGTCCTAAATCATGTCCTTACTGTATGAAAGACATCAAAGATTATATTCTCATCAATGGAAAAAACCTTACTATTTTGACTATCATTGCATATTTCTTCCAACCGATCATCCTTTTTGAAGGAAAAAATATCATTTCAGAAAAGGCACAAATGAAAGGATGAACCAACAATATATATCTCAGGTACAGAGTTAAAATCATTGGTATTTTCATTACCTCCCATCACATTTGGGATAGTAGTAAACCAATAGAAAATTCATGGTTTTGGGAAAGAACATTATTGGATAAAACAAAGCATTTTTTAAAATCTCCCATATTGTTCTGATTTGTTAGTCTATCACATGTTGGATGTCATGCATATTGAGAAGAACTGTTTTGATAATTTATTTCATATAGTTTTGGATACACCAGGTAAGACCAAAGATAATATAAAATCATGATTAGATCTTGCCCAAATTTGCAGGCGACCAGAACTTAAACTATTTGAAAATGTCAGATCACAAATGTTAATGAATCCAAAAGTATCTTATACACGTTCTAAAGTGTGTCGCTTATTATTTTTTCAGTGGGTTGCAGATTTGAGACTTCTAGATGGCTATGCTTCCAATTTGGGTAGATGTGTTAAGAATGGTCGTATTATCGGATTAAAAAGTTCTGATTGTCATGTTATAATGGAAAGACTTATACTGATTGGATTAATAGGATTGTTGAATTATATGATTTGGGATTCAATAACAGACATATCATATTTTTTCGAGACATTTGTGCAGTGACAACAAACTACGACGCACTAATCAAACTAGAAGAAGATGTTTCTGTAATTATATGTAAAGTGGAAGAAATATTTCCGTCTGCTTTCTTTGACTCAATGGAACATCTGATATTACATTTGACACATGATGCTAAATATGGAGGTCCAGTACAGTTTCGATGGATGTACCCATTCAAGAGATGCATGCAGAAATTGAAGAAAAAAGTATTTAACAAATCATCAGTTAAAGGCTTAATTGCGGATGCTTATTTGCTAGAAGAAATTTCTTTTTTCTGCTCTCACTATTAGGAATATGAATATCCCTCAAAACAAAACTACATGGGATATAATGAGTGAAATGTTAATGATGAAATGGAAA
The DNA here is from genome assembly GCA_963277665.1 of Viscum album. Taxonomy (NCBI): domain Eukaryota; kingdom Viridiplantae; phylum Streptophyta; class Magnoliopsida; order Santalales; family Viscaceae; genus Viscum; species Viscum album. Next base: position 1,089,340,966 of record OY728122.1, read on the forward strand.
ATCAATTATCAGTTTTTAATCAGCCAAATCTTGGATTCGGTGGAGTTCAAGAACGATGGATTTCAGATGATGAACATCGCAGATCTGATACATATGTTCTTCTCAACAGTAAATAAATGACAAAATTTGTATTGTGAGTGCTTCTATCATTTATTTTATAATTTATTTTAAAATATGTAAACTTATTTTATTTTTAGGTTATATGATAATCATATCAAGAAACAACATCCAAAAATTATAGTAGTTTCTCTTGAAGAACGCACACAAAAGAAATCTCAATGGGTTCAAAAACTGGAAATATAAATTATTCATGGTTTAATATCAATTCAGTTTACTATTTATTATACTAATAATTGTTTTAAAAAATTTCATGTGTCACAACATGCTGATAAAATTGATAAGAGACAGTGTATATTGAGTAACTCACCATCCAAAATGGTTAAATCATATAATTCATATGTGGTGAATGGTTTTCGATTTCTTACATGTGAATATGGGGAAAAAAACAATGAACAGTGGTGTTTTATTGAGAGTATCGCATCATTGAAAAACTGAAGTTGACTTTTACAGCATTCTGGATGAAATTATTGAGCTATGTTATCTTGGACCGAATTACATAACGATGATTAAATGTCAGTGGCTTGATACTGAGAGAGGCTTGCATGTTCATCCAACTCATGGAATCATCGATATTAAATATAAAAGTCTTCTTGCAGTAAATGAACCATATTTACTGCCCCAATAGGTACATCAAATTTATTACACAATGTATTGTGCTACTTCAATAGACCTGAGTGACTGGTGGAGCATAATAAAAATGAAATCTCCAGAAAATCAATTTACACAAACTGAATGTGGTTCTGCTGAAGTGGAAGGAATTGAAATTTTTCAAGAGACTACTGAAAATCCATCTTTTCTCACAATGAAACGTGAATATCGATGATGACACCCCACAATTAAGGGTCGATGGTGGTGAAGATGTTAATGATGTTACAAATGAATTTGAAATGACAAGGTGTGGTGAAAGTGAAACTCATTTGGATATTGATGAAGCCGAGGAGGATTATGAAGATGTTGACATTGTCAGATCTGAAGATGATGATGAAGGTGAACATTGACACAGTTAAATGCTGGTTATGATCATAACTAATATATATCTATATATGATAGTTATTTTCAACTATCTTCTAACAACAATCATTTTGTGTTTCAGATGGATCCTTGTCTATTTCGCGTGTTTTAGGAGGATGATCTACCTTTGGATGAGGGGGATGTGGCATCATCTGACCCTCAGCCTACTGGTGGTTTAGGAGGTATGCAGAGGGGGCGCGGTCTTGCGCGATTGATGATTCCTGACCCAATCCCCGAGCGACGTCCACGCCTTGGCTTTGATCCACGCACATGGAGGTATGATAACCTGTATATATTATTTACCTTTTTCATTAATTTATTTTTATATATACTAATTGTTTGATTATTTATTCTTTTTTCACAAATTTGCACATGTAGCTATTGGACAGGGGAGCCCTATCTTGCATAATTATTTTTCTCAACCATGGATCATATGGGAACAAATTCCTATTGATGTGTAGCTCGCCATGTACAATCATTGTCTGGTACGTAAATAAATAATATTTATTTTTAAATTTATTTTATTAATAAAAAGATATTATAAATTATTTGTACAGTTTATGGTATCCCATCGATGATAGCATGTGTGGCGCTATCTATGCAGCATGGGAGGTGGCTATGTGTGAGTGTTTGTGTCAGTTTTTTCACAATTTGAGAAAGATGATCACTAAGAAAGCAAGAGCGACAATATTTGATGAGTCATGTAGATCCCACTGACCAGAGTACATTTCATCTCAGGTTTGGGATGAATTTTGTGCACACTGGGTGGGTGGTGGATTTCAGAGGAGGTATTCATTGGGTCTGCAAAACTGGGGGAGATAGGAGGAGAAGCATCGAGCTAGTATCCGTACATTCAGTACTCATAGTGATCATCTGGTAAGTAAATTTTTTGAAAAAAATATACAACTTTAAATATAAACATATTGTTTTATATTTATATAGGCATTTGATCATCCCAATATTAAGGAGTTCGATGTTTATCAGAGGATGTATAGTGATCCATCCACTGAAGAAATTAGAGGTGATCGCCAGCGTTAGATTCTGGTTAGTATTATTTTTTTAGATTGAAAATTAATTTCATATAATATTTTCACAATTTTAATTTCAAATTGGAATTGAATGAGTCATGAGGCCGCAACCTCTCAGACACAGGATGAGGGTAGGATGAGGAGACTGATCAGACTAGTGCACACCATTTTGACGAGGTGGCATGGATGCAGGTGACTCAGTATGGTTTTGAGAAGGGTCAAGTAGTTGGAATCGACTCTCATGTGACTCCTGGTACTTATTATGGTACTGTTGTGTTGTCTGCGTCCAGCTTGAGAGGATCTCATGGAGAGACCTCATGTTATTCCTCATAGTATTAGGAGCATTAACGAGCTCAGAATGACCTTATATAGAGTTTTCATAAGCAACAAGAAGAGATGTGTCAGCAGCAGCCGCAGCAGAAGCAGCAGCACGAGGAAGAGATGCATTGATGGAAGTAGCAGCATCAGGAGAAGATGGAGTACATGCACCATCTGACTCATAGGATGGGGATAGAGTTTCCTCCACCATCTCATTCAGCTCCTCCACCACCTCAAGAAGACGAACCCCCAGTAATTTTTTTATTCTAAAAACATTTGAATTTAACATTTTTTATAATGTGAACTATTTACAATTTCTGTCTTTTATATTGGTGAAAATATTATATAATTTATTTGTTTAATATTTTAGGAATTTTTTTGTGAATATTGATAATTTTAATAATTTTAATATTGTTTTTAATAGTATTAATATTATGGTTTCATTAATCATAATTTTATTAAATATATTTCTTCAGAATATAACTTTGAAATCCGGGTTGTAACTCCTCCCAACCAATGATGCTTGGGTCCTGCTCTGCTTTCCTGATCATTTCATTCACCCTTATGTAAAAATTATTATCCCTTTTGTGACATAACACTCACCCTATGGCGTTAGAAATAAAAAACAACCTGGAAGGTAACTAACCAGTCCATTCTGAGAATGACATCATAGCTTGTCATCTCTTGGACATAGAGGTCCCATAAGAAGTGACACCCACCAACCGTAAGAGGTAAAACCTTACACTGACGTACACTAGCCATTCTAGTCCCCAACAGAGTTTCTAACATTAACATATCACCATATGTAAAGATATAGAGATCCAGGCTCTCCGCAACATCCATAGATTTGAAACTATGGGAAGCCCCTATATCAAAAAGTACATAAGCTAAAATTTAGGTAACTAGGATAGTACCTCGAATTATAGAGGTGTCAGGATCCTTCTCTAACTAGGTCTGCCCAAATACAAAAAGCTTGACCTTTACTACGGCCTTGTGAACACCGAACTGATCCACCCAGAGCTGATCCACCTTGTTTCCATTGAAAACCTTCTGACTGGCTACCATGACTGTGACCTCCAACTTGGCTGGAACGACCAGAAGAACTAAAGTTCCTAGACTGATGACAAATTGGTGGTGTTTCTCCTAAACGCGGAGTCATATAGGAACTCTGATCACCAGCTATTTGTGGGAAGAACTAGCAGAAAAGCTGAAGATGGCCCATATTGCTGCAAAATCGACACTCCAGTGGGTCTCTTGGGAAATGTGTCTACGTCTGCCCAACATTCCCACAGTGGTAGCATACCACCTGACTACCTGAAGGTGTATCCCACCTACTTAGATCTCCACGTGTAGACTCTTTATGACATTTCCTACTATCAGCTGGAGAATTACTAACTATGGCTATTGAATCACCCTGGTTCACAGCTCTAGAATCCCTTAGATTATTCTATGTGATCAGCTCCTTGTTGACTATAGAATACATGGATGTCAATTTGAAGATGTTCACCTGATATCAAATGTTGTTCCTAAGACCATCCTCAAACTTCCTCACCAGGAATAACTCATCTCCCCCTGGAATGGGTGTGAAGCACTATAGTTCTGTGAAGCGATAAGAATACTGCATAACTAAAAGAGTTACCTGCTCCATACTCATGAACTCTCATGCTCGATCGGCCCTCAAAGTCTCTAGGTAAAAATAGTCATAGAAGGAATGCTGGAACTCCACCCAAGACATATCCTGCTAGCGTCCCACCTTTGAGATCACATCCCACCATCTCTTGGTAGAATTCCATTGCATGAACGTAGCGAACATCACCCTACTCTATGGAGGCATCTCCAAATGCTCAAATATAGAAAGCATGGACTCTAACAATGATTATGAAACCTGAGGTCCTCCATTCCTTGTGAAGGTGGGAGTATGTTACTGCTAGAAAACCTACCTCAGCTCTACCATAGGAGGTGCAGGATGCAGTACTCCTTGAAAGTTCGGCATGAACCTCACGAAACCCTCTCAGAACTGTGCATCGACACCTATATCTGAGGTAAATGCTGGTGCCAAGACTAGCACTACAAGAGGATCTGTTGGTAGTCTCTGGTTAGCCATGTCTATTTTTTGATCACTTCCCTATAACTTGCATACAACTAGAGGATGTCTCGGTGGCGTAACAGCCCGAGATTTTATGAAAAATATTCTTTTTAATTTTATTAATGTCTTGTGTTGTATGCTACACCAAAAGGAGCTTGCACAACACGCATCCTTGACTTTCCTTGCTTTACACGCAATCACAACCTTCCTCGATAGCGTGTGTAGTACGCAATACTGAGTTTCACGAAACAACGGTATGCTATTAAAATATTATTAAAACTAGCCATTATGAATAGTAATAACCACTTTTTAAATTTTAGAAATTTAAGCTCTCAAAATGGACTTCATTTTTGGATTCGGAGTATCGAATTTAGCCTAAGGTGAAATTTTGGCACTTTTCGGATAACTTTCATATTCTGATGAATAGTGAAAATTACTAAATTATAATTAAAAACAACTTTTTTAATCGAAATAATTAATAGTGATAAATTATTAATTTGAATTTTTTAAAAGTATATTTAGAATATATTTTTACAATTTAATAAAATTTTGGTCATTGGATGTAATTTCACATTTAAACCAGACATAATCAAGTGTCAATCTTTTGATAGATATTGTTTCTTAAAAACACGCTATTTGTTTTAACAGCGGGATTTAATTATAAAATTAAATAATGCAACTTCTATGTTATTAATTTGGAAAAATAGACTTCATTTTTGAATTTGGAATATGAAATATAGCTTAGGATGAAATTTTGGCATTGTTCTGAAAAACATCAATTTTTGATGAATAGTGAAACTACTAAGTGGTAGTTAAAAACTGAATTTTTCATAAAACGTAATTTTACCGCTTATGTGAATGGAATTTCAAAAATCCGAGAGACACGGTTGATGTCAGTAAGTAAAATGTGGTTCAATGAGATGAAAATAATTTTTGGTGAATAGTAACTTTTTACTTTTATTTACCACGGTTAAAAGTAAATAGGGTAATTAAGGGTAAAAATGATATTAATATTACCCTAACACATGTCCTAATCCTATTGGACAAGTGTATATCGACCAAAAACAACCTTATGTGTAAAATATTATTATTTAGGCCCACTTGGATTAGATTAGGACATTTATTATTATTTAATTCAAAGAAGAGTTAAAAGAGTTAAAATCAAAGTTTATTTACTAAAACATTTTAATATAGAGTTATACATTAGATAAATTCGATTTTAAATATTCATTAGAAAGATAAAAAGATTTCCTACATAATGGTATTTTATTTGTAATTTTTAGACATTAGATAAGTTAATTTATTTATGACACAAATGATGCAGTAATTATCTTATTAATGAAATATTGACATAATTCATATTATAAATACCAAACAAAATGTAATTTAAGACTTTTTATGAATTACACTAATTTTCTAGGTTACTATGATATATTAGTGTTTATTTAATCAACATGGTTCGAACATATAATTCTGTTATGACTTTCACAAAAATCATATATCAAATAGTGTCAAAATTGACACAAAATAGTTTTTAAATAAAATATTATATTATTAATTGTTATTTTATTCCTAAAAATATAAGGTTCAGCCAAATGACTTAGATAAGGATATATATATTAATAATAAACAATTTGGGGTTCGTTTGGCATGTTATATTAAGTGTATTAACCATATAGTGTAAGAAAACAAAAAGACACGGTAAAAGTTAAATTATTTAACTTAAAGTTAAATCTAATTAATAAGGTTAAAATAATAACCTAAACTTGTCGAAATCCTATTGGTTGATAGGATTTCGACCCATTCCCACTTAATCTTCTAAATAAGACCCTTTGGAACCATTATAAACCTATTTTGACTTTAATATAAAATAATATTTTGAGATATTCCTAAGGTGCCCCTCTCCTCCCTTATAAAAGGGCACCTCTTCCCCCTCCTCACACCAATTTGAGCACTCAAGCTCGGCCAACCCCTGCCAAAATCCCTTCTCCACTTCCCTAGAATAATCCTAGAGGTCCTGGTATTCTTCAATGACCAATCTTAGTTCCCTAAGTGGAGGATTCAAAGAGGCGTTCCAAAGAAGAGGTAATATCCATTACCGATCTTTTCAATTTCATTCTTCTTCAACTTCTTCTTCTTTAGTTGTTTCATGATAACGTAATAACATCAGTATTAATTAAATACTTATATGTTATTATAAATATTAAACAACCCTAATTCACCTTCTATCCATCCTACGGATAAATGAAATCACCGTGCGTGCGTACGTACGGAATACCGTCTCCACGCCGTGGTGTAATCTATTTTCCACCATCACCTTACAAGGATGGGTATAATGGTGTAATGAGTAACTATTTATGATTATTATAAATTAATATTGATACTCAAATAATATATATATACTCCAATACAATTCCATGATCATAGGAACGATATCATCACTAGTGCGTACGTACGGAATACCGTCTCCACGATGTGATGGGACTCGTTCTACATGATCATCATTACATAGTTATTATATAAATGAATTGAATGAATAAATATGATATATGTTACACTAATACCATTCTGGATATAAGGTATCTATAACCTTAAAAGAATAATAAGAATTTATTCGGCAAAACACGCATAAGAACAAAAGGCAATAAAGACCCGAGTAACAAGTAACAATGAAATATTACTAACAAGAAGCTAAGAATATGACCATATATGATATCATATCAATATTTATGATTCTGGAATAAGTCAATAACATTATTTAAACCATTATACAGGAGCTTCAGACACGTACAAAGCAAATCAGAACTAAGGTAAGGGAAATATCACAATCTCATTTTTTTATCCGAGATTGTTTATTCGTAAGTATTTACTGTGGTGTATTTTATCATCCACATCCATGTTTCATAAATGTGTAATATTATTTCCATCCACCTAAAATTGTTTAAATCCATTTTTACCCTTTGGTGAGTTTTTAGTAAAATAAATGAAAGGAACCTTTTGTCGTTTTTTGTACGAGGTACTTTTTGACTTTTCCGACAAAAGTACGAAGAATGTTTTTTTAAACTTATACAGCATGAATGGATTTTTAAAACATTATTGTAACACCCCAAGCTTCCACGGTACGTTTCACTTGGAATAATGCAATAGCGTGTGTTGTACGCAACCTCGAGCTCTAACACACACCACAACGAATTAAACTAGCCGTTGTGAATAGTAATACCTACTTTTTGAAATTTTATAAATTTTATTTATCAAAATGGACTTCATTTTTGGATTCGGAATATCAAAATTAGCCTATGTTGAATTTTTGGTATTTTTCTGAAAACTTCTATTTTTTATGAATAGTGAAAAATACTTTAAAACAACTTTTTTAATCAAAATAATTTATTGTGATAAATTGTACTATTTAGTGGTTTTAAGGTATAATTAGAATATATTTTTACCATTTTATCCAATGGTGGTCATTAGAATTAATTTAACATTGAAATTGGACATAAACAATTGCCAATCTTTTGATATAAATTGTTTCTTAAAAACACGCTATTTGTCGTAACAGCGGGAATTAATTATAAAATTAATTAATGAAACTTATATGTTTGTAATTTTGTAAAATAGACATCATTTTTGAATTCGGAATATCAAGTATAGCTTAGGGTGAAATTTTGGCATTGTTCTAAAAAACTTCAATTTTTGATGAATAGTGAAACCACTAAGTGGTAGTTAAATAACTGATTTTTCGTTTAAATGAAATATTACCACTTCTGTGATTTGATTTTCAAAAATCCGACATACATGGATGTCATTAAGAAGTAAAATGTGGTTCAATGAGATTAAAATAATTTTTGGTGAATAGTAACTTTTAAGTTCTTAATCGCGATTAGAGGTAATTAGTGTAGTTTAAGGTACAAATAATGTTTTAATAATGTGAGATGAGCATGAAACTTGTCCTACTCCTATTGGATGAGTCATGGCCGAACAAGAAAACCCATGGGTCAACTTGGGGACCCCATGGAGCCACTTTAGTTGGAAAATGACATTAATATATATTTATTTTAAATTGACACAAACATGAGTTGTTTTACTAAAACAGTTTTTAAGTGGGGTTACACAAGTCCAAATTTTGAGTATAAATATTCATTAGAAGGCTAAAAGGATTTCCTACATCATAGTATTTATTTTTATAATTTTTAGACATTAAATAAATTAAATATTTTATGACATCATTATGATGCAGCGATGACCTCATTATTTAACGATTTAAATAAAATGAGAAGATAATGAAAAATCCAAGGCTTACACTTGTCCAAAGCCTATTGGATGATGAGATTTCGAAACCCTATCACCTTAGACTAGAATTATATAAGTGTGGAACCTTTAGAGTCCAAAAAGCATTGTGAAATAATGTAACATTTCAATCTTTCCAAAAGTGCCCCTCCTCTCCACTTATAAAAGGCCCCCACCTCTCCCACCTCATTTACACTTTCAAGCCATTTGGCTCGGCCAACCTCTGCCCAAATACTCTCCCAACTTCCCCCTCTTACTCCTAGAAGCCTCACTTTGGGCATAACTCTTCCCAAGGAAGCCTTTGGCTCAAATCAAAAAGAGTTACCCGATTTTGAGGTAATGTCTTCTCTAATGTTGTTTTGTTTTATTTTTCTTATCCAACCCCCTAAACTCTTATTATTTATTTCTTTTGTAACAACACCAGTATCCTAAATATAATAGGATGTTTGTATAATAAGGGTTCGAGCTACACTTACACACACCTACATCTAATGGTTAAAGAACATATAGTTTCTGTGGATGGCGAATTTCTGCCTCACGAAACGATGATTGTTCAACACTCATATAACACCTTCATAGGTGGCCATTAAGATGTCACTATTTTTATATATGATATATAATATGTATATGTTTTACTTATGATTCTGTATTTCTCATTTATGGCATACTTTATGATTTCCAATATGGGTAAAACGCGATAATTTCATTTTAGGAAGTGCGGACTACCGCCCCCTCAAAGTGATTTGAATCGTTAATGCCATATGTGGGATGTATAAAGGATTGAGTAAATGGTATTATACACTATATTATACTGGAATTATATTATAAATTTATATCATTATGATTTCGTTCCATTAAATATGAAATTGAAATGAAAGTAGCGTTCATGCGTACGTACGGCTTACCGTCTCCATGAACGGTGCATTTCATTTCTTACCTCTAAATGTTACGTAATATTATAAATGAATGTATATACTGGATATATAATATATATATGAAATATAAATCATGAATATAATTCTGGATATAATGGATATTCTACCACATGAACAACTTGTAATTATAAGAAGTTTATTGTTGACTCAAGTACCAAAGATCGACAAAACGACCGTTATTAACTTATATAATTACATAATGTTCATAAAATTGTAATAAGTGATATAAAAAGGATAATGAAATTGAAAATGGTTCTTAATAAGGTAGATATTAAATCTATTTTATTATTCAGGAGGTTAAAGAACGGTTGAGTCAAGTCGGACACAAGGTAAGGGAACTTCTTAACCCAATTTCTATTCTTTGGGTTAATCTCCTACTTTCAAATTATGTCATGATATTATTATGTCCTATTTTGTATTTTTACTTTATTTATGTGTACCTATATTGAATACACATAATAGATCTATTTTATTTTAAAAATAATCTTTTTAAGGACTTCGTCTCAATCCCCTTTCATTGAGGCATATTTGGTTTTATACACAACTTTCTTTTATACGGTGTATAAACCCCTTTGACTTTTACGTTTATTCAAAAGGAATTTTTTATACGAAGCGTTTTGCTAAATGACAGAAGGGAATGTTTTTCTTTCCGTACTTATGCGGCGACAATGACTTCTCCGCCACCGTGACCATTATTTGAGTTTTGGCTTCCTCTACAAGCCATCATTTTTTTTAATGAAAAATAAATACAAAGTTTTAACTTTCTTTTATTTTGGTATTGAAAATGGTTTTGAAAGCATTTTTATTATATCAATGTGTTGTATTGATATCTTGTGATTGAAATGTGGAAATTTTTTGTTTCCTTTATGCATGTTTTATGTGATACGATTATGTTATGGTTTATGATATGTTTAAACCTATTCATATGAGGAATGTATTGGACATAATAAGTGACGGATGGAGCCCTCTATAGCTCCTCGATGCATCGGTAGGTCTCATGAGACAACTAGACGTGGAATTGGCCGAGGCCCATTCCCAATTTGATTTATGGTTTTGGCCGAGGCCTTAATCATTTTAGACGTCTTGGCCGAGGCCTTGACAAAATGTTTCAGAATGTCCGGCATTATACATTCCCTCATTATGAAAGTGGTTATCGATCTTTCATGTGATTATTCGTCTAGTAGAATATCCATGTGAGTAAGTAAGTGGCATTATTTGATTTTACTTTTTCCATATTATGATAAAGATCAAGTTTAATAAGGATTTTGTTTAGTTATACATTGCCTTAAATGTTTATGTTTATTTATGAAAGCTTCCGCAATATTGTTATCCTTACTGAGCATCTGAGCTCACCCCTTTCAATGTTTTGATATTTTCCAGGATGTGAAGAAGTATTTTAGGAATGACCTGCAGGGATAGCCAGAAGAGGATATGAGTGTGGACTATGAAGACCATGTTATTGTAGTTTGTTTACTTTTTGATGTAATGAAAGACTTATGTATGTATCTAGTGTTTCCAAGGCTACTAAACAAATCGGTCTTTCGAGACTTGATCTTTTTTTATCATGCCAATGTTACGAAGTAATGCACCGACTCTGGGTAGCTGGGGTCGGGGCGTTACAGTTGGTATCAGAGGCAGTTTAGTACTAACCTTGGAAGCTAGATTTAGATAAACTCTGATTAGAGCACATATCCCAAAGATAGACTTTGAGGATTAGTATAGAAGAACTTCCTAGAATTTTGGTATTATAGAGATGTTGTGAGTTTTCCGAGCAATACATCCCTGTCTGGATATGAGCAGGTAGAGGCGGCTCTGGCACAGATGTACCTAGGGGTAAAACCCGAAAACACCGCTTTGAGCTAGACTCGAACGGGAACTGGTGCACGACAACGGGCCTTGCTGCACTCTTGGTTACGACACTCCCGGGGGATATGCTTTGGATAATTCCCATTTTCTTTACAAACCACTATGAAGGGTTACGAGTATATACTTCCTCAAAGAAAACATTTTTATAATTATGGATTATATCCATAATTAGTTCAATTTATGTTAAGTGTTTTACAAGTATGGAATTATGTATTTTGATTCATGAACTAATATAGTTTATGCCATTATTTAGAAATGGCGCCTAGTGGAAGGAATGGAAACTGTATCAATGCACGCACTCCGTTTAGGGATTGCCCTCCTGCTCAGGATAATTATGTTGGAGATAGTGATACAACTGGTGCTGATCAGCTTCTCACCGTACTGGGACAACTCACGCAGGTTATGAATAACAACCTTACTCGTATGGAGCACCCTGATCCGCAACGTGGAGGATCAATGCTAGATCGTTTCATGAGACAACAACCACCAACCTTCAATGGGAGTACAAATCCTATAGTAGCTGAGAAATGGATAAATTCCTTAGAGAAAATATTCCATGCCTTGGGGAGTAGTGAAAGGGAGAAGGTTGTCATGGCAGTTTACCGCCTCACTGGAGATGCCGATCAGTGGTGGTCGCTGATTCAAAACACAAAGGAAGATGATGATGTATCAAATATGTAATGGAGGGAGTTCAAAGAGCTTTTCTTAGAAAAATACTTTCCTCGTGACCATCGAGCAGATATGGAAAGGCAATTTCTGAGTCTGAGGCAGAAGGAGGATGAGAATGTCGCAAAGTATGAGGCTAACTTTACAAGGTTAGCGAGGCATGCTTCCGATTATATACGTAACCCAAGGAGTAAGATTGATCGTTTCTTTGATGGGTTAAAACCATTTCTCTGTCGAGCTTTAGTATCACAATCCTTCTCATCATACGAAGATATTGTCTCGTGTGCTATCAAGACAGAAAAGGAATTCTCTAAGTCTTATGACAACAAAGTAAAGCAAGAGAAGAAGAGAACGGTGGAACAAGAGACAGATAAAGGGAAAAAGGGAAAGAAGGATTTTCCATTATGTGATAATTGTGGGAAGAATCACCCTGGTACTTGCCTAAAAGGAATGGGAGTTTGTTATAAATGTGGAGAAAAGGGTCACCAGGCTCGTGATTGCAAGGGAAAGAAAGAGGCTATCAAAGTTGAATGCTACAATTGTAGAGAAATGGGTCATTATGAAAATGAATGTCATAAGAGTCATGGAAACTTACCTCAGAAAAGGCCAAGGGATCAAGGACAATCTTATGTTGTGACTACAGTTGAAGCGGAATAATTAATGTATTGGCGCTTTTGGACTCAAGGATTATATTCTGGTTATTAGAATAATGTGATATATATAAGGATTGTACTGCAGTACTTGTTGATTTCAGTAAGGTTTTAATATGATTAAGGTAATCATATTTTTAGTATGTGACAATAAGAGAAACTTTTCTTTGTTTGGAGAATCTGATAAATTGATTTTGGAATTTAGATACCTTTTAGAGAAAGTCTGGACGGAGGTATTTTGGATAACTATTAAGGTTGGAATGGATTATGTTGAACCATGGATAGTATTGTTTAAGGATAAAGCATTTATGAAGATTATTTTTGGAATATTATGATACTATAGTTTTAGGAAAAGGACAACCTGAAGGGTGGGGCATAACCCGTCGCGTCGGACAAAGCTGCAGGAATCGAACCCATAACCATAGAGCGACAGGCCTTTATTTCCTACCACTAGCCTACAGGAAGTCCCTGGTTATTACAAAATAATTTTACTAAACTAAATGGTATGTGTTAACATTTGGAACCTTATACAATTAGGATAATTATAATATTTTTGAGTTCTATTACCTTTTAGAGTGAAAGATGGGTTTTTGGTAAAAATTTATTAAAGAATGAAAGTTTACATGATAAGTATGTATATTCCCTTACGTTCTTGGTAAATCTCCTAAATAAATTCCTTAACTTTATAAAAAGGTAACTTAAAACAAAAATGTTGCCGGTTAACTTTTCCAACTGGGGATTCAATGACCGTTTAACCAATCACAAGTTTTTGATTTTCTTATTGTTAACTTTCTCCTAATCCAGTTTTCTACAACTCTCCATCAGACCTTGATGGTTTTTTTTCCTTCCATATCCATATTTTCATATAATCCTAGTATGGGCTATCTCGGGTGACCTTTGTAATTATCTTTTCTTCTTTTAAAGTTATATTTTTATTAACCTTATTTCCGATGTGGGTTTTCTACAAAGGTATTTTCTATTTTCAACCTTTTATTTTCAATGAAAAATTTCAAATTGCGAGGATTCAATTTATTGAAGGAGGTGAGAATGTAACACCCCAAGCTTCCACGGTACGTTTCACTTCGAATAATGCAATAGCGTGTGTTGTACGCAACCTCGAGCTCTAACACACACCACAACGAATTAAACTAGCCGTTGTGAATAGTAATACCTACTTTTCGAAATTTTATAAATTTTATTTATCAAAATGGACTTCATTTTTGGATTCTGAATATCTAAATTAGCCTATGTTGAATTTTTGTTATTTTTCTGAAAACTTCTATTTTTTATGAATAGTGAAAAATACTTTAAAACAACTTTTTTAATCAAAATAATTCATTGTGATAAATTATACTATTTAGTGGTTTTAAGGTATAATTAGAATATATTTTTACCATTTTATCCAATGGTGGTCATTAGAATTAATTTAACATTGAAATTGGACATAAACAATTGCCAATCTTTTGATATAAATTGTTTCTTAAAAACACGCTATTTGTCGTAACAGCGGGAATTAATTATAAAATTAATTAATGCAACTTATATGTTTGGAATTTTGTAAAATAGACATCATTTTTGAATTCGGAATATCAATTATAGCTTAGGGTGAAATTTTGGCATTGTTCTGAAAAACTTCAATTTTTGATGAATAGTGAAACCACTAAGTGGTAGTTAAATAACTGATTTTTCGTTTAAATGAAATATTACCACTTCTGTGATTTGATTTCCAAAAATCCGACATACATGGATGTCATTAAGAAGTAAAATGTGGTTCAATGAGATTAAAATAATTTTTTTTGAATAGTAACTTTTAAGTTCTTAATCGCGATTAGAGGTAATTAGTGTAGTTTAAGGTACAAATAATTTTTTAATAATGTGAGATGAGCATGACACTTGTCCTACTCCTATTGGATGAGTCATGGCCGAACAAGACAACCAATGGGTCAACTTGGGGACCCCATGGAGCCACTTTAGTTGGAAAATGACATTAATATATATTTATTTTAAATTGACACAAACATGAGTTGTTTTACTAAAAAAGTTTTTAAGTGGGGTTACACAAGTCCAAATTTTGAGTATAAATATTCATTAGAAATATAAAAAGATTTCCTACATCATAGTATTTTTTTTATAATTTTTATACATTAAATAAATTAAATTTTTTATGACATCATTATGATGCAGCGATGACCTCATTATTTAACGATTTAAATAAAATGAGAAGATAATGCAAAATCCAAGTATTACAATTGTCCAAAGCCTATTGGATGAGGAGATTTCGAAACCCTATCACCTTAGCCTCGAATTATATAAGTGTGGGACCTTTAGAATCCTAAAATCATTGTGAAATAATGTAACATTTCAATCTTTCCAAAAGTGCCCCTCCTCTCCACTTATAAAAGGCCCCCACCTCTCCCACCACATTTACACTTTCAATCCATTTTGCTCGGCCAACCTCTGCCCCAATACTCTCCCAACTTCCCCCTCTTACTCCTAGAAGCCTCACTTTGGGCAGAACTCTTCCCAAGGAAGCCTTTGGCTCAAATCAAAAAGAGTTACCTGATTTTGAGGTAATGTCTTCTCTAATGTTGTTTTGTTTTATTTTTCTTCTGCAACCCCCTAAAATCTTTTTATTTATTTATTTTGTAACAACAACAGTATCCTAAATAAACTAGGATGTTGTTATTAAAAGGGTTCGAGCTACACTTACACACACCTACATCTAATGGTTAAACAAACATACAGTTTCTGTGGATGGTGAATTTCTGCCACACGAAACGATGATTGTTCAACACTCATATAACACCTTCAAAGGTGGCCATTAAGATGTCACTATTTTTATATATGATATATAATATGTCTATGTTTTACTTATGCTTCTGTATTTCTCATTTATGGCATACTTTATGATTTCCATTATGGGTAAAACGCGATAATTTCATTTTAGGAAGTGCGGACTACCGCCCCCTCAAAGTGATTTGAATCGTTAATTCCATATGTGGGATGTATAAAGGATGGAGTAAATGGTATTATACACTATATTATACTGGAATTATATTTTAAATTTATATCATTATGATTTCGTTCCATTAAATATGAAATTGAAATGAAATTAGCGTTCACGCGTACGTACGGCTTACCGTCTCCATGAACGGTGCATTTCATTTCTTACCTCTAAATGTTACGTAATATTATAAATGAATGTATATACTGGATATATAATATATATATGAAATATAAATCATGAATATAATTCTGGATATAATGGATATTCTACCACATGAACAACTTGTAATTATAAGAAGTTTATTGTTGACTCAAGTACCAAAGATCGACAAAACGACTGTTATTAACTTATATAATTACATAATGTTCATAACATTGTAATAAGTGATATAAAAAGGATAATGAAATTGAAAATGGTTCTTAATAAGGTAGATATTAACTCTAGTTTATTATTCAGGAGGTTAAAGAACGGTTGAGTCAAGTCGGACACAAGGTAAGGGATCTTCTTAACCCAATTTCTATTCTTTGGGTTAATCTCCTACTTTCAAATTATGTCATGATATTATTATGTCCTATTTTGTATTTTTACTTTCTTTATGTGTACCTATATTGAATACACATAATAGATCTATTTTATTTTAAAAATAATCTTTTTAAGGACATCGTCTCAATCCCCTTTCATTGAGGCATATTTGGTTTTATACACAACTTTCTTCTATACGGTGTATAAACCCCTTTGACTTTTACGTTTATTCAAAAGGAGTCTTTTTATACGAAGCGTTTTTCTAAACGAAAAAAGGGAATGTTTTTCTTTCCGTACTTATGCGGCGAAAACGACTTCTCCGCCGCCGTGACCATTATTTGAGTTTTGGCTTCCTCTACAAGCCATCATTTTTTTAATGAAAAATAAATACAAAGTTTTAACTTTCTTTTATTTTGGTATTGAAAATGGTTTTGAAAGCATTTTTATTATATCAATGTGTTGTATTGATATCTTGTGATTGAAATGTGGAAATGTTATGTTTCCTTTATGCATGTTTTATGTGATACGATTATGTTATGGTTTATGATATGTTTAAACCTATTTATATGAGGAATGTATTGGACATAATAAGTGACGGGTGGAGCCCGCTATAGCTCCTCGATGCATCGGTAGGTCTCATGAGACAACTAGACATGGAATTGGCCGAGGCCCTTTCCCAATTTGATTTATGGTTTGGGCCGAGGCCTTAATAATTTTAGACGTCTTGGCCGAGGCCTTGACAAAATGTTTCAGAATGTACGGCATTATACATTCCCTCATTATGAAAGTGGTTATCGATCTTTCATGTGACTATTCGTCTAGTAGAATATCCATGTGAGTAAGTAAGTGGCATTATTTTATTTTACTTTTTCCATATTATGATAAAGATCAAGTTTAATAAGGCTTTTGTTTAGTTATACATTGCCTTAAATGTTTATGTTTATTTATGAAAGCTTCCGCAATATTGTTATCCTTACTGAGCATCTGAGCTCACCCCTTTCAATGTTTTGATATTTTCCAGGATGTGAAGAAGTATTTTAGGAATGACCTACAGGGATAGCCAGAAGAGGATATGAGTGTGGACTATGAAGACCATGTTATTGTAGTTTGTCTACTTTTTGATGTAATTAAAGACTTATGTATGTATCTAGTGTTTCCAAGGCTACTAAACTAATCGGTCTTTCGAGACTTGATCTTTTGTGATCATGCCAATGTTACGAAGTAATGCACCGACTCTGGGTAGCTGGGGTCGGGGCGTTACAATTATTTCCAAGAAGCTTCCTTTACAAGTTTTCAAGTTTATTTTTAATCAACATCTTTTAGTTTAAAATTGTATGACATGTTAAGAACGGAAAATTGTTTTTGAAGTATAAAGGATATTTTCCTCAAGAATGGAGTACAAGTGTTTTATCAAAATTATTTTCCATCTAAGACAATAAAGGGTTCTGTTTTTATCCCTATTATTACATTGATTTGATTATATTGTGATGGAAATATTTTTATGAATTCTTTTATCGTATATGAATTGTTTCATGATGTCATGATGTTTAAGATTCCCATTTTTATTACATGGTTTATGCAATGATGTATGATTTATGATTTTGTGGCACACATAAGAATGGTATCATTATGAGATGGGTGGGACCTATATCTCCCTCCAATGCATTGGGTAAAGATTTCATATCTCATGAGATAGACATGGCTGGAATGGTAGGTTATACCGGTTCAGTGAAACAGGACTGAAACGAGGGTGACTCGATTCAGAAAGGGACTTTGTCCACTAATATAGTCTTGGAAATGAGTCATGACTAAAAAGAAATGATTCTCTATGATTTTGTGTGTATGACACAAAGTTTCATGTTTTAAGTTATGATTATTGGGATTTCATTTCACTACTATGATTTATCCCATGTTATGAAATTATGATCTCTTTTGCAGGTTAAGATTTCCAAAAGTTATGTTCTTGTGAATATGATGTGATTGATTTCTCTTTTTTTTACCCTTAATGAGCATTTGAGCTCACCCTTTTATGTTTTCTTTTCCCCAGGATATAAAGAAAGGTTTTAGGTAAAAAAAGGGAAGATCTTTATGGGAGATATTGAAGATCTTTCACCACGATTAGAAGATTACGTTCCGAGTTTCCAAAGACACTAAACTATTACGATCCTTGTGTGTGTGTTTTTGTTATGTACTAAGTATTCCACAAAATTAATTTAATTTCCATGTACGTTAGGCTTCGGGTCTCTACAGTTGGTATCAGAGGAAAGGTTTAGTCAACTTTTGGAAAATAGGATGCGAGAACTTTAGTGAGATCCCTAGAGATATTTCTAAGGTATGTCTAGGGATGTCCCTAAGGTTAAGTATACGTATAGGTTATAGTACTAGAATTACGCTAATGATCATAGAATTAAACTTAATATGTTAGATATTGAAGGTACTCCCCCTTTATTATGTTGTTTTCCCTAGCATGATTTTTGCCTCTCACACTATTCTTTTTGGGTTTTAGACGATGGCTGGAACCCGAAGGAACCGTGTTGATCAATGCAATGGACAAAGCAATGATTCCCTCCTGAACAAAGAAATGTTATGGGAGATGGAGTGCAAAATCTTATTGCTATACTTACACAAGCTATGAGTCATTCGGGACTTCCAAATGAGCAGAGAAGGGAACAATATTCTATTGAGTCCTTCATGAGGCAAAGTCCACCTTCTTTCAGTGGGTCTTCTGATCCACTTGTTACTGAACAATGGATCAGTACCACTGAAAAGATATTTTCAGTTCTTCAATGTTCTGAGCATGATAAAGTCATCTTAGCAGTATATCGTTTGGATGGTGAAGCTGATCAATGGTGGAATCTTATCAAGAATACGAGGAAAAGAGATGAAATTGAGTCCATGGAATGGGACTAGTTCAAGAACTTGTTTTTCAGTAAGTAATTCCCCCGTATTCTTCAAACAAAGATGGAGAAGGAGTTTCTTGAACTAAATCAAAAGGATGATGAATCTGTTGGTATATACGAAGCGAATTTTACAAGACTTGAAAGGTATGCATCTGGCATTATCATCCAACCTGAAAGTAAAGTTGATCAATTTTTTAGTGGCTTAAAACCAAGTCTTCGAAGGGCATTAGCTATAAGAGACTTCAGTAGCTATGAAGAAATTGTGCGTTGTGCTATCAAGGTAGAAATGGAAGTTGGTGTTACATATCCATCTCATGGTTTTGACAAGAAACGAAAGATGGAGTTCAAGGAGAAATCTCAGAATAATGGTGAAAAGAAGATGAATGTTTCCTTATGCACAAAGTGTGGAAAGAAGCATGGTGGGGATTGTCTTAAAGGGACTAGAAAATGTTTTAAGTGTGGAAAAGAAGGTCATCGAGCAGCTGAGTGTCGAAGTGATGGAAAAAGGGTTTCTAATGATGTGAATAAAGCAAACACTGCAGAGAACGCACCACCAACACTTCAATGCTTCAAGTGCAAGGAAATGGGGCATTATGCTAATAAATGCCCTAATCCAAGGGTTAGTGATGATCAACATGAGCAACCACTGAAGGCAAAGGACAAAGGGAAGTCACATGCGATCACTATTGGCGATGTTGAATTTGACAACGATGTGATGGAATGATTAAGTGTTTATGTAATGGGATTCCAAAATAATGTTGTATCATAAAGTATTGGAATATTTATGTATTGGTCTAATGTGGTATTCAAAGTAATTGAGATATTTTTGGAAATAAGATGATATGCGCATAATGAAGGGAAAAAGAGAAAACGAAATGTTTAACAGTATTCATGAGCTCATGATTGATATAAGGACTAAGTGATATCATGGTTTGAGTATATAGAATTTTGAGGATTTTGGTATGTGGAAAGTGTTAACTTTTAAATACATTCATGTTTTCACTAAGGTATTCAAGAGAATACATGATTAAGGACTTTGAATGTTTCGAATGTGACCAACGAAACATATCTTATGATATATGGGGATCGATGATGGTGTTAAATCTCTGGTAATTGTTTTCACTATGTTATGAGAGTGGACTGCAGTATTATGGATATGCCTAAATATTGGAATGGATTATGTTGGACATAAGTTATTATTGTTTAAGGATAGAATTTTTTTTCGATGGGATGTTATAGTAATATAGTTTTAGAAAAAGGACAACCTGCAGAACGGGCGACAGCCCATTGCGTCGGACAAGGCTGTGGGAATCGAACCTACAACCGAATTGCGACTGGCCTTTATCACCTACCACTGGCCTACAGGAAGTCCCTATTTAGTAGAAACTAGTTTTATTATATGATATATGAAGTATAAGTCATTTTAGGAACCATATATGATTAATCTCACTATAGATCGACTTATGTATATAATTTTTGCTAACCTTTTGTTCGAGACAGATGGAATGACCCGGCATTCTATCACATGATCTGCTAACACTTCACGAATAACAAATTCAACTTTATTTATTTAAGAGATGAAGTGGAAATTGTTCAAGGCACGAACAACAGTGAGATTGTACCAAAATAAAGTAAGTATTTATTCTAATGCAAATTTTCAAATTTAGGGAAATGATCTTGAAAACCAAAAATGTTGTCCTAGTGATGTTATACCTGATGAATCAGATGGTACCTTATATCATCACAAATATATGGATTTGTGATTACTGGATTTTCCATAGCCATGTTCTCTACCACTCTCCATCAGAACATGATGGTTAGATTTCTCTTCCATATCCATATTTTCACCTATGTGGAAACCCAGTGATTAGTTTATTTGGGTAATCGTTACATTTCATACTTTAGTTTTTAAAGCCACGTTTTGGTATTCTTTTTTTACGATGTGGGTTTCTATTAAAGAAACTTTCGAATAGTAAACCATTTATAACCCCGACGAATTTCGAGGGCGAAATTCATTTTAAGGGGGGTAGAATTTAACAGCACGAGATTTTATGAAAAATATTATTTTTAATATTATTAATGTCTTGTGTTGTACGCTACACCAAAAGGAGCTTGCACAACACGCATCCTTGACTTGCCTTGCATTACACGCAATCGCAACGTTCCTCGATAGCGTGTGTAGTATGCAATACTGAGTATCACGAAACAACGATATGCTATTAAAATATTATTAAAACTAGCTGTTATGAATAGTAATAACCACTTTTTAAATTTTAGAAATTTTAGCTCTCAAAATGGAATTCATTTTTGGATTCAGAGTATCGAATTTAGCCTAAGGTGAAATTTTGGCATTTTTCGGATAACTTTCATATTCTGATGAATAGTGAAAATTACTAAATTATAATTAAAAACAACTTTTTTAATCGAAATAATTAATAGTGATAAATTATTAATTTGAATGGTTTTAAAGTATATTTAGAATATATTTTTACAATTTAATACAATGTTGGTCATTGGATGTAATTTCACATTTAAACCAGACATAATCAAGTGTCAATCTTTTGATAGATATTGTTTCTTAAAAACACGCTATTTGTTTTAACAGCAGAATTTAATTATAAAATTAATTAATGAAACTTATATGTTATGAATTTGGTAAAATAGACTTCATTTTTGAATTCGGAATATGAAATATAGCTTAGGATTAAATTTTGGCATTATTCTGAAAAACATCAATTTTTGATGAATAGTGAAACTACTAAGTGGTAGTTAAAAACTGAATTTTTCATAAAACTTAATATTACCGCTTCTGTGAATGGAATTTCAAAAATCCGAGAGACACGGTTGATGTGAGTAAGTAAAATGTTGTTCAATGAGAAGAAAATAATTTTTGGTGAATAGTAACTTTTTACTTTTACTTACCACGGTTAAAAGTAAATAGGGTAATTAAGGGTAAAAACGATATTAATATTACCCTAACACATGTCCTAATCCTATTGGACAAGTGTATCTCGACCAAAAACAACCTTAAGTGTAAAATATTATTATTTAGGCCCACTTGGATTAGATTAGGACATTTATTATTATTTAATTCAATGAAGAGTTAAAAGAGTTAAAATCAAAGTTTATTTACTAAAATATTTTAATATAGGGTTATACATAATATAAATTCGATTGTAAATATTAATTAGAAAGATAAAAAGATTTCATACATAAGGGTATTTTATTTGTAATTTTTAGACATCAAATATGTTAATTTATTAATGACACAAAGATGATGCAGTAATTATCTTATTAATGAAATATTGACATAATTGATATTATAAATACCACAATAAATGTAATTTAAGACTTTTTATGAATTACACTAATTTTCTAGGTTACTATGATATATTAGTGTTGATTTAATCAACTTGTTTCGAACATATAATTCTGTTATGACTTTCACAAAAATCATATATCAAATAGTGTCAAAATTGACACAAAATAGTTTATAAATAAAATATTATATTATTAATTGTTATTTTATTCCTAAAAATCTAAGGTTCGGACAAATGACTTATATAAGGATATATATATTAATAATAAACAATTTGGGGTTCGTTTGGCATGTTATAGTAAGTGTATTAACCATATAGTGTAAGAAAACAAAAAGACACCGTAAAAGTTAAATTATTTAACTTAATGTTAAATCTAATTGATAAGGTTAAAATAATAACCTAAACTTGTCTAAATCCTATTGGTTGATAGTATTTAGACCCCTCCCCACTTTATCTTCGAAATAAGACCCTTTGGAACCATTATAAACCGATTTTGACTTTAATATAAAATAATATTTTGAGATATTCCTAAGGTGCCCCTCTCCTCCCTTATAAAAGGGCACCTCTTCCCCCTCCTCCTCACACCAATTTGAGAACTCAAGCTCGACCAACCCCTGCCAAAATCCCTTTTCCACTTCCCTAGAATAATCCTAGAGGTCCTGGTCTTCTTCAAAGACCAATCTTAGTTCCCTAAGTGGAGGATTCAAAGAGGCGTTCCAAAGAAGAGGTAATATCCATTACCGATCTTTTCAATTTCTTTCTTCTTCAACTTCTTCTTCTTTAGTTGTTTCATGATAAACTAATAAAATCAGTATTACTTACATACTGATATGTTATTATAAATATGAAACAACCCTAATTCACCTTCTATCCATCCTACGGAAAAATGAAATCACCGCGCGTGCGTACGTACGGAATACCGTCTCCACGCCGTGGTGTAATCTATTTTCCACCATCACCTTACAAGGATGGGTATAATGGTGTAATGAGTAACTATTTATGATTATTATAAAGTAATATTGATACTAAAATAATATATATATACTCCAAAACAATTCCACGATCATAGGAACAATATCATCACTCGTGCGTACGTACGGAATACCGTCTCCACGATGAGATGCGACTCATTCTACATGATCATCATTACATAGTAATTATATAAATTTATTGAATAAATAAATATGATATATGTTACACTAATACCATTCTGGATATAAGGTATCTATAACCTTAAAAGAAGAATAAGAATTTATTCGGCAAAACACGCATAAGAACAAAAGGCAATAAAGACCCGAGTAACAAGTAACAATGAAATATTACTAACAAGAAGCTAAGAAAATGACCATATATGATATCATATCAATATGTATGATTCTGGAATAAGTCAATAACATTATTTAAACCATTATACAGGAGCTTTAGACATGTACAAAGCAAATCTGACCTAAGCTAAGAGAAATATCACAATCTCATTTTTTTTATCCGAGATTGTTTATTTGTAAGTATTTACTGGGGTGTATTTTATCATCCACATCCATGTTTCATAAATGTGTAATATTATTTCCATCCACCTACAATTGTTTAAATCCATTTTTACCCTTCATTGAGTTTTTAGTAAAACAAATGAAAGGAACCTTTTGTCATTTTTCATACGAGGTACTTTTTGACTTTTCCGAAAAAAGTACGAAGAATGTTTTTTTTAAATTATACGGCATGAATGGATTTTTAAAATATTATATCCAAGAGGATTCCTTTACAAGTTTTCAAGTTTATTTTTAATCAACTTCTTTCAGTTTAAAATTGTATGACATGTTAAGAAAGGAAAAATGTTTTTGAAGTATAAAGGATATTTTCCTCAAGAATGGAGTTCAAGTGTTTTATCAAAATTATTTTCCATCTAAGAAAATAAAGGGTTCTGTTTTTATCCCTATTATTACATTGATTTGATTATGTTGTGATGGAAATATTTTTATCAACTCTTTTATCGTATATGAATTGTTTCATGATGTCATGATGTTTAAGATTCCCATTTTTATTACATGGTTTATGCAATGATGTATGATTTATGATTTTGTGGCACACATAAGAATGGTATCATTATGAGATGGGTGGGACCTATATCTCCCTCCAATGCATTGGGTAAAGATTTAATATCTCATGAGATAGACATGGCTGAAATGGTAGGTTATACCGGTTCAATGAAACAGGACTGAAACGAGGGTGACTCGATTCAGAAAGGGACTTTGTCCACTAAGATAGTCATGGAAATGAGTCATGACTAACAAGAAATGATTCTCAATGATTATGTGTGTATGCCACAAAGTTTCATGTTTTTATGATTATTGGGATTTCATTTCACTACTATGATTTATCCCATGTTATGAAATTATTCTCTCTTTTGCAGGTTAAGATTTCCAAAAGTTATGTTCTTATGAATATGATGTGATTGATTTCTCTTTTGTTTACCCTTACTGAGCATTTGAGCTCACCCTTTTATGTTTTCTTTTCCACAGGATATAAGGAAAGGTTTTAGGTAAAAAAAGGAAAGATCTTTATGGGAGATATTGAAGATCTTTCTCCACGATTAGAAGATTACGTTCCGAGTTTCCAAAGACACTAAACTATTACGATCCGTGTGTGTGTGTTTTTGTTATGTACTAAGTATTCCGTAAAAGTAATGTAATGTCCATGTATGTTAGGATTCGGGTCTCTACATGTGGCATGACTCTACAAGGTCAAGCACACACCTTAGATCAAGATTATAAAGGATTGAAACCTATAAGAGTATAAAGGTAACTTGAGAAAGAAAGCATTCATGATCTCAAAAAGGTGGGTACACAGCGTGTATAAGTCCCACATGTTGTGTTTTTTAAGGCTTCACATGGGCATGTACTTCTGCCAACCCTAGTCTTGGAACACCACATACACACGGAGTGTTCTCCCCAGACATGGCGTGTACTTGAATCGTGTTCTCCTACCTGAGATCTTCTCTATGACTAACATAGCGTGTTTGTTTCAAACATGGTGTGTACTGGAAGAACTTCATAGACCTGTGTTGTTAGTAACATGGCCAGTTACATGAATAACTCTACAAGGTGTGTTCTAGATGGAAACAATGTGTAATTTCGGATTTTCATCCACCCAATTCATTGGTCACATGGCTGGACACACGGTCTATACACACACGATGTGTACATCCGGTACATGGCGTGTTCCACCAAGGATTTCCCAACCCCATGTATCTTCCCACACAACCAGTCACACTGTTATGGATTACATGGAATGTACATACAGTACTCGACGTTTACATAAGAAAAGTTGTTCCTTCCCAAAAATAAGTACATATAACATGTATTCAGCAATACACGCAATGTATTATGGATTTTTCCAGATAGTAAGCCTCAGAAACTACTAAAAACCCAAAAAAACACTGAAATGAGCATTAAAGTGCCAGATTCTGATCTGTGAGGGATCATACTCCCTACAAATCAAATCTCGGCTTCATATATAAGTTATATACAAGGAATGACAAGTAAAGGATCCACCAATTTCTAATACACGAGGGATCATAAAATCTAAAGAACCAAAGTTTGGAATTCATTCAAACAAAACCTTATAAAAAATACTCTATCACACAACAGGTATTTAGTCAAGGAATTTTTCACAACATCATGAAAATTTAGCACAAAATATATCATAACAACATGAAATTGGTAATGAACCCTAAATGGCATGGCAATTATGAATGACATGTGATTTCTAGCAAGTGCCTATATGATGCATGAGAAGGCATACGCTCATCTAATCATGTTGCAACAGAATTCGAACCTCAATGATATCAACTATAATAGCACAAAACTTTTGAACCACCCAATGCTAAAATAAAATCAACTATAAAATTTCAAAACCATAAAAATTGAAATAATCAAGGTAAATAGGGTTTTTCTTGTAAACGGGTTAGCTACTCCTATGCACAACTTATTTCCAACTACCTATTCCGTCTTATCCCAGACTATAGGCTCTAAATAGTAAGTCAAGAAGAAAATAATCCCTCTGATATGACTTTGTAATGTCATGAGTCTGGGTAATGCCTAGAGGTTCCCTATTCGCGGTTGGTCACATAGACTCAAGTGCATTTCCCCAAACTCTAGAGGCTACCAACTAGTAGCGAGTGCCTTGGGTGTGATAGTGGGGAAAATATGCCCTCATTGGTAGAGTAAAGCAGCGAAAGTAAATAGATAACCATAACAGAAGTTGTAATAATACCATAAAACAGTAAAAAGTGGAAGAATGAAAGTAAATAAACCACTGCAGCATAAATATATATATCAATAATGATGCATGATACACGTATCTAGGAAATCATCCAAACATGTCATAATTATGGAATATAGTACAAAACCAAAGTACAAAGAAAACAAATAAACTCCAACTACATCACAAGACTCATTTTTTCCAATACTCTCTAAGTACCTGAAGTAGAAGAGAGTTTTCCCTTATATAGAACTGAAACAATATAATCTGTTCGGGCCCAAAACATAACCCAAACAGAGCGTGAGACAAATACCTATAGGAAACCTCCCAAATATTTATGCCTAATAGCTAGTGAATATATATGGTAGGAAATAATAAAAAAGAGGATGTAAACAAGGAAATACTCAAAAGCGAAGAATCCTACTATTTCAATTACATCCATTTTCATTTATTAGTAAATCAACCAAAAAACATAAGTAACTGGCAAATCTTGACCAAACATTCAATATCAAAAAAACATGGAAACACATCTATAGCAAGGTAAATAACCCTATTTACAATCATAAATACTGTACTCAAGCACACAAGGCATAACAGGTAATATTATGGCTAATAACCATAACCATGCAATACCTCAAACAAGGGTATTGGGCACTTTTGCACGTATAACTCAAAGGATAACTACAAAAATGAATAAACCACCTACCTCAGCATTTTATGATCGATATTATTGAATTCCAGCCTTTGATTCATACTAGAATGTCGTAGATCTGCAAAAAAATATAAAATGTTCAACTAAGAATTGCCCATGAAATTATGGAAATCATGAAAGGAGGCTCTAGAAGAAGGAAGAGCTTACCGTGGTGATTCTAACCCAATTGATGGCAGTCGATTCAAAGAACGGATGGCAAGTCAGGGGCTTGGACATAAATCATCAGTTGTGGATGATTTTTTATGAGACGAGTGGAGAATAAGATAAATTTTTAAGTGGGATGCGACCCCTGTCAATTTAATGAAATAAAAAAAGTACATAGAATGTTCTTTAAAAGAACATGGTGTGTACTTACATAAACCGGCCTCTACTTTATGTGGTCTCTAGGTCACCCCAAATGGTCATGTACTCGGCCGTTACATAGCTAGTACATGGTCACCCTTAGTAATTGTGTACATAGTGTGTACTGATAAGTACATGGCGTGTACTTGTGAAATTTCCAAAAAACTCCACTTTTCCAAAAAAAACTAGAAAAACAAGACATATCTGTAAATAAGATCTGAGTTCTTACAATATCAATGATTTTATTTGGAATTTTTTTTCTCACACAAGTCATATTGAACTTCCCTATCACTTCTCAATGAAATATAACTTAAAATTCTTTTTGGATTAAGCATAGATTAAGAAGGAATCTTATGATAAAATTATTTCAACACGGTGTTGAAATCAAAAATCATTTTACCAAAAATTTATTAAAAACAATGTAACTAGGGTACCACATTTTTTTAATGTAGCATGTTGAGTGATTTTATTACCAACAAGTTAACATAGTATAATTGTCACTGTAGGTTCCCATTTTATCTGAGGCATACCTTTAGTTTGGATTATAAATGATTTTTGATTCTGGAATCACTTTGTAAAATGGGGGTGGATGATAAGTTTGTAGAAAGTGTTTTTAGAATTATGGTATTTGGTTACATATAATAGCCAATTATTACTAATTTTGAATATATTTTAAATGAAAATTATACAATAATATAGTTAAAACCATAGATAATAATTCACATTTGTAACTTTTCTTATTTTTGAATTTAAATGATAAGTGCATTAAAACATGTTTTTTGTTGTGATTTA
This sequence comes from Viscum album, assembly GCA_963277665.1. Lineage (NCBI taxonomy): Eukaryota > Viridiplantae > Streptophyta > Magnoliopsida > Santalales > Viscaceae > Viscum > Viscum album. Next base: position 1,089,369,782 of record OY728122.1, read on the forward strand.
TTAACTTTTGGGTATTATTGTGATTCCATGATTTGATCCTTGTTTAAGATTTTAGTTGTTAAAATCTTTGAAATTATATTTTATATTGTTTTATGTCAATTTAGAATCAAAAATAACAAATCCTATATTTAATTATTTTTATTGAATGATGGTTGAAATAGAAAAGGCACAACCAAGTATAATTCTCAACAGAATGAGAGACTCCATCTTAATAAACTTTGATAATTGATCTACTGGAGGTAAACAATTGACTACAGAACGAAATTGACGTCATGTTGATCATTAATTGGACATTCCATCCAACCAACAATGCTTAAATTTTTCAAAATTAAAATATGTACACAAGTTAAAAATAAATTTATTGTGTGATGATCAACCATATATTGAATAAACCACATGATCAACCATACGAAAAATTATAAAAACTGGATCGACCACATATTGATTTTGGCTGACCGTGACTCTCAATCAACAATGAACAAAAATTTATTACATGTCCAAGAGGAAACCATCAAAAAATTTAATTATATAACATATGAAGAAAAAATATTTGAGTCTCAAGGGACCATGTGATGTAGTCACTAGACTATCGTATGTTTGAGCCAAGACTTTTCCATATTTCTAGTTATAGGGATTAAAATCTATCAATATTAAAAAAACATAAATGTCAATCTAAAATGAAATGAAAACCAATTTTAACTTCTCATAAAAAGTAGGAATATTATATAAAGAACAAAAAAGGAAATCATCTAAGATGGAGAAGATTTAAGAGAATATAACAGTGTTTAAAACCATAAGCCGGAATATTTGTGATAGCTAGCTTCATCAGTCACAATATTTAAGTTATAAAAGTGGTTAATGTTAAAGAACAATTACCAAAGTACTGAATTTGAGGTATTTTTTTAAGGTGATAATTAAAGAATGGAACCCTAAAACACTCCTTTAAAAAGAGGGTTTCTCTCTCGAAGAAGGGGGATATTACCATGATTTGTTAGTAAATTTGGGAGCTGCTAATTTTTATTCAATTTTATTTTTATTTTATAGAAATATCTCTGATGGTAGCACACAATGAATTTTTTCTTTATTCAAAGGAGTATATCCTAATTTATAGTTAATGAATTCTGAAAATTATTTATTTATTTCTTATACTTTACTATTTTTGTAAGTGTTCCATTTCTTCGATAGTGGGAAATTTTCCCCAATCATTTTATTTAAATTATTCTTACTTCATTCTCATTTTTTCATATATAAGAAACTTGAGACTTCTTCATTGTATAAGATAGTTAGAATTGGGTTTGGTCTCGTAGATATTTTACTTTTTAGATCAAAATTTATTATAAATATAGTAAATGTAGTGGTCATTACAATACTCTATATAATCTGAAATCACCTAGTGAGGTTAATATAATGAGATTCCATCTGGTTATAGAGAGTGAAAGAGACCAAACTAGAGAGTTGATTTAATATGAGAGTAAAAAAAGGGAATCCAAGTTTATGCAACTATATTTAAAAATAATCTTCATTCCAACTCAATTGAACCCTCAGTCAAATCTAGTCACCATTTTTGCACATACTGATCCCATAACAAAAGGAAAATACTCCCAAAACACTATCCTCACCAGGGATAACCTGAGTCACACCAGTAATACATTAACATGAGTTAATAATGTTTGTTTATTGATGTCCATACAATAAGAACCTCATCAAACTGGCACCATTTCCAAGGAGTCTAGTTATAATTCCTTTCAAGAACAAATCCTGAAGGTTACTCAAATTACTTCCAATATAATCCTGTAATGAAATAGTATAAACTATTAATTAAAACTTAAACTTGTAATGGAATCACTCAACCTGTTATTTCAAACATAATCTCGTAATGGAATAAACTACCCATTTATTCCAACATTCCCTTTAAATTAAATTATATCCAATTATATCTTACAACATTACCTATAGTATATTTGGTATTTATAGAACCCACTCATCACATAATATAAAAAATCCTATAGTGTTTTGGTTCACTCCCCAATCCAAAATTCCATTAATAATTCCCATGTATCATTTATTATAATTTAATACAATTATAATCTTGAAAATTACATTTTAAACCCATTAAAAAATAATATTAACATATATGAAAAATTTATTTTAATAATATCATAAAAATAAAAATAAATATTGTTTTATTTTGAATGAATTTTAAAACAAAAAATTCTTTGAAAAACGGGAATAGAATATTCTTAGAAAAAATATAGCAACTTATTGTGTAATATTATTAAATAATAATATCTAATTTGTTTGTAAAAACTGGTTATGTGGTAAATGTTAAAATAAATATTCCTATTATACTTTTGTAAATAAATTCAGAATAACCTATATGAAAAATGTTGAAGATATACATTTTAAAACTATTTTAAAAAAATTAAATATTATTTTAAAATTAAAATTAAAAAATTTATAAGTATAAATAAGATCATTATAGAAACATTTAAAAGAACATGGATATGAAAGGGAAATATTTTAAATCATTTAAAAAATAGTTTTTAAGAAAACTCTGTAACAACATTAGTTACTTTTTAATCGAAAGGAAAATTAAGGAGAGAAATTGAAATGGATTTGTAAACCACATGAATTTTAGTAAATATTTTACTAAATAAAAATATATAGAATTTTATTTACCCCAAAAAATAAATCTTGTGGTAAAAATGGGAAAAGTATCAAACAAAGGTAAATTCAGATGAGAAATATCTTACCTTGAGTTTTAAATCATTTCATATGTTCTCTAACCCCAAAAAAGTAAATATTTATTAAAAATTTAAATTATTATGAACATTTTATATGTTCATTAGATTACTATTATTCCATTTTTTTCATATATTACCATGATTTATTTATTTACTATGATGGGCATGTTTAAAATGAAATTTTGAGGTTGTTCAGTTCATAATCTCCAAATATAACTTCGGTGCATTGACCATAGTCAAAGGGGCCGTGGTTCCATTATTTCCCAAATCTTAAAAATCCTATAATTATTATTTATTTTCATTTAATATTATTTTGACAACAAACATGTGAGTTTATACTAAAAAATGAGATATGTTATTCATGGTGGTGGTGGTCCACACGTACGCATGAGTGGAATTCTCATTTTTCTAAGGGATGAAAAATAAATAAAGAAGATAAAGGTTTATCTTTCCAAAATAATAATGATATTTGATGTAACCGCCCAAGATTTTATGAAAAATATTATTTTTAATTTTATTAATGTCTTGTGTTGTACGCTACACCAAAATGAGCTTGCACAACACGCATCCTTGACTTGCCTTTCATTACACGCAATTGCAACCTTCCTCGATAGCGTGTGTAGTACGCAATACTGAGTTTCACGAAACAACGATATACTATTAAAATATTATTAAAACTAGCCGTTATGAATAGTAATAACCACTTTTTAAATTTAAGAAACTTTAGCTCTCAAAATAGACTTCATTTTTGGATTCGGAGTATCGAATTTAGCCTAAGGTGAAATTTTGGTACTTTTCGGATAACTTTCATATTCTGATTAATAGTGAAAATGACTAAATTATAATTAAAAACAACTTTTTTAATCGAAATAATTAATAGTGATAAATTATTAATTTGAATGGTTTTAAAGTATATTTAGAATATATTTTTACAATTTAATACAATTTTGGTCATTGGATGTAATTTCACATTTAAACCCGACATAATCAAGTGTCAATCTTTTGATAGATATTGTTTCTTAAAAACACACTATTTGTTTTAACAGTGGGATTTAATTATAAAATTAATTAATGCAACTTCTATGTTATGAATTTGGTAAAATAGACTTCATTTTTGAATTCGGAATATGAAATATAGCTTAGGATGAAATTTTGGCATTGTTCTGAAAACATCAATTTTTGATGAATAGTGAAACTACTAAGTGGTAGTTAAAAAACTGAATTTTTCATAAAACTTTATTTTACCGCTTCTGTAAATGGAATTTCAAAAATCCTAGAGACACGGTTGATGTCAGTAAGTAAAATGTGGTTCAATGAGATGAAAATAATTTTTGGTGAATAGTAACTTTTTACTTTTATTTACCACAGTTAAAAGTAAATAGGGTAATTAAGGGTAAAAATGATATTAATATTACCCTAACACATGTCCTAATCCTATTGGACAAGTGTATCTCGACCAAAAACAACCTTAAGTGTAAAATATTATTATTTAGGCCCACTTGGATTAGATTAGGACATTTATTATTATTTAATTCCAAGAAGAGTTAAAAGAGTTAAAATCAAAGTTTATCTACTAAAAAATTTTAATATAGGGTTATACATAAGATAAATTTGATTGTAAATATTCATTAGAAAGATAAACAGATTTCATACATAAGGGTATTTTATTTGTAATTTTTAGACATCAAATAATTTAATTTATTTATGACACAAAGATGATGCAGTAATTATCTTATTAATAAAATATTGACATAATTGATATTATAAATACCAAAATAAATGTAATTTAAGACTTTTTATGAATTCCACTAATTTTCTAGGTTACTATGATATATTAGTGTTGATTTAATCAACTCGTTTCGGACATATTATTCTGTTATGACTTTCACAAAAATCATATATCAAAAAGTGTCAAAATTGACACAAAATAGTTTTTAAATCAAATATTATATTATTAATTGTTATTTTTTTCCTAAAAAATCTAAGGTTCGGCCAAATGACTTATATAAGGATATATATATTAATAATAAAAAATTTGGTGTTCGTTTGGCATGTTATAGTAAGTGTATTAACCATATAGTGTAAGAAAACAAAAAGACACGGTAAAAGTTAAATTATTTAACTTAAAGTTAAATCTAATTGATAAGGTCAAAATAATAACCTAAACTTGTCTAAATCCTATTGGTTGATAGGATTTCGACCCATCCCCACTTTAGCTTCGAAATAATATCCTTTGGAACCATTATAAACCTATTTTGACTTTAATATAAAATAATATTTTGAGATATTCCTAAGGTGCCCCTCTCCTCCCTTATAAAAGGGCACCTCTTCCCCCTCGTCCTCACACCAATTTGAGCACTCAAGCTCAGCCAACCCCTGACAAAATCTCTTCTCCACTTCCCTAGAATAATCCTAGAGGTCCTGGTATTCTTCAAAGACCAATCTTAGTTCCCTAAGTGGAGGATTCAAAGAGGCGTTCCAAAGAAGAGGTAATATCCATTACCGATCTTTTCAATTTCTTTCTTCTTCAACTTATTCTTCTTTAGTTGTTTCATGATAAAGTAATAACATCAGTATTAATTACATACTGATATGTTATTATAAATATGAAACAGCCCTAATTCACCTTCTATCCATCCTACGGAAAAAATGAAATCACCGCGCGTGCGTACGTACGGAATACCGTCTCCACACCGTGGTGTAATCTATTTTCCACCATCACCTTACAAGGATGGGTATAATGGTGTAATGAGTAACTATTTATGATTATTATAAAGTAATATTGATACTGAAATAATATATATATATACTCCAATACAATTCCACGATCATAGGAACGATATCATCACTCGTGCGTACGTACGGAATACCGTCTCCACGATGTGATGCGACTCATTCTACATGATCATCATTACATAGTAATTATATAAATGAATTGAATGAATAAATATGATATATTTTACACTAATACCATTCTGGATATAAGGTATCTATAACCTTAAAATAAGAATAAGAATTTATTCGGCAAAACACGCATAGGAACAAAAGGCAATAAAGACCCGAGTAACAAGTAACAATGAAATATTACTAACAAGAAGCTAAGAATATGACCATATATGATATCATATCAATATTTATGATTCTGGAATAAGTCAATAACATTATTTAAACCATTATACAGGAGCTTCGGACACGTACAAAGCAAATCGGACCTAAGGTAAGGGAAATATCACAATCTCATTTTTTTTATCCGAGATTGTTTATTCGTAAGTATTTACTGAGGTGTATTTTATCATCCACATCCATGTTTCATAAATGTGAAAAATTATTTCCATCCACCTACAATTGTTTAAATCCATTTTTACCCTTCGGTGAGTTTTTAGTAAAAGAAATGAAAGGAACCTTTTGTCGTTTTTCATACGAGGTACTTTTTGACTTTTCCGACAAAAGTATGAAGAATGTTTTTTTTAACTTATACGGCATGAATGGATTTTTAAAACATTATATCCAAGAAGATTCCTTTACAAGTTTTCAAGTTTATTTTTAATCAACTTCTTTTAGTTTAAAATTGTATGACATGTTAAGAAATGAATAATGTTTTTGAAGTATAAAGGATATTTTCCTCAAGAATGGAGTTCAAGTGTTTTATCAAAATTATTTTCCATCTAAGACAATAAAGGGTTCTGTTTTTATCCCTATTATTACATTGATTTGATTATGTTGTGATGGAAATATTTTTATGAATTCTTTTATCATATATTAATTGTTTCATGATGTCATGATGTTTAAGATTCCCATTTTTATTACATGGTTTATGCAATGATGTATGATTTATGATTTTGTGGCACACATAAGAATGGTATTATTATGAGATGGGTGGGACCTATATCTCCCTCCAATGCATTGGGTAAAGATTTCATATCTCATGAGATAGACATGGCTGGAATGGTAGGTTATACCGGTTCAGTGAAACAGGACTGAAACGAGGGTGACTCGATTCATAAAGGGACTTTGTCCACTAAGATAGTCTTGGCAATGAGTCATGACTAACAAGAAATGATTCTCTATGATTTTGTGTGTGTGCCACAAAGTTTCATTTTTTAAGTTATGATTATTTGGATTTCATTTCACTACTATGATTTATCCCATGTTATGAAATTATGCTCTCTTTTGGAGGTTAAGATTTCCAAAAGTTATGTTCTTATGAATATGATGTGATTGATTTCTCTTTTGTTTACCCTTACTGAGCATTTGAGCTCACCCTTTTATGTTTTCTTTTCCCCAGGATATAAAGAAAGGTTTTAGGTAAAAAAAGGAAGATCTTTATGGGAGATATTGAAGATCTTTCACCACGATTAGAAGATTACGTTCCGAGTTTCCAAAGACACTAAACTATTACGATCCTTGTGTGTGTGTTTTTGTTATGTACTAAGTATTCCACAAAAGTAATGTAATGTCCATGTACGTTAGGCTTCGGGTCTCTACAGTTGGTATCAGAGAAAAGGTTTAGTCAACCTTTGGAAACTAGGATGCGAGAACTTTGGTGAGATCCCTAGAGATATTTCTAAGGTATGTCTAGGGATGTCCCTAAGGTTAAGTATACGTATAGGTTATAGTACTAGAATTACGCTAATGATCATAGAATTAAACCTAAGATGTTAGATATTGAAGGTACTCCCCCTTTATTATGTTGTTTTCCATAGCATGATTTTTTCCTCTCACACTACTCTTTTTGGGTTTTAGACGATGGCTGGAACCAGAAGGAACCGTGTTGATCAATGCAATGGACAATGCAATGATTTCCCTCCTGAACAAACAAATGTTATGGGAGATGGAGTGAAAAATCTTATTGCTATACTTACAAAAGCTATGAATCATTCTGGACTTCCAAATGAGCAGAGAAGGGAACAATATTCTATTGAGTCCTTCATGAGGCAACGTCCACCTTCTTTCAGTGGGTCTTCTGATCCACTTGTTGCTGAACAATGGATCAGTACCACTGAAAAGATATTTTCAGTTCTTCAATGTTCTGAGCATGATAAAGTCATCATAGCAGTATATCGTTTGGAAGGTGAAGCTGATCAATGGTGGAATCTTATCAAGAATACGAGGCAAAAAGATGAAATTGAGTGCATGGAATGGGACGTGTTCAAGAACATGTTTTTCAGTAAGTACTTCCCTCGTATTCTTTGAAAAAGGATGGAGAAGGAGTTTCTTGAACTAAAGCAAAAGGATGATGAATCTATTGGTATATACGAAGCGAATTTTACAAGACTTGCAAGGTATGCATCTGGCATTATCATCCAACCTAAAAGTAAAGTTGATCATTTTTTTAGTGGCTTAAAACCAAGTATTAGAAGGGAATTAGCTATAAGAGACTTCAGTAGCTATGAAGAAATTGTGTGTTGTGCTATCAAAGTAGAAATAGAAGTTGGTGTTACATATCTATCTCATGGTTTTGACAAGAAACGAAAGATGGAGTTCAAGGAGAAATCTCAGAATAATGGTGAAAAGAAGATGAATGTTTCCTTATGCACAAAGTGTGGAAAGAAGCATGGTGGAGATTGTCTTAAAGGTATTAGAAAATGTTTTAAGTGTGGAAAAGAAGGTCATCGAGCAGCTGAGTGTCGAAGTAATGGAAAAAGGGTTTCAAATGATGTGAATAAAGAAAACACTGCAGAGAACGCACCACCAACACTTCAATGCTTTAAGTGCAAGGAAATGGGGAATTATGCTAATAAATTCCCTAATCCAAGGGTTAGTGATGATCAACATGAGCAACCACTGAAGGGAAAGGACAAAGGGAAGTCACATGCAATCACTATTGGCGATGTTGAATATGACAGCGATGTGATGGAATGATTAAGTGTTTATGTAATGGGATTCCAAAATAATGTTGTATCATAAAGTATTGGAATATTTATGTATTGGTCTAATGTGGTATTCAATGTAATTGAGATATTTTTGGAAATAAGATGATATGCGCATAATGAAGGGAAAACGAGAAAACGAAATGTTTAACAGTATTCATGAGCTCATGATTGATATAAGGACTAAGTGATATCATGGTTTGAGTATATAGAATTTTGAGGATTTTGGTATGTGGAAAGTGCTAACTTTTAACTGCATTCATGTTTTCAGTAAGGTATTCAAGAGAATACATGATTAAGGACTTTGAATGTTTCGAATGTGACCAACAAAACATATCTTATGATATATGGGGATCGACGATGGTGTTAAATCTCTGGTAATCGTTTTCACTATGTTATGAGAGTGGACTGCAGTATTAGGGATAATCCTAAAGATTGGAATGGATTTTGTTGGACATAAGTTATTACTGTTTAAGGATAGAAGTTTTTTTCGATGGGATGTTATAGTAATATAGTTTTAGAAAAAGGACAACCTGCAGAACATGCGACAACCCATCGCATCAGACAAGGCTGTGGGAATCGAACCCACAACCGAATTGCGACTGGCCTTTATCACCTACCACTGGCCTACAGGAAGTCTTTATTTAGTAGAAACTAGTTTTATTATTTGATATATGAAGTATAAGTCCATTTTAGGAACCATATATGATTAATCTCACTATAGATCGACTTATGTATATAATTTTTGCTAACCTTTTGTTTGAGACAGATGGAATGACCCGTCATTCTATCACATGATCTGCTAACACTTCACGAATAACAAATTCAACTTCATTTATTTAAGAGATGAAGTGGAAATTGTTCAAGGCACGAACAACAGTGAGATTGTACCAAAATAAAGTAAGTATTTATTCTAATGCAAATTTTCAACTTTAGGGAAATGATCTTGAAAACCAAAAATGTTGTCCTAGTGATCTTATACCTGATGAATCAGATGGTACCTTATATCATCACAAATCTATGGATTTGTGATTACTGGCTTTTCCATAGCCATGTTCTCTACCACTCTCCATCAGAACATGATGGTTAGATTTCTCTTCCATATCCATATTCTCACCTATGTGGAAACCCAGTGATTAGTTTATTTGGGTAATCGTTACATTTCATACTTTAGTTTTTAAAGCCAAGTTTGGGTATTCTTTTTTTAAGATGTGGGTTTCTATTAAAGAAACTTTTGAATAGTAAACCATTTATAACCCCGACGAATTTCGAGGGCGAAATTCATTTTAAGGGGGGTAGAATGTAACAGCCCGAGATTTTATGAAAAATATTCTTTTTAATTTTATTAATGTCTTGTGTTGTACGCTACACCAAAAGGATCTTGCACAACACGCATCCTTGACTTGCCTTGCATTACACGCAATCGCAACCTTCCTCGATAGCGTGTGTAGTACGCAATACTGAGTTTCACGAAACAACGATATGCTATTAAAATATTATTAAAACTAGCCATTATGAATAGTAATAACCACTTTTAAATTTTTTGAAATTTTAGCTCTCAAAATGGACTTCATTTTTTGATTTGGAGTATCGAATTTAGCTTAAGGTGAAATTTTGGCACTTTTCGGATAACTTTCATATTCTGATGAATAGTGAAAATTACTAAATTATAATTAAAAACAACTTTTTTAATTGAAATAATTAATAGTGATAAATTATTAATTTGAATGGTTTTAAAGTATATTTAGAATATATTTTTACAATTTAATACAACGTTGGTCATTGGATGTAATTTCACATTTAAACCAGACATAATAAAGTGTCAATCTTTTGATAGATATTGTTTCTTAAAAACACTCTATTTGTTTTAACAGCGGGATTTAATTATAAAATTAATTAATGCAACTTCTATGTTATGAATTTGGTAAAATAGACTTCATTTTTGAATTCGGAATATGAAATATAGCTTAGGATGAAATTTTGGCATTGTTCTGAAAAACATCAATTTTTGATGAATAGTGAAACTACTAAGTGGTAGTTAAAAAACTGAATTTTTCATAAAACTTAATTTTACCGCTTCTGTGAATGGAATTTCAAAAATCCGAGAGACACGGTTGATGTCAGTAAGTAAAATGTGGTTCAATGAGATGAAAATAATTTTTGGTGAATAGTAACTTTTTACTTTTATTTACCACGGTTAAAAGTAAATAGGGTAATTAAGGGTAAAAATGATATTAATATTACCCTAAAACATGTCCTAATCCTATTGGACAAGTGTATCTCGACCAAAAACAACTTTAAGTGTAAAATATAATTATTTAGGCCCACTTGGATTAGATTAGGACATTTATTATGATTTAATTCAAAGAAGAGTTAAAAGAGTTAAAATCAATGTTAATTTACTTAAACATTTTAATATAGGGTTATACATAAGATAAATTCGATTGTAAATATTAATTAGAAATCTAAAAAGATTTCCTACATAAGGGTATTTTATTTGTAATTTTTAGACATCAAATACGTTAATTTAATTATGACACAAAGATGATGCAGTAATTATCTTATTAATGAAATATTGACATAATTGATATTATAAATACCAAAATAAATGTAATATAAGACTTTTTATGAATTCCACTAAATTTATAGGTTACTATGATATATTAGTGTTGATTTAATAAACATGGTTCGAACATATAATTCTGTTATGACTTTCACAAAAATCATATATAAAATAGTGTCAAAATTGACGCAAAATAGTTTTTAAATAAAATATTATATTATTAATTGTTATTTTATTCCTAAAAATCTAAGGTTCGGCCAAAGGACTTAGATAAGGATATATATATTAATAATAAACAATTTTTTGTTCGTTTGGCATGTTATAGTAAGTTTATTAACCATATAGTGTAAGAATACAAAAAGACACAGTAAAAGTTAAATTATTTAACTTAAAGTTAAATCTAATTGATAATGTTAAAATAATAACCTAAACTTGTCTAAATCCTATTGGTTGATAGGATTTCGACCCATACCCACTTTAGCTTCGAAATAAGACCCTTTGGAACCATTATAAACCGATTTTGACTTTAATATAAAATAATATTTTGAGATATTCCTAAGGTGCCCCTCTCCTCCCTTATAAAAGGGCACCTCTTCCCCCTCCTCCTCACACCAATTTGAGCACTCAAGCTCGGCCAAACCCTGCCAAAATCAATTCTCCACTTCCCTAGAATAATCCTAGAGGTCCTGGTCTTCTTCAAAGACCAATCTTAGTTCCCTAAGTGGAGGATTCAAAGAGGCGTTCCAAAGAAGAGGTAATATCCATTACCGATCTTTTCAATTTCTTTCTTCTTCAACTTCTTATTCTTTAGTTGTTTCATGATAAAGTAATAACATCAGTATTAATTACATACTGATATGTTATTATAAATATGAGACAACCCTAATTCACCTTCTATCCATCCTACGGAAAAATGAAATCACCGCGCGTGCGTACGTACGGAATACCGTCTCCACACCGTGGTGTAATCTATTTTCCACCATCACCTTACAAGGATGGTTATAATGGTGTAATGAGTAACTATTTATGATTATTATAAAGTAATATTGATACTGAAATAATATATATATAATCCAATACAATTCCACGATCATAGGAACGATATCATCACTCGTGCGTACGTACGAAATACCGTCTCCACGATGTGATGTGACTCGTTCTACATGATCATCATTACATAGTAATTATATAAATGAATTGAATGAATAAATATGATATATGTTACACTAATACCATTCTGTATATAAGGTATCTATAACCTTAAAAGAATAATAAGAATTTATTCGGCAAAACACGCATAAGAACAAAAGGCAATAAAGTCCCGAGTAACAAGTAACAATGAAATATTACTAACAAGAAGATAAGAATATGACCATATATGATATCATATCAATATGTATGATTCTGGAATAAGTCAATAACATTATTTAAACCATTATACAGGAGCTTCGGACACGTACAAAGAAAATCAGACCTAAGGTAAGGGAAATATCACAATCTCATTTTTTTATCCGAGATTGTTTATTCGTAAGTATTTACTGGGGTGTATTTTATCATCCAAATCCATGTTTCATAAATGTGTAATATTATTTCCATCCACCTACAATTTTTTAAATCCATTTTTACCCTTCGGTGAGTTTCTAGTAAAATAAATCAAAGGAACCTTTTGTCATTTTTCATACGAGGGACTTTTTGACTTTTCCGACAAAAGTACGAAGAATGTTTTTTTTAACTTATACGGCATGAATGGATTTTTAAAACATTATAACCAAGAAGATTCCTTTACAAGTTTTCAAGTTTATTTTTAATCAACATCTTTTAGTTTAAAATTGTATGACATGTTATGAAATGAAAAATGTTTTTGAAGTATAAAGGATATTTTCCTCAAGAATGGAGTTCAAGTGTTTTATCAAAATTATTTTCCATCTAAGACAATAAAGGGTTCTGTTTTTATCCCTATTATTACATTGATTTGATTATGTTGTGATGGAAATAGTTTTATGAATTCTTTTATCATATATGAATTGTTTCATGATGTCATGATGTTTAAGATTCCCATTTTTATTACATGGTTTATGCAATGATGTATGATTTATGATTTTGTGGCACACATAAGAATGGTATCATTATGAGATGGGTGGGACCTATATCTCCCTCCAATGCATTGGGTAAATATTTCATATCTCATGAGATAGACATGGCTGGAATGGTAGGTTATACCGGTTCAGTGAAACAGGACTGAAACGAGGGTGACTCGATTCAGAAAGGGACTTTGTCCACTAAGATAGTCTTGGAAATGAGTCCTGACTAACAAGAAATGATTCTCTATGATTTTTTGTGTATGCCACAAAGTTTCATGTTTTAATTTATGATTATTGAGATTTCATTTCACTACTATGATTTATCCCATGTTATGAAATTATGCTCTCTTTTGTAGGTTAATATTTCCAAAAGTTATGTTCTTATGAATATGATGTGATTGATTTCTCTTTTGTTTACCCTTACTGAGCATTTGTGCTCACCCTTTTATGTTTTCTTTTCCCCAGGATATAAAGAAAGGTTTTAGGTAAAAAAAGGGGAAGATATTTATGGGAGATATTGAAGATCTTTCACCACGATTAGAAGATTACGTTCCGAGTTTCCAAAGACACTAAACTATTACGATCCTTGTGTGTGTGTTTTTGTTATGTACTAAGTATTCCGCAAAAGTAATGTAATGTCCATGTACGTTAGGCTTCGGGTCTCTACAGGTGGCATGACTCTACAAGTTCAAGCGCACACCTTAGATCAAGATTATAAAGGATTGAAACTTATAAGAGTATAAAGGTAACTTGATAAAGAAAGCATTCATGATCTGAAAAAGGTGGGTACACAGCGTGTATAAGTCCCACATGGTGTGTTTTTTTAAGGCATCACATGGGCATGTACTTCTGCCAACCCTAGTCTTGTAACACCACATACACACAGAGTGTTCTCCCCAGACATGGCGTGTACTTGAATCGTGTTCTCCTACCTGAGATCTTCTCTATGACTAACATAGCGTGTTTGTTTCGAACATGGTGTGTACTGGAAGAACTTCATAGACCTGTGTTGTTAGTCACTTGGCCAGTTACATGAATAACTCTACAAGGTGTGTTCTAGATGGAAACAATGTGTAATTTCGAATTTTCATCCACCCAATTCATTGGTCACATGGCTGGACACACGGTCTATACACACACGATGTGTACATCCGGTACATGGCGTGTTCCACTAAGGATTTCCCAACCCCATGTCTCTTCCCACACAACCAGTCACACTGTTATGGATTACATGGCGTGTACATACAGTACTCGATGGGTACATATGAAAAGTTGTTCCTTCCCGAAAAGAAGGACATATAACATGTATTCAGCAATACACGCCATGTATTATGGATTTTTCCGAATAGTAAGCTTCAGAAACTACTAAAAACCCAAAAAAACACTGAAATGAACATTAAAGTGCCAGATTCTGATCTGTGAGGGCTCATACTCCCTACAAATCAAATCTTGGCTTCTTATATAAGTTATATACAAGGAATGAAAAGTAAAGGATCCACCAATTTCTAATACATGAGGGATCATAACATCTAAAGAACCAAAGTTTGGCATTCATTCAAACAAAACCTTATAAAAAATACTCTATCACACAACAGGTATTTAGTCAAGGAATTTTTCACAACATCATGCAAATTTAGCACAAAATATATCATAACAACATGCAATTGGTAATGCACCCTAAATGGCATGGCAATGATGAATGACATGTGATTTCTAGCGAGTGCCTATATGATGCATGAGAAGACATACCCTCATCTAATCATGTTGCAACAGAATTCGAACCTCAATGATATCAACAATAATAGCACAAAACTTGTGAACCACCCAATGCAAAAATAAAATCAACTATAAAATTTCAAAACCATAAAAATTGAAATAATCAAGGTAAATAGGGTTTTTCTTGTAAACGGGTTAGCTACTCCTAAGCACAACTTATTACCAACTACCTATTCCATCTTATCCCAGACTATAGGCTCTAAATAGTAAGTCAAGAAGAAAATAATCCCTCTGATATGACTTTGTAATGTCATGAGTCTGGGTAATGCCTAGAGGTTCCCTATTCGCGGTTGGTCACATAGACTCAAGTGCATTTCCCCAAACTCTAGAGGCTTCCAACTAGTAGAGAGTGCCTTGGGTGTGATAGTGGGGAAAATATGGCCTCATTGGTAGAGTAAAGCAGCGACTGTAAATAGATAACCATAACAGAAGTAGTAATAATACCATAAAATAGTAAAAAGTGGAAGAATGAAAGTAAATAAACCACTACATCATAAATATATATATAAATAATGATGCATGATACAAGTATCTAGGAAATCATCCAAACATGTCATAATTATGGAATATAGTACAAAACCAAAGTACAAAGAAAACAAATAAACTTCAACTACATCACAAGACTCATCTTTGTCCAATACTCTCTAAGTACCTGAAGTAGAAGAGAGTTTTCCCTTATCTAGAACTGAAACAATATAATCTGTTCGGGCCCAAAACATAACCCAAACAGAGCGTGAGACAAATACCTATAGGCAACCTCCGAAATATTTATGCCTAATAGACAGTGAATATATATGGTAGGAAATAATAAAAAAGAGGAAGTAAACAAGTAAGTACTCAAAAGCGAAGAATCCTACTATTTCAATTACATCCATTTTCATTTATTAGTAAATCAACCAAAAAATATAAGTAACTGGCAAATCTTGACCAAACATTCAATATCAAAAAAACATGGAAACACATCTAGAGCAAGGAAAATAACCCTATTTACAATCATAAATACTCTACTCAAGCACACAAGGAATAGCAGGTAATATTATGGCTAATAACCATAAACATGCAATACCTCAAACAAGGGTATTGGGAACTTTTGCACATATAACTCAAAGGATAACTACAAAAAGGAATAAACCACCTACCTCAGCATTGTATGATCGATATTATTTAATTCCAGCCTTGGATTCGACCTAGAATGTCGTAGATCTGCAAAAAAAAAATATAAAATGTTCAACTAAGAATTGCCCATGAAATTATGGAAATCATGAAAGGAGGCTCTAGAAGAAGGAAGAGCTTACCATTGTGATTCTAACCCAATTGATGGCAGTCGATTCAGAGAACGGATGGCGAGTCATGGGCTCAGACATAAATCATCATTTGTGGATGCTTTTTTATGAGACGAGTGGAGAATAAGATAAATTTTCGAATGGGATGCGACCCCTATCCATTTAATGAAATAAAAAAAGTACATATAATGTTCTTTAAAAGAACATGGTGTGTACTTACATAAACCGGCCTCTACTTTATTTGGTCTCTAGGTCCCCCCAAATGGTCGTGTACTCGGCCGTTACATAGCTAGTACACGGTCACCCTCAGTAATTGTGTACATAGTGTGTACTGATAAGTACATGGCGTGTACTTGTGAAATTTCCAAAAACTCCCCTTTTCCAAAAAAAACTATAAAAACAAGACATATCTGTAAATAAGATCCAAGTTCTTACAATATCAATGATTTTATTTGGAATTTTTTTTCTCACACAAGTAATATTGAACTTCCCTATCACTTCTCAATGAAATATAACTTAAACTTCCTTTTGGATTAAGCATAGATTAAGAAGGAAGCTTATGATAAAATTATTTCAACACGGTGTTGAAATCTAAAATCATTTTCCCAAAACTTTATTAAAAACAATGTAACTCGGGTTCCACATTTTTTTAATGTAGCATGTTGAGTGATTTTATTATCGACAAGTTAACATAGTATAATTGTCACTGTAGGTTCCCATTTTATCTGAGGCATACGTTTAGTTTGGATTATAAATGATTTTTGATTCTAGAATCACTTTCTAAAATGGGGGTGGATGATAATGTTGTAGAAAGTGTTTTTATAATTATGGTATTTGGTTACATATAATTGCCAATTATTACTAATTCTGAATATATTTTAAATGAAAATTATACAATAATATAGATAAAACCATAGATAATAATTCACATTTTTTACTTTTCTTATTTTTGAATTTAAATGATAAGTGCATTAAAACATGTTTTTTGTTGTGATTTATTAACTTTTGGGTATTATTGTGATTCCATGATTTGATCCTAGTTTAATATTTTAGTTGTTAAAATCTTTGAAATTATATTTTATAATGTTTTATGTCAATTTAGAATCAAAAATAACAAATCCTATTTTTAATTATTTTTATTGAATGATGGTTGAAATAGAAAAGGCACAACCAAGTTTAATTCACAACAGAATGCGAGACTCCATCTTAATAAACTTTGATAATTGATCGACTGGAGGTAAACAATTGACTACAGAACGAAATTGACGTCATGTTGATCATTAATTGGACATTCCATCCAACCAACAATGCTTAAATTTTTCAAAATTAAAATATGTACACAAGTTAAAAATTAATTTATTGTGTGATGATCAACCATATATTTAATAAACCACATGATCAACCATACGAAAAATTATAAAAACTGGATCGACCACATATTGATTTTGGCTGACCGTGACTCTCAATCAACCATGCACAACAATTTATTACAGGTCCAAGAGGAAACCATCAAAAAATTTAATTATATAACATATGAAGAAAAAATATTTGAGTCTCAAGGGACCATGTGATGTAGTCACTAGACTATCGTATAGTTGATCCAAGACTTTTCCATATTTCTAGTTATAGGGATTAAAATCTATCAATATTAAAAAACATAAATGTCAATCTAAAATGAAATGAAAACCAATTTTAACTTCTCATAAAAAGTAGGAATATTATATAAAGAACAAAAAAGGAAATCATCTAAGATGGAGAATATTTAAGAGAATATAACAGAGTTTAAAACCATTTGCCGGAATATTTGTGACAGCTAGCTTCATCAATCACAATATTTAAGTTATAAAAGTGGTTAATGTTAAAGAACAATTAACAAAGTACTGAATTTGAGGTATTTTTTAAGGTGATAATTCAAGAATGGAACCCTAAAACACTCCTTTAAAAAGAGGGATTCTCTCCCGGAGAAGGAGGATATTACTATGATTTGTTAGTAAATTTGGGAGCTGCTAATTTTTATTCAATTTTTTTTATTTTATAGAAATTTCTCTGATGGTAGCACACTATGAATTTTTTCTTTGTTCAAAGGAGTATATCCTAATTTATAGTTAATGAATTCTGAAAATTATTTATTTATTTCTTATACTTTACTATTTTTGTAAGTGTTCCATTTCTTCGATAGTGGGAAATTTTCCCCAAACATTTTATTTAAATTATTCTTACTTCATTCTCATTTTTTTCATATATGAGAAACCTGAGACTTCTTCATTGTATAAGATAGTTAGAATTGGGTTTGGTCTCGTACTTATTATACTTTTTAGATCAAAAGTTATTATAAATATAGTAAATGTAGTGGTCATTACATTACTCTATATAATCTGAAATCACCTATTGAGGTTAATCTAATGAGATTCCATCTGGTTATAGAGAGTGAAAGAGACCAAACTAGAGAGTTGATTTAATATGAGAGTAAAAAACGGGCATCCAAGTTTATGCAACTATATTTAAAAATAATCTTCATTCCAACTCAATTTAACCCTCAGTAAAATCTAGTCACCATTTTTGCACACACTGATCCCATAACAAAAGGAAAACACTCCCAAAACACTATCCTCACCAGGGATAACCTGATTCACACTAGTACTACATTAACATGAGTTAATAATGTTTGTTTATTGATGTCCATACAATAAGAACCTCATCAACCTAGCACCATTTCCAAGGAGTCTAGTTATAATTCCTTTCAAGAACTAATCCTGAAGGTTACTCAAATTACTTCCAATATAACCCTTTAATGAAATAGTATAAACTATTAATTAAAACTTAAACTTGTAATGGAATCACTCAACCTGTTATTTCAAATATAAACTCGTAATGGAATAAACTACCCATTTATTCCAACATTCCCTTTAGATTAAATTATATCCAATTATATCTTACAACATTACCTATAGTATATTAGGTATTTATAGAACCCACTCATCACATAATATAAAAAATCCCATAGTGTTTTGGTTCACTCCCCAATCCATAATTCCATTAATAATTCCCATGTATCATTTATTATAATTTAATACAATTATAATCTTGAAAATTACATTTTAAACCCATTAAAAATCATATTAACATATATGAAAAATTTATTTTAATAATATCATAAAAATAAGAATAAATATTGTTTTATTTTGAATGAATTTTAAAACAAAAAACTCTTTGAAAAGCGGGAATAGAATATTCTTAAAAAAATATAGAAACTTATTGTGTAATATTATTAAATAATAATATCTAATTTGTTTGTAAAAAGTGGTTATGTGGTAAATGTTAAAATAAATATTCCTATTATACTATTGTAAATAAATTCAGAATAACCTATATGAAAAATGTTGAAGATATACATTTTAAAACTATTTTAAAAAAATTAAATATTATTTTAAAATGAAAATTAAAAAATTTATAAGTATAAATTAGATCATTATAGAAACATTTAAAAGAAAATGGATATGAAAGAGAAATATTTTAAATCATTTAAAAAATAGTTTTGAAGAAAACTCTGTAACAACATTAGTTACTTTTTAATCGAAAGGAAAATTAAGGAGAGAAATTGAAATGGATTTGTAAACCACATGAATTTTAGTAAATATATTACTAAATAAAAATATATAGAATTTTATTTACCCCCAAAAATAAATCTTGTGGTAAAAATGGGAAAAGTATCA
This sequence comes from Viscum album, assembly GCA_963277665.1. NCBI lineage: Eukaryota > Viridiplantae > Streptophyta > Magnoliopsida > Santalales > Viscaceae > Viscum > Viscum album. The sequence goes on from OY728122.1 coordinate 1,089,389,812, forward strand.
AACAAAGGTAAATTCAGATGAGAAATCTCTTACCTTGAGTTTTGAATCATTTCATATGTACTCTAACCCCAAAAAGTAAATATTTATTAAAAATTTAAATTATTATGAACATTTTATATGTTCATTAGTTTACTATTATTCTATTTTATTCATATATTACCATGATTTATTTATTTACTATGTTGGGCATGTTTAAAATGAAATTTTGAGGTTGTTCAGTTCATAATCTCCAAATATAACTTCGGTGCATTGACCATAGTCAAAGGGGCCGTGGTTCCATTATTTCCCAAATCTTAAAAATCCTATAATTATTATTTTTTTTCATTTAATATTATTTTGACAACAAACATGTGAGTTTATACTAAAAAATGAGATATGTTATTCATGGTGGTGGTGGTCCACACGTATGCATGAGTGGCATTCTCATTTTTCTAAGGGATGAAAAATAAATAAAGAAAATAAAGGTTTATCTTTCCAAAAATAATAATGATATTTGATGTAAGAGCCCGAGATTTTATGAAAAATATTCTTTTTAATTTTATTAATGTCTTATGTTGTACGCTACACCAAAAGGAGCTTGCACAACACGCATCCTTGACTTGCCTTGCATTACACGCAATCACAACCTTCCTCGATATCGTGTGTAGTACGCAATACTGAGTTTCACGAAACAACGATATGCTATTAAAATATTATTAAAACTAGCCGTTATGAATAGTAATAACCAATTTTTTAATTTTAGAAATTTAAGATCTCAAAATGGACTTCATTTTTGGATTCGGAGTATCGAATTTAGCCTAAGGTGAAATTTTGGCACTTTTCGGATAACTTTCATATTCTGATGAATAGTGAAAATTACTAAATTATAATTAAAAACAACTTTTTTAATCGAAATAATTAATAGTGATAAATTATTAATTTGAATGTTTTTAAAGTATATTTAGAATATATTTTTACAATTTAATACAATGTTGGTCATTGGATGTAATTTCACATTTAAACCAGACATAATCAAGTGTCAATCTTTTGATAGATATTGTTTCTTAAAAACACGCTATTTTTTTTAACAGCGGGATGTAATTATAAAATTAATTAATGCAACTTCTATGTTATGAATTTGGTAAAATAGAATTCATTTTTGAATTCGGAATATGAAATATAGCTTAGGATGGAATTTTGGCACTGTTCTGAAAAACATCAATTTTTGATGAATAGTGAAACTACTAAGTGGTAGTTAAAAAACTGAATTTTTCATAAAACATAATTTTACCGCTTCTGTGAATAGAATTTCAAAAATCCGAGAGACACGGTTGATGTCAGTAAGTAAAATGTGGTTCAATGAGATGAAAATAATTTTTGGTGAATAGTGACTTTTTACTTTTATTTACCACGGTTAAAACTAAATAGGGTAATTAAGGGTAAAAATGATATTAATATTACCCTAACACATGTCATAATCCTATTGGAAAAGTGTATCTCGACCAAAAACAACCTTAAGTGTAAAATATTATTATTTTGGTCCACTTGGATTAGATTAGGACATTTATTATTATTTAATTCAAAGAAGAGTTAAAAGAGTTAAAATCAATGTTTATTTACTAAAGCATTTTAATATAGGGTTATACATAAGATAAATTCGATTGTAAATATTAATTAGAAAGCTAAAAAGATTTCCTATATAAGGGTATTTTATTTGTAATTTTTAGACATCAAATAAGTTAATTTATTTATGACACAAAGATGATGCAGTAATTATCTTATTAATGAAATATTGACATAATTGATATTATAAATACCAAAATAAATATAATTTAAGACTTTTTATGAATTCCACTAATTTCCTAGGTTACTATGATATAGTAGTGTTGATTTAATCAACTTGGATTGAACATATAATTCTGTTATGATTTTCACAAAAATCTTATATCAAATAGTGTCAAAATTGACACAAAATAGTTTTTAAATAAAATATTATATTATTAATTGTTATTTTATTCCTAAAAATATATGGTTCCTCCAAATGACTTAGATAAGGATATATATATTAATAATAAACAATTTGGGGTTCGTTTGGAAGCTTATAGTATGTTTATTAACCATATAGTGTAAGAAAACAAAAAGACACGGTAAAAGTTAAATTATTTAACTTAAAGTTAAATATAATTGATAAGGTTAACATAATAACCTAAACTTGTCTAAATCCTATTGGTTGATAGGCTTTCGACCCATCCCCACTTTAGCTTCGAAATAAGACCCTTTGGAACCATTATAAACCGATTTTGACATTAATATAAAATAATATTTTGAGATATTCCTAAGGTGCCCCTCTCCTCCCTTATAAAATGGCACCTCTTCCCCCTCATCCTCACACCAATTTGAGCACTCAAGCTCGGCCAAACCCTGCCAAAATCCCTTCTACACTTCCCTAGAATAATCCTAGAGGTCCTGGTCTTCTTCAAAGACCAATCTTAGTTCCCTAAGTGGAGGATTCAAAGAGGCGTTCCAAAGAAGAGGTAATATCCATTACCGATCATTTCAATTTCTTTCTTCTTCAACTTCTTCTTCTTTAGTTGTTTCATGATAAAGTAATAACATCAGTATTACTTACATACTTATATGTTATTATAAATATTAAACAACCCTAATTCACCTTCTATCCATCCTACAAGAAAAATGAAATCACAGCGCGTGCGTACGTACGGAATACCGTCTCCACGCCGTGGTGTAATCTATTTTCCACCATCACCTTACAAGGATGGGTATAATGGTGTAATGAGTAACTATTTCTGATTATTATAAAGTAATATTGATACTGAAATAATATATATATACTGCAATACAATTCCACGATCATAGGAATGATATCATCACTTGTGCGTACGTACGGAATACCGTCTCCACGATGTGATGCGACTCGTTCTACATGATCATCATTACATAGTAATTATATAAATGAATTGAATGAATAAATATGATATATGTTACACTAATACCATTATTGATATAAGGTATCTATAACCTTAAAATAAGAATAAGAATTTATTCGGCAAAACACGCATAAGAACAAAAGGCAATAAAGACCCGAGTAACAAGTAACAATGAAATATTACAAACAAGAAGCTAATAATATGACTATATATGATATCATATCAATATGTATGATTCTGTAATAAGTCAATAACATTATTTAAACCATTATACAGGAGCTTCGGACACGTACAAAGCAAATCGGACCTAAGGTAAGGGAAATATCACAATCTCATTTTTTTATCCGAGATTGTTTATTCGTAAGTATTTACTGGGCTGTATTTTATCATCCACATCCATGTTTCATAAATGTGTAATATTATTTCCATCCACCTACAATTATTGATATCCATTTTTACACTTCGGTGAGTTTTTAGTAAAATAAATGAAAGGAACCTTTTGTCGTTTTTCGTACGAGGTACTTTTTGACTTTTCCGACAAAAGTACGAAGAATGTTTTTTTTAACTTATACGGAATGAATGGATTTTTAAAACATTATATCCATGAAGCTTCCTTTACAATTTTTCAAGTTTATTTTTAATCAACTTCTTTTAGTTTAAAATTGTATGACATGTTAAGAAATGAAAAATATTTTTGAAGTATAAAGGATACTTTCCTCAAGAATGGAGTTCAAGTGTTTTATCAAAATTATTTTCCATCTAAGACAATAAAGGGTTCTGTTTTTATCCCTATTATTACATTTATTTGATTATGTTGTGATGGAAATATTTTTATGAATTCTTTTATCGTATATGAATTGTTTCATGATGTCATGATGTTTAAGATTCCCATTTTTATTACATGGTTTATGCAATGATGTATGATTTATGATTTTGTGGCACACATAAGAATGGTATCATTATGAGATGGGTGGGACCTATATCTCCCTCCAATGCATTGGGTAAATATTTCATATCTCATGAGATAGACATGGCTGGAATGGTAGGTTATACCGGTTTAGTGAAACAGGACTGAAACGAGGGTGACTCGATTCAGAAAGGGACTTTGTCCACTAAGATAGTCTTGGCAATGAGTCATGACTAACAAGAAATGATTCTCTATGATTTTGTGTGTATGCTACAGAGTTTCATGTTTTAAGTTATGATTATTGGGATTTCATTTCACTACTATGATTTATCCCATGTTATGAAATTATGCTCTCTTTTGCAGGTTAAGATTTCCAAAAGTTATGTTTTTATGAATATGATGTGATTGATTTCTCTTTTGTTTACCCTTACTGAGCATTTGAGCTCACCCTTTTATGTTTTCTTTTCCCCAGGATATAAAGAAAGGTTTTAGGTAAAAAAAGGAAGATCTTTATGGGAGATATTGAAGATCTTTCACCATGATTAGAAGATTACGTTCCGAGTTTCCAAATAAACTAAACTATTATAATCCTTGTGTGTGTGTTTTTGTTATGTACTAAGTATTCCGCAAAAGTAATGTAATGTCCATGTACATTAGGCTTCGGGTCTCTACAGTTGGTATCAGAGGAAAGGTTTAGTCAACCTTTGGAAACTAGGATGCGAGAACTTTAGTGAGATCCCTAGAGATATTTCTAAGGTATGTCTAGGGATGTCCCTAAGGTTAAGTATACGTATAGGTTATAGTACTAGAATTACGCTAATGATCATAGAATTAAACCTAAGATGTTATATATTGACGGTACTTTCCCTTTATTATGTTGTTTTCCCTAGCGTGATTTTTGCCTCTCACACTATTCTTTTTGGGTTTTAGACGATGGCTGGAACCCGAAGAAACCGTGTTGATAAATACAATGGACAATGCAATGATTTCCCTCCTGAACAAACAAATGTTATGGGAGATTGAGTGAAAAATCTTATTGCTATACTTACACAAGCTATGAATCATTCTGGACTTCCAAATGAGCATAGAAGGGAACAATATTCTATTGAGTCCTTCGTGTGGAAACGTCCACCTTCTTTCAGTGGGTCTTCGGATCCACTTGTTGCTGAACAATGGATCAGTACCACTAAAAAGATATTTTCAGTTCTTCAATGTTTTGAGCATGATAAAGTCATCTTAGCAGTATATCGTTTGGAAGGTGAAGCTGATCAATGGTGGAATCTTATCAAGAATACGAGGCAAAGAGATGAAATTGAGTCCATGGAATGGGACGAGTTCAAGAACTTGTTTTTCAGTAAGTACTTACCTCGTATTATTCAAACAAAGATGGAGAAGGAGTTTCTTGAACTAAATCAAAAGGATGATGACTCTGTTGGTATATACGAAGCGAATTTTACAAGACTTGCAAGGTTTGCATCTGGCATTATCATCCAACCTGAAAGTAAAGTTGATCGATTTTTTAGTGGCTTAAAACCAAGTCTTCGAAGGGCATTATCTATAAGAGACTTCAGTAGCTATGAAGAAATTGTGTGTTGTGCTATCAAGTTAGAAATGGAAGTTGGTGTTACATATCCATCTCATGGTTTTGACAAGAAACGAAAGATGGAGTTCAAGGAGAAATCTCAGAATAATGGTGAAAAGAAGATGAATGTTTCCTTATGCACAAAGTGTGGAAAGAAGCATGGTTGAGATTGTCTTAAAGGGACTAGAAAATGTTTTAAGTGTGGAAAAGAAGGTCATCGAGCAGCTGAGTGTCGAAGTAATGGAAAAAGGCTTTCTAATGATGTGAATAAAGCAAACACTACAGAGAACACACCACCAACACTTCAATGCTTCAAGTGCAAGGAAATGGGGCATTATGCTAATAAATGCCCTAATCCAAGGGTTAGTGATGATCAACATGAGCAACCACTGAAGGAAAATGACAAAGGGAAGTCACATGCGATCACTATTGGCGATGTTGAATATGACAACGATGTGATGGAATGATTAAGTTTTTATGTAATGGGATTCCAAAATAATGTTGTATCATAAAGTATTGGAATATTTATGTATTGGTCTAATGTGGTATTCAATGTAATTGAGATATTTTTGGAAATAAGATGATATGCGCATAATGAAGGGAAAACGAGAAAACGAAATGTTTAACAGTATTCATGAGCTCATGATTGATATAAGGACTAAGTGATATCATGGTTTGAGTATATAGAATTTTGAGGATTTTGGTATGTGGAAGGTGTAAACTTTTAACTGCATTCATGTTTTCACTAAGGTATTCAAGAGAATACATGATTAAGGACTTTGAATGTTTCGAATGTGACCAACAAAACATATCTTATGATATATGGGGATCGACGATGGTGTTAAATCTCTGGTAATCATTTTCACTATGTTATGAGAGTGGACTGCAGTATTATGGATAAGACTAAAGATTGGAATGGATTGTGTTGGACATAAGTTAGTATTGTTTAAGGATAGAAGTTTTTTTCGATGGGATGTTATAGTAATATAGTTTTAGAAAAAGGACAACCTGCAGAACGGGCGACAACCCATCGCGTCGGACAAGGCTGTGGGAATCGAACCCACAACCGAATTGCGACTGACCTTTATCACCTACCACTGGCCTACAAGAAGTCCCTATTTAGTAGAAACTAGTTTTATTATATAATATATGAAGTATAAGTCCATTTTAGGAACCATATATGATTAATCTCACTATAGATCGACTTATGTATATAATTTGTTTCTATTTTTTTGTTTGAGACAGATGGAATGACCTGTCATTCTATCACATGATCTGCTAACACTTCATGAATAACAAATTCAACTTCATTTATTTAAGAGATGAAGTGGAAATTGTTCAAGGCACGAACAACAGTGAGATTTTACCAAAATAAAGTAAGTATTTATTCTAATGCAAATTTTCAACTTTAGGGAAATGATCTTGAAAACCAAAAATGTTGTCCTAGTGATCTTATACCTGATGAATCAGATGGTACCTTATATCATCACAAATCTATGTATTTGTGATTACTGGCTTTTCTATAGCCATGTTCTCTACCACTCTCCATCAGAACATGATGTTTAGATTTCTCTTCCATATCCATATTTTCACCTATGTGGAAACCCAGTGATTAGTTTATTTGGGTAATTGTTACATTTCATACTTTAGTTTTTAAAGCCAAGTTTTGGTATTCTTTTTTTACGATGTGGGTTTATATTAAAGAAACTTTATAATAGTAAACCATTTATAACCCCGACGAATTTCGAGGGTGAAATTCATTTTAAGGGGGGTAGAATGTAACAGCCCGAGATTTTATGAAAAATATTCTTTTTAATTTTATTAATGTCTTGTATTTTACGCTACACCAAAAGGAGCTTGCAAAACACTCATCCTTGACTTGCCTTGCATTACACGCAATCTAAACCTTCCTCGATAGCATGTGTAGTATGCAATATTGAGTTTCACGAAACAACGATATGCTATTAAAATATTATTAAAACTATCCGTTATGAATAGTAATAACAACTTTTAAAATTTTAGAAATTTTAGCTCTCAAAATGGACTTCATTTTTGGATTCGGAGTATCGAATTTAGCCTAAGGTGAAATTTTGGCACTTTTCGGATAACTTTCATATTCTGATGAATAGTGAAAATTACTAAATTATAATTAAAAACAACTTTTTTAATCGAATTAATTAATAGTGATAAATTATTAATTTGAATGGTTTTAAAGTATATTTAGAATATATTTTTACAATTTAATACAATGTTGGTCATTGGATGTAATTTCACATTTAAACCAGACATAATCAAGTGTCAATATTTTGATAGATATTGTTTCTTAAAAACACGCTATTTGTTTTAACAGCGGGATTTAATTATAAAATTAATTAATGCAACTTATATGTTACGAATTTGGTAAAATAGACTTCATTTTTGAATTCAGAATATGAAATATAGCTTAGGATGAAATTTTGGCATTATTCTGAAAAACATCAATTTTTGATGAATAGTGAAACTACTAAGTGGTAGTTAAAAAACTGAATTATCCATAAAACTTAATTTTACCACTTCTGTGAATGGAATTTCAAAAATCCGAGAGACACGGTTGATGTCAGTAAGTAAAATGTGGTTCAATGAGATGAAAATATTTTTTGGTGAATAGTAACTTTTTACTTTTATTTACCACGGTTAAAAGTAAATAGGGTAATTAAGGGTAAAAATGATATTAATATTACCCTAACACATGTCCTAATCCTATTGGACAAGTGTATCTCGACCAAAAACAACCTTAAGTGTAAAATATTATTATTTAGGCCCACTTGGATTAGAATAGGACATTTATTATTATTTAATTCAAAGAAGAGTTAAAAGAGTTAAAATCAAAGTTTATTTACTAAAATATTTTAATATAGGGTTATACTTAAGATAAATTCGATTGTAAATATTAATTAGAAATCTAAAAAGATTTCATACATAAGGGTATTTTATTTGTAATTTTTAGACATCAAATAAGTTAATTTATTTATGACACAAAGATGATGCAGTAATTATCTTATTAATGAAATATTGACATAATTGATTTTATAAATACCAAAATAAATGTAATATAAGACTTTTTATGAATTCCACTAATTTTCTAGGTTACTATGATATATTATTGTTGATTTAATCAACTTGGTTCGAACATATAATTCTGTTATGACTTTCACAAAAATCATATATAAAATAGTGTCAAAATTGACACAAAATAGTTTTTAAATCAAATATTATATTATTAATTGTTATTTTATTCTTAAAAATCTAAGGTTCGGACAAATGACTTAGATAAGGATATATATATTAATAATAAACAATTTGGGGTTCGTTTGGCATGTTATAGTAAGTGTATTAACCATATAGTGTAAGAAAACAAAAAGACACGGTAAAAGTTAAATTATTTAACTTAAAGTTAAATATAATTGATAAGGTTAAAATAATAACATAAACTTGTCTAAATCCTATTGGTTGATAGGCTTTCGACACATCCCCACTTTAGCTTCGAAATAAGACCCTTTGAAGCATTATAAACCGATTTTGACTTTAATATAAAATAATATTTTGAGATATTCCTAAGGTGCCCCTCTCCTCCCTTATAAAAGGGCACCTCTTCCCCCTCCTCCTCACCCCAATTTGAGCACTCAAGCTCGTCCAACCCCTGCCAAAATCCCTTCTCCACTTCCCTAGAATAATCCTAGAGGTCCTGTTCTTCTTCAAATACCATTCTTAGTTCCCTAAGTGGAGGATTTAAAGAGGTGTTCCAAAGAAGAGGTAATATCCATTACCGATCTTTTCAATTTCTTTCTTCTTCAACTTCTTCTTCTTTACTTGTTTCATGATAAAGTAATAACATCAGGATTACATACATACGGATATGTTATTATAAATATGAAATAACCCTAATTCACCTTCTATCAATCCTACGGAAAAATGAAATCACCGCGCGTGCGTACGTACGGAAAACCGTCTCCACGCCGTGGTGTAATCTATTTTCCACCATCACCTTACAAGTATGGGTATAATGGTGTAAGGAGTAACTATTTATGATTATTATAAAGTAATATTTATACTTAAATAATATATATATACTCCAATACAATTCCACGATCATAGGAACGATATCATCACTCGTGCGTACGTACGGAATACCGTCTCCACGATGTGATGCGACTCGTTCTACATGATCATCATTACATAGTAATTATATAAATGAATTGAATGAATAAATATGATATATGTTACACTAATACCATTATGGATATAAGTTATCTATAACCTTAAAAGAAGAATAAGAATTTATTCGGAAAAACACGCATAAGAACAAAAGGCAATAAAGACCCGAGTAACAAGTACAAATGAAATATTACTAAAAAGAAGCTTAGAATATGACCATATATGATATCATATCAATATGTATGATTCTGGAATAAGTCAATAACATTATTTAAACCATTATACAGGATCTTCGGACACGTACATAGAAAATCGGACCTAAGGTAAGGGAAATATCACAATCTCATTTTTTTATCCGAGATTGTTTATTCGTAAGTATTTACTGGGGTGTATTTTATCATCCACATCCACGTTTCATAAATGTGTAATATTATTTACATCCACCTAAAATTGTTTAAATCCATTTTTACCCTTCGGTGAGTTTTTAGTAAAAGAAATGAAAGGAACCTTTTGTCATTTTTCATACGAGGTACTTTTTGACTTTTCCGACAAAAGTAAGAAGAATGTTTTTTTAACTTATACGGCATGAATGGATTTTTAAAACATTATATCCAAGAATCTTCCTTTAAAAGTTTTCAAGTTTATTTTTAATCAGCTTCTTTTAGTTTAAAATTGTATGACATGTTAAGAAAGGAAAAATGTTTTTGAAGTATAAAGTATATTTTCCTCAAGAATGGAGTTCAAGTGTTTTATCAAAATTATTTTCCATCTAAGACAACAAAGGGTTCTGTTTTTATCCCTATTATTACATTGATTTTATTATGTTGTGATGGAAATATTTTTATGAATTATTTTATCATATATGAATTGTTTCATGATGTCCTGATGTTTAAGATTCCCATTTTTATTACATGGTTTATGCAATGATGTATGATTTATGATTTTGTGGCACACATAAGAATGGTATCATTATGAGATGGGTGGGACCTATATCTCCCTCCAATGCATTGGGTAAAGATTTCATATCTCATGAGATAGACATGGCTGGAATGGTAGGTTATACCGGTTCAGTGAAACAGGACTGAAACGAGGGTGACTCGATTCAGAAATGGACTTTGTCCACTAAGATAGTCTTGGAAATGAGTCATGACTAACAAGAAATGATTCTCTATGATTTTGTGTGTATGCCACTTTAGCTTCGAAATAATATCCTTTGGAACCATTATAAACCTATTTTGACTTTAATATAAAATAATATTTTGAGATATTCCTAAGGTGCCCCTCTCCTCCCTTATAAAAGGGCACCTCTTCCCCCTCGTCCTCACACCAATTTGAGCACTCAAGCTCAGCCAACCCCTGACAAAATCTCTTCTCCACTTCCCCAGAATAATCCTAGAGGTCCTGGTATTCTTCAAAGACCAATCTTAGTTCCCTAAGTGGAGGATTCAAAGAGGCGTTCCAAAGAAGAGGTAATATCCATTACCGATCTTTTCAATTTCTTTCTTCTTCAACTTATTCTTCTTTAGTTGTTTCATGATAAAGTAGTAACATCAGTATTAATTACATACTGATATGTTATTATAAATATGAAACAGCCCTAATTCACCTTCTATCCATCCTACGGAAAAAATGAAATCACCGCGCGTGCGTACGTACGGAATACCGTCTCCACACCGTGGTGTAATCTATTTTCCACCATCACCTTACAAGGATGGGTATAATGGTGTAATGAGTAACTATTTATGATTATTATAAAGTAATATTGATACTGAAATAATATATATATATACTCCAATACAATTCCACGATCATAGGAACGATATCATCACTCGTGCGTACGTACGGAATACCGTCTCCACGATGTGATGCGACTCGTTCTACATGATCATCATTACATAGTAATTATATAAATGAATTGAATGAATAAATATGATATATGTTACACTAATACCATTCTGGATATAAGGTATCTATAACCTTAAAATAAGAATAAGAATTTATTCGGCAAAACACGCATAAGAACAAAAGGCAATAAAGACCCGAGTAACAAGTAACAATGAAATATTACTAACAAGAAGCTAAGAATATGACCATATATGATATCATATCAATATTTATGATTCTGGAATAAGTCAATAACATTATTTAAACCATTATACAGGAGCTTCGGACACGTACAAAGCAAATCGGACCTAAGGTAAGGGAAATATCACAATCTCATTTTTTTTATCCGAGATTGTTTATTCGTAAGTATTTACTGAGGTGTATTTTATCATCCACATCCATGTTTCATAAATGTGAAAAATTATTTCCATCCACCTACAATTGTTTAAATCCATTTTTACCCTTTGGTGAGTTTTTAGTAAAAGAAATGAAAGGAACCTTTTGTCGTTTTTCATACGAGGTACTTTTTGACTTTTCCGACAAAAGTATGAAGAATGTTTTTTTTAACTTATACGGCATGAATGGATTTTTAAAACATTATATCCAAGAAGATTCCTTTACAAGTTTTCAAGTTTATTTTTAATCAACTTCTTTTAGTTTAAAATTGTATGACATGTTAAGAAATGAATAATGTTTTTGAAGTATAAAGGATATTTTCCTCAAGAATGGAGTTCAAGTGTTTTATCAAAATTATTTTCCATCTAAGACAATAAAGGGTTCTGTTTTTATCCCTATTATTACATTGATTTGATTATGTTGTGATGGAAATATTTTTATGAATTCTTTTATCATATATTAATTGTTTCATGATGTCATGATGTTTAAGATTCCCATTTTTATTACATGGTTTATGCAATGATGTATGATTTATGATTTTGTGGCACACATAAGAATGGTATCATTATGAGATGGGTGGGACCTATATCTCCCTCCAATGCATTGGGTAAAGATTTCATATCTCATGAGATAGACATGGCTGGAATGGTAGGTTATACCGGTTCAGTGAAACAGGACTGAAACGAGGGTGACTCGATTCATAAAGGGACTTTGTCCACTAAGATAGTCTTGGCAATGAGTCATGACTAACAAGAAATGATTCTCTATGATTTTGTGTGTGTGCCACAAAGTTTCATTTTTTAAGTTATTATTATTTGGATTTCATTTCACTACTATGATTTATCCCATGTTATGAAATTATGCTCTCTTTTGGAGGTTAAGATTTCCAAAAGTTATGTTCTTATGAATATGATGTGATTGATTTCTCTTTTGTTTACCCTTACTGAGCATTTGAGCTCACCCTTTTATGTTTTCTTTTCCCCAGGATATAAAGAAAGGTTTTAGGTAAAAAAAGGGGAAGATCTTTATTGGAGATATTGAACATCTTTCACCACGATTAGAAGATTACGTTCCGAGTTTCCAAAGACACTAAACTATTACGATCCTTGTGTGTGTGTTTTTGTTATGTACTAAGTATTCTGCAAAAGTAATGTAATGTCCATGTACGTTAGGCTTCGGGTCTCTACAGGTGGCATGACTCTACAAGGTCAAGCGCACACCTTAGATCAAGATTATAAATGATTGAAACTTATAAGAGTATAAAGGTAACTTGAGAAAGAAAGAATTCATGATCTCAAAAAGGTGGGTACATAGCGTGTATAAGTCCCACATGGTGTGTTTTTTTAAGGCTTCACATGGGAATGTACTTCTGCCAACCCTAGTCTTGTAACACCACATACACACGGAGTGTTCTCCCCAGACATGGCCTGTACTTGAATCGTGTTCTCCTACCTGAGATCTTCTCTATGACTAACATAGCGTGTTTGTTTCAAACATGGTGTGTACTGGAAGAACTTCATAGACCTGTGTTGTTAGTCACATGGCCAGTTACATGAATAACTCTACAAGGTGTGTTCTTGATGGAAACAATGTGTAATTTCGGATTTTCATCCACCCAATTCATTGGTCACATGGCTGGACACACGGTCTATACACACACGACGTGTACATCCGGTATATGGCGTGTTCCACCAAGGATTTCCCAACCCCATGTCTCTTCCCACACAACCAGTCACACTGTTATGGATTACATGGCGTGTACATACAGTACTCGATGTGTACATAAGAAAAGTTGTTCCTTCCTGAAAAGAAGGACATATAGCATGTATTCAGCAATACACGCCATGTATTATGGATTTTTCCGGATAGTAAGCCTCAAAAACTACTAAAAACCCAAAAAAACACTGAAATGAACATTAAAGTGCCAGATTCTGATCTGTGAGGGCTCATACTCCCTACAAATCAAATCTTGGCTTCTTATATAAGTTATATACAAGGAATGACAAGTAAAGGATCCACCAATTTCTAATACATGATGGATCATAACATCTAAAGAACCAATGTTTGGCATTCATTCAAACAAAACCTTATAAAAAATACTCTATCACACAACAGGTATTTAGTCAAGGAAATTTTCACAACATCATGCAAATTTAGCACAAAATATATCATAAAAACATGCAATTGGTAATGCACCCTAAATGGCATGGTAATGATGAATGACATGTGATTTCTAGCAAGTGCCTATATGATGCATGAGAAGACATACCCTCATCTAATCATGTTGCAACAGAATTTGAACCTCAATGATATCAACAATAATAGCACAAAACTTGTGAACCGCCCAATGCTAAAATAAAATCAACTATAAAATTTCAAAACCATAAAAATTGAAATAATCAAGGTAAATAGGGTTTTTATTGTAAACGGGTTAGCTATTCCTAGGCACAACTTATTACCAACTACCTATTCCGTCTTATCCCAGACTATAGGCTCTAAATAGTAAGTCAAGAAGAAAATAATCCCTCTGATTTGACTTTGTAATGTCACGAGTCTGGGTAATGCCTAGAGGTTCCCTATTCTCGGTTGGTCACATAGACTCAAGTGCATTTCCCCAAACTCTAGAGGCTACCAACTAGTAGCGAGTGCCTTAGGTGTGATAGTGGGGAAAATATGCCCTCATTGGTAGAGTAAAGCAGCGAAAGTAAATAGATAACCATAACAGAAGTAGTAATAATACCATAAAATAGTAAAAAGTGGAAGAATGAAAGTAAATAAACCACTGCAGCATAAATATATATATAAATAATGACTCATGATACACGTATCTAGGAAATCATCCAAACATGTCATAATTATGGAATATAGTAAAAAACCAAAGTACAAAGAAAACAAATAAACTCCAACTACATCACAAGACTCATCTTTGTCCAATACTCTCTAAGTACCTGAAGTAGAAGAGAGTTTTCCCTTATCTAGAACTGAAACAGTATAATCTTTTCAGGCCCAAAACATAACCCAAACAGAGCGTGAGACAAATACCTATAGGCAACCTCCCAAATATTTATGCCTAATAGCTAGTGAATATATATGGTAGGAAATAATAAAAAAGAGGTAGTAAACAAGGAAGTACTCAAAAGCGAAGAATCCTACTATTTCAATTACATCCATTTTCATTTATTACTAAATTAACCAAAAAACATAAGTAACTGGAAAATCTTGACCAAGCATTCAATATCAAAAAAACATGGAAACACATCTATAGCAAGGTAAATAACAATATTTACAATCATAAATACTCTACTCAAGCACACAAAGCATAGCAGGTAATATTATGGCTAATAACCATAAACATGCAATACCTCAAACAAGGGTATTGGGCACTTTTGCACATATAACTCAAAGGATAACTACAAAAAGGAATAAACCACCTACCTCAGCATTGTATGATCGATATTATTGAATTCCAGCCTTGGATTCGACCTAGAATGTCGTATATCTGCAAAAAAATATAAAATGTTCAACTAAGAATTGCCCATGAAATTATGGAAATCATGAAAGGAGGCTCTAGAAGAAGGAATAGCAAACCGTGGTGATTCTAACCCAATTGATGGCGGTCGATTCAGATAACGGATGGCGAGTCAGGGGATTGGACATAAATCATTAGCTGTGGATTCTTTTTTATGAGACGAGTGGAGAATAAGATAAATTTTTGAATGGGATGCGACCCCTGTCCATTTAATGAAATAAAAAAAGTACATAGAATGTTCTTTAAAAGAACATGGTATGTACTTACATAAACCGGCCTCTACTTTATGTGGTCTCTAGGTCACCCCAAATGGTCGTGTACTCGACCGTTACATAGCTAGTACACGGTCACCCTCAGTAATTGTGTACATAGTGTGTACTGATAAGTACATGGCGTGTACTTGTGAAATTTCCAAAAACTCCCCTTTTCCAAAAAAAAATATAAAAACAAGACATATCTGTATATAAGATCTGAGTTCTTACAATATCAATGATTTAATTTGGAATTTTTTTTCTCACACAAGTCATATGGAACTTCCCTATCACTTATCAATGAAATATAACTTAAACTTCCTTTTGGATTAAGCATAGATTAAGAAGGAATCTTATGATAAAATTATTTCAACACGGTGTTGAAATCTAAAATCATTTTCCCAAAACTTTATTAAAAACAATGTAACTTGGGTACCACATTTTTTTAATGTAGCATGTTGAGTGATTTTATTACTGACAAGTTAACATAGTATAATTGTCACTGTAGGTTCCCATTTTATCTGAGGCATACCTTTAGTTTGGATTATAAATGATTTCTGATTCTGGAATCACTTTCTAAAATGGGGGTGGATGATAAGTTTGTAGAAAGTGTTTTTAGAATTATGGCATTTGGTTACATATAATAGCCAATTATTACTAATTTTGAATATATTTTATATTAAAATTATACAATAATATAGATAAAACCATAGATAATAATTCACATTTGTTACTTTTCTTATTTATGAATTTAAATGATAAGTGCATTAAAACATGTTTTTTGTTGTGATTTATTAACTTTTGGGTATTATTTTGATTCCATGATTTGATCCTGGTTTAAGATTTTAGTTGTTAAAATCATTGAAATTATATTTTATAATGTTTTATGTCAATTTATAATCAAAAATAACAAATCCTATATTTAATTATTTTTATTGAATGATGGTTGAAATAGAAAAGGCACAACCATGTATAATTCTCAATAGAATGCGAGACTCCATCTTAATAAACTTTGATAATTGATCGACTGGAGGTAAATAATTGACTACAAAACGAAATTTATGTCATGTTGATCATTAATTGGACATTCCATCCAACCAACAATGCTTAAATTTTTCAAAATTAAAATATGTACACAAGTTAAAAATAAATTTATTGTGTGATGATCAACCATATATTGAATAAACCACATGATCAACCATACGAAAAATTATAAAAACTGGATCGACCACATATTGATTTTGGCTGACCGTGACTCTCAATCAACCATGCACAACAATTTATTACAGGTCCAAGACGAAACCATGAAAAAATTTAATTATATAACATATGAAGAAAAAATATTTGAGTCTCAATGGACCATGTGTTGTAGTCACTAGACTATCGTATGGTTGATCCAAGACTTTTCCATATTTCTAGTTATATGGATTAAAATCTATCAATATTAAAAAACATAAATGTCAATCTAAAATGAAATGAAAACCAATTTTAACTTCTCATAAAAAGTAGGAATATTATATAAAGAACAAAAAAGGAAATCATCTAAGATGGAGAAGATTTAAGAGAATATAACAGAGTTTAAAACCATAAGCCGGAATATTTGTGACAGCTAGCTTCATCAATCACAATATTTAAGTTATAAAAGTGGTTAATGTTAAAGAAGAATTACCAAAGTACTGAATTTGAGGTATTTTTTAAGGTGATAATTCAAGAATGGAACCCTAAAACACTCCTTTAAAAAGGGGGTTTCTCTCCCGAAGAAGGGGGATATTACCATGATTTGTTAGTAAATTTGGGAGCTGCTAATTTTTATTCAATTTTATATTTATTTTATAGAAATTTCTCTGATGGTAGCACACTATGAATTTTTTCTTTATTCAAAGGAGTATATCCTAATTTATAGTTAATGAATTCTGAAAATTATTTATTTATTTCTTATACTTTACTATTTTTGTAAGTGTTCCATTTCTTCGATAGTGGGAAATTTTCCGCAATCATTTTATTTAAATTATTCTTACTTCATTCTCATTTTTTTCATATATAAGAAACCTGAGACTTCTTCATTGCATTAGATAGTTAGAATTGGGTTTGGTCTCGTAGTTATTTTACTTTTTAGATCAACATTTATTATAAATATAGTAAATATAGTGGTCATTACATTACTCTATATAATATGAAATCACCTAGTGAGGTTAATCTAATGATATTCCATCTGGTTATAGAGAGTGAAAGAGACCAAACTAGAGAGTTGATTTAATATGAGAGTAAAAAAAGGGCATCGAATTTTATGCAACTATATTTAAAAATAATCTTCATTCAAACTCAATTGAACCCTCAGTCAAATATAGTCACCATTTTTACACACACTGATCCCATAACAAAAGGAAAACACTCCCAAAACACTATCCTCACCAGGGATAACCTGATTCACACTAGTACTACATTAACCTGAGTGAATAATGTTTGTTTATTGATGTCCATACAATAAGAACCTCATCAACCTGGCACCATTTCTAGGAGTCTAGTTATAATTCCTTTCAAGAACAAATCCTGAAGGTTACTCAAATTACTTCCAATATAATCCTGTAATGAAATAGTATAAACTATTAATTAAAACATAAACTTGTAATGGAATCACTCAACCTGTTATTTCAAACATAAACTCGTAATGGAATTAACTACCCATTTATTCCAACATTCCCTTTAGATTAAATTATATCCAATTATATCTTACAACATTACCTATAATATATTAGGTATTTATAGAACCCACTCATCACATAATATAAAAAATCCCATAGTGTTTTGGTTCACTCCCCAATCCATAATTCCATTAATAATTCCCATGTATCATTTATTATAATTTAATACAATTATAATCTAGAAAATTACATTTTAAACCCATTAAAAATCATATTAACATATATGAAAAATTTATTTTAATAATATCATAAAAATAAGAATAAATATTGTTTTATTTTGAATGAATTTTAAAACAAAAAATTCTTTGAAAAACGGGAATAGAATATTCTTAGAAAAAATATAGAAACTTATTGTGTAATATTATTAAATAATAATATCTAATTTGTTTGTAAAAAGTGTTTATGTGGTAAATGTTAAAATAAATATTCCTATTATACTTTTGTAAATAAATTCAGAATAACCTATATGAAAAATGTTGAAGATATACATTTTAAAACTATTTTAAAAAAATTAAATATTATTTTAAAATGAAAATTAAAATATTTATAAGTATAAATAAGATCATTATAGAAACATTTAAAAGAACATGGATATGAAAGAGAAATATTTTAAATTATTTAAAAAATAGTTTTGAAGAAAACTCTGTAACTACGTTAGTTACTTTTTAATTGAAAGGAAAATTAAGGAGAGAAATTGAAATGGATTTGTAAACCACATGAATTTTAGTAAATATATTAGTAAATAAAAATATATAGAATTTTATTTACCCCAAAAAATAAATCTTGTGGTAAAATGGGAAAAGTATAAAACAAAGGTAAATTCAGATGAGAAATCTCATACCTTGAGTTTTTGAATCATTTCATATGTTCTCTAACCCCAAAAAAGTAAATATTTATTAAAAATTTAAATTATTATGAACATTTTATATGTTCATTAGATTACTATTATTCCATTTTTTCATATATTACCATGATTTATTTATTTACTATGTTGGGCATGTTTAAAATGAAATTTTGAGGTTGTTCAGTTCATAATCTCCAAATATAACTTCGGTGCATTGACCATAGTCAAAGGGGTCGTGGTTCCATTATTTCCCAAATCTTAAAAATCTTATAATTATTATTATTTTTTCATTTAATATTATTTTGACAACAAACATGTGAGTTTATACTAAAAAATGAGATATGTTATTCATGGTGGTGGTGGTCCACACGTATGCATGAGTGGCATTTTCATTTTTCTAAGGGATGAAAAATAAATAAAGAAGATAAAGGTTTATCTTTCCAAAATAATAATGATATTTGATGTAACAACCCGAGATTTTATGAAAAGTATTCTTTTTAATTTTATTAATGTCTTGTGTTGTACGCTACACCAAAAGGAGCTTGCACAACATGCATCCTTGACTTGCCTTGCATTACACGCAATCGCAACCTTCCTCGATAGCGTGTGTAGAACGCAATACTGAGTTTCACGAAACAATGATATGCTATTAAAATATTATTAAAACTAGCCGTTATGAATAGTAATAACCACTTTTTAAATTTTAGAAATTTTAGCTCTCAAAATGGACTTCATTTTTGGATTCGGAGTATCGAATTTAGCCTAAGGTGAAATTTTGGCACTTTTCGGATAACTTTCATATTCTGATGAATAGTGAAAATTACTAAATTATAATTAAAAACAACTTTTTTAATCGAAATAATTAATAGTGATAAATTATTAATTTTAATTGTTTTAAATTATATTTAGAATATATTTTTACAATTTAATACAATGTTTCTCATTGGATGTAATTTCACATTTAAACCAGACATAATCAAGTGTCAATCTTTTGAAAGATATTGTTTCTTAAGAACACGCTATTTGTTTTAACAGCGGGATTTAATTACAAAATTAATTAATGCAACTTCTATGTTATGAATTTGGTAAAATAGACTTCATTTTTGAATTTGGAATATGAAATATAGCTTAGGATGAAATTTTGGCATTGTTCTGAAAAATATCAATTTTTGATGAATAGTGAAACTACTAAGTGGTAGTTAAAAAACAGAATTTTTCATAAAACTTAATTTTACCGCTTCTGTGAATGGAATTTCAAAAATACGAGAGACACGGTTGATGTCAGTAAGTAAAATGTGGTTCAATGAGATGTAAATAATTTTTGGTGAATAGTAACTTTTTACTTTTATTTACCACGGTTAAAAGTAAATATGGTAATTAAGGGTAAAAATGATATTAATATTACTCTAACACATGTCCTAATCCTATTAGACAAGTGTATCTCGACCAAAAACAACCTTAAGTGTAAAATATTATTATTTAGGCCCACTTGGATTAGATTAGGACATTTATTATTATTTAATTCAAAGAAGAGTTAAAAGAGTTAAAATCAAAGTTTATTTACTAAAACATTTTAATATAGGGTTATACATAAGATAAATTCGATTTTAAATATTCATTAGAAAGATAAAAAGATTTCCTACATAATGGTATTTTATTTGTAAATTTTATATATAAAATAAGTTAATTTATTTATGACACAAAGATGATGTAGTAATTATCTTATTAATGAAATATTGACATAATTGATATTATAAATACCAAAATAAATGTAATTTAAAGCTTTTTATGAATTACACTAATTTTATAGGTTACTATGATATATTAGTGTTTATTTAATCAACTTGGTTAGAACATATAATTCTCTTATGACTTTCAAAAAAATAATATATCAAATAGTGTCAAAATTGACACAAAATAGTTTTTAAATCAAATATTATATTATTAATTGTTATTTTATTCCTAAAAATCTAAGGTTCGTCCAAATGACTTAGATAGGGATATATATATTAATAATAAACAATTTGGGGTTCGTTTGGCATGTTATAGTAAGTGTATTAACCATATAGTGTAAGAAAACAAAAAGACACGGTAAAAGTTAAATTATTTAACTTAAAGTTAAATCTAATTGATAAGGTTAAAATAATAACCTAAACTTGTCTAAATCCTATTGGTTGATAGGATTTCGACCCATCCCCACTTTAGCTTCGAAATAAGACCCTTTGGAACCATTATAAACCTATTTTTACTTTAATATAAAATAATATTTTGAGATATTCCTAAGGTGCCCTCTCCTCCCTTATAAAAGGGCACCTCTTCCCCCTCCTCCTCACACCAATTTGAGCACTCAAGCTCATCCAACCCCTGACAAAATCCCTTCTCCACTTCCCTAGAATAATCCTAGAGGTCCTGGTCTTCTTCAAAGACCAATATTAGTTCCCTAAGTGGAGGATTCAAAGAGGCGTTCCAAAGAAGAGGTAATATCCATTACCGATCTTTTCAATTTCTTTCTTCTTCAAGTTCTTCTTCTTTAGTTGTTTCATGATAAAGTAATAACATCAGGATTACATACATACTGATATGTTATTATAAATATGAAACAACCCTAATTCACCTTCTATCCATCCAACGGAAAAATGAAATCATCGCGCCTGCGTACGTACAGAATACCGTCTCCACGCCGTGGTGTAATCTATTTTCCACCATCACCTTAAAAGGATGGGTATAATGGTTTAATGAGTAAAAATTTATTATTATTATAAATTAATATTGATACTGAAATAATATATATATACTCCAATACAATTCCACTATCATAGGAACGATATCATCACTCGTGCGTACGTACGGAATACCATCTCCACGATGTGATGCGACTCGTTCTACATGATCATCATTACATAGTAATTATATAAATGAATTGAATGAATAAATATGATATATTTTACACTAATACCATTCTGGATATAAGGTATATATAACCTTAAAAGAATAATAAGAATTTATTCGGCAAAACACGCATAAGAACAAAAGGCAATAAAGACCCGAGTAACAAGTAACAATGAAATATTACTAACAAGAAGCTAAGAATATGACCATATATGATATCATATCAATATGTATGATTCTGGAATAAGTCAATAACATTATTTAAACCATTATAGAGGAGCTTTAGACACGTACAAAGAAAATCGGACCTAAGGTAAGGGAAATATCACAATCTCATTTTTTTATCCGAGATTGTTTATTCGTAAGTATTTACTGGGGTGTATTTTATCATCCACATCCCTGTTTCATAAATTTGTAATATTATTTCCATCCACCTACAATTTTTTAAATCCATTTTTATCCTTCGGTGAGTTTTTAGTAAAAGAAATGTAAGGAACCTTTTGTCGTTTTTCATACGAGGTACTTTTTGACTTTTCTGACAAAAGTACGAAGAATGTTTTTTTAACTTATACGACATGAATGGATTTTTAAAACATTATATCCAAGAAGATTCCTTTACAAGTTTTGAATTTTATTTTTAATCAACTCATTTTAGTTTAAAATTGTATGACATGTTAAGAAAGGAAAAATGTTTTTGAAGTATAAAGGATATTTTCCTCAAGAATGGAGTTCAAGTGTTTTATCAAAATTATTTTCCATCTAAGAAAATAAAGGGTTATGTTTTTATCCCTATTATTACATTGATTTGATTATGTTGTGATGGAAATATTTTTATGAATTCTTTTACCGTATATGAATTGTTTCATGATGTCATGATGTTTAAGATTCCCATTTTTATTACATGGTTTATGCAATGATGTATGATTTATGATTTTGTGGCACACATAAGAATGGTATCATTATGAGATGGGTGGGACCTATATCTCCCTCCAATGCATTGGGTAAAGATTTCATATCTCATGAGAAAGACATGGCTAGAATGGTAGGTTATACCGGTTCAGTGAAACAGGACTGAAACGAGGGTGACTCGATTCAGAAAGGGACTTTGTCCACTAAGATAGTCTTGGAAATGAGTCATGACTTACAAGAAATGATTCTCTATGATTTTGTGTGTATGCCACAAAGTTTCATGTTTTAAGTTATGATTATTGGGATTTCATTTTACTACTATGATTTATCCCATGTTATGAAATTATGCTCTCTTTTGCAGGTTAAGACTTCCAAAAGTTATGTTCTTATGAATATGATGTGATTGATTTCTCTTTTGTTTACCCTTACTGAGAATTTGAGCTCACCCTTTTCTGTTTTCTTTTCCCCAGGATATAAAGAAAGGTTTTAGGTAAAAAAAAAGGGAAGATCTTTATGGGAGATATTGAAGATCTTTCACCACGATTAGAATATTACGTTCCGAGTTTCCAAAGACACTAAAATATTACAATCCTTGTGTGTGTGTTTTTGTTATGTACTATGTATTCTGCAAAAGTAATGTAATGTCCATGTACGCTAGGCTTCGGGTCTCTACAGTTGGTATCAGAGGAAAGGTTTAGTCAACCTTTGGAAACTAGGATGCGAGAACTTTAGTGGGATCCCTAGAGATATTTCTAAGGCATGTCTAGGGATGTCCCTAAGGTTAAGTATACGTATAGGTTATAGTACTAGAATTACGCTAATGATCATAGAATTAAACTTAAGATGTTAGATATTGAAGGTACTCCCCCTTTATTATGTTGTTTTCCCTAGCATGATTTTTGCCTCTCACACTACTCTTTTTGGGTTTTAGACGATGGCTGGAACCCGAAGGAACCGTGTTGATCAATGCAATGGACAATGCAATGATTTCCCTCCTGAACAAACAAATGTTATGGGATATGGAGTGCAAAATCTTATTGCTATACTTACACAAGCTATGAATCATTCTGGACTTCCAAATGATCAAAGAAGGGAACAATATTCTATTGAGTCCTTCATGAGGCAACGTCCACCTTCTTTCAGTGGGTCTTCTGATCCACTTGTTGCTGAACAATGGATCAGTACCACTGAAAATATATTTTCAGTTCCTCAATGTTCTGAGCATGATAAAGTCATCTTAGCAGTATATCATTTGGAAGGTGAAGCTGATCAATGGTGGAATCTTATCAAGAATACAAGGCAAAGAGATGAAATTGAGTCCATGGAATGGGACGAGTTCAAGAACTTGTTTTTCAGTAAGTACTTCCCTCGTATTCTTCGAACAAAGATGGAGAAGGAGTTTCTTGAACTAAAGCAAAAGGATGATGAATCTGTTGGTATATACGAAGCGAATTTTAGAAGACTTGCAAGGTATGCATCTGGCATTATCATCCAACCTCAAAGTAAAGTTGATCGTTTTTTAGTGGCTTAAAATCAAGTCTTCGAAGGGCATTAGATATAAGAGACTTCAGTAGCTATGAAGAAATTGTGCGTTGTGCTATCAAGGTAGAAATGGAAGTTGGTGATACATATCCATCTCATGGTTTTGACAAGAAACGAAAGATGAAGTTTAAGGAGAAATCTCAGAATAATGGTGAAAAGAAGATGAATGTTTCCTTATGCACAAAGTGTGGAAAGAAGCATGGTGGAGATTGTCTTAAAGGGACTAGAAAATGTTTTAAGTTTGAAAAAGAAGGTCATCGAGCAGTTGAGTGTCGAAGTAATGGAAAAGGGTTTCTAATGATGTGAATAAAGAAAACACTGCAAAAAACGCACCGCCAACACTTCAATGCTTCAAGTGCAAGGAAATGGGGCATTATGCAAATAAATGCCCTAATCCAAGGGTTAGTGATGATCAACATGAGCAACCACTGAAGGCAAAGGACAAAGGGAAGTCACATGCGATCACAATTGGCGATGTTGAATATGACAACGATGTGATGGAATGATTAAGTGTTTATGTAATGGGATTCCAAAATAATGTTGTATCATAAAGTATTGGAATATTTATGTATTGTTCTAATGTGGTATTCAAATTAATTGAGATATTTTTGGAAATAAGATGATATGCGCATAATGAAGGGAAAACGAGAAAACGAAATGTTTAACAGTATTCATGAGCTCATGATTGATATAAGGACTAAGTGATATCATGGTTTGAGTATATAGAATTTTGAGGATTTTGGTATGTGGAAAGTGTTAACATTTAACTGCATTCATGTTTTCACTAAGGTATTCAAGAGAATACATGATTAAGGACTTTGAATGTTTCGAATGTGACCAACAAAACATATCTTATGATATATGGGGATCGACGATGGTGTTAAATCTCTGATAATCGTTTTCACTATGTTATGAGAGTGGACTGCAGTATTATGGAAAAGCCAAAGATTGGAATGGATTATGTTGGACATAAGTTAGTATTGTTTAAGGATAGAAGTTTTTTTCGATGGGATGTTATAGTAATATAGTTTTAGAAAAAGGAAAACCTGCAGAACGGGCGACAGCCCATCGCGTCGGACAAGGCTGTGGGAATCGAACCCACAACCGAATTGCGACTGGCCTTTATCACCTACCACTGGCCTACAGGAAGTCCCTATTTAGTAGAAACTAGTTTTATTATATGATATATGAAGTATAAGTCCATTTTAGGAACCATATATGATTAATCTCACTATAGATCGACTTATGTATATAATTTTTGCTAACCATTTGTTTGAGACAGATGGAATGACCCGTCATTCTATCACATGATCTGCTAACACATCACGAATAACAAATTCAACTTCATTTATTTAAGAGATGAAGTGGAAATTGTTCAAGGCACGAACAACAGTGAGATTGTACCAAAATAAAGTAAGTATTTTTTCTAATGCAAATTTTCAACTTTAGGGAAATGATCTTGAAAACCAAAAATGTTGTCCTAGTGATCTTATACCTGATGAATCAGATGGTACCTTATATCATCACAAATATATGGATTTGTGATTACTGGCTTTTCCATGGCCATTTCTCTACCACTCTCCATCAGAACATGATGGTTAGATTTCTCTTCCATATCCATATTTTCACCTATGTGGAAACCCAATGATTAGTTTATTTGGGTAATCGTTACATTTCATACTTTATTTTTTAATGCCAAGTTTTGGTATTATTTTTTTAAAATGTGGTTTTCTATTAAAGAAACTTTAGAATAGTAAACCATTTATAACCCTGACGAATTTCGAGGGCGAAATTCATTTTAAGGGGGGTAGAATGTAACAGCCCGAGATTTTATGAAAAATATTCTTTTTAATTTTATTAATGTCTTGTGTTGTACGCTAAACCAAAAGGAGCTTGCACAACATGAATCCTTGACTTGCCTTTCGTTACACGCAATCGCAACCTTCCTCGATAGCGTGTGTAGTACGCAATACTGAGTTTCACGAAACAACGATATGCTATTAAAATATTATTAAAACTAGCCGTTATGAATAGTAATAACCACTTTATAAATTTTAGAAATTTTATCTGTCCAAATGGACTTCATTTTTGGATTCGGAGTATCGAATTTAGCCTAAGGTGAAATTTTGGCACTTTTCGGATAACTTTCATATTCTGATGAATAGTGAAAATTACTAAATTATAATTAAAAACAACTTTTTTAATCGAAATAATTAACAGTGATAAATAATTAATTTGAATGGTTTTAAAGTATATTTAGAATATATTTTTACAATTTAATACAATGTTGGTCATTGGATGTAATTTCACATTTAAACCAGACATAATCAAGTGTCAATCTTTTGATAGATATTGTTTCTTAAAAACACGCTATTTGTTTTAACAACGGGATTTAATTATAAAATTAATTAATGCAACTTCTATGTTATGAATTTGGTAAAATAGACTTCATTTTTGAATTCGGAATATGAAATATAGCTTAGGATGAAATTTTGGCATTGTTCTGAAAAACATCAATTTTTGATGAATAGTGAAACTACTAAGTGGTAGTTAAAAAACCGAATTTTTCATAAAACTTAATTTTACCGCTTCTGTGAATGGAATTTCAAAAATCCGAGAGACACGGTTGATATCAGTAAGTAAAATGTGGTTCAATGAGATGAAAATAATTTTTGGTGAATAGTAACTTTTTACTTTTATTTACCACAGTTAAAAGTAAATAGGGTAATTAAGGGTAAAAATGATATTAATATTACCCTAACACATGTACTAATCCTATTGGACAAGTGTATCTCGACCAAAAACAACCTTAAGTGTAAAATATTATTATTTAGGCCCACTTGGATTAGATTAGGAAATTTATTATTATTTAATTCAAAGAAGAGTTAAAAGAGTTAAAATCAATGTTTATTTACTAAAACATTTTAATATAGGGTTATACATAAGATAAATTCGATTGTAAATATTCATTAGAAATATAAAGATATTTCCTAAATAAGGGTATTTTATTTGTAATTTTTAGACATCAGATAAGTTAATTTATTTATGACACAAAGATGATGCAGTAATTATCTTATTAATGAAATATTGACATAATTGATATTATAAATACCAAAGTAAATGTAATTTAAGACTTTTTATGCATTACACTAATTTTATAGGTTACTATGATATATTAGTGTTGATTTAATTAACTTTGTTCGAACATATAATTCTGTTATGACTTTCACAAAAATCATATATCAAATAGTATCAAAATTGACACAAAATAGTTTTTAAATCAAATATTATATTATTAATTGTTATTTTATTCCTAAAAATATAAGGTTCGGCCAAATGACTTATATAAGGATATATATATTAATAATAAACAATTTGGGGTTCGTTTGGCATGTTATAGTAAGTGTATTAACCATATTGTGTAAGAAAACAAAAAGACACGGTAAAAGTTAAATTATTTTACTTAAAGTTAAATTTAATTGATAAGGTTAAAATAATTACCTTAACTTGTATAAATCCTATTGGTTGATAGGATTTCGACCCATCCCCACTTTAGCTTCGAAATAAGACCCTTTGGAACCATTATAAACCGATTTTTACTTTAATATAAAATAATATTTTGAGATATTCCTAAGGTGCCCCTCTCCTCCCTTATAAAAGGGCACCTCTTCCCCCTCCTCCTCACACCGATTTGAGCACTCATGCTCGTCGAAACCCTGCCAAAATACCTTTTCCACTTCCCTAGAATAATCCTAGAGGTCCTGGTCTTCTTTAAAGACCAATCTTAGTTCCCTAAGTGGAGGATTCAAAGAGACGTTCCAAAGAAGAGGTAATTTCCATTACCGATCTTTTCAATTTCTTTCTTCTTCAACTTCTTCTTATTTTGGTGTTTCATGATAAAGTAATAACATCAGTATTAATTACATACTGATATGTTATTATAAATATGAAACAACCCTAATTCACCTTCTATCCATCCTACGGAAAAATGAAATCACCGCGCGTGCGTACGTACGGAATACCGTCTCCACGCCCTGGTGTAATCTATTTTCCACCATCACCTTACAAGGATGGGTATAATGGTGTAATGAGTAACTATTTATGATTATTATAAATTAATATTTATACTCAAATAATATATATATACTCCAATACAATTCCACGATCATAGGAACGATATCATCACTCGTGCGTACGTACGGAATACCGTCTCCACGATGTGATGTGAATCGTTCTACATGATCATCATTACAAAGTAATTATATAAATTAATTTAATGAATAAATATGATATATGTTACACTAATACCATTCTGGATATAAGGTATCTATAACCTTAAAAGAAGAATAAGAATTTATTCAGCAAAACACGCATAAGAACAAAAGGCAATAAAGACCCGAGTAACAAGTAACAATGAAATATTACTAACAAGAAGCTAATAATATGACCATATATGATATCATATCAATATGTATGATTCTGGAATAAGTCAATAACATTATTTAAACCATTATACAGGAGCTTCGGACATGCACAAAGCAAATCAGACCTAAGGTAAGGGAAATATCACAATCTCATTTTTTTATCCGAGATTGTTTATTTGTAAGTATTTACTGGGGTGTATTTTATCATCCACATCCATGTTTCATAAATGTTTAATATTATTTCCATCCACCTACAATTGTTTAAATCCATTTTTACCCTTCGGTGAGTTTTTAGTAAAAGAAATGAAAGGAAACTTTTGTCGTTTTTCGTACGAGGTACTTTTTGACTTTTCCGACAAAAGTACGAAGAATGTTTTTTTTAACTTATACGGCATGAATGGATTTTTAAAACATTATATCCAAGAAGCTTCCTTTACAAGTTTTCAAGTTTATTTTTAATCAACTTCTTTTCTTTTAAAATTTTATGACATGTTAAGAAAGGAAAAAAGTTTTTGAAGTATAAAGGATATTTTCCTCAAGAATGGAGTTCAAGTGTTTTATCAAAATTATTTTCCATCTAAGAAAATAAAGGGTTCTGTTTTGATCCCTATTATTACATTGATTTGATTTTGTTGTGATGGAAATATTTTTATGAATTCTTTTATCGTATATGAATTGTTTCATGATGTCATGATGTTTAAGATTCCCATTTATATTACATGGTTTATGCAATGATGTATGATGTATGATTTTGTGGCACACATAAGAATGGTATCATTATGAGATAGGTGGGACCTATATCTCCCTCTAATGCATTGGGTAAAGATTTCATATCTCATGAGATATACATGGCTGGAATGGTAGGTTATACCGGTTCAGTGAAACAGGACTGAAACGAGGGTGACTCGATTCAGAAAGGGACTTTGTCCACTAAGACAGTCTTGGAAATGAGTCATGACTAACAAGAAATGATTCTCTATGATTTTGTGTGTATGCCACAAAGCTTCATGTTTTAAGTTATGGTTATTTGGATTTAATTTCACTACTATGATTTATCCCATGTTATGAAATTATGCTCTCTTTTGCAGGTTAAGATTTCCAAAAGTTATGTTCTTATGAATACGATGTGATTGATTTCTCTTTTGTTTACCCTTACTGAGCATTTGAGCTCACCCTTTTATGTTTTCTTTTCCCCAGGATATAAAGAAAGGTTTTAGGTAAAAAAAAGAGAAGATATTTATGGGAGATATTGAAGATATTTCACCACGATTAGAATATTACGTTCCGTGTTTCCAAAGACACTAAATTATTATGATCCTTGTGTGTGTGTTTTTGTTATTTACTAAGTATTCCGCCAAAGTAATGTAATGTCCATGTACGTTAGGCTTCGGGTCTCTACATTTGAAATATAATATTTATTCATTAAACCTTTTATTATGACCATACATATGAACTGGAAAGGAAAAAAATTAATTACATCGTATAATAGAGGTGGTAGAACACACACACGCACAAGTGATATTATCATTTCCAAACATACAAAAGAGTGAGAAGGTATAAAATGTATTATTTTTATAAAATAATAATAATTTAACTATATACTTAAATATAATAATTTCTAATATGGAATCCATTATATGAAATTAAATTTTTATAATTAATAGATATTTACTTCAATATTATCTCATAATATTCATGAAACCATTTTTAGAAAAAAAAAACAAATTTATATGTGTAAAAATAAAGTTATACTTATTTAGAAAACTTAACATTGAGTAGTGTTGCTTCTAAAGAATATATTAAATTTTTATTAAAATAATAAGGTTGTTTGGAATTAAGATCAAGAAGAAATCTAATTTCACATTTCAACCACTCGATTAAGTGAAAAGTACCAAAACTAGTTTTTTAATTGATTAAAATATGACATTGGTTCCAAAAAGTCATGAATGGGCTTCTGAATTACAAATAATGTTTTTTAAATTATTTATTTTACCCTTTAAAACATATTTGGTCAATAAAATGGTTTATTATATTTATAACATAGGATTATATCATAATTATGTTAAAAATGTTATGATATATGTAAAATTAGAATTTTTCACTATTCACCCAAATATCAACTATATCAAAAAATCCCAAAAAACTACACTATACTAATTTCAGCATTATTAATTGAAAAATGAAGTTAATTTAATCAAATTGATATTATAAAAACATAAATTATTCTTTTAATTAAATCCATACAATTAATGAAAAATAATTAGGTTAGAATAAAACTATTTCTCGTTCAATTCAATAATTTATTAAAATTTCTATAGTGTATATAAATCTATAAAATATTATCATGAATACTAATAAAACAAAAATATTTACTATTGTTAATAGTTTTGGGATTGTCACATGCTCCCACCCCTTGAAATAAATATTTTCCTCACTTTTTTTGGTTATTGAAATATAAGATAAAAAAATATTTCAAAGATTAAATATAGATATCTGAATCTTCTTTTACATTGTTGAAATTTTCATCATATTATTGAATTAAATTCATAACTTTAAAAATTAAATGGTGATTTTTTTTATTTCTTTTTCTAAGGGAGATGAAAGATTTAAAATCTTGAAATCAAATGGAATAGATACCATGATCTAGATAAATTTTAGAGAAATAAAATGGTGTTTGATAGATAAAATAGTCTCTTACATGAGATTTAGATAGTTAAAAATATTTCAAAATAAACTGAACTCCATTCGGAAAATATTGTGATTATTAAATCATCTGTAAGGTATGATATGTTTAGGTGAGATATTTTCACTTCCATCTTGGTAAACAATCTATAGTATGTTGATAATAACATTAGTAACCACATGAAAATAAAGAGTTTAATTTGAGTAAAGGTAAATAACATAGATATTCTATAATACCTTTACCTGTAAGTCCTTCATTATGAATAATACCACTAGTTAAACCAATGTTGAGTTAAGTTATGATCCTAGTTAATATAATCCCTAAAAATAATCATAATTATCCTTGGCTTAATAATGAAAAAGGTTATAAAATACTTCTAAAATATAGTCACAAACAAATATATTAACCAGTGATTATTTATATTTTCTCTAAATTATTCTCATATAATAAAATCCTAACCTATAAAGTTATCTATACTTTTTCTCTTACAGAATTATAATGCCTCATAACATAATAAACCCATAATTATATGATTTAAAATAAGGGATTAAATTTCTCACATTTTAAGATCTTTTAGTTTTTTAGTTGAAGTGAATTATAAAAACCATTACATAATAAAGTAGATACATCAACACAGTGTACATTTTTTCCACTAAATAAGTTCTTATGTCTACACTCCTATTTCATTATTGGAACACTTCACTCATTCATGACAAGTCTTCATTATAAAATGTTTTAGTTTGCTATGTTTCCTACACATCCATAATTTCTGTGAAAAAAACAAGAAAATATTGGATGATAAAAAAAATTATCAGTAATGAAAATAAATGAAAAATAAAATTTTTTAGTCTTTTGAAATATTTGAATACTTTTGAATAAATAATTCCTTTAAACAAAGAACTTTTAGCTTATATAAATAATTCGTTCAAATATAAAAATCAATAACATTGATAAAATAATTTCATAAAAAACTCTCACAAAAGAATAAATCATGAAAGTTTCTTGGAATCACCATATTCATTTAAATAATAATGTAATAACTTAACCACTTAATTCAGACACAATCCTATAATGTTATAAAAAACTGTGCTAATTCTAGCATATAATCTAAATAAATAACAAAACTATTTAATTACAATATAAACTTCTAATATTATAACCTAACTAGATAACTACAACATTTTCTTTAGAGTAACATATAATTATTCGACTCTAGAGGGCTTTAACAAACCCACTCATCACATAATGGGAGACATTCTCTAAGGGTTTAGGTTCAATACACACTCCCTAATTCCATAAAAAATTCATAATTATTATATATTCAAATAAAAACATTTATTATATTTCATTATTCATTTAAAAAAACATCAAAAATAATTTTTAACCATAATCATATGTACATTAATTTATCTTATAAGAATGACAAGAAATATCCTTTCCTTCTGAAAAAATTTAAAAACTAAATAATATTAGAGATAATATAATGACATATTATTTCCATAAATATATAAATTTAAGATTAATATTGATAATTTATAATATCTTTGATGGTGAAAAATGCGGCCATGCAGTGAACATTAAAAAACATTATTTTTTTTCAGTTTTTTAAAGAAAGTCAAAATAACTCATACAGAAAATATTGATAGGAATATGTTGTAAAAACTTATAAATAATGTAAAAAAGTATTAAAAATATTATTTGAGAGTAATTTATATTTTAATAATAAAATTCTAGAAACATCTAAAAGAACATGGATATATAAGAAAAAAATTTTAAATTAATTAAAATATGGTTTTAAAGAAGACCCCCTTACAAATTTATCAAATTTCAAATCAAAATGACATTAAATGGGAGAAAATTAAATTAATAAATAGTCCAATATAATTTTAGAAAATTAATGATAAAATAAACCTATATGGATTTTTTTTCACCATAAAAAGTAAACATTGTGGTCAAAATAACATAAGTCTTAATGAAAGGATATTGAGAAAAGAAATCCCTTACCTCAAGTCCTGGACCATTAAATACACTATTTTACATTGGGATAATAAAATTATACCAATAATTTATCTAATGAATAATATTTTTTTATTATTTTAATTAAAATTATTCCTTTTATATTCTGTAATTTTTTTCTATTTTGGTTAATTTTACCTTGAATGTTTCGAGGTCATTCAGCACAAAGTCTCCAAAATTAACTTCGATGTGTTGACCATGGCCAGAGGGTCCATAGTTATATTATATAAAAATATTAAAAAATTAATAATTATCTTTTATATAAAATAAATATAATTTTTACACAATCCATGTAAGTAATTGATGAAAAATGAGATACATCATTTATAGAGGTAGTAGTTCGCACATATGTAAGAGTTATTCTTTCATTTTTATAAAAAATAAAATAATTATGATTAATGTAAAACTTTATATAATCATAATAATATTTTAAATATAAAATTTATTCATATAACCATATATATTATTTATAAACGAAATATAAATCACAAAACATCATGGAGGTGGTAGTCCACACGTATGTACGAGTGATGTTATCATTTTTGAATGGATGTAAGGGTAAGATGGTAAAAAAGGTATTATTTTTTTAGAATCACGATAATGTCTTAAATGTAAAATATAATAATTAATTATATCTTTATCACCATCAATTTGAGACTATGGTGAAAAATGAAACATATCACTTCATGGATATGGTATTCCACACAAACACATGAGTAATGTTTTCATTTCCAATGGGATGAAAAAATGTTATAAATCATTATTCCGTCAGCATAATAACATTTAATTATAGTATATATACTAATTTAATGGTGTTAAGAAGGATATGATTATTTATAAGGAGTAATAATAATAAATATACAATAAATGATTATGTTTAGACTTATACCACCTCTTTGGTTATCTTCCTTTGGGTTAAAACTTAATCCTTCTAGTATTGTTTTTTTTGTGATTAACTTTTACCTTGTTAACTTATTTTTATGGAGAAATATGTAATTGAACATATAAAAAAATTACTTGATAATTAAAAAATATATTTGAAATTTTATAAGATTAGATTTCTTCAATTTTAATTAATTAATTCATATAAAGTCAACCAAAACTCCAAAAACACTTTTTTAGAAAAAAAATGTATTTTTGGTCTAGAAATGGTGTTATATTTATTTTAGATAAATAATCACAAGTATCAAAGATTCCTATAAATTTATTGGATTATTATTAAACAAATTAATGTTATTTTACATTCATATCAATCCAAAACTGAATGGTACCTTCCAACCACTCCATTAAATACAAATTACCAAAAATAGTTTTTATTAGGTTAAAATAAAAATAAGGTTCCAAAATATCATGCATTGATTTAAAAATTCATGACACTATTTTTCAATGATTTTTTCACATAAAAAATATGTAGTTAATCCAAATATTATATATATTTTTAATATATTAATACATCATAATTATGTCACAAACATTATGGTGTTTTTAAATCGGTTTTTTACTATTCACCAAAAAATGAACTATTTTAGAAATATCTCAAAAAATCGGCCTAAAATAGTTTTGACGTGATGAATTCAAAACTAAAGTTTATTTTATAAAATATATATTCTAAAAATAATATATATTTGTTTAAAATAAGTTTGTATAATTAATGAAAAACCATTTTTTAGAATAAAACTATTTATTTTTCAATTGAAAATGTTATTAAAATTGATATAGTGAATATGACTCATTAATATCTAATAATGAATATTAATGAAACATTAAGTGGAATTATTATTAAATTTATCAATGTTTTCACACAAGTGTTTCTTCTTTTATATTTTTTTAATTAAAACTGGTTTCAACCCAAGACCATATCTACTTCAAATCTCACTATTGGTATGGATAGAGAAGTTGAAATAATATTAATTGAAATAATTAGAATTATTAAGATCAATGAAGAAGGGGAAAAATAATATCCCCTTATCCCATTGAGAAATTTTTTATCCTCAACTACTTCTTCAATCAGAGTCACATTAGGTAGTGAAAACAAAGATGACCACCTAACACAACAAAATATGACATTTGGAGAATTACTTTCAATAATTTTAAATAACAAAAATATTCTTCAAAACCCCAATATCAAAATGGAATATATTAATAGAGCAGGAATCAACTAACTTATTCATATTTTTTATTTCATGGTATTAATATATCTTAACAAACACTTGAGATAGTTTATTAATGTATTCTGCAATTTTAAACCTATTTGATTTTCAAAAGATCATGTCACCTGTAAGGTGCAATCATTTTTCATTGATGGATTGGTTATGTAGTGGATATATAATATATATCATATATAGGTCACCAACTGAAATGAATAATATAATTATTTACTCCGGAAATTATCCCCAACCTCATGGAGTACATAGTTGAGGAGGAAAATATATGAAAACAAATACACAATTGGAGAAACCCTTGATGATTTTCCTTGGCTTGTAGTGTCTTGTCGTGGTTTCCTTGTACCTTTATATTTCCTTATACAAAAATTCACATGATGATGATGAAATACATCCTTCCCACACTTGAAACTCAAATAATATCACTTCATAGTATACTTTTACCAAGGATTGGTGGAGAATGACTGGAACCTTCTGGATACTTCATCATGAGAATAACTTATTGAAAAGCCACATACTAAAGTTAGGGATTTAATAGATAAGAATTCTTAAAAATCACAAAATTTTGGTTCAACATCTACAAAAAAAGGGATTACATGAGGTAAATAAATCTAAATATATTTTACATTAATTTTTTTTAAAAATAACCTTTATTTTGAGATAACTAGCTTTGAATAATGTCTTGGAATTATAACATACAACACATCCGAGAGTGTGTTATATTTAACGTTACATACACCACTATACTAATGGTGGCCCTCAGGTTTAGGGAACTGAATGTGGTGATCCATGTTTTAAAGGAAATACCAGAAGTAAACATCCTACATTCAATGATTTAGAGATTAGTAAAATACTTAGTTTGTAGAATGAACCAATAACCCTCAAAACCACCCTTCAAGTTAGGGTTTTGAAAACATTACAACCACCACCATTTCAGAGGAACACTTCTCAAACTTCTATATTTCCCTAAATAATTAAATCTCAAGAACTCATAATATAGGATCTACTGATAAATATTTGTTATTCT
The DNA here is from genome assembly GCA_963277665.1 of Viscum album. Classification (NCBI taxonomy): domain Eukaryota; kingdom Viridiplantae; phylum Streptophyta; class Magnoliopsida; order Santalales; family Viscaceae; genus Viscum; species Viscum album. Next base: position 1,089,426,680 of record OY728122.1, read on the forward strand.
AAAACCACTCAAAAAATTACCCTCAATACTTATTTATCATAGATGGATTAGTTGAAATTCGAATTCATCCAGATCATGACTTCCCTCAATAAATTGGAAATGCTAGCATATTAAATTCATAATACCAATGGAAATGTTTTTTATATTTAATTAAAGAGCTTCTAGGAGATTATAAATTTTGAATAATGACCACTGGAGATCAACCAATAAATAATTATAAGGGAAAGGTCAATAAGGAAGACCCAAATCAACCCCAACCATCCTTCCGTATGAGAATTAAACCACCCATGATATCTAATAATTAATAATTACAACAATATAACTTTTTGGTTTTCAAAATAGTGTATATTAACATAACGTTAACAGAATACATCCAAAAAATTCAAAGGTATAAAAATATATCAATTAAATGTTCAAAACCAAGAGTAAATTTCGAGGACATTAAGAGGTAGTAGTAGGAAGAATCATTTCGTTCCTTATTACCCAAAAAATATCTTGGAAATTCTAAGACCTGTGTTCATTTTTTATCCCTTTAATTATATAGACATGGGATTAGAATACATGGATATTGCATAATTTAAAGGAATATTCAGTATATTATAATAAATACACATCAAAAGACCGTAATAGTTTAGTATCTTTTGAAAATTGGAAACAAATTCATATATCACGGTGAAATATCTTCACCAACTCCCCTAAATAACTCCACCTTTATTACTTATACATAAAACCATTCTTTATAACAAGGGGAAAGGAAACCTATGAAATAGGTAATACTAGACACTCGCAATGGGTAAATAAAGGAAATTCATAAGAATAACATGAACAAAAGGGTATGGAACTTGTGTATAAAATTTGAAGATCGTGCCCTACATATTAGAGATGATAAAAAATATTGGAATTTAATTAGACACAGATCATAAGACAATTAACTGCATAAGTAATGAAATAATAACATAGTAATAAGATATGGAATTTTTGGCATGAACATAATAATACAAACTCTTATGTCAATTCTACCTACCAAGACCAAAATAACATGTTAGGCTTGGGTTACAACCCTTGTACCTGCTTCAGGCTTGGGTTAAAAACCCATGTACCCTCTTACTTTTAGGCTTAACTTCTAACCGATGTAACTTCTTGTTTTTAGTATTAGGCTACAACCCACATTCCCTTTTACTTTTTGGATTGGGCTATAACCCATGTACCTTCTTGTTCTCGGTCTTAGTCATCAACCCATGTACCTTCTTGTTTTCATTCATTGGATACAACCCCTTTCCACACTTAATTTTAGTCTTGGGATACAACCCAAGTACCATCTTATTTTTCAGATTGGTCCAAAACCCATGTACCATATAAGCTCATATACAACTTATCATTAACCAATGAATTTGAGGGAGATATAGGTATCACCCTTCTCATAGTGAAATCAAACATTCATGTGCCAGAAAATAATAAACAATCATATCATAACCCATGAAAAGAAATGGGTATAATAAACATATACACATATCATAACTGATTAAAAATATAAAGGTTTCATAATAATTTTATCAAGATAATAACCAATGAAAAATAAAAGGATTTCATAAACAAATTGCCCATGGAAGAAAAAATGATTTCATAAAGACCACGACATTAATCATAATCCATCCATAGGAATAATAGGAATAGAACCTTGGGATAATTTATAAAAGGGAATGAGTAACATCAACTAATTTTATCATAGATTTAAAATAACTTGGAAGTATATATTGAAAACATATCTTGCGGTAAATATCCTTTATTCTTTGAAAAGGCTATCTAAAATATAAAACCTTTTCAAAACCATTTTCCATAAAATCTTATAAAAGAAGCTTGAAAACCTTTTGGAAACTATTCCATCGAAAATATATTTTAAAAAAATTATTTATAAAATTAACCATTTAAAAATGAAATTAAATCTACAAATAATTGACAGTGATTAAATATATACCTGTCGTACAAGGTAAAAAGAACATTCCTTTACCACGATAAAAATGTTATAATAATGCCTTGTTCGGAAAGTGACCGGAATATTCATTTGAAAAAATTAGTAAAGGATAAAAAATGGTAAAAATTAATTTTATTTATCATATAATATTATTATAATATACATGGAAACCCTTTTTAGAAAACATGGATTTGAATGAACACAAATTTCCAACTGAAGAGAGCGTAATGTCTGGCTTTCTTAATAACAATTTTTCAAATATCTTATGTTCCAAAGAGTGGGAAACTAGAACCAATGCATGAATATATCATGAATAACTAGGGGATAAGAAAACTCATGATATTTATTAAAATATGTATCATAATATCTCATTAATCGAATCATTAACATAAAGAATCCGGAAAACTGATGATATTATTCCAATAACCCCCTACCACTTGGTTACTTGGGATCATAATCTTCATGTAAGAAAATTAAATAAAATGAAGCATAAAATTTCATATTAAAAATTGGATTCATTATATAATATTTCAATTGGAATCATATGCACCTTGTTAAATAACATAGGTTCGTAACAAAACATATTTCCCAAAGAAGGTAATTTAAGACAAAACTATTTTACCAATTTGGGAACTTTTGAATTGTTAAACTCATTTAATAAATATCATTGAATGGATATTTAAATATCCATAAATTTAATTATAATAATCATAAAATACAACCATGGGTAGTATACACACAACATAAAAGGAATTTTTGGTGAATAAATCATGTATCTCACGGAAATAAAAAGTGAGATGAAATTCCCTCACATTGCATCTTGACTCCCATTGTACTTGTTCAAACCCCATGTATAATAAATATAAATTTATTATAAATTTATCAAGGAACCATATTCTTACTCCAAATATCATATATGGTTTTATTGTTTCTTTATATTACTTTCTTGTTAACAATTATATGTTATGGTTTCACTTCGGGTAATGTCCACTTTGGTTTTTGAAATCGCCTTAATTTTTTTATCATCGGTCCTTATATATATATGTAATGATTTCCAGAATTTATTACAATATTTAATTATATTTTATATTCAGTCTATTTTTATTATAATAATCGATATGATATAGACGTATGAAATAGAAGTTTTGCATATGCATGAACACTATTTCTATTTAATTGCCATGTTGAAAAAATGAAATTAAAAGATGTATATGTATATATATAATTATTAAAGTAGCTTTATTATATAATATATATAATATATATTCCCTAAATAAATCTTTAACACATTCCATGTAGTGTATGAACAAATCACATCACTATATGCAGGTGGTAGTCAACACATCCTCAATCAAAATTATCAAATTAACACAAAATGGAAAGTATAAAGACACGTGTTGTAAAAAAATTAGAGAATCTTAAATAAGTAATAAATATAAAATATAAAATCTATAAATATATTGTCCTTAATAATTTCCACCATGAGCGGCAGTAAAATAAAATGAACAATCATTATTTATTGAGGTGGTAGTTCGACGCGCACATAAACAATATGTTCATTATCCATTAGGTGTATGTGTGAGTAAGTGTAGGTTGAAAACTTATCATAAAAATTTCCTACAATATTTTAGATAATTTTCTGGTTATAAAAATATTGAATAAATTGCGTGGAGGGGTGGACAAGGAAAATAAAAAAGGGGCTTGAGAGAATAAGTTATCTCTTAATCGGGAAATTTTGTAGGTCATTTGGGATGTTTTTTTCTAAACCTAAGAATTTTTATAGGTGTGAATATGTGGGAGAGGTGGTGTCATTTTATTGGGATAGTAAAAGGACTCACTCTGAATTTTTTAAAACTAGCTAGGTGTACACATTTTCTTACCTAAAAAAGTCATAAAAACAACAAAAATACAATAATGGAAGTTTTATGTCTGAAATATAGCTATAAAATGGGTTTTGGAAGATTTTATAGGTCATTTGGGCACCTAAAATTTTGTTTCAGTCATTAATTAAGATAAATTTGACCTTAATAGTTGTGATTAATTTTAGTCACTTTTACTGATCATTTTGGTAAAAAATAAACATGATCTAATTAGACTATAAATATTATACTTAATAAAATGTTTTATGTCCACATTTAAAAATGAAATTTTCAAAAGATGAAAAATTAAGATTAATGAAAACCACGCAGACAGGACGAAATATCGTGTTTTAAAAGTAAAAAATTGATCAAAAGATTGTTATGTTATTATATTCAATTTCAAAATGAAATTTATTATAATGACATAAATGGTAATAAAAAATGTATAATTTATCTAATGTGAACTTAAGACAAATTTAAATTATAATTTAACATTAATTATTAATTAAACTAAAAGGCAATTATTAACAAGAATGTAGTATTTTTCATTATTCCTCAAAAAATGAAGTTTTTCTGAAAAATACCAAAAATTAACTCAAATATGATTTCAACATTATAAAATAAAAATTCAAGTTAATTTTATCAAATTAAATTTCAATATGTTTCATAAATTAATATTATAATTTTTCAAAGAATGACAAGAAATTTAGTTTATTTGAGATAATAGTATTTTTTAACATATAAGGTCTTTACCAAAAATTATATCTTTCATTATAAATTTGATTAATTTATATAAATACATTATAAAAAAATATTTTAAAAATTGTTATTACTATTAATATTACTATGTTTAACAGCTAGGTTATAATTTTCCCATTTAAATAATTATAATAGTAAAATGATGTTTCTTAGAAACATTAATTTTGTGTGTAACATACACCAAGTCATGGTTACATGTAATGTTTACTGATGCGATGTTTCATTAATCGTAAACCGACTTGGTGTTTTCTTATGTTTTCCAATTTTATATCATGTGAAAGGAATGTTTGACATATTGATTTAATAATAAAACTATTTTTAGGGTTGGGTGAAATGAAAAATATCAAAATAATAAATTAATTCAAAAAAATAATTCACAAAATCTTGGGGTGTCACATTTTACCCCCCTTTAAATGAATTTTGGCCTCAAAATTCTTCTTGGTTATTAATGGTTTAATACATGGTTGTTCAATTCATATAAACCCAGATCATAAAAATATATAATCAAACTTCCTTAAAAATAAAAGGTTGGAACCAAATTGTTACTCAATGTTACTCATAACAAGATTCCCACATAAGAGAACATATATGGTATGTAAAAACATGGATGTGGAAGGAAAATATAACTATCGTGTTCTAATGTAGAGTGATAGAAAACATTTCAGGAGGATGTTGACAATTAAAAATCCATAAATCTACAATGAACTAAGGGACCATCTGTTTCATTGGAAATGAAGGCACTAGAACAATTTTTTGGTTTCAAGATAATTTTTCAGAGAGTTATTTAATTTTCATGAAAATATATACTTGCACAATTTCTGAACAACCCCACCATTTTATGTTCATTTATCCACTTGATTAATTTCTATAAAAAGGGAAGATGAATTTTTCATTCCCAAAGAAGTAACAGATCATGAGATCCATGATATGACATCCCATATGTCATATATTATCATTAATACCACATTTTTATAACATTTTATCTAATATCTGTGAATCCTCATGTGGTAATATAATAATTTATTCTCATAAACTTCATCTAATTTTTAAAATAATTTTTCCATAAATTGTTAACCTCATAACCCTTCCAAAATATAAAAATTCCAATCTTTAGAAAGAAATTCATGAAGTCATCTAAAAATTGAACACCCATGTGTCTTCACATACCAAACAAGTGAATACCTTAATCATATATTCACTTGAAAACATGTTCAAAATATGAATTTCCATAAATCCTTATTGAAAATATACATGCTTCAAAAAGATCATTCACCCATTGTTTCTTAAATAGAATATTATATTTAAAAAACATATTAAAATCTTTGGTTTATCCTTTAAATCTAGCAAATAGATGTGATTTTATTAATAAAAAGTAAAATTATAAATATAATCAATGCTTGGACTCATAACAAGTTCCACTAAAGGATCCACAATGTTTTTATAGATCTTATTTCTATAAAATCGTATAGTGAATTCCCTACTATGGAGTTCCCCAATTACCATGGATCACTTAATCCATTGTGATTGCATATAATTTCCATTTTTACTTTGTATTTAGATGTTTTTTCATGCTTATCACCATTACTAACCATGGGATTTGGGTGAATTTTGGTGAAATTCTCAAACTCCTGGCAATTGAAACACTGATGTGTGGGAGGCTCATCAAAATGCGTTTTTACATTATTCACGTCATCATATTTTTTCCTATCACTTTGGAATTAAAATTATATATTTCCTTCCTTTCCACACTTAAAATATTAACAAATCCCATTAACACAATTCCCAAAATTCTTCTTTCTAGACATAGATAACTATGGAAGGATCATCTGTGTTTCTATTTGGTTAGTTGATTTTCATTTTACCTCCTTCTTACTCTTCTTTTTAAAACAAATATATGGATATATAACTCCATCCTCCATTTAAACTATGATTTCACACCTCAAAATTTCTTTATATATATAAAAGTCTCTTTTGGACAATGCCATTTGAGACTTAGCTTTAAGACACCGAAGAACTAATCAACCTTACTTCCTGGTTTGATGATAATTTTAGAAGAATACTTTTCACGTATTGTGAAATTATATTCATAGGAACTAATAGATTTATCATCCATTTTATTCATCTCAAGAAACCCTTTTTCAATATTCATACAAATAACATGAAGAAAGTACTTATTTAAGAATAAGTTCTTGAACTCATCCTAATATATGAATTCAATTCCATCTTGATTCCTTGTATTTTTTCTTATAGTCCACCACTAGTATTCATCGCATTCTAACAGATAAAGTGAAAAATGACATTATCATGATCTGAAGACTAGAGAAAAGAGATTATATATTTATTCATAATGATCCAGTGTTCAGGAACAAGTGGATCAAAAGACCCACTGAAAGAAGTTGCGTGTTTCCTTTTGAAGTACTTGACATATGGTTGTTCCCTCCTATAATCACTTTTTAGTTCTTCATTATTCATATCTTGAGAATGTTTAGGGAGAATACCAATGAGTTTTTTCATTCCAAATCCAAAATCATTCACAACTTCAGGAGAACAATCATCATATTGTCCCTCACAATATTCATTAATGTGGTTCCTTTAGGTTCCATCAATTTACATAATACAAAAAGAATACAGTAATAAAAAATTACCATATATAAGAATAACATAATAATGAAAATTTACTTATATTATGTCTAAATTATGAAACCTTACTTAATCTATGAAATCTTTGGTTCATCCTAGGTTATTTATAGCCAACATATTTTTAAACTCTTTATTATGGTTTTTAAAGAGTTTATGATTTTCAAAAGAATACCTCTCAGGAGTGTCAAACCTAGTGTGCAGTAAGGCCCCTTGTTTTGCAACAGATTACCCAAAGATAGGTCTGGAACATCTTTGTAGAGTTGTTACTCCTTGGTACATTTATTCTAGAGACACATTCACTTGTTGTGTCCATATAGGGGTGAATTTCTAGGAAACCACTCACTCTATCCTTTACCAAAATTCTAAGATATTTTCCTAAATATTAACACATCCTTAAAATTATACTTAGAGACCTCAATAGACATATCCTTAGAAATATACCTAGGGGTATCACTAAATTTTTCTCATCATAGTTTCTAAAGGTTAACTAAACCATTCCTCTGATATCAACTGTGGAGACCCCATCTTATCATGCATGGATATTGCATCACATTAGATTAAAATTTGTTACTTTTCAAAAATACATGCCTTAGGACCATAATAGTTTAGTGTCTTGGAAACCTGGAAAAAAAATCTTCTTTCCTGGTGAAATATCTTCATAAACTCCCATAAAGATCTCCACCATTAGTAATTATACCTAAAACATTTCTTCATAACTAAGAGAAAGTAAACATAAGAAAGGATTGAGCTTAGAGGCTTAATAAGTGTAAAAAAAGGAAATGTGTAAGTATAACAAGAACAAAAGGGTATAGAACTTGAGCATAACATTTGAAGATCATACCCTACATATTATATATCAGAATAAATATTATAATTTCATAAGGAATAGATCATAAGATAATTAAGAGCATAATCCAGGAAATCATATCATAGGTATAAGACATCGAATTTTTTGCATGCACATAAGATTATAAAATCTTATGTCAAGGATACCTACGAATACCTTTGTAACATGTTAGGCTTGGACTAGGATCTATGTACCTGCTTCATGATTTGTCCCAAAACCTTTGTACCATCTTACTTTTAGGATTAGGATACAACAAAAGTACCATATTATTTTTCGATCGGGGTATAACCCATGTATCCTCTTACTTTTAGGCTTGGGCTACAACCCATGTACCTTTTTGTTAGGCCTGGTCTACAACTCAAGTTCCCACTAACTTTTATTCTTCTTCTACAACCAAATGTACATTATAGTTTTTAGTATTGTGATACAACCCATGTACCCATTATATTTTAGGATTGGGATACAACCCAAGCACCTTATTGTTTTTGAGCTTGTGCTATAACCCATGTACCCTATGGGCTTATATACAACTTATCATCACGCAATGCATTAGTGGGAGATATAGGTCCCACCCGTCTCATAGTGATATCATACATAAATGTTCCAAAAAAATAAAAAACAATAATATCCTAACCCATGAATTGAAATGCGTATCATAAACAAATAAACATACCATTACCTATGGAAAAATATATAGGTTTCATAATCATATCATCAAAATCATAACCCGTGAAAGAGAAATAGATTTTATAAACATATTACTAGTGAAAGAGAAATGGGTTTCATAAATAACATGACATTAAGTACAACCCTTTTATAGAAAAAATATGAATGCAACATTTGGATCATTTCTTATAAGGGATTGAGTAACATCAACTAATGTTATCTTAAATGGAAAATGACATGGAAGTATATTTTGAAAACATTTCTTGAGGAAAATATCCTTTCTTCTTTAAAAAATTCTCTTTAAAACATAAAACCATTTGAGAACCATTTTCCCTAAAAACTTATAAAGATGCTTGAAAACATTTTGAAAAAATTTCTTTGAAAATCTCTTTTGAAAAACATTTTGTTAAAAATTTTACTTTTAAACATGAAATGAAAGCTTTAAATAATTTATGGTGCATAAATTTTTACATGTCATGCAAGGTAAAAAGAACATTCCCTGTGCACAGTAAAAGGTTAGAAAAATGCCACGTTGGGAAAGCAAAAATAATATTACTTTGAAACAATTTATAAAGGGAAAAAAGGAAAAAATTTATTTTAATGATCATAGTATATTAGTATAATATTATAGTAAACCCTTCTTATAAAACATTTTTTTGAAAGAACTCAAATTTCTGACCGGAGAAAGGGTAATGTCGGTATTTCTTAAAAACACATTCTTAGTTATCATATTTACCAAAGAGTAGGAAAATGGAACCAATACATGAATATATCATGAATAAATAGGGGATAATAAAACTAATGAGTGTTCTTAAGATATGTATCATATGATTTCATCAAAGGAATCATAGACATAAACAATCTCTAAAAGTGATTAGATTGCTTCAATAACCTCTAACGACTTGGTTACTTGGGATCATACTGTTAATCTAAGAACATTTATTTAAATTAAGAATAAAATATCATTAAACTAAGTATATTCATTATATTAAATGTCAATTGGAATCATAGACACATATTTAAAGAACATAGGTGCGTAACAAAACATGTGTCCCACAAAAGGTAATTTAAGACAAAACTACTTTACCAATTTAGTAACTTTCGAAAAATTAGCCACATGAAATAAATATTATAGAATGGATATCTAAATAACCAAAAATTTAATTTTAATAATAATATAATACATACATGGGAATAATAAACCCCAGATAAAAGTAATGTGTGGTGAATAAAGCACATATCTCACAGAAATAAAAAGTAAGATTAAATTTCCTTACCCAATGTCTTGACTCCCATTGTACTCATGCAAGCCTCGTTTATAATAAATATAAATTTATTATACATATATAAAAGAACCATATTATTAATTATAAAATCATATATGGTTTTTTATGGCTTTATATTACTAACTTGTTAATAATTCTGTGTTAAGGTTTCACTTCGGGTAATATCTTCTTTGTTTTTCACATGTGTCAAAATTTGTTATATCTTTGGTCCTTATATTTATGTAATGATTTAAATAATTTAAAAAATGAATTAAATATAATTTATATTCATTATATTTTTATTATAAAAATCCATATGATATAGAAGTAAGAAAGAAATACACTGGTAATGGAGATAGTAAGTCGTACGTACACATAAACTCTATTTCTGTATAATTATCATGAGGAAAGAAATTAAGTGAAAGAAATATATATATATATATATCATTATTTATTTTTATTTATTATATCATATATATCATATATGTTGAAAAAATAAATCCTTAATACATTCAATGAAGTGTGTGAATGAATCGCATCCCTTTGAGGGGGCGGAAGCCCACACTTCTTCAAATGAAATTAACGTATTAACACCAAATGGAAAGTATAAATAGGAGTGTTGTAAAATAACTAAAAAACAATAAAAAATTAATAAAAATAATATATAACATATATGAATATATTTTCCATCATAATTTCAACCTTGATAGGTGGTAAAGGAAAAATGAACAATCATCGTTTAGTGAGGCGGTAGTTATCTATTCAGAAAAAAATAATATCTGTTACCCATTAGATTGATGCTTGTGTAAATTTATGTCTAAAAATTAGAATAAAAAAATACTATTACATTAAATATAATGGAATTTTTATACAATAATGGAATACATAGAGTGGTGTAGGAGAAGGAAAATGAAAGAATGAAGCTTGAGAGAAAAGGTCACCTCTTAATTGGGTAACACCTTTTGGTTTGTGCCAAAAGGCTTCATTGGGTTTCTTTATTCCTAATGAGATGATTCTAAAAGTATGTTGGGGATGTTTGGAAGTAGATTTTTTTGAGATATTGGATGAGCATAAGTGGTTTTCTAGGTTTTAAGAAGTGGTACAGGTGGTGGCCTTTTATAGGAAATGAAAAGGACTCACTTGGAATTTTTGAAAACATGTTATTTTTACACATGTTCCTACCTAAAAAAGTCATAAAACCAACCTAAATAAATAATGGAAGGTTTATAGACGCAATATGGTCATCAAATGGGTTTTCTACAAGTGGTTTGGTCATTTGGGCCCCTAAGATTAAGGTTTTGTCCCAAATTTAGCTTAATTTGACCTCAATTGCTGTGATTAATTTTTATCGTTTTTACAAATAATTTTCATAATAAATAAACATGATATAATTTGACACTAATTATTATACTAATTAAAATTTGAAATAACTTGTTTCTAAAGTGAAAAAATGATCAAATGATTGTTATGTTTTTATATACAATTTCAAAGTGAAATTAATTTAAATATACTAAATGATAATAATAAATTTATAATTTACCGAATTTTACCATAAAAAATAAAAGTATATTTTAATATTAATAATTATTTAAGAGAAAAGGTAGTTTTTAACTAAAATGTAGTATTTTTCACTATTCATCAAAAACTGAAGTATCTTAGAAAAATCCAAAAACTCACCCTAATTTAATTTTGGAATTATAAATTCAATAATGATGTTAATTTTATCACATTAAATTTATATGTCTCTAAATTTATTTTATTTTTTTCAAAGAGGGACATGAAATTTAGTTTATTTGAGAAAATAGTATTTTTAACCATATAATTTCTTTACAAATAATTATATTTGTCATAATAAATAAATTTTATTTTTATAAAACCATTATAAAAAATATTTGAAAATTATTTATTACTATTCATAATACTATGTTTAAAATCTAGGTTTTAATAATCTCATTTAAATAATTATAACAGAAAAATGATGTTTTGTAGAAGCATTAGTGTTTTGTGTAACATACGTCAAGTCATGGTTGTGTGTAACGTATGCCAAGTCGATGTTCCATGTATAGTACTCCAATTTGGTTCTATGTAATGTATGCCAAGTTAGTTTTGTGTGAAATGAATGTTTGAATTAGTGATTTAATAATAATAAAACTATTTTCAGTGTTAGGTTAAAGGAAAAATATCAAAACATGAAATTAGTTAGAAAAATAATAATTTACAAAATATCAAGGTGTTACATTAACTATATGGTAAATTTATTATGAAAATTAATTTTCATTATTTTTTATCATCAATTAAGGTAATTAATTACTCATTCATTCTTCCTTATAGATAGAAGAGCTCAAAACCACCCAAGATTTTAGAGAATTTTATAACCAAACCACTGCTTACATGGTTGGAGTTATAGATAATTTTTTAGTATGGGTAATGGTATTTTTACTCCATAAAAATTATTTGTTCTAAATATGGAAAAAAAATTAGTGCTCATTCCATCATTATCTTAGGTAAGACATTACTAAAAATTACTAAAATTGTAATAAATGTTAATTAAGGAAGTTTTTCAATAAATTATAGAGAACAAAACATTAAATTTAATATTCTAGATTTAATGAAATGTCCCCAAGATGAGAAATATGTGTTCACAACCTTTTTTTATTTATTTATTGTTATAAGTATTATATTAAAAAGTTTAATGACATAATTCATCTAGGAGATTTCCATGAAATGTGAGATTTTTATCATGAATCATCCTTTAAAAATGAGTTAAACATAGAAATAGTTCCATGTTCTAATAAAAGTTATCTTAATGATAGTTATTTTGATTATTTACTCAAAGCATCTATAGTTTAGCAGAAAATTATAGCCTGAGGAAAAACCCCAAACTATTTATTAAAATAAAATAAATGATCACCAAAAAAGTACCACATACCTAAAACAAATATTACAGACCATCAAAATCAAATCTTTCACCACCACCATAGTAAAGAGCTTCCTCCACAGTCATTGATTCCCACTACGAACTTTCATAGGGCTTCAGAACATTGTAATACTTACTTATAATATTCAACCACTCTAGGGAGAGAAACATATTAGTAGATTGCATACATTTATTGAATCTAGAGACTGCCCACCTTCTTTCCCAACAGACGATCTGGTGGGCATTGGCTTTGGTAGATATGAATAAACTTTATTTAACCTTATTTGTGATGAATCATTCATATCATCCTGGTTCCCAGAAAAAAACTTCTTCCTCCAGGACAATGTCACTGTATGATGGCTTGATCATGTCACCATCATTTTCTTTACCACTACTAAGAAGTTCCCAAGATTTCATAGTGATCTGCATTGCTTTATACCTCACTAATCAGTTCTGTTGAATGTGACATTTGGTTTCAAAACATCTATATTTACTTCCACCACACATGTGTAGGTTCAAACCATAGAAAACACTAAGAAAAAAACATCATTAGAATACCCCCTAAACATAAACTAAAACTACGTCCATCAAACCTAAAATAATATTTTCTAAAAAAATATAAACTAACTATCATAATACCAAACTAATAAGAACCTAACCAAGAACTCCAAGTTAAAAAAATCTTTAAAAAGTGCTAGTTCCATAATCTAGTCATTTGGAGACATTTTAAAGATTATCTCTACTATCAGTGGGTATAACATTTTGATGGAAAATGAGTTAAAACCTATGAGATAACCCTAAATAAGTCTCAAATACATTCGAATTGATTTTTAAAAAAATCAATTTTAAATAATTTAAAATACATAATCATATACCCCATCAATGAATCATAATGGGTGAACACCATTTAGATTTTCTAAAAATCTGGATTCTCATTTATGAACAATGATGATAATGATTTAGTTCCAAAAAGGATTCATAATAGCTGGATATTATTCATTGAATATGGGAGAGTGGATCATGTGACCAATAAAGACAATTTATCTATCTTTTTTATACACAAAATATTATATTTTCATACTAAGAAGGATAACTATAATTTATTTGATTAATTTTCTAGTTAACTTCAGGTTCAATATATCTTGAAGGCCAAGTCAAAAACAAATTCATCTATCTTGTTGGTACTTTCTCTCAAATTAAGGATTTATTTTGCATTATTAAATTCCCTGATTACTTTTCAATTCTACATTATCCTTCATTCCTGTCTGAGATCTTCTTGGATGTATTTCTTAACGAATTTAATGTTTTTGGAATATGTTTTGAAACCCATCTAAAAAATTTGGGAAAACATTTTAGAAAATTGTATTGAAAATAAATTACTTCTAAACTTTTAAAATTAGAATTTCATCGAATATAGTGGTAATGTTTTAGGCCTCAAAACTTATAAAGATATGATTTGAGTAGACAAGGCCAAATTTGAATTTTTTACACATCCTTACCCAACCATTGTCTAACACATTTTCTCTTTTTTGGTCCATGATGGATTTTATATAAGATTTGTTAAATATTTTTTAAAAACATTAACTTCCCTTGAAACACATTTTTTAAAATTAAACGAAATTATTATTTAATGATTCAGGTTAGATAACTTTTTTAACTCAAGAAAAGCATAACAATATCACCTATGAACTATCCAAAAAACTATAATACCCCCCATTAAGATATTATGTGATGCCTCAAACAAAGATGTGGGGGTTTTTTTGTCCCAAAAGATTTATGAGAATCTATTAGTGATAGACTACACCTCTCAGACCCTAGACACATCCCAAATCAATAACACTATAAAAAAGAGTTTTTTCCAAAAAAAAATCTTTATAAATGTTTTGATCATAATTACTTTGATATAATGTGACTATTTTTTGACCCAGAAACACTCATGTATTTTATATAGAAGTATTAATAAAATTTGGTGTTAGTGAGGTGGATGTTGTTGCATCAATAATTTTAAATGAAGATCTAAGACAATAAGGGGTGTAGAAATCAGGTGGAAAACCATATGTGTAGTTTACCCTATACTGCTAAAGTAGAAACACTATCTGATAAAACTCTGGATGATTCCTTCCCTTTTTAGTTGTTGTTTTAATCCACCCAAGTTACCTAGTATTCCGATATAGTGATTATTTTTGTCAAAATAAAGGTATACCGTTATTTACTAAACATCAATCACTTAAATTGAAATCTAATTCAATGTTTTGTGAAATATTTTATATATTAGGTTTATATTTCATAGAACCATTTCCATATTCTTTTATATTTTCCAAAACAAATTTAGTAGTGGACAATTTTACAAAATGGAATGAATAAAAATCCATATAAATATATGATTCAAAATTTATGATTGAGATTCTAAAATCAAACATTTTATAGTTTTGGAATACCTTGATCAATTATTAGTGATCTAAGGACAAACATATATAATACTATAATGTATTCCCTCATGAAGAAAAATGGAGTGCATTATAATACATCAACTACATACCACCTATAAACAAATTGGCATGCCCAGGTTTCAAATTAGTGATTAAGAGGATTATGTAAATGGCGGTATAACCCACCTATAAGGATTGGAGTAAGATTTCAGAAGATGCACTATGGGAATAAAATATTGGTGTCAAACACCATTTGGGTATTTTCCTATATAATATTTTTTATGTAATGAATTTTCACCCATATATTAAGATGTATCACAAAGCCTATTAGGATATGAAGATAGTTAACAGAATGTTTGTAAAGGATAGTGGGGAAATAAATATCCAGATGATGAAATTATAGTAGTAGAGAATGGATGTTTATCATAACTCATAGTTATATAAAAATAAGTCCAAATAATTCCCTGACATACTCATTCAAAAAATAAAATTCTAGATTAGTTATAATGTACTATTATTCACTTAGAAAATGAATCTCATGTGTGGTAAGATTCATTCCATGAAGACTAGACCATATATACTAACTAATACCCTATTATATGGTGTAGTTGATATCAAATGGACCATATCATATCACCCCTTTATGGTGAATGGACACCATCTAAAGAATTTCTATACAGAATTTTAGATAAAAATGTTGGAGGGTTCAAAACACCTCTATGATACTACTGAATAATAGACTTTTACGTTGTTCCATTTCCCAATATTAGTCTAGTTACAAACTCATTAAGTCATTCTCCATTTAAATATGTATGATAATAATAATTTTAAGTGGGATCTAAGATATGTGTGGATGAAAGGAAATATAAAATCATATGTAAATACCTTTTTATGTTTTATTTTGTATATCTATAGTTTAGGACTAGAATAAAAAAATAAAAGGGAGTTCAAATATATTCTTTTGGGGTCTATCAGAAAGAATCCCATTGATTTTTGGTTATATATTTATATTTCTGAAGAGTTTCTAAAAAGGAAAATTTTATCCCTATTGTTATCTAGACAAAAAAATACCTTTATAGAGTTGATGGATTTTACTAGTTGTAAAATTGTTTTTTTAGATTACTGTTGATTTAGTATTTCCACTGATTTCAGGTATTTTTTTCTTTTGTATTAGGGAAAGTTTTTTAAATGAAGAAGAACTTAGGGGTACTAAAATCAAAACATAAAGAAATTATACTGATAAAATCACACCAATGTAACTAGACCGTAATGACTGACCTAAACCTCATGGATCTTACCCAAAATATATTTTTATATCTCATATGAAATAAAGTGAAACAATAATATGGAAACATATATATAAATCATCCCTAGTTAACATAATCACATATGTATGTGTGTCGTTAAAAAAGATTTAGAGTGAGATGAGATACAATTGTCTAATCATTGCTTCTATGAATTGAATATTACAAATAGTCTCAAGGGACACCTTTTATCATGGTATGGATTAGTTTTGGTTTAGCTACAGTCATTCTATATGTTAATTTCACAAATATAGATGAAAAAATTAAAGAAAAATTAATTGACCAAGGAATGAAATGTTTTTTGAAATTCAGAACATTCATTAAGAAGGGGTATATGACATATATTAATTAAATTTATATAGTATCAAGGAAGTGTGAAAATTAAACTTGGATAATAAGCTTGTAGAGGGGGATTTAGGATGGTTCCACTTAATAAAATAATCACTTCAATGATTTCTATTTTTTCTGTTAACCTAAAACTATAAATCATTTTTAATTGAAGTGATGCAATTGGATTAGATTAATAAAAAATAAATGAGACTAAAATGATGGATGAATCTATCATTTTATGTTTCCCTTGTTTAGGTATATATGTCTAGGATAGAAAAATATTATTAATAAATGTAATTATTTTTATTTCGTGGATGTACAATAATGTAAGTGTGGTGGAGAGATATAAGCTAAATTTTCTCAATTTTAAACCAATTTCTAAATGAAATTAACCCCCCTAAAAATATATAAAACTGAATAAAATCATTCACATATGTTTCTTATACATATCTTGATATTAAATGATAAGTGTCTTAAAACATTATTTTTTGTGGTTTAATCAATTTCTAGATTTAATTGAAAATACAAGAATTGATCTTATTTATATATTTTAATTATTAAAATTATTTAAAATATATTTTAAAATTTTTTGAAATTTTTTTGAATCACATGAAAAATTATTTATCTAATTATTTTTTCATTTTGGGTACAATAAAATAGAAAATGCTCAAATGACCATAAGACTCAACTGACCATTAGATTCTAACTCAATTGTCTATGAGGCTCAATAAAACATAATATAGACAATTATCCACTGAATTGAAGTTGTTGCATGATGTCTATTAATTTTTTGTTCCATATGATCACCCAAGTCAAAATTCTTTAATATCAAGATGTGTTTGAAAGTAAAAATCCAACAGATTACATGATTGAAAATAGACTGTATGTTGATCGAAAATATATTGAAGGTAATATATTATTTAACATTATGATTGTTTTAATATACCAAATCAACCATATATTCATTTGACCAACTATTCCTCTTGAACAATCAAGCATCACAATTCAAAAAAGCTCTAAAACACCACATTGGAATGTGTTACTATAATTTTTCATGTTTACAAATGTGGAAACCAACCATGTAAGGCTCAAGAGACCTTTTAATGGAGTCATTACAATAATTTTTAGTAAAAAAGAATAGAGTAAAATTTATTGCTTCTGTGATTAAACATTGAAAATTTACAAATTAGAAAAAATGTAATTAAAATCAAAAGAAAACAAATTTTCACTAGTTAGAAAAATCAAGAAGAATGCACAAATAACCTACATGGTGATAATTTGAGTGAGAAAATAACAAAAATATTCTTAGGGTGTTTTTATAATGAGTTGGAATATTGAGATACCCAGATTCATCAATTGAAAACCCCAAACTATCCACATTGTGGGAATCAGAGAAGGACAATATGGGTATTGAATTTTTCGAATTTTTCAAATTTGATTAACTGAGTAAGGAACCATAAACCACTAATATAATAATAGTAATATTTACAAGAAGATAGAGTCTACTACCATCACAGTTTGATTGAGTTGAGTGCTTCCAATTATCATTTGGTGTCCATTGGATTTTACTATAATGTCTTCGATGATGGAATACTATCACATTAGTGGTCAAGCCAAAGAGAATATCCTCATTCCCTATTAATTAATTATTATCATTGAATATTTATTTATTCTTATTTATTAATTTTTGAGGTGTTTACTTTCCTTGAAATTATTAGATTTCTACTAATCATATCATTTCAATTTTTATTCCATCATCAATATTTTTTCACAAATAGGCCTTTTGAGACTTCTTCTCTACTTATCATAGTTATCAGTAGACTTTATCCGATATTAATTAGATTTCCACAATAAATATTCCAAAAAAATATAGTAAATTAAGTGTCCATTTTATTACTCTATATAACTGAAATTACCAGGTGATGGTAATCACCTAATTTTTATCAAGTTATAGAGAGTTAATTAGAGCAAATTGTAATAATGATTTAATGAAAAGAGTAAAGTTGTAATCAAAGGTTATTAAACAATATTTAAAACTAAATTTAAAACCAACTCAATTGAAACCTTAAAAAAAATACTCATCATTTTTTGAATGCAATGAACCCACCAATAAAGGAAATAAAACCAAAAATATTCTCTTCTCCAAAGACAAACCGAGGCCCAATTGTAATGCATTAACTTTGGTTCATATTTTTTTTTGTTTACATCCCCATTACAAGGACGTCATCATTTACAAAATCCATATTTCATAGCATAATAATCCTTGAATCCTAGACTGTTCATTGGTTATTAGAACTAATGACATTGTTATATAGCATCACAACTTCCATTGTCTTGTACTTGAGGAAAATTATATGTGTAGTGATCCAAAGGATAACAAGACCTATATATTTTAGAGGGTTTGGATTGTGATTACGATACTCAATTAAAGTATATCTTTTACATAAGAGAAGTGAGTAACTCGATTCAAGTTTCAAGTAAATGATTGTTTTATGTTTTCACCTCATGAACACCACTTGTGGTGGAATATCTCATAAAAATTTATGGTAATTTTTAAGATATATTTTCAATCAACCCTTTTTATTATTTATAAAAACTTTAATGAGTCCTCTTCCTGAGGAATCATCCAATAATTTCATGTAATTTTCTAGTATCCCTTGGTGGAATAAAACCAAGAATTGTTGCTACTTTATGAGTTCATGTGGAAAACATTCACAAGGATTTTTAAACCATTACCATTATTTAAAGAGATTATCTCTATTGGCCTACCTGATTGCCTAAATTTTGTTTTCTCAATTTTTTAATCTTTGTAGTTGGGAAGAATTCCAGAATAAATATTCCCAAAAGAGAATTCCAAATTTTAACTTCTCCCAATTATAAGTTTTATAATCACTATATAGATTCCCCTTCAAGGTGAATGTAAATTTTCTCTACATGATTTTACAAATAATTAGTAATATTTGATTAAATTTATCACAATAATTTAAAATTTATTCTTTGAACCTTTTAGGGTCCTCATATACTAAACTATGAAATTTTATAACAAGTTAAATTATTCCTTAAATTCAAAATAAACTTGATAATTTTTAAGCACAACATGATTATTCTAAAAGTTTAAATTTCTTAAAAAAATGGACCAAAGAGATTATTTTTTTAATGATATTCTTTATTCTATGTTATTATAATTTTATGTAGTTTTAGAAGAATTTAAAGAATCTAATTGTGAATTTGTTAAAAAAATATTATCAAACTCTTTCTCCAAATGATCAGTGCATAAATAATTTCTTGTCATTGTCTGAAATTTCCTGCCACCCATAATAGAAAAACTAAAGACGTGATCCAGTTTTATTTTATTCATACATTGAAATCATTTTAAACATTAAAACCCAAAAAAAAGGAAAACAGAATTCCTCCCTAACAATGGTGATAAAATATTTAACTCAAATGTCCTAGATAGGTCAATAATACAAATCAAAACTAGAGAAGAAATATAGTATGGTGAAAAAACATTGGTTTTCTTATGAAGTGGCACTCATTCTGATTATTTTCTTTGTGGGTTCTTTATTATGTGGTGATAATATTTTGTTAAAATGGTAAAAATGTGTTGGGGTGTGTGTGGGTTCAGGTGTGAATTGGAACAAGTTTAAAAGGTATTTTGATATCAATTAAGAAAAAAAATAATCTTGGATATTTGTCCTATAAACCCAATCTCAATTACTTTAATGTAATTCAATATATTGTCTATTCTTTAAATGACTTAGAAGAAAACCAATCATGCACACCTAGTGTAGTCAAACTTGGAAAAGACATCCAATAACCATAGTATACCTATCATTCACCTTCACTATGTGATAAAGAACCCTAAATCACCACATTTCCAACCACATAACTATCACACATAGAGAAATGAATATGATTTAGGGGGGGTTTAAAGGACCCTAGGACACCCTGAGAGGGGAGGGGTGAATAAGGCTGTTAATTTTGTCTTTTAAACTGATGGATATTGTTCCCACATTGGTAGAAACTAGTTTAACCTATATGATGGATATGAGAATAAAAAAAATTCACATGCAAAGAGAAGACACATCCCTTTTTACTTGGTTCACCACTAAGGGCTACGTTTAAGGAGAATACACCGACAGGTTTTTGATCGTACGAAATTCAACTATTCTTCACTCGTTTGGGATTACAAATGTTTGGGAAGAGTCACTCTATCCTGGGATCGCTTCCTTTACAACTGTTCATGGGTAGCCTACTATATCCCTTGGGTCACTCCCATTAACTCCCCCTAGATCACTGCCTTTGGTGAAGTCTCACTCAGTTTATAGACGTGAAGGTCTCTTCATCATCGCTAATGAATACATCCTCTGTTGTATGTAGATGCTCTGTTGAAGTCCAAATTCCACCCGTAGATGAATCTCAATTTGCACCAAAGGTATCAGGCAAACATCCAGCTTTCGCGCAGCCCAAAAAATACTAGAATGCTTCAGCCACACCTAACGCGCTTTTTCAAGCCGATGTGAAAGTATCGGAATTTAGGTTATAAATGGTGCACAATTCCACTTCAACCACTTGCGTGACACAATCTTCTACTACTCCAAACATGCATGACTCACACCCTTTAATACCCAAACCGATTTTGGCACCCAAATATGAACTATCGCACTTATTCAAATCCTTGCGCGCAAGTGTCACAAACCCACCTACTCGACACCTCCTTCACCAACTCCAAATTTGGGCAACTTACCCCCTTTCTCACCCAAAACACCTTAGACCTACATGAAACAACTATCGTGAAACTTCAACTTGCGCAACCCACCACCACTTGCGTGACCACAACATCTGCACAATGGGAGCTCTAATTTTCTATAAGTCTGAACTTCTTTACGAATGAGGAGGGGTATACCTCTGTTTATAGGAATTTGGATACCCGGAATGATGGCACATAAGTCTTCCCTCAGAGCGCAGGTTTCGGCGTGCAAGTCTCTGCCGCGTAAGTCACTTGCGCGACCAAACATAAAACTTGGGCGCGCTTCTCCCTTTAACATATTTTCATGTTCTGATCTTGAAAAACATATGGCGTTGAAGTTTCTTCTCCTTCAAGACAACGTCACATTTGTCTCTTTGCCAAAACCACTTTTCTGGCACACATTCTGAACTTCCACTGAGGATTGAAAACAAACACAAACCATACTCCAATTCATGAAAAGAATGACCATGGTTCCAATAGGTTTTTGTAAAACAATAAGAAGATAATGTAACTAAATAAACCACCTAAATAAAATTATAAACACGTATGGATTCAAGAATTAAAACAACTTTCTTGTGAATAAATAAATAAAAATAAAGTTTTTAATCAATTAGAATTCATTAGTGGGGGTGGGGGAAGTATCCTCTACATGGACACAATAAGGATTATACCTCCATCCTAGTAGGTTCACTAAAATATATAGAAAATTTCAAAATAGTTTAATATGTATAGAAGCTTCCATTCCCCTTTATAAGGACAATATGAATGTTTTGGAATGATTCTCGATGCTTCGATGATCTCCATTTAAGATTTAAATCCTAATATGATAAAATATAGAATCATTTGAGATTCATCCTACTATTTTATTCTAAATTTAAGAAAATTTATTATACACATGATCCTCAAATGACTATAATGATCACTGTATAGTAATCTCACTACCCCTTTACTAATTTGGCCAGACCACAAGTAAATAAAATGAGTACCTTGAAACTTACATGGTGTTCTAAGGGTGATATGGAATTCTAATGTACATTGGCTAACGTGTTTGGTGATATGAGCTTTATTACATGAAAAAAGTGTATCATAAACTCTTTGAGATATAACCCAATTATAATTGGAATTTCATTAATCACACATGAAAAAATTTACATTCATTATAGGTAATATATTTTATTGGGGTTAATTTTACTTATCTTATCCTTCACAATCATTGGATCTGATAGGAGATCTTCTTCTAATGGATTTACTCATATATATCAGATATGATCTTTTATCATTTTTCTATATCATTTTCCCACAAGTGTTATTCAACCATACTTTTTTACCATTCATATTATTCAAATAAAGCTATCCCCATATGTAAATTACTCATACATAACTCATACCTATTGGTTTCAATCTCATGCAGTATTCGTAAGATAAAATTTGAATCATAGTAGAAAAATCCCTCTTGATTGTGACATGTGATTTAGATTTTGGGAAGTGACTATAACATGTTTCTCTCTATAAAAAACTTATTTTTTAGAAAATATGAGTCACGACCTATAATATTTATTCTTATACCTTAAATAAATTGTGATTCTTTTGTATTTTCAACAATGTTAAGTCTAAAAAAATTCAAGATTATTGTAGGAAATTAATCATAAAAATTAACAATGAAAAAAAATCCCTTAAACTGAATATTTAAGCAAATTTTCAATCAAGTACAGAATAATTAATTTTCTAATAATTATTAAATTTGTTTATAATTAAGATAAAAAATAAGAAAAAATATAGTGAAATCCTAATATAAAGAAAATTAATATTCTAAATTAGTAAACCATTTATGAAATTTTTATAATTTTTAATGAAATTAAAAAAAATTAAAGAAAAAAAATATGAGACTAAAAGATAATTTTACATGTATTTTAACTCTATAAAAATACTATTGATGACTAAAATTTTTTTGGTTTTTGGAATAGATAAGGTTTCAAGGGTGGGGGGGACCATAAAGGTTTTCATCGATTCTGTAGATCATTCACAACATAATAAATAACATTAACAACATGTCCAATTAAATATTCCAGCAAATATTAGAAATCAAGAAAACCCAAAACCGGAGAGGTTATTTTCTTCTTCAATTTTTAATTAATTTATTTATGATTGGTAGAATATCTTAAATCATCTTAGTATATCTATCTAATGAAGATTTTGATCATACAAAAAATCGTTATTCGGATTTCCTTTGTTGCATTAGTGGGATCCAAGTGTAGAATCGCTCTAGAGGTGATCCACAAGTGCTCATATACTCTCCAAAAAATTGTGTTGGATTTCTAGGTTCCATAGTGGTAAATCAATCATCTAAATTTTTTCGCCTTGTTCAATCCAGGATCCTTCAGTCTTGAAATAATTTTTCTCATTCTTGATAAGAGAAGAGGAAGTTGAATTTAGGACAGAAATTTCTTTTGTGAAATGATTATCAATTCTCAATTATCCCTATTCATTAAACATAACTATATATTTATAGATAAAGGTTTATATTTAAAAATTATTCAACTGTGTGCTTGCCCTTAAATAATATTATAATAGGAAAAAACCCCAATTCCATATAATGAAAATATTATTATTATTTTATGTCGTGCTCTAACTCACACAATGATAAATAATATTTTATCATATTTTAAATTAATATATGTCACTGGACATAATATTAGTCTATTTGTACTCATTAGTATTTATGAAAGACTCAAATAAGTATTTATTTTAATATTTTATTCATAAATATACATTTTATCTACAATCTAGTGAATTAATATTTATAAAATATTCCACAAACAATAAATTTATTTTTTTACACAATCCAGAATATATATTTATTATATATTCACAAAAAAAATTAATTATTTATCAAAGAATAAATAATCATTTATTACTTTGTGAATATTAACAATCAATAAAATGTGAATAAATGTACTCATTGAGCATGAGAATAAAATTTATTCCAATAATTAAATACAAATATTGTTTAATCAAGATCAACAAAAACACTTAGTGTGTGACCCTCTAAGATTATTTGTTTTTTCCATTATATGGGATTTCCTAAATAATGGTACTATTTTCTAGAAATAGGTCGAGAAACCTAGGAGAATGAAATTAATGTCTTAATGTCAAAAACCACTTATAAATTATCACCATGTAATATAATATTGTTATCAAAATATTTCATAAATTATATTTCACAATTGTTTTATCAAAATATATTCTCGAAGATTATTTTTGACTATTTGAAATAAACAAATCATTGTACGATGGACATGGAATTTAAGGAAAAAGTTTTATTCCATTCATATTATTTAGATACCAACTTTCATAAATATAGAAGGGGAAATACTTCCTCATTATATCCATTAATAACATGTCATTTGTGATACACACATTTCACCCTAATTTTAATAAATATATGGCATCATGTTTTCAGTCAAAAAATATAAGTGCATGAGTCTTGACATGCATTAATGATAATCACAAAATCTAAGGACCTTTACACATGATAATATATTGGAATATCTAATGACACCAAAACATACATAATTACTACTAGTGGGACTTCTCTCATAATCTTCTATAAAAGATATTAGCAAGTTTGAACATCATGGGAAGAAGCTTCATCCTCTTATGATTACGCACACCGGACAGTCTATGTATTATGTTCCCAATCATAGTATGTTATCCAAATATAGAATGATATTGAAGATATTTCATTATAACTTCTATGTATTCTCATAATAGCTGGGAACTGTTATAAACTATTATGAATAAATATATAAACTTGGACCTTATCACATTAATTTTATGAAGAAGAAAATTAAATATTTTATAAGTTATTTATGTTAATATAAACTCCTCTAAATATATATGTAATATAAAGTAAATATTTTTTGGTTCTAGGGCACCAACTTTAGCGGACTACCACATTCACTAGAACTATCCACCAGTGATTGGTTAGTTCTTGCATGTTGAACATTCTTCCCCTCATTATGGCTATAGATATTTGGACTATCATGTTTCCATGACTATGGTTGTAAGACCACATGACTTAGTAGTAAATCTACTAACTACAATATTACTAACTTTAGAAAATCCCTCAAGTAGTGATAAAACTAGGTGTCCATCTTCTTTTCCCACAACAAGAACTTGAAAAAATGACTAAGAACATTGTCCAAGATTATCATAATAATTAAAAATATATTTATTTTTGTATTACCCAAATCGAAAATATATTTTTTCTAAACCAGCTCTTCAGATGAATTAGAATCTGAATCTTTCTCAGATACTATAGATATAGAAACCACTATCTATAATATGATTTTTTTCATATTAACTAATACATTTTTGTGATTATATATCAAATTTTTCTAAATAAATACAAGTGTTAAATTCTATTTATCGATGGTATTCTCACTTCTCTTGATTCGAAGAAATCATCCTATTTTAATTTCCCAAGTACTGTCAGGTTGTTCTAACTACCAGTTGATGTAGTTTTTTGGATATGATTATTATTGCACATATTTTTTATAAGAATTAGTAATACCACACATCAATAAATATCATGTAACATGATATAAATTCCTAAAAATTAAAATTTTGAAATAATTTTAATTTCTATAATCTCTCCCTATGAACATGAAAGTTCTACTGAAATGATTATATTCCAACAAAAACACTATATTCAATTGTTTCAACTAGAATTTTTAATATTTTGTTAATATATATACTATTACAAGATTTATAAAACCCATGGATATATATTTTTAGACATTATTCCCCTAAAACACTATTGCTACTTTAAGTCATACTTGCGGAAATTCATTCTTTAGTCTTAAAAAAGGTAATAAAAAACAATTTTATCTATACGTTTTTAACATATATCTCTTGAAAACTTATAGTTCTCCCACTAAATAGTTAGATACATGTTTCACTCATTCATTCCAAGGTGAATATTCTATATTCATTATGATTGATTTATTCATAAGTTAATTTATAAAATCTTCATATCTTAATGTAATTTATTGATGTCACCGAGCATTTTTAGTTATTCCTTGTAGAAAAATACCATAGGGTATCTTTTAAGACCATGTCATTTAGACGTCTTCCATGAGGACTATTCCAAATGAGTTTCTATTGAATATATATAGACCAATAAGATGATCATATAAGTATTAATTGTAAATTAGAATCCAATAATGATATTAGTCCTGATGATTAGTGTGTAGGTTTTTTCATAGAATAGAACTTTAGAAACCTTATCATGATTTATTGGTACATTATTATACAATCCATCTAAATTTCCCCTTGAATACTCTCCATAAGTACCAAGTATTTGAATCTTTCAAAATACCGAATTCTAAAAAAATTGAAACATAGATTCCATTACATGAATTTATTAATAATTTCAATCCATATAATATTTTTATTTTCTACTTATTTATATGAACCATTATTCTAAAATAATAATATATGTATCACTAACACAAGTGAACATAAACTGCATC
The DNA here is from genome assembly GCA_963277665.1 of Viscum album. Taxonomy (NCBI): domain Eukaryota; kingdom Viridiplantae; phylum Streptophyta; class Magnoliopsida; order Santalales; family Viscaceae; genus Viscum; species Viscum album. Next base: position 1,089,453,952 of record OY728122.1, read on the forward strand.
GTTGGTTATACATTCCTAGGAAGTATTTTCCAATAAAACTACTCCTCCCACTACGATTCGTTATGTCCAGAATTCATATGCCAAACCTTGTGAACCCAGAGCCTTAACTGATATAAGTTAAGTCTAATCCGAATTTTTTTTAAGATATATTATTTCTCCCTGTAAATATACTTGATCTGGACATATATTTTAATATCCTTTTGTAAAATAAGATCATTAGCCCAAATTAACCATTGTATTTATGATTTTGATTGTATCTAGAGATATATTTTAACAATTTTTTTGAGAAAAACTTATTTTTGTGTCCTAATATATTCTTATCATGTAACAACTAATATGATTTCATTTAGAAAATATAGTTGTAAAATGGTTATTTATTTCACTTCTATTTTCAAAATATGTCTTAGATTGAATAATCGATGATTTGAAATATATATAAGACTCATCATTGATCTTACTATTAACACCATAAAAACATTATTTTATAGAAGAAAATTTTGTGTTAAGGATAACCTTTTACACTTCATATAGGATTAATGATTACTTGGATAAGATGTTCTCCAGAAATCCATCTCTGAGATTCCTCAATTTTTATTATGTGCACTCATTTACTTCACTAAGAAATTCAAAAATTTCATAAAGGAATATCATGATGTATATAAAGTTACCTGTCGATTTGGAATGGTTCATGTGTCTATAATGAACCAACTATAAAATATTTGTGAAATACTATTATTTAAAAAAAAATTATCTGAAATAAGAGATGTATTTGTTTTTATATCCAGTATATAGTCTTCATTGAGACTAAATCAATTTTATTGGAATAAATAGGTAATATATATGTAGTTTTATTTGGTAAAGATTTATCTTTCTATAATTGAGTAGGAGTATAATATTTTATATTCATCATTCATTGCAATGGATATTTTTGATTCAAAAGTTACCAAATGGGTAGTATAGTATTAAATTACCATAACAAAATCTATTCCAAAAATGAAATAAATTCACATTATATATATCCATCAATGGAGAAAAAAATTTATAACAATTATTACTAACATGAATCAATCTAATTTGGCGATGAAAAGTGGTGATCTCCCCTTAGAAGATAAAACAATCTCTCATTTTAACTTATTTTGAGTTCACACTATAACCTTTATATTATTATTAATTTCCTATATTTAAATACATGTATGTTGTAAGAATGTTGTATTTAATACATAAGTTGTGAATAGAAACATCATGAATATACATGAAGTGGTGGAAACTTCTTTCTTTTTCAGTTCATTAAAATTTATTTTATAGTGTTTAAGATTTCAACATAATGAGAAAATTTTCTAATATTCATTATTCCACCATAAAAGTATTTATATATTTTAAGGATGATGCAGATAATGTTCCGGATTTATATTTACCATGTGATCATCATCCTTTTCATTCAAAGTTTTCACCATAAGGGGTAGATAAATACGTATCAACCTGTACTCATCTACTAATTGAAGTATGGATTGAAGTTTCTTGAGTGACATATCCATTTTTCTATTAACTAATAAAAAAACCCAGTATTATGAACGAATAATAAAAAGTAAGAACTATTTATTCCATCTTACACAGATATAGTGCATTCACAATCTTATTTATTTTATGTATTTCCTTATCTTTATAAAGAAAAATAAGATGAAATATTATAGTGTAAGCATCCATATATCTATTTTGTGTCATAAACTATCTAGATATAGTTTATTATATAATACAACATATGTATAGGAATCATATTCTATATATCTATGATGGGAATACCTATCACCTTCTCTCACCAATTGGGTTGGAAGAGTATAAATAGTTGATTAAAACACATAAAAAAATTTAATAATAATTCAATGCATAAATGATTGTACCATATCCATAAATTTTTATTTACAAGGACTTACCATGAGTAGAGGAATTATCAATGTGTTTTCAGGGTTTTTATTTTCATTTTATACAAAAAATAAAATAGATTATTAATAATTTACATGATTATAATTTATGTGATACATAAGAAAATTAATTATATTATGTATCCCACACTTTTATACTATCCAAATAGACCTCACCGTTAGAGTCATAATGTATATTTTCTAGGAAATCCTAATGGAAAGGATCAATATTACCCTTAAAAAAACCCAAAGAGGGTTTGTTAATCTATATAAAGTTATTTAGGTAGGTATTTATTTTTCAATTGTCAGTTTTCATCTAATTAATCTTTTGAGTGGAATCCCTAATCCTAAAATCTTGAATTTCATTTCCAAAATACTTACCTCTATGTTACACCAAGTATAGGAAGCACTAATTCTCATAATGAGAGTTGGGTAAGTCAACCAAAAAAATCATAAGAACATTATGATAAAATATTGTGTCCCAATGAGGGTTGGTCAAACACAGAGTTTTATGGATTTAATTCCTAGTCAAGTAAATAAGGAAATGTAAGAAATAATATATATATTTGATTTATTTTAATTATTATGGTAATTTTATTCCTTGATATATATTTTACTTGTCTTTTTAATATTAAATGGATTTTACATAAGTGATTAACCATTTATTATAGAATAGTTATGCATAATACATTTATTTATATTCTACATTTTCCCATTAATTCCTTTATATATGTAATTATAGCCATGTATCAATAAAATAAATAATTCATAAGATGGAAATAAATAAATAAATAAATGAAATCATCATGATCTTATCTAACAGATGATTTATTGAGTGGAAAATAAATCAACCTTTGACATAGTACAAATCTCTTTGGTCAGTCATAGAATGAGCTTCATTCTTCCACATGTACACCTATGTATCACTTGGATTGATATCATCTTGGTTCTATCATAGACTACCTCTATTCACCTTCAGATACTCTATTTATAACATGTTTTTCTAACTCACAAGTAGGTGAGGGTAACCAATGGATTGGATAAATAGAATTGCGTAAATAAACTTGGATATGTGGGTCCTACATACTAAAGGATGAATATATGACTCACATTCCATCATTTTTAATTTAATAATAAATTATTATGAAACCATGAAATAAATTAAATTAAATTATTTGTACGCACACACATTTCTGGGTCAAGCTCACGAATAGTCATACACATGAAATAGTTACAAAAAAGTATACTGGTTAACATTCATTTATATTCAATCTTTATTATTAAGATAAACATGCTTTAATTATTTAATTAACTCCATTTTATCTTCATTTCCTTTTGAATTCTCTTGGATAAACCCTTTATTAAGGCATTCATGGAAAATAAACAACATGACCAATAATTATACATAATTATAAATAATGATATGAGAATTTTGAATTCTTTAGAAAACTTATTAGATTATCAAATACATTAGGTTTCAATAAATGTAATAATTTTTTAATTCTAAAATTAGTTATTTAATGTAATTTAATTATATCCTTTATTTGGGAAATACAAAGTGTGTACTTATAAGCTACAGGTTATTTACCTCAATTTTGGTGTACTCGAGGTAAATTCTTCGGCCTTTACCATGTACCTCGGCTAGACTACACAATGTGTAAAATCTAGCTACACTCCATTTATCATGATTTTTGTGTGGCTGTGAAACTCTATGAAAGACACAACATGTTTATCATATGTAAGACTACATAATGTTTACTAACCAACTACATGCAATATATCCTGCATTCCATGTGTCCATGAAATTCATTGAAAGACTTAGTATGTTATTTGGGCACAAGACCATAGGATGTGCACTCCAACTACAAGTCGTGTGGTCATCCTACCCTGTATCTACTAGCCTCACTGAAGTACTCATAATGTATTCAAAACATGAAAAATAGTGAATTACACACTCTATATTCATTATAAACATCATTTTTCATTATTTCTTCAGACTTTTAATCTCATACGACTTTTCACTATGTATTTTACCACACGATTTTCATCAATTTAGTAGCCAATCATTATAGACTACACAATTTGTATAACATCAACACATTGTGTCATAAAATATTTAAAGTTACAGGAATTCTACCTCTACACATGGTTCTCAATAAATGCACAGTGTATAATTATTGTATAGCGTGATGTGTATCCCATGACAAGTCCAGATGCATTGCACATGGGTACATGGTGTGTACACCAGCTTCATTTCATGTTACTATTTCTTACTAGAAACAAACACTTTCTACTTCTCAATGGAATCTCCAGTCATTTTTTATCTATTCATAATTATTTAATAGAATGAAACTCTAAATGATGATAATTAACACATCAAAATAAATATAATTAAAATAATTCATTAAATGAATTTCTAAACACTATTGTGAATGTAGATTGAAAATCAAATAAATAGTTATAAATTTGAATTGTGACCCCATTGATACCATATGATGGTTTTGGAAATAACTTAAGAACCTTGGTACATAAAATAAAATAAATATTTCTTTCGATTCGGTGGATCATTCACAAAATTGTACATGATATCAATACTAAGACCAATGAAAATTTTCCAAAAGATATTGGAATAGAGAAACCCCCAAAATCAGAGAGGATTATTTTATGTTAAATTTACAATTTGTTTATTTATTATTGATGCTCTAAGGGATCGAAAAAAACTAATAAGGGGGTGGAATCAGTTTATCAATTTTTATGAGTTCTAAAAATTTTAAAAACATAACCCTTGAAACCTATTAATATAAATTAGATTATCAACTTTTAGTATATAGTCATGCATGAAAAAATAGGAATGAAAGTAAAGAACACAATATTTTTAAGGTCCATCCTCAGTGTGATAACCTATATCCTTGTAATAGGCACTCCATTGGGTCTATATAAATTTACAATTATGATTTAGTGAATAAAAATTGTAAAAAATCCCAATAAATCCCATTAATATCTGGATAGGACAGATTATAATGACTCCTATCAGTTTATATGTTTTATTATTAAAAAATTGAGCCAAAAAAAGTAAAATTCTTTGTTCAATTTTATCCTCAAAAGGTCCTATGTCAGATGACCCTGAATCTGGTGATATTTATTCTGATGAAATCAATATGATTGAATCAATATTATCGAATCAAAATGATTTCCCTTTCTCATTATGATCTTATGAAACTCTCCTAAAAAAACATAGTCTAGTCTTCCTCATTCCAATCGACTCAATATGATCTTCTCAATAAGATATTTCTCAATCGAGTTAAGAAAACAAGAGATTCATGATCAACTAATGAAATCCTTATCTAGAAATAACTTTCACTTGAATTATTCAGCATTCCACCTTTTCTTATTACATAAAAGTTAGAATGAATGAATGTTCTGAGATATTATTTATATCCACCCTATAACAGAAAATTCATTAAACCAAAATAAAAATCCGCTAAATCAAATTTCAAAACATTGAAAATCACTCACATTTAAACTTAAACTATTTCTTCTAAAAACCTTCTCATATTTATTCAAACAATCTAATTTTTCTTCTATCATGGGTAACTTTATTAGCATCATCTTCAGATTCCTATACTCATTATGATTTTCATTTCTTTCCCATCTCATTAAAATAACCTTTTCTTTCTTATCTCAAAACAATATAATGATCTTCCTCTTCTCGTAATGACTTGATCATATCTTGGTCATTATGATATAATAATCCTCATGAAATTACAGTATAACAATCTTCATTCCATTACGATCTTACTATCCTCAACTCATTAAGATCTGAATATCCTCTTCAGAGTTAGTCTGAATGAATATACTTCTCAAAGTCAGTCTGATCATCTTTCCTTCTTAGGTTCAATTTGATGGAGTACTTATAATTATGGAGTTATCATTACAAGGTATTTTCCATTCTGATGAATTTATCGTTATGATGTTCTTCATTTGATGATTACTAAACTTAGTAACATTGCAATTCTTTAAACTTCATCATCTTTACACATTCTGACTTCTGAGAGCATCTTATTCTAGTACATCCAAATCTCATCTTCTATGTTAGTGTTTTTAGAACTGATACAATATTTGAGATTCCTCTGTTTAATGAAAATATTTTATAATGGTAGTTATCTTGATTTGTGATAACTTCATGACCATAAAATCATTTTCAAATGTAGTTTATAAATTATGAAAACTTTCAAACTAGTTACTTCACTATCATTTTTCAATACTATTCAGCAACATTATAACTTCTTCACTCAGTAAGTTCTAACTTTATAAATTTAAAATTATATCTTTATTTGATTATGGAAAATATAAACTTACAACAATCAACATATTTTTTTGTTATAATTTGATTTTGAGTTACACTATTGTTAGTTATAGATTCTCTATTAGTTATTTTTTTTATTTTATTTTTTATAAGATTAAAATTAATAACTTTATATAATGATATATTTTATTTTATTATATATTTATATATAATTTAAATAAAAATGTTTTGAATATATATATATCCTTATGTGTTTAAATTCATGTATTTATCTTTATGTATAAATAATTATATATTTTATTATATTTATAATTATTCTTTTAATTTGAAATTTATAATGAATGAATCACAATTGGATAAATGAATGAAGAACATGTCATGAATATTAGAAATGGGTTTAGAATTTCTTATAATTGTATAAAAATATTATGAAAATAGGGACAAGTTTTTTTATAAATGTGTTATGTGATTGAATATGAGAAAGTTAACGTTTGAACGAATTAATGACCATTTTATTTTCTATATTTTTAATAATATCTATACATACTTGATCTAGGATGCCGAAATAGAATAAAAGAAATGATCTAGTATCGGTGAGAATTTTTATTATGATAAAGTGGATTTTATTAATGATTTAATTTATGATATATGCGTTGAAATTGTTAAATATATCAACTATTGAATTATTATATAGATATTTAGAAAAAACAAATGTTCCTAAGTAATACTAAATTTAAAGAGTCATCATAATTACTAATATTAGGTAACATAAAACATATAAATGGTTGGATACATAAAAGTTTCACAAAATTTCTTGAACTTTTAAAAGAGTTATTTACAAAACACAATGGACTTATAGATTCTTATAACGATGAAAAAAATTGTATGTCCATGGGACTCAATTATAATAAAATGCATACTTATACTAAAAATTGAATTCTATATTGGAAATAACATAATGGTTTATCAAAAGGTTCTAAATGTGAAACAACATGATATAAAATGGATGGGAGATCCAACTATGGTTCATTTTTTAGGAAAATCACTAAATATCCTCCTAATTAAATCTGGTATATTTAAACAATTCCATATTTTAATCATTTATTTGAAACATTATATGATAAAAAGAGATTGAGATGGAATTAAGATGAGTGAATCTGTGATAGAAACCGATAACACCCTACCGATTCACTAAAATAAAATATATCTGATCAGAAATTTCCTTATTTTAGAAATGATGTTTGGAATATGATATTGGGTAGGCCTATAAATGTAATGGATCCATATTAAATAATTAGTAGACAAAATACTTAATGGCCTGTTTTTTCCATAATTTATATCCTATTCCCTAATATATATTTATGTGGAAAATATATTATGATGAGCTTGATTATTTCTAGACCAAAATATCTTTGAAATGATATTGATGTGTATAGGTTACCAATTATTGATGATTTGAAGTTTTTATAGGAGTCCAATATTAAAGTGTTTTATGTATACAGTAGTGGGTGTTTTATTTTTCATGTTATTGAAATTTTCAATAAAATTCTATTTGATACAAATAAAAACATATCTATATATAGTGTTAAGGGACCCAAAATATATCCAATTTTTGAATAAGGTACATCATTTTAACAATCAAAAAATGGGAGAGAGAAGGTGTATATGGGTAATTAGAGTTTTTTTTCCAATGGATCAACCATATTGAATATTAGAAGAGGTATTTAATGGTGTACAAGAGCATGATTTTCACAAATAATATATGTTATGTGAAGAATAATAAAACATGGAGAAATTCATCAATATCACATTTAAGAATAAAGAATGTTATGGTTTTCAAAAAAACATGGAAGAAATATTCCATCTTATTCAATATAAATTATTTATGATCTTTTGAGGAAAGAAATAATATTCATTTTATTAATATTAAAAAATACATGTGGGATTCTCATCAAAACATTTTTAGACTTAAAAGAAAAGTTAAAACATGGATCACATTTCATATTTCACTTAATATATATAGGGATATGTTTAGAGGTATATCTCACTATGAAAGGAAAAGACATATTTCCCCACTACCTATTGTTAGACACACTAATATTGTTCCATTATAGCCTATTTTATCTTATGTTCTAATTATCACAATAACCCCCAATTTTATTGATAATTGTTTTCTTAAAATTTGAATAATATTTTTGATAATATTATAAATATATTAGTTATCCATTTTAATATGGTTAAAAGTTTTTAATATTGAAAGTATTATTCTCGAAGACATATTTTCTTTATGAAATATTTTTTATTCCACAGGTATCATAATTTTTCAAAATTATAAAATAAATATGTTTAAGAAAATTCTTATAGACAAGACTTTTTTCAGGAGGAAAATAATTAAATTTATAACAAAATAATTAAATTTGGAGAGAAAGAAATGAGATCAAGATAAATTTGTGAGATTAAGAAAAATACTTATGATTAGAGGAATGTGTTTAACTAATGGATATCACAGAGTCAAAATAACTTTGAAGAATAAGTCTTATAAATGATAATGAATTATGAAAAGAGTGGCTTATGATACTTGGTATTTTTATGATATTTTATTATAGTTACAAGGATATTATTATGATTATATTTTTTAAATAAAATTAAACCTATTTTTTAGTATCCTCAAAATTAGTGACATATGAATGAATAAAGTAATAGATATTTAAGTTTATATTTCCAAGAAATCACGTAGTTCTAAGAAAGACCATGTCCACTCTATAATGTGTACCTTTTTTATATTTCTAGAGAAAAATAAATTCAATTTATAGATCACTGTTCATTATCTAATATATTTTTTAATCTTGAAAATTTTAATTAAGGAAGGATTTTTAATACAAATGAATAAAAATAAAGTAAATAAATTTTTAAAAGAACAAGAACTACTGCTCACCATACTCTAATATTCCTTCTATTTTGGTTGTGAGACTAAAAAATATATATATTTTAGCTATGTTCTATAAATATTTTTTTACCATAAATAAAATATATTCATAATCATATTACAAATATAAACTTTGTATAAAAAATATAAAAAATACATCAATTGCTTATTAAAACTATATATTGAACTGAAACACATTTCTATACTTATTTTTTGTGCTAGTTCACACTCCTTGTGGTGATTTTTATTTCAAAAAGTAGGATCCTTGAAAAATATCCTAGATATTATACATAGTGACATTTTCTTTCACTTTGTTCAGAAGCCCCTAAGAAAAGGGTTAGTATATTGAAAATCACCAAGCTTTCTAAGAGAGTGTTGGTGAAGTAAAGTAGGGGTTTTTTATTCCCCAAACCACTATAAATATATTATATTCATAATATTTTATTTTCTACTACATATTTTTGGGATATATTCAATCCAAAAATAAGAGAGATGTTTTAAGTTAGAAAAAATTACAATAACTCAATTCACCTCTCTATTGAATCTTTGTAAACCTCAGTTTGGAAAATAATTGGTATCATAGAAAGTTACTTTTGAGTTATAAACTTCTACCTGTTGAATTTTAAAGATAAATTCATGTGTATAAATACTTTTTGAATGAAAAGAAGTAATTTATATTATTCAAAAACCATATGTTAATGGATTAAACTATAGATACTATAAATCTATTAAGATTATCAACATACTGGATCTTTGTTTAATGGTCAATCTGAACACTATCAAGACATATAAAATTTCTTAAACTGAACCTAATAAATGGAATTCTCGAAAATAATATAAATATAATATCAACTCTTAATACATTAATTCCATTATATTTTTATGAGGTACTATGGAGTTTAAATGAGTTTCACAGTGCAGTATAGCTCATTAAAATTTGGACTACCATTTCTGTTTCTAATGAAAGAACGAATAATGTTAGAGAATTAAAGTACAATACTATATTTCTCAAGTTTGATAGTTTTATAAATTTGAAGGAGAAGTAATTACATTTTTTTAGTTGAAGATTATCTAATATTGAGAATAATATAACAAATTTGGGACTTCCAGATCTATAATTTGATAAAAAATTAAATTTATATAGAATAATACTATTTGAATGGAGTAAAATTTAAGTTTCTAAAAAATAATAAAAATGTTGAATATATCTAAAAATAAAGGACCAGATTGGTAATCGTAAAATGTATGAGGAAAAAATTCATGTTAAAGTTAAACATACCATATTTGTAAAAATGAAAATGTTTCCCCAAATATCAATACTTCAAATGATGAAAAGAAGATCAATGAAAAATTAATAACTAACTCTTTGAGTGAATAATACACAAGCTTTGAAGGATCTGATTGAGAACTTTCTCAATTTGTAGAAAAACTCAAAAAAATTATAATTGAATAGGATTCAACATTTCCTTTAAAAATTACAAAATAATTGATGGAAATTTAATGGAAGTAATATGTTACAAATTCAAAAATCATGAAAATATAAAGCATTATTTCCCTCAGTTGAATGAAAATAAGAAATCTAAAAATATGATCAAATAAATATAATTACAAGAAAAAGTATTAGAATGAAATAAAGGTAATATGGAATGCTTATGAAGAATAAAGTGTTGACTCTAATTCTAGTTCATAGATTTATATTTCGTATTAGAAAGCTAATATGTATTTCGTGGCTCATAAAAATGAGGTATATCCAGTTTATTATTATTCTCTAAAATAGAATCAATTTATGAAAATCATTACTTAGATTAATTAAATGAGTGCTACTATATGTTAGAATACAATTATGAATCTATTAATAATAAATAAAAATCATTAAAGAAAATTGAAAAAAAAATCAATCAAAAAAGTTTTATATATCTAAATAGATTTAATAACTGAAATCTAAATTAGAAAAATCATCTTCATATTGTGTTATCCATGAAAACAAAATAAAGGAACTAATGGATAAAGTTAAATATTTCAAAATATATATATGTTTCATCACTAAGTGGTAATATTTTCTTAAAAATCCTTGCAAATAAAAAATACCCTAAAGGATAAAAATTATAAGTAGAAATGGAAAAAACCATAATCTATATAAAAATTATTTTATTCAGAGTATAAGAAATAAAAACATAGCTTATATTACATGCTTTCACTATGTAAATATGGTCATTATACTGCTGATTTTTATCTAAGAAATTCAAAAATTTGTGGTGAAAAAAATAAATTTTATTTCAAGAACCTTACCTAACATTAATTCTATAAATTCATTAAATTTTGGACCTTCTAGAATGTGTAGAAAAATTTGGTTCCACAAAAATTTTATATATATCACTGATGGACCCCAGTGGATTTGGGTACCAAAAAATATTCTTATTTAACATGTTTTTATATAAAAAATTTCATAAAAACATAAATAAAAATGTTTTATGGAAAATGTTTATTCACGCCATATGAGTGGATATTTTTACAAAGTTTACTAAATATCAAAAATTGATGGAGGTAATGTCACATTTTTTGAAACTACTAAAGAAAAAAATTGGGGTTAGATCTTTTGGAGATCCACATTGATTTCTCTTCTTTAAATTACTTTATATTAAAGGCTCGATACCTATATTATTTTTGTAAATAGAATGTAAATTTTATAAATGATAAAATTAATGAATCCTGGATTTGTTATAGAATTATTAAACATTTTAACGATTATTCCATGAGAAAATTGTCAAAGAAAAATTTTATTTCAGATTTTCTTCAACTTAAATTGTACAAAAAAATCTATATGATGCATGAAAAATGAGAAACCACCACAAGTCATATTTCAATCTAATTAAAGAGGCTTAAATTTTCTAAAACAATAAAACATATACATATATATTTATTTGGAACCTCAATAACATACATCCTAGGTGGAAATTGTATTTTATATTTTTGTTGATTACTTTTAAATATTTCCTTGGGTTTATTTCAAAAGGATTAAGAGTGAAGCATGTGGTGTTTTATAATCTTTTGAAAAAATTTACATCATGAAAAAATGATAATTTTTTTTGGGGAAGTGACAATGGGGGAGAGTTTGAAAACAATGAGTTTTATTTTTTATGGTCAAGACATGGAATTAAATATACATTTATTTTCCCACAGGAAAACTCTTCAAAATTGTGTAATTGAAAGGAATAATTTGACCTTGTGTGAGATTTGTAGAAGAAAAAAAATTAATATAGCATGCCAGCTCACTTTTGAGAAAGTGTTATTAACACATTATTCTATATCATTAAAATAATTATAATAAGGCATATCCCAAAGAAAACTCCCAATAAGAAATAGAATAATTGAAAACCGAAGTTCTAATATTTAATGGTTTTTTCTGCTAATTATTTATTATAAACCCAAACGATATTCATGGTAAGTTGGATCCAAAGGGTGGTGATGGAATATTCTTAGGTTATTCTACCACGTCTAAACCCTATAGATTTTTCAACCATAAAAAGTATTATTTAAGAATATAGACATTTGAAATTTGATGAAACTAATCCATTTGATCATAAAACAATTGAAATTCATAAAATAAGTGATTATTTATATAACATAATACTTGAACAACTCTTTTATGACAAAATGTTTGATGATATAGAACATGATCATAAACAGAGTTATCTGAAATGAATTCTACCAGATAAACCTTAAATTTTACTTCTTATACATCCTAGAACCCTCAAAACCCAGCCTTTGAGAATGTTATATAAAGATTAAATAATGGAGTTATAATTATAAGAAGTGTAGGAAACCTTACTAAATATTTTTCTTTCCAATTCTAGGTAAAACCAAAAACAATTCAAGAAGCTATAAGTAAAAGAAGATGTGTAATTTCAATGAAAGATTAATTAAACAAATTTAATAGTTAGGTATGGGATTTAGTTTATTAATCCACTAATTATCATGTTAGAGTAACTAAATGGGTATTTAGAAATAAAGAAGGTGATCATGGGGTGATCACTATAAATAATTCTAGGATCATTGCTAAATATTATAACCTGTTGGAGGGAGTACACAATATATAATCATTTCCCCTATTTCTAGGTTATAATCTATTAGAATAATATTTTCATATGTATCTTTGATGAATTTAAAATTATTTTAGCATCATATAAAACTAGTATTCCTAAATTTACTTTTAGTAGATAATGTTCATGTTAAATAACTACCAAGTTTTAAAACCCTTCATTTAACAAATTCTATTTTTAAACTTACCAAAAAATTTCATTCTCAAAAACAAGAACTAGTGGAAATAGTGGCTTTCATATTGGATAAATGATGTTGGTTTTTATAAATTGATGAAAAAATTATGTGTGGTAGTTTTTTGGTATCATTCTTACTAAATAATGACATGGAAAAAAATTTATTTATGGTCTTTGGCATCGATTTTACAAAAAACCTGTAACACCCGAGACTTTTATGAGAAATAGTTTGTTTTTATGTTATATAAATCATCAAAGGAATCTTTCACTGCATGCAATCACGACCTTCCTTGATAGTGTGTGTAGTACGCAATACCGAGTTCCACTAAACAACGATATATTATTATAATATTATAAACTAGGTGTTATGAATAGTATTAACTGAATTTTAAATTTTATAACATTATTATTCATCTTACACATTTTCTAGAACATGGTAAGAGAACAAAATTATTATTTTTGGGTAAAATAAGTATTTATCAAAAAATTCAGTTTTTCTGCCTTTTGATGGTGCACCCACATTAAATCTAGTTTTTGAAACATTTATAAGTTCAATTTGAAAAAATAAAATTCCTCTTTTTAATCAAGATATTAAAATTTACTTTGGATAAATTTTTTATATTTTTCCGATAAGTTTCATATTTTGATGAATAGTAAAAATACACTAATTTTAATTAAAAACAGCTTTTTTAATTGAGATAATTGATATGGATAAATTATAATATTGAATGGTTTTAAAGTATAGATAGAATATATTTTTACCATTTATTATAATGTATATCATTAGCATTAATTTCACATTGAATTCAAAGGTAAAAACATTTCAATCTTTGGAAATGTTTTAACTTCTAAAACTCGTTTTCTTAAAAATGGGATTTATTTTAAATTAATTACTGAAACTTATATGTTTTGAATTTTGAAAAATATATTCCATATTCAGAACCATTGGGTCCAAATTATGTTAATAGGCTACTTTTTATTTTTGGGCATTACGACTAGTAACTACGGTAAATTTTATTTACAATAGTTAAAGGTAAATTGGGTAATTAAGGGTAAATATAAGATTATAAAATTATCCTAACACCTTCCAAAATCCTATTGGATGACTAAAAGTAGACCCATATCACCTAAGGGTAGGATTAGATTAATTTAATAGACTTTTGTCCATGAAAATAATTTAATTATTATTAAAACCAAAGAATGTGTCAACATGACACTTTCTTAAATCTTATAAGTATAATAATTTTAATTTGGTGATAAAATTAATGAAACTTAGAACATGAATAGTATCCAAAAATCTAATACAATTATATACATCATAGGAATTTATTTCGAATTTTTAGGGATTAAATAATTATCAGTAATTATGACACAATAGTGATTTTGAAATTATTTTATTAATTAAAATATCAAATAAATGGTTTTAAAATATTAAAATAATTATTATATGCACTATTTAATGTTATCCACTAATTTTATAGATACATATGACATTTTATTAATCTATTAAATATTTTATTTCGAACATATCCTCTGTATATATTTTATTTAAATTCAAATAAATGAATAGTGTCAAAAATGACACTATTGTTATTTTATAAAAATAACATATTATAAAATTGTTTCAAAATCAAAAAAATATTTAAAAATTGTAAATTAAAATTTATATGGTTGAAAATGTCATAAAGTGTCAAATTATGGAAAATTCACAACACATATGTAATTATTAATAATAATATTAAATTTAGAATATTATTACCAAAAATAAAATTAAATTGATAAATAAGGATAAATCAAGTTGATAATGTTTAAAATAAATTCCTAACATATCTAAATTTTATTTTTTGATGATTTTAAAACCCTAACTCATTTAATCTTCGGATATGAGTCATTTTTAATGTTTTTAGGTGAGGTTGGGATTTAATATAAACTAATATTTCTTATATTTCCAAAGGTGCCCCTCTCCTCCCTTATAAAAGGGCACCTCCTCCCTCTCCTCCTATCACAAATTTGAGCCTTAAAGATCGGCCAAACCCTGCCCATTTCACTTCCCCACTTACCTAGAATCATCCTATAGGTTCTGGTCTTCTTCAAAGACCAACCCTAGTGCCCTAAGAGGAGGTTAAGAAGAGGAGCGTCAAAAAGAGGTAATATCTATTACCGATCCTTTCCAAATTCTTTCTTCTTCAACATCTTCTTCTTTAGTTGTTTCATTATGAAGTAATAAAATCAGTATCAATAATATACTGATATGTTATTATAAGTATGAAACAACCCTATTTCAACATCTATCCATCCTATGGAAAACAAAATCACAGCGCGTGAGTACGTATGGAATATCGTCTCCACGCGGTGGTGTAATCTATTTCCCCCCCCCCCACATTACTTGGATGGGTATAATGGTGTAAATAATTACTATATTTGATTATTTTAAAGTGATATTGATTCTAAAATAGTATACATACACTCCAATATAATTCCACGATAATGGGAACGATATCATCGCTCGTGCGAACGTACGGAATACCGTCTCCACGATGTGATGCGATTCGTTCTACATGATCTTCATTGAATAATAATTATATAAATGAATTGAATGAATAAATATGATATATAGTACATTAATACCATTATGTAAATGATGTATCTATAACCTAAAGAGAAGAATAAGAATTTATTCGATAAAACACACATAAGAACAAAAAGTTATAAACACCCAAATAACAAGTAACAATGAAATATTACTACTAAGAAGCTAAGAATATGACCATATATGATATAATAACAATAATTATGATTCTGGAATAATTCAATAACATTATTTAAATCATTATACAGGAGGTTCGGACACTTACGAGGAAAATCGGACCTAAGGTAAGGGAAAATATCACAATCTCATTTTTATCGGAGATTGTATATACATTGGTATTTATTGGGGTTTATTTTATCATCCACATCCATGTTTCCTCAATATGTAATACTATTTACATCCACCTACAATTGTGTAAATCCAATTTTACCCTTCGGTGAGTTTTTAGTAAAAGCTATGAAAGGAATCTTTTGTCATTTTTCGTACGAGGTACTTTTTGTCTTTTCCGACAAAAGTACGAGAAGAATGTTTTTTTAACTTATACGGAATGAATGGATTTTTAAAACATTATTTCCAAGAAGCTTCCTTTACAAGTTTTCAATTTTATTTCTAATCAACTTCTTTTAGTTTAAAATTGTATGACATGTTGAGAAATTAAAATGTTTTTGAAGTAGAAAGGATATTTTCCTCAATAATGGAGATCAAGAGTTTTATCAAAATTATTTTCCATCTAAGATAATATAGCGTACTATTTCTATCCCTATTATTACATGGATTTGATTATGTTGTTATGGAAATATTTTTATATATTCCTTTATCTTATATGAATTGTTTTATGATGTCACGATGTTTAAGATTCCCATTTTTATTACATGGGTTATGCTATGATGTATGTTTTATGATTTTGTGGAACACATAAGAATGGTATCATTATGAGATGGGTGGGACCTATATCTCCCTCCAATGCATTGGTTAAAGATCTTATATCTCATGAGATAGACATGGCTGGAACGGCAGGTTAAACTGGTTCAGTGAAACATGACTGAAATGAGGAGTGAACTCTATTAAGAAATGGACATTGTCCACTAAGATAGTCTTGGAAATGAGTATTGACTAACAAGAAATGACTCTCTATGATTATGTGTGTATGAAAAAAAGTTTCATCTTTTAGGTTATGATTATTGGGATTACATTTTACTTCTATGATTTTTCCCATGTTATGAAATTATCATTTCTTTTATAGGTTAAGATTTCCAAAAGTTATGTTCTTATGTATATTATGTGATTGATATTTCTTTTGTTTACCTTTACTGAGCATTTGAGCTCACCCTTTTGTATGTTTTATTTCACCAGTTCAGGAAGAAGGTTATTAAGTAGGATATACCAAAAAGGGACTCTAGATATGATGAAATAAATGGGAGGCAAAGTAGATGCTTTATGAACCAGTTGTTTATGTTTTCCCAGTTTCTAAAGACTCTATACATATACGGACCTTTCCGGGTTTTGTTATATGTTGTAATAAGTGTGCTTAAATTTTGAAGTAATGAAAATGTATGTAAAGTATAGGTCGTTATAAAACCAATGCAAAAAAATTGGTGATGAAGCTCTTTATGGCATCATTTTTTTTTAAAAAACTGATTCCATAAATGAAAAAAAATATTTGAGTTAGCTTTCAAAAAAACTCACACAAATTTTTTTTTCTCAGACTCTTTGGTGTCGATTTTTGTAATAAATGACACCAAAACACTATTTAAATAATTTAGGTTCTGGAAGCCCTCATTATTTTAGATCTACAAAACCTCTCTCCGGACGTCTGATGACTCCCTCACAACTTTTGATGACTCTGAAGGCGACACAGTGATCCCCAATGGTCATTCTTGTTGATTTTCATTTATTTTTACAATATTTGGTCTCTATTCTACATCCTATACCATTTTTTCGTCATCAACCAAATTATTTTTTTCTTATAAACTTATTTTTGGCTGAAATTCAACCGTGGTTTGATTTTATTATTTTGTTCATCTTTATTTTATGTTTTTACAATCATTTTTGTACAGATATTATAGTTTTTATTCTTAAAATTAATTCATGGGAAATATTTTTGGATTAAGGATCCATTTTCCTTGTTGAACATTTAATTTTGTTAGTTTTCTTAAAAAATTTGAAGATAAATTATTTATCATTTATTAATTTTTTATAGTTTTTTTCAATTATTATTTTTGTAGTTTATTGTGATTTATAATTATTGTCATAAATTATGTTTATTTTGAAAAAAAAATTATTTTTTGAAATTTGAAAATGGTCTTGATGTTATTATTCAATGACAAATGACAAATAGTTTCATCATTCATTAATAAAATGGACATCACATGTAATGACTCCATATTTTTCACCCATTAAATTAATGAAATCTTCAATACTTTTGACACCCCCAACACAGAACTAATATAACAACTATGTAAAATGAACTAATAAATGTTTGATGATTGAATAAAATTAAAATATAATATCAATAAAACAAATTTATATAATATAAAAATAAAAAAATTTCTATTTGTAGTTGTGTTTCATATCTAATGTTTCTCATCTGATTATCAATAGGTTTTATTAAATGTGTTACAGTTTACAATTTATTTTTATATATATATATAAATATTTATATGTTTTAATATATTCACTAATTATATAGTGATATCAGGAATTGAATGGATCTTAATTAGATAAATTTATGAATAACCTCTAGTGAATATGAAAATGGATTTGATTAATTATATGAATTTTTTAAACAAAATATTCAAAACATTAATTTTCTTTTTTTATCTACATTTGAAGAGTTTGAATATAAAAAATTTAAACTCTATAGAAATGAAGGATCATATTATTTGTTATATTTTTTTTCATAATTATACATTTTAGATCAGGAATGGTGAAAGAACTAAAATTCCAAATCCACTGTTGATGAAAATATTCATAATGAGGCAGAGAATTATATTGAAGAATTAATTCATGATTTATGTGTTGAAACCATTGAAAAAATAGAAATTGTTCATTGATTGTATGGAGATTTTGAGAAGCCATTATTTCCCGGTTGTAGTAAATATACAATGTTAGTAGCTGTTTTGAGATTAGTTAACTTGAAATCAAGAAATTGGTGGAGTGGTAAAAATTTGTCCAACTTACTTGATATTTTAAAAGAGATACTTTCAAAAGGAAATGAACATCCAGATTCAAATTATGAGGTGAAGAAAATATTATACCCAATGGGATTAGTTTATAATAAGATACATGTTAGCCCCAATGATTATGTGTTATATAGGAAAGAATATAAATATTTATCAAGTTTTCCTACATCTGGGACATTACACTATAAGTTGGATGAAAATGTCAAACCAAATTCATTCTCAGAAACAGTCATCTTACCTCATGAAAAAACAATTTTTTACTTTCTAATTATTACATTTAATAATTCTTTCTTAAAATTTTGATAATACAACTATGATTCATTCTTAGGTTCTAGAATCACAGCTCTTGATAATAAAATTTGGTACCTTCCAATAATTCCTCATTTGAAGCATCTATTTGTAAATTCAATTGACACAAAAAATGTTAACATGGCATTTAGATGAGAACATCTCGGTTGGTAACTTGCATCACCCTATTGATTCACCATATTGGAAGGGATTTGATTAACAATTTCATGATTTTGGAAGTGAAGTTATAAATATCTGAATGGGATTGTGTACTAATGGAATGAATCTGTATCAAAGTGTAAGTAGCCAACATAGTTCATGTACTATTTTTTGGTAGTTTCCAACTTGTCCCCACATCTATGTATAAAGAAAAAAATATGTTATAATGATATTGATGATTTCTGGACAAAAATAGCCAGAAATTTATATTTATGTGTATCTCTTACCATTTATTTATGATTTGAATATGTTATGGGAGATGGGTGTAAATGTTTTTGATGCATACAAGAAAGTTTATATTCTTTTTCTTGCTATGATAATGTTCACTATAAACAAAATTCATTGATATGGAAACTTATCTAGATACAGTGTTAAGGGACATAAATCATGTCCAATTTTTAAAGAAGAGACTTTTTATTATCAATTACCTAATGGAAGAAAGACAATGTATGTGGGAAATTGAATATTTTTTCAAATTGATCATCCTTATCATAGATTGAAAAAAGCATTAAACAGTTTACAGGAATACAACATTCCCCCATGACCATTTTTAGTTTAAAGATATTATAATAGGGTGAAAAATATTGACATGATATTTGGAAATAAAAGAAGGTATGGTCTTTAAAAAACAATATCTGGAAGAAACAGTCTATATTTTTCAAACTACCTTTTTGGTGATTTTTAGAGGTAAAACATATCATCGATGTTATTTATGTAGAGAAAAATTTTGTGACAGTTTGATTGGAATTTTGTTAGAGATAAATGAAAATATAAAATATGGATTCCATGCTAGATTTGACTTCAAATCAATGGGAATACGTTTGGATTTATCATCCCCTATGAAAGTAATATAACATATTTACCTCTTGATTTTCACACATTAAGAATGATTGAAAATATGGATTTTTTTCTGTGTCTTCATGATATTTTTACCCATTTGTTATTCTTAAAATGTGAATAATTTGGTTTCATTGAAGGATTACAAATTAATAGGTATTAAATCCCATTATTATCAAGTATTGATGAAACAACTTTAATCACTCGCATTGTGTGGTATATTACCAACAACTATCAAAAATACTATCATCAATTTAAGTAATTTTTTCAAATCTATTTGTATCAAATTCGTTGATCCAAATTTGTTAGATGTGTTGGATAATGAATAATATCTTATTATTTGTCAACTATAAATTTATTTTCCACCACTTTTTAATATATTGGTTAATGTCTTGATCCATTTGGTGCATGAGATAAGAATATGTGGGCTTGTTTATTTATGGTTGATTTATCCTAGTTAAATATATATATGAAAATTTTTAAGGGATATCTTAAAAATTGTTGTTGACCAGAGGCCACAATTGTTCAGAAATATGTATCGGATGTGATGATTGAGTTCTATAGTGATTATTTTTATGAAGAAGATCATAGTGGTCTCCCTATATCTAAACATATGATATTTGATAATGAAGAGAGAGGGATTTGAGGCTTAAAGGTAAATAACATTCCACATTATGAATATTTGCAGGCACATTTATACATTTTGAACAATATATATGAGGTTCAATCATATATATCATCACATATTATAGAAATAAGTTACGATATCTAAAAGAAATGAAAAGTGGTTTATGATTGAGCATAAAAAGACCTTCTTTGATTCATGGTTTAAAAAGAAATTCAAGGTGGATATATCTCCATTAGAATAATTGAAATGGTTGTTAGGGGCATCTCTTAATGTGATCACATTGTCTGGTTTTGATATTTATAGGTACACATTTTACAAAAAGAATCTAGATTACAAGAGTTCTATTTAAAATAGTGGTGTAATGGTTGTCGCTGAAGTGTAGCATTTTTTGAGTGCAAAATAATAAAACCCCCAATTTCTACATCAATGCCATATTTGGGTGTTCTTGAAAAAACATGGGTAATTTATTATATTATATTTTGAGTCGCCACGTTTAAGTGTAATTGGGTTTCAATTAATAGTGGTGTTAAAAATGATGAATATCGATTTAAACTAGTTGATTTAAAAAGATTTATTTGAAATGTGGAATCATTTATCATGGCCACAAATGCAAATAAAATATTGTATGTCATCAATCCAACAAATGGCCAGTGTTCCATCATTTTTCAAGCGAAAAATCCATTTGGCTGATGATGATGATCATGTTATTTATTTATATGAGGTTTCTTTATCTATTATATAGTTTCTATATAATAGTGACTAATGCAGACAGAGTGCATGTAATAAAAAATGATCATGCTGATGTAATATGGGAAAATACTAATGAAATATCCTAATTAATTTTGTAATTATTTACTTTATATTTCATTTTTTAAATTTATATGTGTAAAAACTGTATTATTTAATAACTATTAGAAATTTAATTATATATATTTTACTATTTATTTTATTTTTTGTGTAAAATTTAGATATTCCATTGTTATGGTTAAATATTTTTTCATTGAAACACCTGACATACATTATTATATTTTGGTTTAATTTACACATATAATAACACCTTTTCAAACATTGATATTTAAATTTTTAAATGTTTATGTCTTTTTTGAAATAATTTTTATATTTGATTGTTCTCCTTGGATATTTTTTGGTTAAGAATCATAACATTATTTTTTTAAAAACATTCACATGTGTGCCACTTTTTTTAATTACATGTTTCTATTTTCATGTTTTCTAATTACTGACTTTTCTATTAATATTCAAGTACATAAGAATTTCACTAAATTTTCCCATTACAATGATAGGTATAAATATTGAGATTAATGAACATATACCAATGTACTTTTCATTTTTTATATTATTAAATATTTAGTAATATAATTTTATAATTAAATCTAACTTTTAATTTAAAAAATAATAATTGTAGGCCTACTCATGAGACTCATCCAAGGAGTCTTCTTCATTTAGTATTCAGAAATTGAATACTCAAGTTGATAAATGTGGCATTACACATTTACCAAAACATACACATTTTTTTGGAGATAAGTTATTACATATTTTCTTTGATGATAATAATATTTTAAATGGCCCAAAGGTAATGCAAATTATTAGTTATATCTTCATCCAAAGTTGTTATAGGATAAGAATTTCTTATCTTGATTGCTTTTCTGTCAATGTGATGGTGATAGATCATCTTTGAGAGGTTGTGAAGGTAAAATATCTTGATTTATTTTTTTTATCTCATTTTTTGAATATGATATATTTTAAATCACAAATATTTATGTTATGAAACAATAGATGACTTTCAATTTTGAAGAAACAAAAGTAGTTAAGAAAAGATGTCTTACTTTAGTGGTTGTTCGATGAAGGGATTTCAAAATAAAGTTGAAAAAAAATATGTGTTTGGAAAGAGAAAAAATGATAGTCCTTTCCTCAAGTATCCATTTTAGATGAATATACAAGAAAACAATTTGTTTCCACACGAAATGATGAAAAATTTTAGGTATGATAATTATATTACATTGTATAGTAAAATTTCTTATATACGTACCTAATTACTTATTAGTTTAAATTTTATGTAATAGGCCTATATGAAATTCCATCAAGACATTTAGTTACCGAATATTTATCCTCATACATTATCACATGGATGGTAACATTAATTAGAGAAAATTAATGATTGAGGAATGTTATGAAGCACTAAAATCTCACTCCAATAGTGTTTCTGATGAGGTTCAATTCAGTCCTCCATCTCCACCCACCCATCATGAGAAATGGAAAAGAGTGAGAAGAAGAAAAAATAAAAAATATATTATAGAGAAAGTTAATGAAGTAGCCGAAATAATATATGATAAATATTTATTATTTATCATGAGTTTTTTCAATTTATAAATTAACAACAGTAATATTCCATTTTTATTTTTCATTACAATATGAACTTTAGGATAAATTGATATGGGTAATTTTTATCCCTAAGGGTAGGATTGACATCCTAGACACTACATTAGGAAATTCAAAACACCCCATCGGTATAAGGGGATATTAGGTTGGAGTTAGTATTCGAAAAGTTTTTGGTCATAAAAGTAAACAATCAAAAGACCTAGAAATTGATTCCTTAAAACCTCACCTGAAAGATATGAAACAGTTCGTGGGTGATCAAATTCAAACAATTGTGCACCAGCTTATGATTGGAAAAATGACAAAATAATAACCATTTTCAAAGTCGTTCCATCCCTCCCAACCTTCCCATCCTACCTACTCAGACCCTCCACCTCATCATTCATACCCAACCTTATGTTTTGAGTTATACGTAGGATATCCTGTTGTAAATATTATAGTGTTTAGAATCATGCATTTTTGGGGAGATTTTTTACCTCACTATCCTATTCAGATGGGTCAGGATAGAGTCTCGATACATGATAATATTGATCTTATTGCTCTACTAACATTCCTTACCATGAAGATTACCATATTTGGGGATTGTATGGGTCATTTTTTACTTTTTCCATCTATCTTTCTTTGTCATATTTCATATGAGGTATGTGTTTTTTTAAATATTAATTACATCTGATCAAAATTACATATAATGTTTTCTGAAATTTAATTTATTTCAGAGTCTATGAAATCCATACAAATGGAACAAAGGAAACAAAAGGGTTAGGAACAAACAACTGTAGATACTTTAAATATTTCTGATGGTATAGAAAGATTATCCCAGGATTTTTATTACGTGGCTAATATCTATTAGTTTCATTTGTCATCTAATATGTGTGGAAGGTACTATACGTAGAGATTATTTTGATAACATATCATGGATCTAATTGATTTTAAATAGCTCATTGTGAATGTGTTGCAGTTGTTTTCCATGTAAGTAAATTGAACTTTCAGTTTGTATGTTTTTAATTAATGATGGTTTAAATTTACTAAATATGTTACTTTTTCAATTAGTTATCTACACACGATACTTGTTCAAAATTACAGAACAGTTTTTTATGGTTTTATAGATCCAAAATATATTTCAATAGATGTACAATATGTGTTGACTGAAAATAGATTGGAATATATATGTTATAGGTTATTAATGATGAATATTGGGTGTTGTTTTATACCATTTCTTAATGGGTAAGAGCAGAAAAATAATTATTAACTAATTTTCATTATAATGTCATTAAAAACGAACTTTTATTATTTTAGGTGGCATTGGATGTTCGGAATATTCTTCCCAAGTGAAAACACGTTATATTGGTTTTTCTCTTTATTAGGTGGTGTTCGTAGAAAATTTTCCACCCTATTAAATAAGTTAGATTTTTTTATTTTTATATCCTTTTTATGTTTAATTGTCATTTCTTATACATTTATTATTAGTTTATATATATGAAAATAAAGGTCATGAAAAAATTTAACAATTATCATTTGTCAATATAGAAGCCAAATGTAATCAACTGTGTGAAGCTAAACGTAATTATTTTTTATATTAGATATTATTTTGATTTTATATATATATATATATATATTTGAATATATATTGGTTTTTATTATCAAGTTACAATTTTATTAATTGTAGTGTCATTTTCAACATGGATTTATTGAATGTGGTTATTGTGTTCTATGATTCATTTATGAGATAATCACAACATGGGTAATGAGTTATTATGAGGAGGATATTCATATTAGATATTTTATATTTCTTGTCATAGTATTTTTTTTAATCTAATATCATTAAACATCATTGTAGATATTTGATGATGTCGATTCTTACATGAATGAACATCTTAACCATCTTTGATCTTTGTTTGTGAACTACTTGTTTAGTAAGATCAGGATTTAAGGTATGTATATTCTTATGTTTCTGATAACTATTACATTTTCTTCATAAAATATATTCAAAAAACTTATAATTTTTATGTTATAATAAGTGTTTGAATGTAATGACATCAAAAAAATGCTTCAACAATAACCAAAAATCATCATGTTGTAAATTTTAGGTTTTTATTTTTTTAATTCTACTTTACAATAAAAATCCGTAAATATTTTTTTGATTAATTAGATAAAACTATCAATATTTTTATATTTTTAGTCAATGTTAAATGATGTTTTATTATTTTCTATTAGTTTTTTATTACACATATTTTCATTATTATGGGGATGTAATGTTAAAATAATTCAAAAAATATTAACTTTTGTTGTCAGTTTTTATAGAAACCGACGCTGAATCATTTTAAAAAAATAATATGGCTTTTAATGTCGGTTTTTATAGGAAACTAATTCCAAAAAACAAACTTAAAACACATCTTGAAATTAGTTTTTATAAAACCGATTCTGAAAAGTTTTTGTAGTTTTTTTTAACGTTAGTTTCCTATAAAAACCAATGTTGACAATCAAACAAAAAACTAAGCACACTATCATTTTTGGTGCCTGTTTTTTAAAAAACTGACACCAAAAACCATATTTTTTCTTTCACAAGTATAGACTTCGATTAAAAATTGAATTCTAAATTGAAAAAAAACTAATATTAAATAATATTTTTGTAAAAGAGAACCACTTAAAGCTTGGTAAGTAAGGTTGAGATCATTTATTTTATTAAATTGTTTTAATTTGGGATTGGAAGACCCCAATTTATTTAAGAAAACTTCATCAAATGATATTTTATTTTTTCAAATCTTTGTTGATGATGTAATTTTTTGCTCTATAAATCAAAAAAGAATGCAATGTTTTTTTAATATTCATGAAAAAAATTAAAATAAGTATAATGAGTAAATTAAATGTTTTACTCAGTTTTAATATTTACAAAAAGGTTCTTATGGTGTATTAAAACAAATAAAACATATACAATATTTACTAAACAAATTATACTTGAAATCAGTAAAGTATATTCTACTCCCATGAGTTCCAACATTAAACAATAATTTGATAAAGCATGTGAGCTAGTTTAAAACTTGTTATATAGAGGAACTATTAAAACATTGTTACATATTACTACTTTTTGACTGGACATAATGTTCTTCATGTGATTATGAACAAGTTTTGAAGAAAAACCAAAAAAATCCACATTAAAAAACTAATAATAAAAAATTTTAGCTGTTTGAAAAGAAATATTTGAATTTATTTATTTTTTAGAAAAATTCAAGATTTAATTTATTTTCATATTTAGATGATGAATTTGGAGGTTATAGATTCTATTGGAAGATTGTATCCAAATCACACTAATTTATAATAAAATATTAAGTTTCACTATCCATTAAGAAGTAACCCTTCATTGTATTATCATCTTCTAGAGTTTAGTACCTTACAACTAGTAGTTTTTTTGAAAAATTGTTGTTGATGAAACATTAATTTATTTATTTTGGATTCAATTTTCTCCATGTTTTAATTAAATTTGATAACACTCCTAATTTGAATTTTTTTTAAAAAATCTAATAAGTATTTTTAAGACCAAACACATTGATCTACGACATCATCCCCCAATGTAACACTTGAAAAAAATTGACACCTCTTTAGAATTTATTTGTACTAAAAATTATTTTTCATTTATTTTTTATAATCCCTTTCCTTCTATCCGATCTGATTTAATAAAAAGTGAATAGGTATAATTTTTATTTAAATGATATTTTTCTAAATTTAAATTTTTTTAAATGTTAACAAAATACATTAAATTATTTCATTTTTAGCTTATATATTTATCTATGTTGGATTATTTGTGTTCACTATTTTGAAATTTATTTATTATTTTTTCCTTTTGTTGTTTTAATTTCGAAATACTGCTTTCCAAGTCACTTTAAATGATAAAAGGGGTATATTTTTAACATAAAACCTTATAAGTCCAATGATTTTGTGTTCAAAACCATGTGATTTTCTATCACAAACTGGCATAGAGACCTTGCTATCCTCATACCAAACCCAATATAGACATAGATCAATGGGAATACCTAATCACCATGAGTTTGTGGTAAACACCAGGAATTATACAAGATAAAACTAGAATTTTTTTTCCATATAAATAGTTGAAGAACAAAAACAATTCAGTATGCTCAAAATAAAAAACCACATGGAGAACAACATTAGAAGTCAAACAGCTATATAAACCCAAGGTATAACCACAAAGTACCAAATAAATATGAATAATAAGTCATGTCCCAAAAAAAATTACATTCCATGTCCAAAGGATCGATAATAAGAACCACCTCCAAGTGGCACATTCCCCTTGCTCGAATCGGGAAGAAAAAAATCTAAAAATTCTCAAAGAAAAGGTAGGGTGTATGATAAAATTATAATAGGGTATCACTAGGTTCTCCATGATAAGATTCCATAAAATTGACCAAATAATTATGTAAATTTTAAGTAAAATAAGCATGTCAT
This sequence comes from Viscum album, assembly GCA_963277665.1. Classification (NCBI taxonomy): domain Eukaryota; kingdom Viridiplantae; phylum Streptophyta; class Magnoliopsida; order Santalales; family Viscaceae; genus Viscum; species Viscum album. Next base: position 1,089,481,973 of record OY728122.1, read on the forward strand.
TACAATAACATATTTATAACAAATCATGATTTTCATTTCAATTGATTGAAACATTACAAAATGACGGCATAATAAAATTTTTATAGAAAAGTTTTTAAATAAATTGATAAGGAATGTGTAAATTAGTTTTAAAAAGAAAGGAATATATATCAACATATTTAACTTATGTGTAATTTGGTCATCTTCAAAGAGTTATAATAGTTCCAGGCTATGGGATCCTCATATACTCAAATCAGCAATCTACACACACATCCCTCTGACACTTTTTGAAGAGAACTAACCAACATCACACTAGGGATAAGATATTCCAGTAGGTTTATGTTAGAGTCTTAAAACATCAATTTTTGTCTATGTAAATCCAATCCTAGCATGTTTTCCCTTAATATCTCACTAAATAAATAGTATTTTAGGTGATTTAATTACAATCAACAATAGGAAAAATATTCTAAAATTATTTAAAATATAATTTTTCCATTTTCCAATTAAATATGCCAATTTATATTTAAAAACCAAAAACTTAGTTTTTAATAAATTCCTGACCATTTTGGGATAAAACCATCCAAGGTACTTACCAAAATCATTTAATTCATTTTTCTCAAATACTAATTTCAAATCAATGTCTACAAATCAATTTCACAATTCCATCAAATCCAAATCACACAACAATTTTTTGGTATTTGTGGTTTTCCAAAAAATCTATATTTTTCCAATTTCAATTCCCAATTCACACAGAATTGGGTTTTCAAAATTTAATTTAAATCAATTCAAACAATCAAAAAATTCAAGGATAAATTAATTAGCCGAACTTATATGGAACCACCAACATTAACCCAGAGATCACATTTCCCAATGCCCAAAATAAGAAAACCCAATGAGTAACATTGGTAATGGAGATATAATAATCAAACCTAGATTGAAGATCCAAAACAATCGAGTTTAATCCCTCCAATAACATTTATAATTAACAAACTCAAATGAGGAGAGAGGAAGAGAGTGGGAGATAGAGAATGGGAGAAGATATCATACCAAAGAGGAATTGAACGACGTTAACCAAACTTTTATCCACCTTGGTGGGGTTTTAGATGATATAAATGGTTTATTGAGAGATCCAAATACCTAAGAGGATTTCCAATCCTAAGTTAGGATGAATGAAGGTCTATATGGGGGGGGGGGGTTGATAATTTTTAAAACATTTTTCAGAATTAAAAAAACAATGTACATGGCTTCCTGGAGGGGGATACATGGTTTTTAACCCATTAACCCTAATTGTGTGCCCATATAACGAGTTTAATAGTTTCTACTTGGTGTTTTCATTTTTATTCAAACCATTCAGCAATCATGTAAACCCCCACTATTTGGGTTTTCACAGTTTACCCTAGGTGGGTGCACGATTTTGGAAAACCGTAAACAAATCATGCACAACCCAAAATGTTCCAAAAAATTTCAAATTTCACCCAAACCAGACCTAAACACGAAAAACCAAATAATGACAAAAAATAGGGTTAAGGAGTAACTAAAAATAGTATTATGAGGTTAAAACCTCCCCACCAAAGAAACCTTTTGTCCAAATAAATCAGTTCTTCTGTGTCACACATCTCATTAGTATCATAACTATTCTACTGTAGCACTCAATCAAAATATATCTTTCTCCCATGAAGTACCTTGGCTTTAGAATCAACTCTCCCGATTAGATGATCAGTCACTAATAAAATAGGCTCATAAAAAATAACTCCACATTAGAACATGAGATGGAACAAAGAGATACTTTAATAGTTGTGACACATGGAACATGTTATATATTGAAATCATATTCATTGGAAGTGATAAATGATAAGAAGAGTTTCCCACCTACTCAATAACCCCAAAACTCCAAAAAAATAAGGAGAAATCTACCCATGCCTCCAATTTCATCGATGACCCAAATGAGGGGAATATTTCAGTAACACTTGATCACCAAGATCTCCACCAAAATTGATGACATAGGCATGAAGCATGTCCTCAATAATCATTATATCTCTCTCTGTCTGGCCATCTGATTAATGATGATATGTCTTAATGAAATGTACCAGAGATCCCAGTAACTTTTGATGGCCTCTCTAATAGGGAAAACTAAAATGGGGTCCATGTCAAAGACTATAGTTGAAAGAACTCCCTAAAAATTAGAAAACACTTTCACATATATATTTCCAATCTCTTAAATGTTGGTTGTATCATGAATGGGTATAAAGTGATCCAATTTAGTCAACATATCAATTATAACCCATATCACATTATTCTTTTCTTGGTTAGATAGTAACCCATCCAGAGTTTCCATTGATATCTCATATCACATTCAAGTCGACACTGGAAGTGGCTGAAGTAAACCCAATAGCCTATGTTCCTTGTCTATGACCTATTTGAAAGTATAAAAACGAAATAAAAAATCAGAAACACCTCATCTCATACTTGGCCATTAGAATCCTCATTGCATGTCATAGAACATATTTTTGGTTATTAGTTGCATTACCCACTAGAAATTATGAAACTAAACTATAACATATTTCCTAAAAAGTCACAGTTAAATTAAATTGGTTCTGGAAACATATAACACCTTCTATAGAGATCGTGTACTCAGGAATTCCCCCACCCCACTAGAAAGAGTTTATAATGTCTCAAAACTCATCATCAAGATGTTGTTCTTGAAGAATAATCTTGCGAAGAGTGGAGTACAACTGAATACTAGACAAGGAAACCTCATCCCCTAATTCTCGAACTCTAATATGAAACTATGAAAAAAGATCCATCTAGTTCCACTCTTTTGATGGTTCTTTCACAGCCTAGTTTTGTAGTTTTTTTCTCAAAGCATCAACAAAAAAATTCCATTTCCCCAGGGTATAGGAGATGTCAAAATCAAAATATTGTAGGTAATCCACCTAGTGACTCTAGTGGAGATTCAAATGTTTTTTAGAGAAGATATAACTCAAGCTATTATGTTTAGAATACATGGTAAACCTTTGCCCAAAATGGTAAAGCCACCAACTCTAAAGTTTCTGCATCATGACTATGATTTCAAGGTCATGGGCCGAGTAATTATTCTCATGTGTCCTATGCTGCCAAGATCCATATGAGATGATGTCATCACCTTGTATTATAATAGAGCCCAAACCCAAACCTAATGTGTCATAGAAGACCATCTAGCCCAGCACAACCTCTCGAAGAGTCAACACTAGTGTAGTTATCAAAAGAAGATCTAGCTAAACAAAAGTACTCTAACATTTCTCATCCTAAATAAATTTCACTTTATTCAGATTTAGAGAATTCATCAGAGAATCCATCATTGAGAATACCATTAAAAACCAATTATAACATCCAGCTAAATCCATGAAGCTCATAATCTCAAAAACATTATGTGGTTTCTCCCATGTCATATCAACTTATATATTTTCCGGATCAACTGAGATACCATGTTCTGACCCAATGTATCCCATTTAATTCACTTCTATAATCCATAAAATACATTTTTAAATCTTCTAATAAATTTGGTGATTTCTCAATCATTCCAAAACTCTTCGATGATAACAGAAATTATCCTCCTTAAAAATACTGTAAACAAAGATGTCAACCACAGATACTACCATAAAGGTATCAATATACTCATGGAAATTACTTTTTAGAAATCCATAAAGACTATAGAATCATTGGATATACCATATTGAATAACAAGGTACTCAAAATGGCCTTAATAAATCTAGAAGGCTGTTTTCTAAATCTCATATTCTTTATTCTAAAATATTGGCAACTAGATCAAATATCGATCTTCAAAACCCACTTTGACTCATTAAACATGTCAAATAGATCATCAATATGTGGAAATAGATACATGTTATTTACCATAACTCAGTTGAGTTTTTTGTAGTCAACACATAGGTGTAGTGACCCATTATATTTCTTATAAAAGATAACAGGCACTACCCAACATGGCACACTTGGGAATATAAATCCATTATCAAGAATATCATCCAACATAGCCCTAAACTCTTTCATTTTATCTGGTTTTATGTGGTAAGAGGAAATAGATATTAGCTGGGTACCCATAACTATATTAATGAATAACTATACCTCCCTTATTAGCGGAAAACAAGATAATTACAATGGAAAAACTTCCAAAAAATCTATTCAAACTAGAGGGAGGTCATCGCTTTATTATTATCACTCTAGGTCAAAAGAAAACATTGATATTATATTCCCCAACTCTAGATAATAATATCTAGCTCTACACAACCTAGGGTCCCATTCTCCTTAAAAGATACAGAATACCGAATCATTTTTAGTAAAGGAGACCAATCAAAGATATAAATAAATTCGGGATTTATTAGGAGTGATCCAATCAATCCCAAAAATGACGTTAAGAGGTTTCATATCTAGAACTAGAAAATCCCAATTAAGATTAATATCTCATAATGTGAAGGCATAAGAATGCCAAAAGAGACCCCACTCTCTTTTCGATCTAAGGGGTGTAGTAAAATCTATCATATAAGATAAAATATTTGTATGATGATATAGAATATTTATAATAAAAGTTGAAATTAACGAGTGAGACAAACCAGTGTCCAATATGAACGTCACTAACATGAAGCTATAATGATGGTTCCCTTAAGGGTCATTGTACCTGTATCTGCTTCCTCTAGAGACTCTTTCACTATAAAAAGAATCCATATTCTATATTTATGTGGATGGAATCCGTTTGTTCATGAATAATATAATTTGGATATAGTAATTTTTAGAACTTATGGCCCGGTGCCACTATGTGGAAAATAATACATGAGAAAAAACTTATTCAGGTGACCTAAGTATCCATTGAAAACTCCTATATTGGGTGCCATTGTGAAAACTCATTTTGAGTTCCCAGTCTATTCACATTGGTAGAAAATCAAAGGGCCTCTACATGGAACTTTATGTGGTATAGGAAAAATCCTAATGTCACGATACATCATGAGACTCGTAATTATCACCCTTTCCATTAAAGGAACACATATAGCTTCCACTTGGAGAAAAATGAGTTCCTATCAACCTTAACATACTAGTTAGGTGAAGTGATTTTCATATCTAACTATCAATTCTTCATCATCTAATTCGATACAATCTCTGTTGAAAACTACACAATCTCGGTAAAGTGATTTTCATACTCTTTCATGGTCATATTAGCATGCTCGAGTTTCAAAAACTCATTTTCCATAGCCAACACCATCAATTATGGATAAAACTGGTAGGTGAAAATAAATTTAATTTCCTTTCACTCTAATCCCTTGTGATTCTTCAATATTTCAATCATACTACACTATCTCCTGCTATGTCCCTCTATCTTGAAGGTGACACATTTTAACTTTATTGAATTAGGAATTTCTGTGAACTCAAATAAAATTTCATCTCTACTCAACCTATCCTCAATATCTTGAGGATCATTTTAGCCTAGGTCTTTTTGTGGATTCTAGCAATGAAATTCTTGATTATGATTCTTGAATTCATCCCTATAAGGTTCCACAGCTAAATATTAAATTGGAATGGGTGTAGGTTTGTATTCCAGAGCTTGGCCAACAAACACAACAACCTCTACCATATTTTGGTCCATGAGAGGATTTTCCCACTATTGTTCATTAGCAGATTCCTTATAGATCCTATTTACATGTATTATAATAAGAATGATGCAACATAATATTAGAAGAAAATATTTTAAATATAATAAATTTTACTCAAAAAAATTTACAAATAAGAGAAACAAGGAAATTAATCCCATCAGATAGACAACCATGTTTTTTATTTCAACTAGCCAAATAATAACCAAGGAAAGAATAGAACTAATACTCAAGGAGTCTTTCCCAAATGACCCATTTTGACTTAAGGCTCATTTCGGTGAGAGAAATCAAGGCACTCACTCACAACTACCACCTATGTCCTGACAAGATTTCAAAAACTATATACTGAAATCATGGAAAGATGCTAACCAACACCTTTGATACCACTCTATCATGAACCGGCCCGGACACCTTGGTAACCTGATAGTGGGGCCAATCCTAAAAGGTACCAAAGAGAATCCCCAATCCCCATGGGTTTGTTAAAAGAACCGAGCACCATACATGATAAAACTAGGAATGTTTTTTCCATATAAGTTGTTGAATAATTGAAACAAGATAGTATGCTCAAAATAACACTCCACATAAATAATAGTACAAAAAGTCAAAAAAGTATATAAATTCAAGGTAAAAATAATAAATAATAGAAAAAAACTCAAGTACCATTGTACACATCACTCTAGGTCCAAATAATCAACAAGAAGAACCACCTCCAAGTAGCTATTTCCACTTACTAAAACCTGGTACAAGAAAATCTACACATTCTAAAAGAAAAGTTAAAGTGTGAGATAAAATCTTAGTAGGTTCTCCCCAAGTTCTCTATGAAAATATATGATAATAATTAAATACATAACAGTTTTAATTTTAAGTAAAAAAATCATGGAAGTATAAGATAATGATTAAAACAAATCAGGATTTTAATTTTAATTGATGGAAATATTATAATACAATGTCTTAATAAACATTTTATATAAAATAGTTTATATAAATGCACGGGGCTTGTGTAATAAAATTTTAAAAACAAGGGAATATATATCAAAATAATTCATAGAAGATAAGAATGGTCATCCTCTAATAGGTATGATAGTTCCAGGTTATGTGATCCTCACATGCTCATATAGTGATAACAACAATGGACAGACACATCCCTCCATCACTAGACGAAGAAGACTAACCAATATCCAATTGGGGATAAGATCTTCTAATAGGTCTATGTTATAGTTGAAAATCATCAATCAGTTTCTACATAAATTCCAACCTTATATATTTTTTCCAAATAACTCACTATATAGATAGGCTTACATGTACTCTAATAACAATGAATAATGGGAAAATGTTTCTAAAACTATTAAAAATACAATTTCCCCATTTTCCAAATCAATATTCAAATTTCTATTTGAAAAATAAAATCTAGTTTTCTATCAATTCATTCCATTTTCAATATAAAAACAATCTAATGTTCGTATCAAAACATATTAGTCTATTTTTCTCAAATAACAATTTCAAATAAAATTTTTCCAATGAATTTCACAATTCAATAAAATCTAATTCACACCTCAATTAATTGGAATTGAGGTTTTTCCCCACAATCCATACTATTACAATATCAAATCCCAATTGACACCAAATTGGTTTTTTACAATTTAATTGAAATAAATTTAAAATAATCAAGAAATTCAAGGATCAATTAATTGTCCAAACTTATATGGAACCACCTACATCAACACGAATATCACATATCCCAAATCCCATGATAGGAAAACCCAAAAAAGAACATCAGCAACAGATATATGATAATAAAATCTAAATTTATGATATAAAATAATGGATTTTAGATTCTCCAATAACATGCATATCTAAAAAATCCTAAGGATGATAGAGGAAGAAAGGGAGAGAGAGATAATATTAAAATATCTCATACTAGAGAGGAATATAACAACATTCCCTAAGCTTTAATCCCCCATGTAAGGGGTTTAGAGGAGCCAAAATGGGTCCTTAAGAGATCAAAATACCTTGGGGGACGTCTAATCCCGAGTTAGATCGAACTAGGTTTCATATGGGGGTGAGAATTTTTAAAACATTTTTTTTAATTAAAAATTTCTATACACATGGTTTCTTTACGGGGGCCATATGGTTTTCTCAGGCTATGTGCCCTAACCATGAACCCTTATAATGGGGTTCAAAATTTCTATTAGGTGGGTGCACAGTTTTTTAAACCATGTGCCATCCATGAAAACCACCACTGATTCGGTTTTCATAGTTTACCGTAGGTGGGCACACAGTTTAATGAAAACGTGCATGAACCATGTAAATCCCAAAATGTTCAAACAATTTCCAAAACATCACCCAATGAACCCAGAAACAAGACCTAAATAAAGCATGATAAAAAATATGGTTGAAGAGTACCTCAAAATCATAATAGTATGTTACATCGTGAAGCCTCAAATACCATTACTTCTTTCATCTGAATCTAAACCCTAATCCCCTTCAATATCAACCACATTATCTTCTATGAGTATTGTTAAATCCAAAAGCGGTAATGATGAATTTTTTAAAACTCAAAAAATTAATGTAAAGTAAAAAATATCGATGAGTATTTCATAGAAAATCTATTAACTTGGGTTAGAATAATTACATGATTCTTTTTATAAGAAGGGTTTTCATATTTCAATTCTAGAATGAATATTCAATGAGAAGAATGTCAAAAATGTTATTAAGAATGAAGTATGAGATTTCTATAAAAATGATTTCCTTTTTGTTAAAGTTAGATATACTATTGAATCAATTGTAAATGGGAAAGTGATCTCCATTTCTACTATAGTAATTTCTAAATATTTTCACAATAACTATGATGGTAGATATCTATTTATCCATTATATGATCTAATATGATGAAATTAGACCCTAGATTATTACGAAATCCTAATTTGGATCGCATGATATTGATAATAAAATATATAAGTGTTTAGAGCCTGATTAAATAGTTTTAAAAAAAATTATTTCTACCAAAATAGCCTATAGATTTGGAGAATTCGAGATGGTGCTATTCCATAACCTCAATATGATGTATTTTTGGAAAATGAGAAATAGGTAAACATTCATAAAAACATTGTGAGATATATATATCATTATATTTAGAAAAATTTAAAGATTAATTTATATATTTATGGAAGCCCGTTAACCCTAATATTTAAGAAAAAGGAGTTGGTAATTAGTGAATTTGAGTTCACCATGTTATAAAGGAATCAAACCATCTTTGGTGGCCTTTTAAGAAATATGCAGTTGGTCTCAGATGCCACAAAAAACAATATAGTTATGAATATAAACGTGGATATGGATTCTAGAGTGGATGATAAGGCAAGAAAAGATCATTAAGACCATATTTTTACTTTGGGGTAGAAACCAGAAAATATTATCCTAAGTAAACATCACTTTTTTAGGGTCATTATTCTAGATGAATTTTAAAATCACTTGATATTGGATAAGAGGCTAAAAATTCCTAAGCTATTATAGTTGTTTTAAAGTATACTACAAAATTAACTGGATAGAGAGGATCAATCTAGTAAAAGAGCTATTTTGGTATGTAAATGTACGTCTTATGATTCTTTGAATCTTGATGTTATTTAATTACATATTAGATAAGAGTTCATTGGAGATAAAATTCTATTAGATAAATAATAAAGACATAAAATGTCTCATTAGAAGACCAAGACTGGTATCCTTGTAGATCTTGAATGTAACACCCCGAGATTTTATGAAAAATATTCTTTTTAATTTCATTAATGTCCTGTGTTGTACGCTACACCAAAAAGAGCTTGCACAACACGCATCCATGACTTTCCTTTCATTACACGCAATCACGGCCTTCCTCGATAGCGTGTGTAGTATGCAATACTAAGTTTCACTAAACAAAAATATGCTATTAAAATATTATTAAAACTAGCCATTATGAATAGTAATTACCACTTTTTGAAATTTTGTAAATTTTATTTTCAAAATTGACTTCATTTTTAGATTCGGAATATCTAAATTAGCTTAGGGTGAAATTCTAGTACTTTTCGGATAGCTTTCATTTTCTGATGAATAGTGAAAATTACAAAATTTTAATTAAAAACAACCTTTTTAATCCAAATATTTAATAGTGATAAATTATTAATTTGAGTTTTTTTAAATTATATTTAGAATATATTTTTACAATTTAATACAATGTTGGTCATTGGATGTAATTTCACATTTAAACCAGACATAAACAAGTGTCAATCTTTTGATAGTTATTATCTCTTAAGAACACGCTATATGTTTTGATGACAGGAATTAATTTTTAAATTAAGTAATTAAACTAATATGTTTTGAATTTGGTAAAATAGACATCATTTTTGAGTTCATAATATCAAATATAGCTTAGGCCTAATTTTTGGTATTTTTCTGGAAACTTTCATTTTTTGATGAATAGTGAAACCACTAAGTGGTAGTTAAAAATAAATAAATTTTTCATAAAACAAAATTTTACCGCTTCTGTGAGTGGAATTCAAAAAATCCGAGAGACACGGTTGATGTCAGTAAGTAAAATGTGGTTCAATGAGATGAAAATAATTTTTGGTGAATAGTAACTTTTTACTTTTTTTTACCACTGTTAAAAGTAAATAGGATAATTAAGGGTAAAAGTGATATTATTATTACCCTAACACATGTCCTAATTCTATTGGATAAGTGTAATTTGACCAAAAACAAACTTAGGAATAAAATATGACCATTTAGGCCCACGTGGATTAGATTAGGACATTTATTATTAATTTATTTAAAGAAGGGTTAAAATAGTTAAAATCAAATTTAATAAGTAAATGATTTTTAATAAAATGTTATACATAAGATAAATTAGACTATAAATATTAATTATAAATCTCAAAATATTTCCTACATAATGGTATTTTATATGTAATTTTTAGACATCAAATAATTTAATTTATTTATGACACAAAGATGATGCAGTAATTATCTTATTAATGAAATATTGATATAATTGATGTTATAAATACCAAAATAAATATAATTTGAGACTTTTTTTGAATTAAACTAATTTTCTAGGTTAATATGACATGTTAGAATTGCTTTAATTAACTGTTTTCGAACTAATCATTCTGTTATAAGTTTAACAAAAAACAATTACTAAATAGTGTCAAAATTGACATAAAATAGTTTTTAAAACAAATATTATATTATTAATTGTTATTTTATTCCTAAAAATCTAAGGTTAGGCCAAATTACTTAGATAAGGTTATATATATTAATAATAAACAACTTGGGGTTCGTTTTCTTGTTATAGTAAGTTTATTAACCTTATAGTGTAAGAACACAAAAAGACACGGTAAAAGTAAAATTATCTAACTTGAAGTTAAAACTAAATGATAAGGTTAAAATAGTAAAATAAACTTGCCCAAATTCTATTGGATGAGAGGATTTCAATCCATACCCACCTTATCTTCTAAATAAATCAATTTGGAGCTATTTAAAACCGAATTTGGCTTTATAATAAAATAATATTTTTAGTTTTTCCAAAAGAGCCCCTCTCCTCCCTTATAAAAGGGAACCTCCTCCCTCTCTTCCTCACACCACATTCAGCCTTCAAGCTCAGGAAATCCCTACCGAATTCTATTTTAAACTTCCCAAGTAACATCCTAGAAGTCCCGGTCTTCTTCAAAGACCAATTTTAGTGCCCTAAGAGGAGGACTCAAAGAGGCACTTCAAAGAAGAGGTAATGTCCGTTACCGATTCTTTCAACTTTATTTCTTCTTCCACTTCTTCTTCTTAGGTTGTTTCATTATGAAGTAATAACATCAGTATCACTCATATACTTATATGTTATTATAAGTATTAAACAACCCCATTTCACCATCTATCCATCCTACACATAACGAAATCACCGTGCGTTAGTACGAAATACCGTCTCCACGCCGTGGTATAATCTATTTTCCACCACCACCTTACTAGGATGGGTATAATGGTGTACATAATAACTATATATGATTATTGTAAAGTTATATTGATTCTGAAATAGTATACATACACTCCAATACAATTCCACGATTATGAGAACGATATCATCGCTCGTGCGTACGTACGGACTACCGTCTCCACGACGCGATGGGATTCATTCTACACGTTAACCATTCATGAATGATTATAAAGTATATATAATAAGTAATCAATAAATATATGACATAATAATGATACTGGATTTATTTGTATATATATATGTATGTCATCTACTTAATTCCATTCAACTCAATAAGGAAACGAAAACAGCGTTCAAGCGTACATACGACCTTCCGTCTCCATGAACGGTGTATTTCTTTCCATTTACTGATATATTATATATATGTATATTCTGAATATATATTATATATAAATCATGTTTTATATTCTGGAATTAAGTAATCATGATATAAGTAATCATATGAATAATTACAAGTCAAAACACGGATGACAAATGAAACAATTTTACCCAAAACGCTCTTTAACATGGAATTTACAAAAGAACAGGTAATATAAAGTCATAAGTGAACCATATATGATATCATAACAATGAGTATGATACTGGAATAAGTCAATGACATTATTTAAATCATTATACAGGAGTTTCGGACACTTACGAAGCAAATCGGACCTAAGGTAAGGGAAATATCACAATCACATTTTTATCTGAGATTGTTTATACTTTGGTATTTACTGGGGTGTATTTTATCATCCACATCCATGTTCCCTCAATATGTAATATTATTTCCATCCACCTAAATTTTTTTAAATCCTATTTTACCCTTCGGTGAGTTTTTAGTAAAATATATGAAAGGAATCTTTTGTCATTTTTCGTACGACGTACTTTTTTGACTTTTCCGACAAAAGTATGAGAAGAATGTTTTTTTAACTTATAAGGTATGAATGTATTTTTAAAACATTATTTACAAGAAGCTTACTTTACAAGTTTTCAAGTTTATTTTTAATCAAATTCTTTTAGTTTAGAATTGTATGGCATGTTATGAAAGGAAAAGTGTTTTTGAAGTAGAAAGGATATTTTCCTCAAGAATGGAGTTCAAGTGTTTTATCAAAATTATTTTCCATCTAAGATAATAAAGGGTTCTATTTCTATCCCTATTATTACATTGATTTGATTATGTTGTGATGGAATTATATTTATGAATTCATTTATCTTATATGAATTTTTTTATGATGTCACGATGTTTAAGAATCCCATTTTTATTACATGGGTTATGCAATGATGTATGATTTATTATTTTGTGGCACACATAAGAATGGTATAGTTGTGAGATGGGTGGGACCTATATATCCCTCCAATGCATTGGGTAAAGATTTTATATTTCAGGAGATAGACATGGCTGGAACAGCATGTTAAACGGGTTCAGTGAAACAGGACTGAAACGAGGAGTGAACTCAGTTCAGAAATGGACTTTGTCCACTAAGATAGTCTTGGCAATGAGTCTTGACTGAGAAGAAATGATTCTCTATGATTATCTGTGTATTACACAAAGTTTCATGTTTTAAGTTATGATTATTGGGATTACATTTCACTACTATGATTTATCCCATGTTATGAAATTATGATTTCTTTTGCCGGTTAAGATTTCCAAAAGTTATGTTCTTATGTATATGATGTGATATATATTTCATTTGTTTACCCTTACTGAGCATTTGAGCTCACCCTTTTATGTTTTATTTTCCCCAAGATATAAAGAAAGGTTTTAGGTAAAAAAAGGAAGATCTTTATGGGAGATGTTCAAGATCTTTCACCATGATTAGAAGATTATATTCCAAGTTACCAAAGACACTAAACTATTACGGTCCTTGTGTGTGTGTGTTTTTGTTATGTACTAAGTATTCCACAAAAGTAATGTAATTTCCATGTACGTTAAGCTTCAGGTCTCTACATTGAATACCATGAAGACTTAGTGGAAAATAATAATAAATTCTCACTAGTAAGGGGTTGTAATTAAATTTTATCTAGAAACAATCCAACACTAGTTATAAATGAAGCTAGTGATGAGTTTCCATTAGCTGGTGAAACCGAAAGGCTACCATAACTTGGTATTGATTAAGAACATGTTGCATACATAGTCAAATAGAATGAAACTGCTTCGGAATTTTATTATAATATTCATACAGTTTAAGATGTGGTGTTTAATGAGTTTTTGAAAGATAAAGTTTATATAAATGAGCTCACAACTATGATTATATCTTCTAAAGATGAATTTAAAATCTTAAAATCAAACTCAGACGATAAAATTGATTTCTATAACAAAATGGAAATTATTCCTTCTCAAGAATAAAATGTTGACAAAACATAAATCTTTTTTAAAAAATTATTCTAAAAAAATATTGATGGAAGTGATACATTAAAGGATTAATTTATAGTGTAAAAATAAAATTCAGTTCCTTAATCATGATTTAATGGGATAAAAAAAAGATCATAGAAGATTAAAATAGAATTTTATTTCCAAAATAGATATTCATATAATGAAGATAATATTAATCTCCTAGTTTGAATTCATAAAGAATATTTCATCTACTAAAGAAGATCTATAATCATCTAATCTCAATAATATTTAATATGTAAAATTTTGGGCCTTTTTCTTCAAAACTATGTATGTTAAGTGAAAGGGTCAAAACCATAGTATCTGATGTGATATCTATAGATAATCTTCCTTAATTCTAGATAAATATAGATATTAAAGATTAAAACACTAAAATTATCATTGGTTTCAGGATGTTAAAGGAATGTGTGATAGAATTGAATAAAAATATTAGGTTTTTGGGGAATAATCAGAAGGAAATAAAGCAGAACCTTGACAATATAATTTATTCAAAGGTAATGATTTTATTTGATGAATCAATTCTTGAAAGTTATTAAATACAAATATATACCTCCAAGGATAAATATTTGGTTTTTTCTAAAGAGAAACCATCAATTTATCTATTATTTCTATCATATTCTCATCTGGAATCATTGAACAAGATGATAGAACATTATGGGTCTCAAGATAATCTTAATAGATTTTCTAAAATAGTGAATCAATATAACATGAGATAAGGATTCTAGATTATTTTTAAATTATATGATTATAAGTTACAATAAATTAAATAGGACCACAGTAGAGCCCTATTTTCACTAAGAGATTGAAGATCTCTTATACTACCGATTTCTGATAAATATTCACTCTCAAAAGAATTGTTACAGGCATAGTTTTCTCCAAAATATTTCCATGAGGATTCCAAGTAGGTTGTAGAAAGAATAAATATTGAAAATACTTGAGATATATATTCTGTATTTATCCCTCATCTTTTGTAACCTTCCTTAACCACTCTCACACCAACATTTGATCTTCTTCACTTGGACCAACCAAATTTGAACCCTCTTATTTCTCAATATATTCTTTTAGAATAATATTTTAGATTATTTAACATATTTTTAGAGATTATTATTTAGATCATTTAGAGGATTAATTCTTTGGAATGAGCTCCATTGTACTACTCCATCATCTATTGATCTAATCTTGAAACAATGAGGAGGAACTATAATTATGGTCTCAAAATGGGGTATACAGTTTTTATTCTCTATTATAAGGATGATCTTATGATAAGGTTGGATATGGTTAGAAAAAAAATGTTTGAAATTAGTAGTGGAAATTATATGGGATATATACCACTAAACAGAAATACATTTTCTAGGAAAATTTTGGAATAATTTTTTTGCCTCCCATATTACACCTTGTTATTGAAATGGTGGTTGCTACTCTTTCCAAGGGACAACTAGATACTGGCTTTAGATCAGCCCCTCTAAAAGCAAAACATGACCACTCAAGGTTTTATAAGGTCTATGAGGACAAGCTCAGAGTAATTCAGGAAAAATTTTCATTTATCAAAAATGGAATGGGAGAAGATTAAACTTTTCTTAGAGCTACTTGTTCTAAAAGGAGCCTCATTACACTGAACCTCAATTTCTTTTAGAGACAACCTATTAACCCAACTAAAAAATCTAGTCCAAGACCTCAAAAAAAACCTTTAACCAAAACTAATCCTAAAATTAAGGGCAAATCTATATTTTTTGTGGTTTATGAATATTTTGTGACTCTTTTTCATTCATGTAATTTATAAATGAATTTTAGTGCCCCATTTATATTTAAACACTTTCTTGGATACTTAAAATTAAATTCTACTTAATTATTATTATTATTTTAATTATTTTATACCATTCCATTCCAAATTTCACTTCATTTAATTCATAAGTTCTTAAATATTTGAAATTTAATGTGAAATATTACATTTTTCTCAACCATTATTATGTCCTTATTTTTTATCTCATAATAATTGGGGAGAAAAAAATTAAATACAAAATTTTATTCAATTTTAATATTATGATGTATTTTAATTGGTACCATAATGAAAGAATAATATTTATAGTATTTTTTAATGAAAATATCGAAAATAATGCAAAGGATTTATATGATTTATAATCATCAAAAAGAAATAAATTTTGGGGCACACAAATGTTTTTCCAATATATCTCATTTTATCATATGTTTTAATGATCACAAAACCCATGAATGTTATTTAAATATTCTTATTGGACTATATAGAGAAACAGTTATAATATTATAAATATTTATATATGAAAATTTATTATATCTAAATAAAATTTTGTAACTCTATAAGTCATATGGTCAAATACAAAATTTATGTTTGAAATACTTATGATTCTCTAGTATTTGTAAAATTTACATATTCTGGAAGACTTGCGTTTAGGAAAAGACTTTTGTAAAAGGATTTTATTTGGAATAATGAAATATGTTTTGGAGAAAAGACATAAATTTGGTTTGAATGACTTGTGATCAAGATAAATTTATATGATCAATATTAAGGCTTGAAATTAGAATAATTTTCAATGATAAATGTTTTTATATAGTTAAAATGGATATGAAGATAATTATTATGAAGCTTGAGGAGAAATAAAAATAAAGACTTATGAAACCCTGTATTCTCATGATATATTATTACAGCTGTAAGAATATTTTTTATCATAGTAGTATTTATAGAATGTATACTCCTAATTTAGTATCATCAAAATTAGTGATATTTTAATAAATAAATGAGTTATTTAAAGGTATATTTCTAAGAAATCATGTAGTTCTAATAAAGACCATAGCTACTTTAAAATGGATTCCTTTGTTTTTATATATTCAAATAAAATGTCACATGAAAAGGATAAATAATTAATTTATAAGTATTATATTATTTATCTTTGAACATTTTAATTAAGAAAGAATTTTTAATACAATAGATAAGGTCTTTTTTGAAGGAAATATAGTTCGAAAAACACAAAAAAACTTCTCATGCATAATTAAATTTTCAAAAAATATATTATGTGACTTAAAATAAATGATCTAATGCAATTTTTTGCTATCAACTTTCATCTATACAAAATGAACTACCCATAGAAATTCATTCTAAGTCTACCCTTTCAATGAATAATATTGACTATTTTTTGATTTCTGCATTTAGTTGTCTGCTAAAATGGAACTCTTTTATATACAACTTTTCTTTATTGGTGCACACACCTCATGAAAAGAGTGGTTAGATAATGTGAATAATTAGTATAAATAAGTGTCCAAAAATGATCCTTGATATTGTACCAAGTGATAAATTCTTACACTCAGTTAGGTAGTCCCAAGGAAAAGGGTCGGTATAGTGAAAATCACCAAGCTCATTGAGAGAGTGTTGGTAGAGTGTACTCAGAGATATTTATTCCCTGAATTACTATAAATATATTATGGAATTATTTTATTTATTTATTCATATTTGTTTAAAAATTATGGGATACTATAAAACCAACTTTAAAAGATATGTTTTAAGATAGATAAATTTTAAAGAACTCGATTCACGTCCATCTTGAGACTTTGGGAAACTCTTCTTGGATGACACTGGTCCCACGTTATTAAAGAGTTAACATACGAATTTATATAATGGTGGTAATGGTAAAAGTATAATAATTAGTTATTCTCCAAATTTAAAAAATTTGGTGTCAATGAAGGATTTTAGTTTAATGGATATAAAATCACGTGACTGTCTTGTATTGATTTAACAACCACTATTAGTTACATTACATTTAATATTATAAATGTATATAAAAAAGTATATAAAATTTTTTTTCTACTTTTTAAATTCCACTTGAAACAAATTATTGACCAATGCCACTAATTATTTAAAAGTAAATATTAGGGGAAATTGATTAGATTTATATTGACTACTTTTATGAATTCGAGCATGATGATCTCCCTATATCTTATCATTTTGTAATCAATAGTCATGGTAGGGGGATCCATAGGTGAAACATAATTTTTCATCATGTGAAATAGTGATGTCAGATCATTTATACATTTTGAACAACATAATCGTTTTTCAACCATACATATCAACACATATTACTGGATTGAAGGTATGGTATTAGAAAATAAAATAAAATTGGTTGATGAATGAGCATAAAAATAAATTTTATTTATAATTTAAGTAGAAATTTAATATGGATTCATCTGTATTGGAATCCATGAAATGGTTATCTAGGGGGTTTAATGTAATCATATGGTCTAGTTTGACATTAATGGATAAATATTTTACATTACAATTAAGACAAAAAGAGTTACACTAGAAATATTAGAGAAATATTCATCGTTGAAGTAATGAGTTTTGGTGTTTTGAGGATATATGGTAAATTAACTATACTAAATTTCAAGAAACATTATTTAAGTGAAACTATGTTGATAGTAATAGTGGTGTAAAACATGATGATTATATATTTACACTTTGTAAATGATAATAAATAGATACAAAGAGGAACCATTTATTGTGTAGATACGTAAGAAAGAGATATTTTATGTCATTTACACATTGAATGATCATTGGATTATCATTATTCGAAGAATAAAAACTAATTTTCACCATTAGTATGTTCACCATATATAATATGGTGTAGGCTTATATGATATTGACTCATCTATTAAATGATTAACCAAGGATTATAATTATTAGTCCCACCAATTGAATTTACTTTCAATGATGTATCAATAAATATTTGGTGAGTTTAAAATGAAGTGATGATGCTTATAGAATTGTTATGGATTCAATAAATGGAATTGGATGTCACTTTTGAACAATTATTCTTATAATTTTGATTATTGTTGAACTGCTCTTAAGTTCCAAGTAACATGCCAATAAGGATGAAAAATTTCTTACAACAATGTTTGGAATAAGTATAACTCCATGCAAGACAATGTTTATTTTTCATGAAGAATTTGAGGAAATCATGGTTTCATGAAATCTATACTTATATTTTTATGTTATTTCTAATTATCCTCACAAAACAATATGGCCACCCACATGACTGAAGATTCCATTTCAATCATACACATGTGGGAGTTGACCTCTACCATATGAGAGAGATAGGCCATAGTAGCTCATGTGGATGAAGAGTGGAAGTAAATTTCCCATAGGGAGCACATGGTCGAGTACCCGTAAGGGCAGTTGCAGTGAGTGCATAGAACCCACATGGTGTGTAGGTGGTGCACAAAGGGGATAGAAGGATATCCCACCCCATGTGGTGTGTGTGAATGTTATAGGTACCAAACCCCACTATATGATAGATTGGTTAGTGGAACATCATTGTTTATAAAGTGTGTATTGATCGAAGAAAAGTTTTATATAGGATGGGACATGGTGGAGTGTTCACCCATCACATAAATGTTACAATCATAACACTTTCATATATTCTGATGCATGAAGGTCTTCTGATCACCACGAGATGATGTATTCTACCACCAGCATCATACATATACGAAGTTCATTGGATTTTTTCATGTCAAGGCTTCCATGATCATGTTAAGATTCATATTGATCTATGGAAAATATCTTGGGAAGAATAAAAAAATTATAAGCATGAAATATTTATCTTGAATGCATACAGTTATTCAAAAAAGCATGTGCTACTAATGAATGAAAATGGAGTAATAGGAGGGCAATAATGTATCCTTAATTCATTCATAAGAATATAATATGATTATTATTTCATGAACATGATATTTTCACTATGAGGAGAAGCTGGTCATGAATAAAGTGATGCCAATATTTTTAGCATCACAAAATAAGGAAACATGAATTGGTGGAAATATTTTAAATGCTATGATCATTTGGGATTTTAATATGGGAATTTACATGACATAAAAAATCAAGAATCTATATTGATAAATAGTATAATATAGGTGGTTTTTGAGATCTATAAATACTTAGATTATTATCCTCTAGAGGTTGTTTCCATTATCCATTTGGAGACATCTCATGAAATAGAGAATATATTTGTGCTTACACTATGTGATGGGAACAAGTTGACATGAAGCTTCAGCTTGTGTCTTAAAGAGCAGAAAACACATAGGAATTAAACTTATTCCTACACACTTTAAGTGCATCTCAAACAAATACTTCTGAAAAGAACACTTACTTTAAATAATAAGAATATATTCTTGGATTGCATGATACTCTAACATGAAGTTGTCAGAGACATCCCCTACACTTGCATGAAGGAATAATGGACTTTCTAAATACATAACCCAAATCGTATTCTTTATAACATGAACCCTACTTGAGATTATGTGATTCCATTTGGTTTTGTGAAAAATAAAAATTAGGTGATTAACATAATGATAAGTTGTCTTAATATATCTATGTGCATAAAGAAATAAAGAAGAAAGTGAATATTTCATGAATTCTAGCATCCATACTTGAATTTAAGTACTTTAGATACCTGAACCTTTTTCATAATAAAAAAACGTAGAGATTAAATTAAGACATTGAATAATAGAATATAAAATAATAATTCAATATCAAATATATTCCAATGTTTCATGAAGAGGAGAAAATTTATTTGTGAAATTTTTAACTCCCGTAAAATAATATTAGAGAGTTTTTATATAAAACATACACTCATTATTTGAGGTCGAGGATTATACATCATAAGGAATAATTGACTGAGGATTTTTTTCCAAAGGAAACTCATCATATATAGGTGATCAGAATTATTGAGAAATATGTACATACCTAATCAATATCTCCTAAAGGAACAAGAAATGTACATGAGAAAGTGTGATAAAGAAATCTCCTAGAAGAAGATACATATATCATCTGACAATGGATTAGGAATTGAAAAAAGGTAAAAGTTTCTTAGTTAGATCTGGGTGTACAAGATGTTTCTCAATTGGACCTAGTAGGGGAAGAAGTCACTTAGTTGGATCTGGGATTAGGATAAGATTGTTGGGTGTATAAAAAACTTAGGCATAAGAGTTAAGTTGATGGGGAGTACATTAATGATCAACATATAGATTACTAGGGTGTATAATAATTTTCTACCTAAACCATTATAATTTACAATGATAATATAGTGTAGAATCCGTTTTTTGTGGTATAACCAACCTGGAAAAGAGTAGGTATTTGTATCAAATATTGTAAATATTGTGTGGTTATCTCCATAATTACTACTGCATTCAAGATGACACTGAGATATTCAATAGAGTGTATCAAGACCATAAAATCTCATGAGTTTTAATTCAGAATAAAAAAATCATAAAATTATAATACCACAGATTCACCCGCCCTAGCTTGGGGATCTACAAGTGATATTAAAGCCAAGTTTCTGAAAAATATCCAAACAAGATATTAAAAAATTCATATTTTTGTAACTGAGAGAGATACCTCATTTGGAAAAAATTGATTTATCCTTAAGGATAAAAATTTGGAAATTTATTCCAATCCTTATAAGAATATAAAGAAAACACAGGTAAGGAAGCTAAACAAAAATCATACAATAAAGGAAAAGACACAACCAAATAAAGGTAATCAAATTGGTATATGTTTCCATAATTCTATTGATTATGACTCTTTTTATGAATCCCACTCAAGTTGTGATAATGATCGATCACATAGTGATCATATTTTTGAATTAAAAAAACATCTAAAGAAAGTTCTCAAAGAAGTTGTAAAATTTATTTTTATAGGTTTTGAAGGACCTCTTTCTAACAAATCATAGTATGAAGAAGAAGTCGAATAACTAGAGGATGCACTAAGTAATGTTTGAAAAGTGAATCACTCATGATGTCTTGGTAAAATTTGGGGATCAAGCCATTCTTGATACCAAATATGAATTGAAAATGTAATATTCTGAGAAATTGTTTTATAAGATACTTTTATGAGTCCTTTCATGAAATTAAAAAATTGTATAATGGTTCCATGGTTGTAAAATCTTCATAATTAAATAATAATTAAAATAATTACACTATGCTTGAAAGTTATTTTAATTAATCATGAAAATTTATCAATAAAAAATGAATAATCTAATGTAAAATGGGGAAGACATATTAATATCATTTAAGGATGAAAGGAACAATCTCATCATGTAGTGTTTAGAGTTTTAGGTTAGATTAAAGAATCATAAATAACTAAAATCTAAAGAATAGAAAAAAAATTTAAAAATAGATTCCCCAATATAGTTATTCATTGAATATCATGTTCCAAGAAGATAATTAGATCATTTTCTAATAAAATGGAATCATCCTCCAAGAAGAAGTTATTCTATAAACCAGAAAATAATTTATTTAATAATATGGTTTCATGTGCTGGTATAGGTATTAAACCAAACTCTTGGAATGTATGGATGTTCAAAGATAATGATAAATGGACTAAATAATGTGTTTATAAAAAATATATATATGGAGATATATTTCTCAATAAGTGTCTAAATTATTGGTGGTTCCACAGAAAAAACCAATAGTTTCACAATCTATAAAATCTGTACAAACTACACCAGAAAAGAAGATAAATAGATTCATAGGATTCTTTTGGTGTTACTAGATGTTTGATAACATGGTATTAAAATGTACTCATAACATAGAAATTCATGAAAATAATATAAGGAATTAATTTAGGGTGAACTGAATAAAATAGAAGGCATACACCAAAGAAGATAAACCCCTAGAAAATTAATATGTTTACAGAGAACATATTTGAATTCATTGAATATTTCTATTAGTATTTAAATAGAATTGGTCTCTATTATGATGAGTTTTGGTAGGTACTAATACAGAAAAAAAATAATGAAAATTCCTAGATAATACTATAGAAAAAGGTGAGTTAGGAAACAAAATAAGTTGAAAAGTCAATATTGATATGTGAAAAAAAGAAGAAGACTAATAAACAAATTATCAAAAAAAATTGTGACAAAAAATCCATCCAAGCTAAAAATTAAAAACATATATGAATTATTATAAGCAGATTGTGGGAAATATATGTAAAAGGGTCACATAGATAATAAATTCATAAAAATACTACATTGAGATATTCCCTATTTTGTGAAATGGAAGTGGCTTCAATATAAAAATATAGGTAAGTTTTGTGAAGATTCTAAGAGAATAAATAATTTCAAGAAAGGGTTCATAGTTTTTTTTCCCAAAACAATTGTGATTGGATTAGAAATTGGAGTAAGTTAGAAAACATGATAAAACTAAATTAAAGAAATTAGCTATAGAAACTAAATTGGAAAATTTATTTTACAAAAAGAAGAAGTTTAAGGGAAGAAACATGATAATTAAATTGATGAGACTAAAAATATAAATAAGATTCCAAAGAAATCTTTACATTATGAGACTAGAAAAGGAATAACCTAGGATAAGAGGCATCACTTAGCCTAAATGTTACTTCTGGATAAAATTGCCTCATTATTCTTTAATATATATATATATATATTCTTTTTTTACTAATATTCAAGGAGTTTAAGTACATGGTTGCATCCCTTTACGCTGGGAAATGATGTGTTAAAATTTGTTGATTATTCACTACATAGTTAATGTATAACATTTTAACGAATTTAAAAAATTGAAATATGAGGTTTCCTAGTCAAAAATTCATCCCTAATTCTTTTTTAATTAATTATATCAATTAATTAGGAGTTCATGTTTGATTAAAAGAATATAAAAATGGGGATATATTGTTTTTTCACCTGAACATTCATATATGTTTGTTAATGTGTGAACATGATCATATATTCCATGTCTTAAAATCCCCAAATTTGATAATTGGAATTTTTTTAGAAATATTTCACATTAATTGTAGTCAATTCATAATAAAGAAAACCTTGTTTAATTCACTTTTTTTCTCCACCATCTTATCCCACATAGACTTAGAGTTGATAACTCTAGCATCTCTACTGATAGAACAATATCATATCATCCTAGTCCTTTAGAATAATTCAATAAATAATATTAAAATGGAAAAGAAGAAAATAAAATAAAATAAAAAGGATAGATTTTTGGTCTTGTGTGTTTTATTTGTTATCAATGATGTTTCAATATGTGTTTGGTGAGTGTTAAATGAAGTATGGATAATTTGTGATTTTTTTTAATTCCTTTAATGGCCTGGGATGCCATTCTTGAAAAATTCTCCATATAATTATTATAATTGTTCAATTTATCTTAAGTTTCAATCCTTGATTTAATGAAGTTGAAACATTGTTCACAACAATATCTGGAAGTAGAATATGGTCAAGAAAAATAAGGTTTATTTTCCCTGAGGAATTTGAGGAAGTCTTTGTTCCAGGAATTCTATACTTATATTTTCTACTTATTATTTCTAAACAGTCTTATGAAAAATGTGTTGAACAATATGAGCCAAAGGGCCATCTCAATCCCACACATGTTGGAGGAGACCACTACCCCATGGAAAATAAATACAATAGTATCTCACATGTAAGCAGAGAGGATGCAATGTACCCAAAAAGCGCGCATGGGTGACCACCTCAAGGGTAGCTAGTACAGTGGGTGCATAGCACCCATAGGGTGAAATTGGGGCATACAAGGGGGAGAGGGGGATAAACCTACCCATATATTTTTTGTTCTTGTTTTGGGTGTCAAACCCCACTAGAGGATCATATAGTATGTGGAGAAAGATTTTTAATAAATAATAGATTGGCCTAATAAAAGTTAAATGTGGGTTGGGATGTGTCTTGCATTGTTCACCCATCACTTAAATGTTACTGACATAACACAACAATCTGATCTAATGCACAAATCCATTTTTTCTACATGAGATGTCTTATTCTACCTCCAGTCTTTTTGAGAGCTATATTTTATCATAGTTATACATGTAAAGGATTCCATGATTTTTAAAGGCTTGAGATTATTGTATGGTTGATATATTTAAAAGAATAAGAAGACTTTACATGTACTCAATCTTCATCTTTCATGAATATGTAAATTTAAAGAAGAATAAACTAATTCTAATTTCAAAATATATTTTGATGACATCAATAATGCATCTGTAGTGCATAGATAAAAGGATCGTGTGATTATTATTGCATTAATGTGATATTCCCACTATAAGGAGAGTCTGTTCGTGAAGATTTTTGTTACCATTATTTTTTGGATCATAGAATAAAAAACCCATGTTTGTTGAAGTATTTTAATTGTTGGGATATACGAGGATTTAAATATCATCATTGACACAGTATAAAAATTTGGCCTCTAATTCGATTAAGAGTAGAATATAGGCATTTCCTGTGGTCTATAAATGCTAATATTCTAAGACAATAGAGGTTTTTTCCATTCTTAGTTTGAAGAACCCTCATAAACATGGGAATCTCTATGTAATTTAACTCTTAAAAGTCCACAACATACCATGAAGCTTATTCTTTCATGAGGAAGAATAGAAACACTATGGGTATTTGACTTGTGTAAATCACACTCAATTTTCTCTATGAACTCATTTTATGAAGCAGTCCTACTTTAGTGAAGAATAAAACCCTCATGTTTTGCATGATACTCTTATTATGAGTGGTTGGAGACATCACATACAAATTCATGAAGAAATTTTCAACTTTTATAAGTTATAACACATTGGGTATTCTTTATCCTAATAACCCTAATTGGAATAATGAAAATTCATTCATTTTTTGTGAAAAATAAAAACCATGAGGCTCTGAACATAAATATACAGTGTGTGCGTGTTTGTGTGTGTCTAAATATGGGCATGAAGAAATAAATAATAAGTTGATCAGTGCATGATTGCTTCCAGGAATTTGTGAATGTATAATCCCTTGAGATAACTGAACCTTATTCACATTAAGTAATTTTGAGCTTCAAGTATGATAGTGGAAAATAGAATATAAAATAATAAGATAATAAAAAATATGTTCTAGGTTTTCAAGAAGAGAAGAAATTTTATTTTTTCATGTTTTGTATTGTATGAAATAATATTTGATAATTTTTGTATATAACTTTCACACATTTTTTGAGATTGGGACCTCATCATCCAAAGGGAGAATTACTAGAGAATTGTTTCCCTGAGGCAACTAAACATATATAAGTGATGATAATTATTGAGAAATATCTACTAACCTAATTAGTGGTTGTTTAAGGTACTTGAATTTTACACAAGAATATGAAACTCAGTATGCTCATAGATTATGATCAATACATAATCCCATAGTGGATCAATACATGAAGAAAGGTAGAAGTCTCTCCTTTAGATCCAGGAGAATATGATATTTTTTAATTGGATTTGGAAGTAGATGAAGTATCTATGATGGAGTTTAGAGTAGGATAATATGGTTGGGGGTATAACCAAATGAGGAAAAAGAGATGGATTATTGAGGGATATAACCATGATCAATAGGAGGATCTAATACTATGGTGTATAATAAGTTTCTTCCTAAACTGCTATAATTTATAATAATATTATTTTGAAGAATAAATCATTGGGTTTATAACCAATATGGTAAAGAGTATGTCTTTGTCCTGAACATTGTAACCATTATGTTTTTCTCTATCTATTATAATAATAGCATATAGAGTGATACTAAGCGATATCACAGAGTCAATAAATAACCTTAAGAATGTTCAGGATTGAGAACTCAAAAGAAAAAAATTCAAAAAATGAGTGTACTATCAATTCACCCCCCCTCACACACTAAGTGGATCCTCATCTAAAATAGGGTCCTATAATAATGATTTTCATATTTAAATGTTCTATACTATATGAAATGATCATATGAAAGGTATATAAGAAAACATAGTTTCACTATTTTTATTATTCAATAAAATATTTATTTTTTATTTTTTATGAAACTTACACATATAAAATAGCTATATTTAAACTTGAATATTTTATTCTGCAAATTCTGATCATTCTTTTATTTTTTAATCAATATTTTATTCCTTAATTTTAGTTAACAATTTTTTGGTTAAAAATGTCTGGAATAATTATTTTTTTATGAAACATACTGATGTAAAAACACATTTACTTTGTCTTGAATGACTATATCTAAATATGGTGATAATTTTTTAAATTTTTTATTGATTTTTATATTCATTAATTTCAGTTAGATGTTTTTTTTATTGAAGAATCCTAAAACTTTTATTCTATTATGAGACAAACACATCTAAAAACACTATTTTTTAATGTGGATATTTAAATCCACATCTGATAATCAAACATGCCATTATTTAATTAATTTTTATTTTAATTAGATTTATTTATAGATTATTGTTATTGAATAAGTCTTAAAATATTATTTTTTTGTGAAACATACACATGTAAAGACACTATTTTATTAACTTGGATATTTTAATATACAATTTTTGATCCTTTGTATGATTTTTATATAGATTTTTATATTTTTCCCTTTTAAATGCACATTTTATGGTCAATGTATCTTGAAATATTTAATTTTTTGTTACTATTTATTTATAATAATTGTTTTCAAATATACACATTTTCTCATCTGTATTGGTTAAAATAAGAGACATGATTTTCATTCTATGATTAAAAATAAATTTGTTTTACTTATATAAATATTTTAATTCTAACAAAATGTAAGTACATAGAATTTATTTACATTTAACTATTTAAATGGTTGATAATGGGAAAAAATTATCAAAGTATGTGCTTATTTTTTCATATTAATATACATTCAATTATTAAATTATTTAATGAAATTAAAGAAAATTTCAAAATTATTTTCAACACAACGACTGAGCCAACTATAGTGGAGTTATCTTCTTATCCGGAGAATATGATACCCAAATTTGGTGGACATGGGATTACATTTTTACCAAAACATTCACTTTCTCATGGGGATAATAGATTGATAACTGGATTTAATGATGATAACAACAACGTTTTCATAAATGGAACTGGGTTTAGTAGTTTTATAATTATGTAGAGTTGTTATCAGATTATCATTTTATATCTTGATTGGAGGAGCGATGAGAAGATGCAGAAAAATATTATTCATTTGTGTTTTTAATGGTAAAATATCTCATCTAATTTATTTTTTTACAATTCATTAAATATTATTTATTTTGTATCACTAATATTTAATCTATTCTATAATAAATGAAATTATACATCCATGATATGAATGAAATTAAGAAGTTGTGGCTATATTTTAAAGTAATTTCATGGTAGATTTTAAATAAAAATTGAATTAAGTTTATATTTATTGGAAATATAGAATTATAACCCATGCCTCAGATATAGGTTTTTAAATGTAGTGACATGGGAAAAAAATTTCCATTCAATGAAAGGAATCTATTCTGGTATGATAATTATTGTCTATAAAAACAATTTTTGAAACGATTTTTCAATGAATTAATGAATTATTCATTTATTATTATGTAATAGACTCTAATAGTTCTCTCTAATACATCTTGTCATAGAATGTATACCCTAAACCTTTGTCACATGTATAGTATCTATTACCAGACTAGCTGGTTGATAATAAATTTGATGAATTATGATCACAACTTAGTAGCACCTCTAATGAGGATCAGTTCATCCCACCATATGCCCCCAATAAAAGTCCAAATTAGAGATGGTAAATAATGGAGAAAATAAGAATTTTTTTATTGATCCATAAAAACAAGTAGTTAATATAAATATAATAAAATAATATTAATTTTTCTTGAATATTATTATTTTTTAAATTCATCTCCATAATATAACATTTTAATATATCATTTTAGTACTCCCTTATAGAGAAAGTGACACAAATAACCTTTATCACTAATGTTAAGATAGATATTATTATTTCTTCTTTATGAAAGTAAGAACACATGTGTCATGAAAGAGCATATGAAGTGGTTTCATTATTAGAAAAATTGGTGGTCGTCCAAATAAGCTCTCAGGGGAGGAAGAATACAAGGGTAAATAGCTTCCATGAATGCTGAGATATGAGAGATAATTCAATAAAAATGTGATGAAATTAAACCATATTAACATGATATATTAAAATAAATGATGATATAAGATATAGAAAGTGCAGCCTGCCAACCAAGATCCACCACGTCCTCATTCAAAACCAATTTTGTACTTTGAGTATCATGATGGGGATTACTATTTATATAATATATTGTATAGATCCATACATAATTTTTGGGATTTTATACATCATCATTTTATGCATTTGGATCTAGTAAGAGTAATGGCACATGATATTATTGGTCCAAATACTCCATTTGCATTACTTATTAAGGATGTGGGAATAGTTTTAGTGTGTATGGTTTATTTTTTACTCTATTTATCTGGCCTTGTTCAATAGTTTATGTATGAGGTATGCATTGTTTTTTAATTTTAATTTACTTTTGGTTTCAAATAAAATATCATGTTTTCTTATATTTACCTTATATAAGAGTATCTAAATCTATGGAATAATTTATAAAGAATGAAAATTGTTAAGAGCTAGCACCTTCATAAAAATTTATGGTTTCTACTAGGATAATAAAATTAGTGCTCAATTATTTTATTTTGGATAGTCATTATAGGTCTCCAATGAATTCTAACTTATATGGAACAAAATATATATTAAGAATATATAGAAAATAAATTATTTATGTTGTTGGTGATGGTGATGTTCCCCTATAACTTTGTTGAAATTGTTTTCAATATAATTGAATTTAAATTTAAATTTACATTTCATTAAGTAAATATAATGTATATTTACTTAAATTATTACTTATCTAATTAAGTATCTCAATACTATTTTTATAAAAAATGAGAGAACTTTGGTTTAAGGTTTTATGAAACCAGAATACATTTCAACGGTTATAAAATACCTGGATAAGGGTATCATATTTAAATATATATCTAAACAACTAAAAAATGTAGAGATTGAGTGTAAGTTTCTTCTATTACATGGTAGATAAAAAGACTTATATAATTATGAACTATAATTTTTTATTATATCATTAATGATAAAAATTTTATGTTTTATTAGACATTGAATGTAATGCATATTTCACCCACACGAATGCATAGTATATTGGTTATGCTATTTACAGGGTGTATTTTCTAAAATGTTACATGATATTTTACATCCATAAGTTTCATTTTATTATATTACGTATTTAATATTAACTTTTTCATTTCTTGGTAAATAATAAAAGAAAATAAAAAAGGTCATTGAAATAGTTTAATAGGGTTCACTTGTTTATAAAAAATCCAAATAAAATTAACTATGTGAATGTACAGGTAAATATATTTTATATTAGTTAATACCTATTTTATCTAACATATATAA
This sequence comes from Viscum album, assembly GCA_963277665.1. NCBI lineage: Eukaryota > Viridiplantae > Streptophyta > Magnoliopsida > Santalales > Viscaceae > Viscum > Viscum album. Next base: position 1,089,512,254 of record OY728122.1, read on the forward strand.
TGATTTTTATTTTCAAATTTTCATTTCAAAAACACATTTTCATCTTCAAAGAGAATGTTTTGAATGTGGTTGTTATTTTTAATGGGTGTTTTTTACGATTATCATGACCAGAATGATAACATATTTTTGAAATGTCAGTTCCATTACAACTCTTGTATTTTAAACCAATATATTGTATTATTAATTTTATAACATTAACTATGTTGGCATGTTTTTTATTATTTTTCATCATATAGAAATAAAATACTTAAACCACATTCGACATTTATCTATGGACAATTTTTTAGGTTTGACTGATTGATATATGTATATCTAAAAGTTCCATCTGTATGTATTTTTTAATAAATTATGTTGTAGTAAAATATTTATTGAGTTACTTAATGTTGATTACTTTTAAATTAATTCATGTTACAGTTCATGGTTTATGAAATTATATTATATTTCTAGAAAATTATTAAGATATAATATCTATTATTATGAAAACTAACACTGAAAGTCTCTATGTATCAATATTTATTTTTCAATTTCAACATCGGTTATTATGAAAATCACTATTGAAAGTCACTTTTAATATTAGTTTTTGTTGAAAATTTTAATTTGATGAACAAAATATTACAGGGATCTTATCAAATAAAATTTCTGAACCCTAACAAATATAGTGAAAGTGGAACTCAAGATGTCTTTAAAAAGGATGGTGTTCATGGTGTGATTTCCATGTAGATTGGATGTGTTCAGTGTGTGTGTGTGTTTTAGAATGATGTTTAATTGGTTTTAAAATAAATTTTTAAATTAGTTTTCAAACATCAAAAAAATCCTCTCACGTACATATTAAGTAATTATTCAAATTAACTCTTCTACTCTATCTATCTCTCTCTACACCTCTCTCTAATCATCTGAAACCTCAATTAAATACCCTTCTATAGATATTTCTACATAAATATTGAAGTGAAATAATCAATACATTCCCCACTCTTTCCTAGAATTAGTGATTATAAATATTTAATCACATCGTAACACAAACTCAATTCCATTATTCTCCTGGGAACTAAAGTAGGTTTAGGTTTACAATGTTTTCATACCAAGAAGAATATATTAAATATTAGAATGATGAAGTCATAGGGAACCTCTTGTGGTCATAAAAATAAAAAACATCTAAATAAATAAAATTAAGAGAGAAATTAATAGGTAATAACATAATTGATTAATTAGGTGTGGTTGAGTCCCCCTTATCTTAACCACTAAGGGTCTAGTGTGTCCTCATTATAGAGATTATAGAAGTGGAAGGAAGGTAAAATCTAGTAGTAGTAGTAACTTAATAAATTTATAATCAGCCAGTGTAAAAACCCCAACACCAGTAACACAGAACCAGTGTCTACATTATTACATTCAAAAACGATAAAAGTTATATCATCACAAAATATTTATCAATTTCTTAGTCTTAATGAACCACATACATACATTATTCCAATATTAAATTTGAAATAAAATATAAAACATAAAAAAATGATTGGTATCCATACAACTCATTTAATAACTTATTCTTCCTATTTTGGGGAAACGGAAAAAAATAAAGGGACATATAAAACTATCTATAATGGTTGTGTATAGTAGAATCAATCATGAATAAATTAGTTATAATCTATATATAAAGTTATATAATAGGAAACACATGTCATTCAATTAATAACTAGAGAAAAAAATGAATCCATGGATAATAACAATGTTGTAATCATAGGGATAATAATAAAAATTGAATTTTAAATGAAGGTAATGAATAACTTTTGGATTTCATAATATTGTGAATCTTGATATCTTTATGTTCAGGTCCTTACACCAAGATAGTTTAAACTACTGGTAAAAAAACAACAAACACACATTTAATAAGGTTATATAACAGGTTTTTCTTATGAAACCTATCTATCCATCGATGGGTTATATAATTGTTGACTCCACCCATAACTTCATGTCCAATGAATTCTGCATATATTTAATGAACTATTTAATTCATGAACAATACGCCTTATCAATAATTTTCTATATTGATTAAAGAATACTAAATATAAATGTTTTCCCAATCAATAAAGTATCATTCAAAGTGAGACACTGTATGTAGAAATGGTATATGGTTTAAGAAATAATTGTATCCATGATACAAAGAATATGTAAATTCAAGATAAATTTATCTTCTAGTGCTCAAAATAAAGTTAATGTTTCAAGAGAAATGAAACAACCACAAAAATTATATGAGATAAAATAATACCATTTATTCATCAGAACATCGATTTTGTAATAAAATAATATCTTTTGGTGAAATAAAGAAAATGGAGTCCTAATATTAAAATTATCATTAATTAAAAAAATTCTTTTCAAAACTATTGAAAAATAAAATAAGAATCTAAAATAGTTAAATGGTTATGGTGGCGAAAAAAATTTATTAACGTGTATAAGTTAAAAACATTCAATTTTTTACTTTCTGTAAATAAATGTGAAACTAATTTTTTTTAAATATACGAAATATTAATTTCAAAACATTAAAAATTAAATATTAACTCGAAATTCTATTTGAGAAAAGAAAAATGGGATTTTGTAAAACAATTTTTAAAAACATGGAAATGGAAGAAAAATAAACCTGATCAAATAGAATTAATATTTCCTTTTCATTTAAATATATATTTTGTTGATTCAGGTTTTAGAGAGATGAAAAGTAGGGATAAAACATTTAAACTCATTTAATATACTTTAGATAAGATAATTTATGGATTTCATAAAGGATAAATTATAATATTCCTTCAATAAAACTAAGAGCAATCCCAAATTTGACTTTTAAAAATCAAGACAATGATGAAATTAAAACGTTGAGCAATCCCAAATTTGACTTTAATTTGAAATTACAACTAAGAGAAACCCCAGATTATAATATTCCTTCAATAAAACTAAGAGCAATCCGAAATTTGACTTTAATTTGAATTTTAAAAATCAAGACAATGATGAAATTAAAGTATAATAATTTTAAATATCCATAATAAGTTATATATTTCTAAAATTTTATTGTATGAAATATTTAATACAAATCTTAAAACTTTTAAAAAATTTAATATCCTTAAATTTAATTTTCTACTAATTGAATAAATATTATATAGGCCTTACATAAGAATTTATGTTAATTATTCAATCTCTAGAAATTATAAATAAATTAACATGATATAAATAAATTAATTAAATTCAAAATAATATTTTATATTTATTTTTAAAATATTTTTATCCTTGTGTGAAGATATAAAATAATTTCAAAGCAATAGAGTGACATTTTGAATTTACTTTACTTAAACTAATATAAATGTCATTACCAAGGTGGAATGGAACCATAAAAACTTATATTCTTGTTTTGGATGGTTATAAACAAATCAGTACAATAAAATGAAATAAATTCAAGTATAGGATTGATTTTTAAATACTTATCACATTATTTTTACCTTAATTACCCGATTTACCATTTACCAATGTGATAAAATTTACAACAGTTACTATTAATAATTCCTAAAAATAAAAGGTGAATATTTACCAAATGTGATCCTTGTTATTAATAATAAAATATCCACTTTTTAAGAATCAATTAATATAAGTGGAATAAATTAATTTTCATATAAATATGTAAAACACAATTAGAATTTTTTTTTCAAAAAGATGTGTTTTTAAGCATAAACATTTACTGACATCAAAATGATGAAAATTGTAGATTAAAATAAGATTATTCTAAATAAAATTGAACATATGTAACCTTAATACCAAATAAAAATATAATGGGAATTTAAAATTAATTAATTTAATTAAAATGAGTGAATTTATTTGAAAAATGGTATTTCTTACTATTCATTATAAAATTAATCATTTCAAAAAAATCTCAAAATTTAAACCAAATTTAATTTTTATATTATGAATCAAAAATTGATGTTAATTTTTTAAAAAAAAATAATTATAATGTTTTCATAAATAAATTATAATTTCAACACACAAAATTCAATAAAAACATTTTAATGAAAATGTATTTTTGAAATATAAATTTTTTTTACTTATAATTGATTATATATTTATTATTAATAAACACATTATATGAAAAATTTATACATATTTTTCATAATTTTTTAACCATATTAATTCTCCCAAATAAAATGGATTGGAAATAACTATTACATTAAATAATAATATTTTCATTGTAAATCACGGTTTTCTTAATGCTCGTTGTTGCATGTTAAACTGGTTATCGAGCATAATATTCTAAAATTTTTGGGTGTTATAACCAGATTAATATATAATTATTAGAAAAATAACTTTTATAATGGATATTATCCTTAAAATATTCATTAGCTTCAAGTAACGTGTGAGTAGTATAACCCACCTTCCTCATTAATAGATTCTAGTACCTTCAGCATCTTCATAAATTTCAGTTCCAGGCTCCTATTTATTCAATTTCATACACCTTTATTGTCCAAGGGTCTAGATTCAATCATCTATGTATTTATGAAATTTACCATCTTCAAATCCCCTTATCATTATTTTACAATTCTTCAACTGAAAGAATGATAGTCATGTGGAAGCTTGGGTGTATGCTGCCCGATGTGGGTAGACAAGAAAGAATGAATTTTAATATTAGGTTACAACCAATTTACTCTGGAAATTTCATATTTTACTTCATTAGGTTCAATAATTAGTATATTAACAATGTCATGTGCTTGGGATAATTTCATATGTATCCTGTAGGAAGTATTACGTGATTAAAAAAGTCATATGGGTGGAGAAAAAATCTTCAGATCCTTTAAAGTCAAATGAGGAAGATAAGGAAAAGTCTTTTGAATAAACTGAAAATCTTATGGGTTTAAATATTAATAAACTCCAAAGTCATACATGGGTAAGTAGTTATACTGGAAAACTATGACATGTCCATTAGAAGTCATATACTCTATGAACATTGTACATGAGTCATGGACGTCTTATGCACAGAGGGTTCAACTCATGGATTTGAAAGATTCCGTCTATTTAAATTCATTTGAAGGGAACAAATTTATAAAAATAGGCCCCTATAAATTCATATGCATGATAAGACCATAGTATTACACATTTCAACCCTTTGTTAATTTCAGACATGCAAATTATGAAGATTAAAAAGAGAGTAGTATTTGATTAAATTAACATCAAAATGAATTTAACATTATAAATAATAATTAAAGTCCTTTAAAAAAATTAAACTGTAAAATAAAAAAATCAATGAATTACAATCAATTATATTAAAAAATTAATAAAAATAGTTAAAAATTGGATTTAATCAATTTAAATATTTTACTCCAGAGTAACCCATGTAAAAAATATGATGATTTCCCAATTTTTATATTCAATTTAGGGTTAATTACAATTGAAAAATAGAGTAAAATTTTAAAAATATAGGTTCTCATCACTCACCCATGCTTACATTAATTCCCTCTCAGAAAATTCAATGAATTAAACCTAACATAGATGATTATATTTCATAATTAGAAACACACAAACTAAAAAATAAGGAAAACAAAAATTCATTCATTGGTAATAAAATCATGCCTATTATATGAATCTTACTCAATTCCTCTCTTCAATTAATAAAAACATCTAATTCCAATAATGTAGATAAAATAGATATTAGTGTAATTAAAAAAATTAACATTATGAACTTACATTTATTCCATTTTTCTAAGTTCCTTACACCAATGGTTGATTTCACACCACCTTGATCAAAATAAAATGAAATTATAATAAATAAGTTGACTCATATTTCATTTATGTTCAATATTCTCTTTATCTAAATCCATTAATTTTTTATAATGAAGAACATATCAAATTTTTCCCATCCATCTCTTGTTCAATGCACTTATTCATTGTGAAAATGATTTATTTACTCACACACCTAGTGCCTTACTATAACAGCATATCATATGGGTTCTCAATTTCCAATTTTACTCTAGTTTCAAAAAACTTATATGAATTTATTTTGAGGTTCCTATTTGATATTTCCATTTCCAAATAATAAAAGTTACCTATAATTAAGTTCAAAACTATAGTTTCATCATGTTATAATTTCAATTACACTTAAGTCTTTCTCATCGTATTAGTTTTCCTAGTTCTAAAGGAAACAATTCCACAAAACTAAGGAAAAATGACTCTATGTCCATCGAATTTCAAAAAATTTCAAAATATATTAAATCCCTAAAAACTCTCATAGAATTTTTCACTACGTAGCACGGATTTAGAACTCAAATTAACATCCTAATACACTAATAAATAAAAAAACATAGAAATGAAAATAGTAAGAAAAATTTAATAAAATTCATGAAAATATATTTATCATTATAGTTTTTACTTATTATTATTTTTTTAGGATATAAAAACAAGAAAATTAATATTGAATAAACTATTCACATCCTAAGATACATTTGCTCCCGCTCACACCTATCTCAAATGAAATATCAAAATAATTCCTAAATGCATTTTTTCAAAGATAATTAATGTGTATCAGCATAACTATTTAGGAAAGGGAAACTATATGATTCATTATTCACAAATAGCAGGGAGGATTTTGGACAGCTCCATTGATTCCATCCGAAAATATTAATCAAATTTCTTCATCTTCCATTTTCTCTAAATGGTTAATGGAATTATGTTACTTTCACTTAAACAAAACTAAAATTATTGTATTTGTAACTATAAATGTAAAACTCCAGGATTTTATGAAATATTATTTTTTTGAATAAATTTAAATTATTTTATTTTATGAATTTCATGCAATATATAGTCTTCATGAAATGTTATCCACTACTAAAAACAATTATTTAATATGAGATTTATCTCTTAACTGTTGGAATAGAAGGAAGGAATAATATTAACTTAAATATAAAAATATATGGTTTTCACATACATATAAAATGAATTATTCTGTGACCAATTATTTAAAAATAAAAATTAAAAAACAATTTAAAATAAAATAGATATTTTTCATAAAAATTATTTTTATGCACACAAATAAATTTTACATCAATAAATTAAATAAGACACTTTTAGTGAATTATTTAAATAAAATTTAAGTATTATATATTCCATTAAATATTTAAAATTCATCTTATTTCTATTATAGGCATGAGATAAGAGTAAAGCCAACTTTATGATTAAAAATTATATTTTTCTAAAAAACGATATTATACGATTTTACTGACATATTTTCAAAATGGAATTTTGGAAATTTTAGAAAATTTATTTGAAAAAATTAAATTCATTTTTGAAATACTCATGTCTAAATTTAATAAGGGATAATTTTTTAGGATTTTCTGTGATGTTAAATTTTTCAATGAATAGTGAAAGTACTAGTTTTTATTAAGAAATGTCATTTCCTTAAAAGATTTCAAAATATTCCAAATTATTTCAAAATAGTTTTAAAAGTAAAATTTATTCTATTATATATCTACTTATTTAATTTTTTTCATTTGAATAAATTTCATATTTAATTTTGATATGAAAATTTTAAACTTTTAAAGATCTTATATTTGGAAAACCACTTTTTCAACGCATCTATAGGTTTAATTTAAAATTAATTTTTTTCAATTATATAATTTTAATAAAGAAAAATGGATTCTATATTTCAAATCATAATAATTAATGTTACCTAGTGATATTAAATTATTTTTTTACCAAAATAAATAGTTAAAATAGTTAAAATTAATTATCACAGTTAGGGATAAAGCATGTTTACCAGGGGTTAAACTAAAATCATAATGTTTAAAAATACCTAAAAACTTGTAAAACCCCATTTTAGGGACATATTTGGACATTATAACTTCTAATTTTCTATAATAAACCATTTTTATTCCTTTTTGAATTTTTAAAAACATGATGAAAATTTATTTTTTTCAAAAATTTCATGTGTGACCTTTCCCCCACTTATGAAAGATCACCCCTATACTATCTTCTTAAGACTCAAAAACACTTTGGTTCATCCGATAAGTTCCCAAATAGTTTATTGAATCCCCCATCCCCTTTTCATATGGGCCTTAGTTTGTTTATTAGTCTCTCCTAAGAAGGATTTAGGTGTAAACCTAACAAGGCTCTCCGATGAGGGGTTAAAATTCTTAAACTTGTGTGTTCATTTCATTTCTTTTTACTCCTATTTTAATATTTTAAAAATATGATAAAATAATAACACCATTATATAATATATAATTTTATATTATTATGTTCATGTAATAACCTAAATCAATCTCCTCTTCTGTCAAATGGTATACGAAATCATCATTCGTGCATACGATAGACTACCACCTTGCGAACCAATATTATATTTTTTCCATCACCACCTCACATGCATAAATATAATGATTTATTTAATATTTTCATGATAAAATTATGATATTATTATACCTATATATCTATATTATCACATATACCTTCTTACCTCCCAATCCTTTGGAAAACAATAACATCGCTCGTGTGTATGACAGACTACCGCCTCGCAAACCGATGTTATGTGTTTTTTATTTCTGTATTATATAGATGATAATAAGGATAAATTAAAATAATATATAAAATATTCTTAATCTAATTATAAATCTTTAATTATTATATCAAATTGACCTTCTTAATTTCCATTCCTTGGGGTATACGATAACGTCATTCATGTGTGGTGAACTACCGCCTCTTGAAGTGATATGATTCATTTTTCAATAACACTTCACATGGAAGGTAATTTGGGTAAATTAAATTAATATATATGATATATATGGAAACAAATTATATAATGGAAAAATATTATTTATCTATCTTTCATTTCAGTCATCAATAAAATTGAAACAATGTCCATGCTTATCTATGACCTTCCATCTTCATAAATGTTTTATTTTTCTTTAAATCTCTAAATTTTATGAATTAATATAAATATATATATAATTAATATATATTATATTTATATCATGGTAAAAATTCTAGTGATTATGTAATTGTGAAAAAATTAATAAAATAAAACCCAACAAATGAAAACGTACAATAAAACAATGCAGTAAATACTCGAAAAGTGATTTTAAGGAGGAATTGTAAATAAATGGGTAATAAAAGGTCATAACTAAATAATATATGGAATTATATAAATAATTATGTACAATAATAGATATATAATATATTCATATTTATTATATAAGGGTTCCTGATGTGCATAAAGAAAATTTATACTTAAGTTCGGGTATTTCCATCTAACTTTTATTTTCTATAAGACACTGGTCATATTCACCAAATGTTTCTTTTTTTATGGTGTATATAATATCCATGAATTTATTTTATGATTATTATCCTGAATGATTTTGGTATTTAAATATCCATTTTAAGGTTTCTCTTTCACAAGGTTTACGGTTCAAAAGTTTCCAAAGCGGTAAGGGACATTTGTCTCAATATGACTACTTTAAGACATATGTTCTATTATGCATCTATATTATTTTATAAGGTGTATATAAATCCCACTTTGACATTAAATAATAAAAATTTATTCAATATAATTTTATTTTAATTTTAATTTTATTTTATTCTTTCAAGGGGATTATGATTCAATGTTACCAAAGTGGTAAGGGTTTTATGATAAACTGTTATCATTTATTGGGATTATTTATGTTTATGATCTCTATAAAGAAATATTATGGTCCATCTCCAAATAAAATGATTAATTTTATTATCCTCTAGTTATTTTATGAGATTTAACTTTTCAATTAATATTCCTCCCTTTATGTATTAAAGATTTAAAATAAATTTTTTTAATACAAATCGTCTTTATTTTTCTCTTCAGTCAAGAACCTTTTTTCTTACATATCCTTGTTTTCTAAAAATGTTTTCAAAAATATTTTAACATTATACAAAGGATTTATTAAATAAATTTTTACCTATGTTTTAATTTTTAAAAAGTGTTTTAAAATGAACCATCTTTTTTTCAAAACTATGCCTATTTGGATTTTACATCAAATTTGAAATGAAAATTTGTTTTAGCGCACATATCATGAATTGTATTTCCCACTGTCATGATGAATCAATGATTTCACGATTCACATTCATATTTTGAACTTTTATTTCAAGGTAAAAAAATTAACTATTATTGGGGAAATTTTTATATTTTAAATAAATTATTTCAAAGTGAAAGGGTTATTTTCTTAAAGAAATATTTTTTTAAAAAATAATTTATAAATTTACAAGGTTATTTTCAATGAAAAAGATTTTTGAAAATGTATAATGTCATAAAAAACTTCAAAGTGGAAATGACATTTTTCTCATGAAATGTTTTAAAGTATCTTTAAATCTTTTTTATAGGTTTACAAAAATATTTTCTAAGGCATTTTGAAAATTTTTTATGTTTTTTAAAAGTGTTTTTAAAAGTATGAAGGTTATTTTCCTTAATAAATATTCCAAGTGATCTTTAAAAATTATTTTCCATATAATATGGCTTTTTTTTATGTTACATATTCTTTACTGGGGATAATATTGAATGCTACCATATTATAGTTTCTCTGGATGAAAATTTATTATGTTGATGAAATTTTTATAAAACCAGTTAATTTTTCATGGGTTATTCTATGGTGAAATAATGAAATGTTTGTGAAACCCATTTTTTTACATGTGTTATAATCTAATGATATGAGGAATATTTTATGATATTCTAACACACATAATTATGGCCTTAATTATGTCATTGGTGGGACCTATATCTCCATCCAATGAATTTGGTATTTCTTTATATCTCATCTGATAACAATGAGAAACAAGTCGATGGGTTTGATATTCTATGGAAAATATGTGATTTTTGATCAACTATTGGAAATATATCCATCCTAATCCATAATAGGAAATATGTGATGAGTCATAATCCACTACGTCGATGGTCTTAGTAGTTAACATTGACATATGAATTTTTTTTCTATATTTATGATGGTTCCAAACTTTTATGACATTATCCTATCATTCATGAGTGATTTATGATGATTTCTCACATTTATGGACCATGTTTTCTAAAATGATAAATTTTTATTCCATGACTCATTTTTATGATCTATGATAGGTTAGCTATGAACTTCAAAACTTATGTTCATAATTACATACTCTTTTACTTATCTTATTATTTCATATGAACATAGATTTATATATTCTATGTCTACCATCACTGAGCATCTAATATCACCCTTATTATTTTTTATTCCCAGTGTTATGAAGAAATTTTTAGGTATGGTATGTCTTAGAGGAGTTCTATTTGAGTGGACATTTATGAGAGATTCTGAAGATCTTTCACAATATAAGAATATTTTTTTATACTCTCCAAAGACACTAAACTATTACAATCCTTAGGTGTGTGTTTATGAAATTTATTGAATAATCATGTAAAAATTTGTGTTATTTATGTGTTAAAAGTATGGGTACTTATAATAAATGGTATATTCCATTTTAAATGAAGCTTTCCAAGCATTAATTTTATCATAGAGTGGAACAATAATACTTTATCACCCACTTGAAATTGCCTTTTATGAATGAATATGTAATGGATAGATCAATAAATTTCTATGTACAATAGAGATTTCACATAAGATTCCCTCCTCAAATACTCTAGTTCCATAATTTGGAGTTTTATTTATTCTCCACCCATTCCACATTCCAGGTTCACCTTTATTAAATTCTTATAGGATTTGTGTTGTATCTCAACAAGAATATGACTATATTTTCCATAAATTATTTTGAAAATAGACATAATAATTGTGGTTTTAAATTTAGTTATTTGTTTCAATATTTAATCCTCTGGCATGTTACTCAAGTCATTTTGGTTGGGATACACTATTCTCCCTAGAATCCACTTTATTTTTCTATTTGAAACCTCAGCCTACCCATTTGTTTATTTGATGTAGGTGAAGGTACTAAGGCATGTAATATAAGAGATGGGATACATATTTAAATGAAATTCATTTTTAAAATTCATAAATATGTCTTGTTTGATGACGTGTAGCCCAGTACAATAGTTAACGATCTCCCATGAAATAATTAAGCATGAACAATTAAAGCAAAAAATACCTCGATCGATTTGAATATGTATTAGTAAATCATTCTTCTCTGTTGATAATTTCATAATAGAATTTAATTCAAATCCATAATTATTATCCACACATTCTTCAAAATATCATGGTTACATCATTCTTCATATTTTTTGTTCCATTATAGAGATATGAAAAATATTTTTACGTCCTGGTGATCGATGCTATGTCGATTCTTTGATCCAAGAATGAGAACTCAAATCAATTTCATGGAATAGTAGTTTCTCTCTATAGGAAGCGGGAGAGGGATTGAGAGGATTTTAAAATCATAAGATGAATAGTACCCCAAATTTTAGTTTCCACCAATTTATATATTGAGGCTCAAAATATTTCGAAATGGCTCCCTAACTAGTGAATATTTATTTCCCATTAAATAATCTATAAACAATGTGTTATATCAAACTAAAGGTGTAATAAATTTCATTTATATATTTTTACCACTATCTTATAATATAACAAAAATATTAAGTGAAAATATATATTCATTAACAAGGTTCATAATTCCTAAAAATATTAAATGAACCTTGAATATTAAAATAATATTCATTCGTTAAATATTTTTTCATGTATTACATTAAGACTTGTAATAAAATTAAAATAAATTCAACAAAAAATATTCTAATCATTAATAATATGAATTTATTTATTCATATAGATCGTATATTCTCGGACATTCCCAGACCCTAGTGGTGTAGTCCACCATGTCTTAAACTCTTGTTCACTAGAATATGATAGAATTTTGAATACTTTTAATGTGTAATCCTCTGGGCTCTTATCTCAATGGTAGACAATACAATTCATAGAACATTATTTGAGTATTATAACCTACCAAGGCCCCTAATTAGCTAAGGAAAATTCATAGCAATGACTACCTTTCTTAGAAACAAAAATCATGTAACAAAATTTCCTTGTCCCTTGATATCTCATAAAGTAGGATTCACCCTTCGTGTCTTCATCCTTTAATGATTTATTGCTCATTGAGTGAAATGGATGAACTAACCTTCTTCTACCTTAGAAATCGATTTGTTGAATACATTACCATCTTGATCAAATATCCCTAGGATATCACTTCCTTTTAGAAGCGATAAATTCAATCTTGATTATTCAATCAATGTCATACCATTAATAATTCCCCCAATACAAGAAACCTCACTTTGAAATAAATTCTATAGATTTAATCTTCCATCAAAGTACAAGATTAAATATTATAAATTAATAATAATATCTAATAAATAGACCATTAAACATGTTCACAAATAAGAACTACCAATAACACCCAAAACTTATGGTGTTCTTATCGGATGGTAATTCTTCATGATCTCATCTACATGGGATCGCCATATGGGAACTTTATGAGGAAGAGTCTCAATGATTCTAAACCCTCACCCCCTCCCCCACCTGATATTTAAACATCATCTGTTTCTAGGAATTGTGAAGTAATCAAATCATAGGACACATTTTAAAGACAATTTTCATAGTATCTCAAGGTTCTCATTATATCATGGGAACTATTATAACATTTTGATACAACAAATAATCTATGGTAATTACCACTTATATAGTATATGCAGAATTATCAACATTATTATAGTGTGTATACATCATGTATAAATCATTGTATACATTATATGGTAACTGAAAGTGGAGTTCAATTTGTTTTTAGGGAACCTATTATTACAACACTCCCACAGTCACTAGATAAAACTTCCAAAATAACATTTTTATATATCACATGATAAGATCATGTTTCTAATAAGTTATTCTTTTAGTCATTGGCCTTCCACGTCTCTACTATGTTACTATTATACTATCTAAAAACTCACCTCCTTGAGTAAGACTCTCTAATAGTTGATATACCCAAGAAAATTTGTTTTTTCTACTATTAAAACATGATATAGTATCAGTAGTAGGATTATGATAATTACAAAACATTACTTACTTAGTCTAATTAAAAGAATTAGAACGCATAATTTGGTATTATATACTACTTTTTTAGCTACATCAGTATCTACAATGGACTCTGTATTTATATATATGTACACCACAATCTTGATTGAGCTTATGTTACTCATTTCCTTGGATAGACTATGATATTATTCCATGTTGATCAAAATGAAGACTATTTTTTGAATCTTTATGTAATTTCCCTTCCTCTCCAAATACCAAGACAATATATTTTTTACTTTCTCAAGTATAATGGGATAATTCTCATAGTTTCTCATGCATTTCTCTCAGAATTTATAGATATTTTACTACCCTAAATTATATATTAGAACTATCATATCAAGTAAATAGAATGGAATAGGTGATAGATCCACTTATAGTGCTTATATAATTCTACTAACCACACGAATCTCCTCCTATTTCTCATATATGTATTATGGATAGATTATTCCACAGGAAAATGGTAAAATTTATCTATTGAAATTTGTTGTCTTGTGTTTTTTAATACATTTTGAATATATGTAATTTTTACTGGGTCTAAGAATCCCATTAGATCTACCTCTATAGAAAAAATTCCCTATAAATTAGATTTATACATTAAGTAAATATCTATATATTTACATTCATTTTTTTCTTGACTAACATTAATATCAATAGTTGTTTTCCCTATGTGATCAATATATTTTACTTGTAAAATAGTGGTGCTCCTTCCAACCTCTTGTATCCATATAGAAAAAACACATTCTAAATGAATATACTATAATATTGCTACTTACTTAAAAAAAATTAATAACATGCCCCCCTTATTTTCATTCTATGTTGTCACCAAAATCATTCTGGTTGTACTGTATAGACAATTTTTCAAAAAAGGTTGTTTTGTCATCTGTTTCCAAATAAAATGATCATAGAAAGTAGCTATAAAAAGTAAAATTATAATGGAATTTGGAAAGATGACTTGGTATAACCAATGGATCCTTATTGGTATCAATGTTGAACTACCCATTTCATTTTTCTCTTAAATACCACCAAAATATCAAGATTTTAAATATTCAAAATACCAATAACCTGTACATTGATTCATGGAACCCATTATTGAATTTTAACTAAACTTGTAAATATTATTTGATTAACATATACAACATACTTGTATGATTTATTATTCTATATGAATAATGTATCACCGTCCATGGTGAATGTAAAAACACTACCATAGTTTTATCCTTCTTATATAGAATGTGTCTCTAGAAAAATCCTTTTCTACAAACTCCTATGGAATGTGTTCATAAGACAATTGCTTGTACATCTTAGACATTGACTAAATACAAGTCAATCATTCACCCACTATATCAAATAGATATGTACACCCATTTATAGAAACATAGTCTACATAATTTATATACCTTCCCTATCATATGGATTTCAATAATATCCTTTAAAACATTATGACAATTAGATTATATGCACGTTTTTTTTTCATGAAGATAGTGTGTTTATATTCAAAAAAATTATATGAATATAAAAAAATGTTCTTGTAAAATAATGGATTGATAACATTCCATAAATCAAATGATATCAATTTTTATTATATATGGAATATGGTGATAGAATAATCTTTCTCTTTTAAAAGTATGTCTTGGAAGTATCTAAAATGTTTATGAATATTAACATTCATTCTACTTTTACATTCATCGTGACTTTGATGTGTATCAGGAAATGTGAATTTATAAATTACTCCATACTACATTGCATTGATCAATGAATATATGTAAGACTCATCATTGATTCTCCTAACCAACATCATAACTTCGATGTGAATAAGAAAATGTGCATTTAAGAATTACTCTTTGCTACATTATAATGATCGATGAATGATTTCTCAAAATATTCTTCAGCACACAAACTCAAACCTAATAATATCATATAATCATTGATATATCATATTTCGCCTTTACAATCTTTAATACTCTTAAATTAATCTACTAAAGAATATATTTAACACTATTTTTTCCTTGAAATAATTCATGCTCTATAGCTAAACTAATTCAGAAATATTTCTGACATGCCTTTAATTTTAAATTTTTCATTGTCAAAAACTAGATAAGTAAATATTTAGATAATACCTAAGGTATTTAACTCAAATTTTGTAAAAACATGTTCGGTATATCCTTGAAAACTACATTGTTTTACCAGAAAAAGAATTATCTTTCCACAATTGGGAAAAACTGAGGCTTTCATGTTATATTCCTCAATTATTTTCAATGATTAAAGATTTACTAAGATTTTTGTTGAGCATTTCACACACAAAAAACATTCATTCTAAAAATAAATAATGCCTACTTATTTCTAATTTACACATGAGATAATGTTTTTGGTTATAATAAATAAATTTTTAACTATAATCATTAAACATGGAAATTAAAATTTGTGTTCTTCTCACCCCTGATTAAGGAATCAACCATTCTCAGCTTCTTAGAGAACTCACCTTACTTATGAAAAGGTTTCTTTTTTTATATTAGTCATTTTATTTAAATACACATTATGATAGGAATATTTTATTTAATGTCTAAAAATAATGACAAAAACATCTCTAAAAATGTTGAATATACTCTAAGTTGTAGTAGTTACTTTCTTCTACTTCCATTCATTTCATTTAATATTACACTAACTTATCTCATGAAAAGAAATCCAAATAGCCTTCTATATTATTACCTAACACATTTCTTTTAATGATTTTATGAAGTTTCTACTGGTTTCAAACATTCCATTGAGAATTGTCATGTTCCATGCAACTTGTTCACCATAATAACTAATGATTAATCATTTTTTGTGTTATTATCAATTTGGAGAACCTTACCCAAAAGTTAATGAGGCATTTTCACCATTTACAGTTTGTTTTATAATATAAAATTAAAATAGAGTGATTGGGTAACAAATATATAATAATAATATATATAGAAATATCATAATCTATCTTTCAATTTACACATGTTCGGTATAATAATTATCTCATTCATTCCACACTTCACTGTCTCCTCACACACTTCTCAAAGAAGAGACAACATGTGTTTCCATCCATTTCTTTATGATCAATCAATAACACATTGGACTTTGGTGATATAATTTTGATGAATACCTAAAATCTGACATATATTAGTCTCTTATATAAATTTTTATCACCCTCTTCCTAAGGCGGTATAACAGGTAGTGTGGACATTGCTACATAAAATTTCCATTCATTTCGTAGTACTTTGGGCAAGATACTATACTACATTGGTAAATTCATTCCAATTAGGAAATTTCCTTTTTCCAATAGTAATCACAATGTATATGTGGTATCACATTTCATTTTCTTCAAACTTAAACACTAGAATATTGGTAATTTTATCTTGATTACTCAATTGACATTACCAGTTAATTAAATCAATAAATGTCACCTGTTATTCTTTTCAAACCATAGTATCCTCCACTACATGATTCATAATACTCAATCACTTGAGTATTTTAGTGGAAGGTATCCTAAAATTCTCTCCTCACAGTCCAATACATGCTTATGCCACTAATCTGAGAGTTTCAAGACTATAATTTTACTATCCAACCGCATTAACTATTGTCTCCTTGAACTTTTGATTGAAATCCTATCTCATAAGATCATAAACATGATTTACTCAACACATTGCATCTAAAGATATAACAAGATATATATAACTACTTATTTGTTGATATCATTATTTAATTCAACCCATCACATTCATAAGATATCCTCAGTAGTATGAAACACCCTCAACTATGGATGATGAGAACCACATACACCCAATTTTATTGAAATTGAAATAACAGAAGGCGTTATGAATTAATATTACTTTGAGGATTTTTATTATTTCCTTATGAATGAATTAATTTTCTATCTTGAATGCATGTACTATTTGATCCAACTCACAACTCATCTATGCGTAAAATAGAAAAAAGTCATCAATTATTAATTGGAATTAATCTATGCATATTAGTATATTGAATAGTATAATTGCATAAAAATCATATTCAAAAAAGAATAATATATAAATAATTTAAATAAATTTGATTGTTTCTGAGCATTTTTTATTTGTTGATCCACTTATACTCAATAGACCAACCATGAACCTAAGGGTAAAATACTGGAGTCATGTCTACCTCGTATCACAGCTCACACTACGGTCTAATGCATCACCATCTCTTCTGGAATATTACTTCACCATGATGTGGTCCACCTCTTTCAATTTTCTCTTCATAATACATAAATACTCCCACACTTGAGAGGGGATCTCTGGAATTCATAATACACATGCAATATAATTCTTTGGGACACATAGACTGTTATACATATTATAAAAGGGTAGGCGATGCGCAAACCATCCAAAATAAATTGACTATTAAAAACACCACATGAAATTGAAATAATTAATTAAATAATTAAATTACAGACACATATCATTGGGTAGATTTTCAAGATCAGTTGGCAAGAAAATTAATGTCATAATAAAAATTAAATTTGTGATAAATTAATATCCATGTCCTTTAAATGAATTAAAATAATTCAAATAATTTTAGTTCAAATATAAATATCACTTGAACACAAAATAACATTTCGTTTATTTAAAGAAAATATATTAATTATTGAATATTTTTATATTTATCCTTATTCTCTGAAAAATCCCTTAAAAGGGGTTCTGGAATTTTCTATGCTCGGCTGAGGTCGGGTGAGTCAGGAAGAAACTATCTCGGATCGTTCTAGGTTGGCCTGGACCTGGACCCGCCTGACCCATTCCAGGTTTGGAAAAACAAACCTTGGTCCATTCGGTGTTGGTTCGAGTGGGGGCAGTGCAGCGGTGGAGGGAACAGTGGATGAGACCTCTATGGTTGGACGAGGGGGTCATCGGATGTGGGTGTCCGAGAGGGAGGCTTGGGTATCTTTGTAGTCATGAAGCTTGTAGGGATATTACATGGAATGGAAATGGGGCCTAGAATGGTAGTGGTCGCCGCTGTGGTTCTGGATAGAAGAGGGACTAACGAGCTGGGTTGAATATGGCGGTGGGCCTAGAATGGAAGTGGGGCATGGGAGTGGCCAACATTGTCGGACTGGATGGCGGGGATGAGAGAAGAATCATAGGATCATGTTCTTCAATTTTTGAATCTGCAAGAATGGTTTTGATATGATTTAAAACATCAAATAAAAAAAACATGGACATATGATATTGTATCAAAGAATTTTATTTGACATTGGGACACTAAGAAAGCTATTGAGAAGAATTTAAAATAAATTTAAATTTTCTACGCTTAAAATTTTCACCTGCTTTCCCTATTACCAATTGAATGTATCATGGAGTGCAACCGAAGTAAAACTGTCTATGATTTAAAAAATTCATCATCGAATGATGTAACTTCATCATCTCAAGTGACACACAACCTGGTAGAACAATTGAAGATCTCATGTGAAATAACTAAGATTGAAAATTAAAAAAAAAATTACCACCACCAATTTGTAGTCGCGCTCGTCAATCATTCATCATCAATGATTGTTTCTCAAAGGAACCAAAGTAGGATCCCTCTAGGTCATTCACATATTCCTTGGATGTTCATGTGAATTTCATTCATAAAATTTTAGGTTCCAACATGGAGATCCGATGAAGAATTATACATACCAATGATTGTCAATATGTCAATCCTTCAATCCGGGAAAAATAACTCGGATCAATTGCTTGAATCAGGATCTCATCTCTATAGGTATTAGGAGGGGGTATATAGAGGCTCTCAAAATCATAGAATTAATTGTACCCCAAGATATATCATCCTCCCACTAATATAGTGTGGCTTAAAATACCCATAATGGCTCCCCGACCCCAAAATATTTGTTTCCCGCTAAATAATCCATAAACAATGTGTTATAACAAACTAACGAGGTCATAAATTTTATTTATATTTCTTTATCAATTTAATATAATATAATAATTATATTACATGATAAAGTTGAATTATTAACTGAACTCATAATTCCTAAAAATATTAAACAAACTATCGATATTAAAATAATATTCATTCATTAAATAATTTTACATTTTTTTACTTTAATACTAGTAAATAATTTTTATAAAAAAACTAATACCAATTATTCTAAAGTTGAATAATATGAATTTAGTTATTCTTGGTGATCATATATTCATGAACATCCTTGGACCCCAATCGTGGGTCTCACCAAGTCCTGATCTTATATCCAGTAGAATATGGTAGACTTTTGAATACTCTTCGTGCATGACCCTATAGTCCTTCATCTCAAAAATAATTAATATTTTTCACAAAATAAGAGATGATTCTAACCAGTCATTAAGGCCCCTAATAAAATAAGGAAAATTTATAACAATGAAACCATTTCAACAAATACACTCCATGTGATATAATATCGTTGTATGTTGATATCTCATAAAGAACGATGAACACTTTATTTTATAATCCTTTCATGATTTATTATTGGTTGACCTAATTGGATGGACTTACTTTATTCTACCATGTCCAAGAATTTAGTGATAGTACTATCATCTTGGTCAACTAAGCCCAAGATATCACTTCCTTCTAGTGGTGAAAAATTCCAACTTGACTATCCAATAAATGTTATACCGCCTATGAAAACCCCAGGACAAGCTACCATGCTATAAAATCAATGCCATGGTTTTCATATTGCATCAAAGTACATGATTAAATAGTATAAATGAGTAATAATATAAATTTAGGAGTCCATTACATGTGTTCGCGGATATTAACTACCAATGCCACATGAAACATGTCATGTTCCAAGTGGAAGGTAAGTCCTCATGATCTTATATACTCGAGATCACTAAGTGTGAAGTTCATAAGAAGAAGTATCAAAGATTATTAGCCCCTAGAACCTGATATTCAATCATCATTTGTTTCCAGTAATTATGATGTATTTATACCATAGGAAATATTTTTAACATTAATATCATAGTATCTAAAGGTTATAATTATAGCTTGGGAACATCTATAACATTTTGATACCACAAATATTCTATGAACATTACCTTGTAAATAGTTGATTCAAAATTATCAACACTATTATGGTAAGTAGACATCATGGATAACTCATTGTATACATGATATGAAAATCAAAAAATATTATTCAAGTTGGGTCTAGGGAAAATACTATTACAATTTAGGTCGTTCGCGTCCTATTTTTACGACACATTTTCTCTTGAGGGTTTCCTTGCATTTATTTCAAAATGTATGCACTGATTGATAATTATTTCCCAAGGTATTTCAAACCTACAAATGTTGTCTGATCTTATGAATTTAATTAAAAAATTTGGAACCAACTTTTCTAGTTTCTTGGGATTCAGTCCACTTAGAAACATAATCGCCAACTAATAAAATTTAGTAAAACCCACTACAAATAGTAAATTGACTCATTACATATAATCCCCATACATAAAATATTTCATAAAAAATCAAAGGTTATTGGATAATATCCTAACTTTAGAAATCCCTCCAGTATATTAACACTTTTTATATGTTTTACAAAAAATTATATGACTCTTTAAAATTTATTGAACAAAATAACTCGGCCTCTAATACTTTTAAAACTATTCTCTGACATCCAAAGTGGCTTCCACATACAATTTTATGAAAAAACATATGTACATAATGCACCTCTTCTTCATGTATATATCTACCAATCACTTGATCACTAACAATTTTCTACAAATACGAATCCTCTTAGATAAATTATTTGATTTAAATATTCCCATGTGCTCCATAACTAGTTTCTAAAAGCCGTTATTTTCTTTATGTTCCAAGTTAAACACTTAGATGAGAAGAATCCATTTTACTAATCTTGGATTTTCATCAGTCTTCTATATAATATTTCTATGATATGCATGATCAGAGTGAATAGTAACTTTACTTCTAAAAAATATGAAAAAAATTTCTCAAAAAGCATCAATAATAGCTGAAAAATTTTTCTCTATGATTATGAAATTGATTTATCTTGTGTCAAAAGTCTTTGAATAATAGGTTATCACATGTGGCTACACAATTATCTTTTTGGATGACACTTCACCCACAACTTTATTGGAGGCATCACATAGCACTTCAAAGGGAAGTTCCTAGGGAGGTGGATAGATAATAGAGGTTATAGTTAGTATCTCCATAATTTTATTTAAGGACACAATTCATCAAATAGAAAGTCAGCCTCCTTCTTAAGAAGGTTATTCATGGGAAAAAAATTCTATTAATGTCTTCAATAAATCTTCTATAAAATCCATCATTACCTAAAAATGATCTAATATTATTGACAATGTTTGGGTAAGGAAGAGTGGAAGTGATGAAAACATTTTCCTTATCTACTTAAATTCCATCCTTAGTAATTAAGTGGCCTAAAATATTTCCTTTATTTACCACAAAATCACATTTATGAAAGTTTAAAACCATTTTTTTTCAATACATCTCTTTATTTTTTCCTTAGTTCCAAGATAGACTTCCAAAGATGTCCCATAAATAGTAATTTCATTGAGAAATACCTCTAAGTATATCATAATCATATATGAATAAATTCTTACCATGAAGAATTAAAAAGTACCTAGGGAATTTCATAATTCATTAGGCATCATTCATTAAGAAAAACTACCAAATGTATAAGTGAATGTGGTATAATCGTGGTCCTAAAAAGCTACAGGTACCTAAAAATAACCATAAAATCCATTAAGAAAGAAATCACGTCACTTCTTAGTCATTCCTTCTAGCATTTTATCAACAAAATGGACACACACATTGACTTTTCAGGTAACATGGCTCAATTACCTATAATCAATACATATCATCCAGTTGTTCCGAATCCTAGGGGGTATGAGTTCATTGTTTCTATTTTTTAATTTTGATTTTCTAGTATTTCTAGGAATACTCTAAATGGAAATCACCCATCGGGAGTCTGAGATAGGATAAATGATAACAACTCTTAACAATATTTTAAATTATTTTTTCAAAAAAAAATTAAGGTTCAGGTTGAGCCTTCTTGGGGCTATCTAATAAGCTTTGATTCATTCTCTAAGACAATATAGTGAGAAAATAGTGGGAATAATCCCTGGTATTTTTATTAATGACCATATAATGGACCTAATATTTAGTATTATAATTATCAATTGTTGGTGTTCATGATTAGTTATCTATTTTTTATATAATATCAGAATTAGTTTTTAATTTTCTTATAAAAATATATAATTAAGATTAGATGGGAGGATATTGAGTTTCAATTTAGTTAGGTGTTTGATGATGGTTGTAATTCATGTTTTTTCATGATTTCAACCTTCGTATATAAATCATAAGTTTCATTAAAATATTTAAGTAGTTCATGAAAATATTCCTCATTTAACTCATTAAACTTTCCAATAAGAGAATTTATTATAGATTTAACTCATTTCCAAAAATTGATTCATCATAATGATCAGGTGACTCGAGGAATTCACTTAATTTGATTATTTCATTTAACATTAGAATTTATTCCCAAAAAAATAATTAATTTCAGAGCGAGTTGCTCTAAAAATAAAATTTTCATCATGATATTATTCCATTAAATATAAAATACTGAAATTAAGAGTATTTTAATATCCTGTATTTTTTGTGTATTATTTTTAAATAGAATATGAAATTAATTCTAGATAAGGCACTAAGATGGTGTGCGATTTTGAGGCCAAGAATGATTGAAATAAATAATTGAAATATATTAAATATTTTAAGTGATTATTTTTTCTAAAAAAGTAGAGTAACTTCTAAACGTTTGCTTGGATTAGAAATCTCAGGGCACCATTACATTCATAAAAGTGAATTTTCCTTAGGTGTGGCCTAACACTGGCCGGTGTGGGTTGGATTTGAAAGTAATTTTTTGGATTTTTTGTTAGAATAAAATAAATTAAAAATTTATTTTATCATTTTAGCATTTCGCAGTAACACAGTGACATTTATTTTAATTAGAATTTTAAGTAGGGATCCAGGGTTAGGCTCATAACCCCAGAACTTCTTGGAGGCTCTGGAGAGAACCTGGAGAACTCTATCAACAACAAAGTATGACATAACTTTAATTAGAGATCGATAGGAATTGTTCTTGAAGAATATAACCAATAGATACGATGTGGAAATCAAACCTCATCAGGGAATGATCCAACCACGAGGTGTGGCATTATGATTTCAATTCTTCCTTTCCCGTTCTTAGAATCAATAATGAACACGGATCAACCCACGAAAAGGATGACCCACAGTTCGATCATTCTTGTGGGATGTGTTGATTTCAGGACTTTAATTTTGGATGATTTTGATTACTGTTTTTTTAGCTTGTTGATTTTTCTAATAGGAATGAATCGAGGCTGCAATGAGCAATGATCGAGCTTCCTTCCTCAGGTTTGTTCTATGGGAATTTTCTTCCCCCTTTTCCCAGTGCGTTCTTCATTCTTCATGTGAAAATAATGGATGATTCTTGTGCCTTAAATTTACGATGAAACGATCTAAGAATGTAGATTCAGAATCTAGACGACCTAGAAGAGGTGCAACGATGATGGAGAATGACTGATCGAAGTATTTCAGGAGATACCATTCTCTGATCATTCTTTGTGCGTGTTGTAGAAATCAGATTTCAAATCTGATTGAAGGCCCAAAACAAACTGATTCAATGATATGATTATGAGAAGACCATGGATATTCAGTTTCGATATAAACAGACTGACAGATCGAGCATTGAAGGACCTGTCAAGGCTCACGGAGGAAGAATGATAGTTCTAGAAAATCCCGATGAACACAACATCTATTTCAAAATACACATCATTTGGGACCTATTGAGTTTCGACTAGGGTTTCAGGAGGAAGTAAAGTTTCACAGGATGTGTGACCCCAGTCATATGAAGTGTGAGACATTCCCCGAGGATCAGTGTGTATATGAGGAGTTACAAAGACACTAGTTAGAGTACACAGCTTTCCTACACACCGTGTACCCCACCTCATGGTCAGACCAAGACCAGATACATGGTTTACTCCCTGTACTGGCACATGTTCAGGTGAACACGGGTTGACACCGTGTACTGGCACATGGTAAGAGAATATGGGTGGACCATAGATTGTATTATACAGTGTGTGATCCCTTCTACATTCCATGTATACCTCTTCTATATGACATGTTCTGACGACACAGCCTGTTGAACACGGGCAGTACCTAGGGTCAAGGGACATGGCTTGTAACCCTACTACATGTCATGTACCCCCTTCTTATATGGATTAAATATATTGTACAATGTATCTTTCATAGGTTTCATTAGGTTTGGTTCCCTTCCTCTTTCCTCTGAAGTTTAGTTGGTATCGTTTCCTATTCATATAAGTATGGTCCCTTCAATAGTATTTTACTAGATATAGTTAGGAATCCACTCTGAGATATAATTAGTTGAATCATATATCTATTCTTCATCCCTATGTATAGTCTTGGTATCGGCGTGACCACTCCTACCTGATTTCGATCCTCTACTTCACAAGTGAATTTGGATGATTTGTTGTAATGCCTCGGAATTTACATGTATTTTTTTAAATTATATGAAATTATTCTCAGACTACTTTCTCAAATGGAATGTGATTCTGAGGTCTGGTGAGGCCAGAATGGAATTTTGACATTTGGTTAAGGTATGTTCAGTAAACATGCAAGCGGGCTTTTCTAAATTTTGAACTGGTGCTCGGATTGAAAATCTAAGGGCATCGTTGAACTCAGAACACCTAATTTCACCAATAAAGGACCTAAATCTGGTCGGAATGGGCCTAATAGAAAAGGAAATTTTCGTACTTTTTGAGAAAAATAATAAAATAACACAAAATATTATTTTATTTCTTTTCTCACCGATAAGAAAAAGAACTATGTGGTTCAGAGATGAGGTAGCGAAGAAACGCATTAATGGGGTTCATTAATGGCTCATTAACAGGCAGTGTAATGATGCTTTAATGATGCATAATATTGATGTTGTTTTATAAATGAAACAGTGTAATGACACGACGTCGCAGAATAATAGAAATATTGTGACGTGTTTTCATTTTAATAGTTTACGTGTTGGTAGAACAAGGATTACATTGTGAGTATTCTCTGACGAACCTTCGATGGATTTCTTCCCCAATGAATAATGACAAACATCAGTGTGACGTCATTGACTTTGAAACAATTTGAAAAATGACAAACGTCATCGACCTTTTAGACCCTCAAGTATGAAATAATGCGGAAAAAAATTTCAGCGAGGTAGGTGTTTGTTTTATTTTCAAGAATTTCCCAAATATTATTGTAAACGATGAATGCAGATCAACCCAAAAATAGGTTGATCTTCGAACCGTGTGTTCTTGGAGGAGGGTGAAATTTCTTTTGTGTTTTCTCTATCTGGGATTAAGTTATTACTTTCTAGGTTTGAAAATATTCCCCAATCTTCCCACATGTTTTGAAATCCTAACACGGAGGGCATAGACCAACACGAGAAAGGCCCAAGCCCTTCCGCCATGTGTGGTCTTCATGGACAATAATCTGAATTGACGAAAAAGTAGGTTCGAGACCTTCAGAGTGAAGAGGACGTTCCATGGAGGCTGTAGGTGTAGGAAGCACGAAGAACAGACCACCAGAGAACATCCGGTGGTCCTTCAAAGATTCTGTCGGCGGAGGTGGCAAGCGACAATGTTGGAGACCCATTGCTCTAGCCTATATCTACATTGATGAGTCAAACACACAGACTGATTCCATGATAGATATGGAGGGGGCAGTCATGTCCAGGACTCCAACGCAAGCTAGAAGCGGTGGTCACTCGATTGCGGTAGGAGTGAGGCCCCACGAACAAACTGTTGGGTGGCGGGGAGCCGAAAGAAGCAACTGGCTGTGTCCCGGCCTGGCGCACACCACCAGCCTACATCCAGGGAGTTGTGCTCTAGATGGCGGGCCATGCCTTCAGCCAGCATGTCGGGGTAGACCTGCGCCGTCAGGCCGGACCTGTGCCAGCGGGCCGAACCTACACCAGAAGACTGGACCCTCACCCTTCAAGCCATGCCAGATGAGACTGGGTCATCGGGCGACCCGGCAGGCTGGACCCCTAGCCAAACTGGGCCTTCCCATTGTCAAGGATGGACAGGACCTACCCGAACCAGAACAAGATTAGGTCAGGCCAGTCGAATTAAATTGATATATGTGGGACCCCTGGGCCGGGTTGGTCGGGTCGACCCAACCGGGCATAGACACCACCAACCTATGATTACTAAAACGCTAGTATCTAATAGACCAATCGTCTGTTTGATGTGTTGCCTATTATTTTAGAACCCTTACGACGAGACGGTACTTTGGGTAATTCTATGTGTGACTTTTTGAAGTTTTGAGGTATGATCGATTTCTCAAGAAGCATCCATGTGGATCCTTAGTAGCCTGAAAGACGAGCATCAGCCGTTTGGATCCTTAGTGGCCTGACAGACGATCAGGAGCTACGTGGATCCTTCATAGCCGGATAGATGAGAATCAGCCATGTGGAAAATTTGTGGCATGGCAGACGAGTTATTGCTGTGTGGATCCTTAGTGGCCTGGAAGACTATCAATAGTCATGTGGATCATTAGATTCCCAACAGACGAGCAACGATTCATCAGGGATGAGTTTCTAAATAGTATTAAACGGTAATCATTATAACTGATGAACCCTTCTTACTCTATAATATACCCGGTGTGAGCTGTCATTACTTTTTGGCTTTACTTTGTGGTTGATTTGTGGTATTTCTCTTTAGTGGACTGGGGTCCCCTGTTGAGTACTATATTACCCACACTTGCATGGGATTCACCCGCACGTGTTGTTTCTTGTGAAGATGACAGATGTTTTGAGGAAGGACTTGGTGGCCTAGGAGAAGGCGTGGACCAATAGGATCAGGCAAATAGGATTTAATACTATGAATTCTAGTAGCTACCCTACTCTTAGCTTCAGGTGGGGTTTTCACTAGATGGCTACCCGAGTCCCTTTGTACCCTGTTGCTTTTCAGTTCTTTTTGTTGGGTTTGTCTTCTAGACCACTTGTTTTTAGTTGTACTTGTACTCAACACTTGTTTCAGTATACCTATTTTTTCCATATAGTTTTTGTGATGTGGTTGGCCGTGTGTGTGTGTACGGGTACTCAGGAAAATTCCGCCCACTTGCAGGATGACGCCTTCGGCGCTAGTCACAAACCTCTGGCTTCAGGAGGTGGGCTTGGGGTATGTCCTGGAATGGGCCCTGGGGGATGGGTTGTGAAAAAGTAATATCAAATGTGGTTGGTTCTACCTCAGATAATGGGAGTCTATTTTTTTTGGAAACAATGTTAAATATTGTGAGTCCAACTTTTAGATTCTATGAGTATAGTGTTGGTACGACCACCGATGTATCCACACACTGGGATCTCAAGTTTTTCATTTCAGCTTAATTCATTAAAAAATGGTTTAAAAAGTGTGTCCTTATGTTCTTCTATATAATATTCAGCTAACCAGGTATAATATATTGATCATTTCCCATTTTGACCTATTTCTGGATGCCTCCATGAGGACGACAAGCTATGATTCTGATACGTGGTCACGAGGACAACCCGCCTAATGATGAAGTGTACATTAGGGGAACAATTCTCAAGATGGTCCCACTAGGTGGTGCACCAGTGCTACCGCCACGCATTGGTCAGCATCTACTGGCAGTGGTACTAGCAGAGGATGTGGACAGACTTAGTGCCTGGTATGAATTTTAGAGACAGATACCTCCCAAGATCAGGGGAGAGATGGATCCTCTGTTCACTGAGGATTGGGTGGAGGAGGTGAAGTGGTTCTTCTTCATAGGTAGGACACCCCTTGATAGGATGTTGATCTTAGCTACAAGCCTTCTTCCGGGATCGGTAGGGAGATAGTTGAGTCTGACGATTTAAACTCGTGATGAGGCAACCATCGC
The DNA here is from genome assembly GCA_963277665.1 of Viscum album. Lineage (NCBI taxonomy): Eukaryota > Viridiplantae > Streptophyta > Magnoliopsida > Santalales > Viscaceae > Viscum > Viscum album. Next base: position 1,089,541,290 of record OY728122.1, read on the forward strand.
CTGGATGGACTTCGAGGAGCTTTTCCCAGAACTATTCTTCCCGGAGACTTTGTGCTCAGTGTGCATTCAAGAGCTAATTCACCTTCATTAGGGAATCATGAAGGTAGATGAGTACTCAGTGAGGTTCACTGAGCTTTCCCGTTACTATAAAAACATGGTGCAAGACCCTCTCTTCAGGGATGAAGCCTTGAGTAGGGGCTACACCAGGAGATTAGAGATTCTTTGTTGTCTCTCAGCATACCCAAGTAGGATGGAGTGTTGGAGAGAGCTCTTCTAGTAGAGAGCTTCCTCACAGGGCAGGAAATGACTTTGGGTGCCGCCACCAAGCAACAGGTAGTTGAGCCATCCGTGGCAGGCAACTGACAGATGGAGCAGTAGTCCAAACAAGCCAGATCATCAAGTGGATGACCCCAGGACTCAGGATCGGTGGTGCGAGGATGTCATGGAAGTGAGAGATAGTAGAGAAGCATGATGTTCTACTCATGCGACGAGCATGGAAACATGGCTCGTGACTACCCTACCCACCATACAGATGATCAGATGATGGCCAAGGGATAACTAAGACCGAGGCAGACGTTCGAGCAAAGAGGGTCGCAGGGCAGTGAACATGGTAGGGGAGCAGGTCAAGAAATAGGTGGTGGGAAATAGTTCGTGGTACTACCACCACCACCTCTAGGTGGTCCACCCCGACCTCAGGGAGCAAGCGGATAGGGGTGACCTCACCATCAGGCAGCAGAGTCCTATGACCATGGTGCTCCAAAGTTTATTTGAGGTATGATTTGTGTCTTCTCAACCCTATCTAAAGTTCTTATAGACAGTGGTGCCAGCCACTCTTTCTTTTCCACTACTCTCATTCAGAGATCAAATATTCTAGTGGAGCCATTGGCTCGATCCTTATAGCTAGAGACTCATATAGGAGGGGATTCGACGATTACACACTGGTGCTAGTAATGTGAGCTTACTCTAGGATGAGAGAGATTTGGATAGGATATCCTAGTAGCAGTGTCAAGGCCTTAAGACGTCATCCTAGGTATGGACAGGTTATCTACCATCAATGCTCAGATCGAATGTTTTATGCACAAAGTGTGGTGTCTCCATGAGGATGGGATTAGGTTTTCCTTCACCGGTGATAAATAAATCCTTGCAGCATAGGATATACTTTCTCAGAGGAGGGTTTAGAAAATCACTCTTCATTTGTCTAGCCTCACCCTCAGTGCATTGGATGATAGAAATCCATGATTTTCTATAGTGGTTAATAAGTACAAGGATGTTTTTCTTGAGGATGTTCTGAGACAACCTCCTCGCAGAGTGGTATACTTTTGCATCGAACTATACCCTGGGATGATATTGATATCCACACCGGTATATCAGATGTCTCCCACAAATATTTGAGAGCTGAGGGTATAGCTAGAGGAATTTAATGAGAAGGGGTGTGTAAGGCCAAACATTTCCCCATGGGCAGCCCTAGTGTTGTTTCCCAAAAAGGTAGATAGGAGCTTGAGGTTGTGCATGGACTTTCGATGCCTGAACCAAGTGAGCGTGAAGAACAAGTATCCACTAACAAGGATTTATGACCTCTTTAATAAGCTAAAGGGAGCGAGGTGGTTCTCAAAGATCGACCTCAGATCAATTTATCACCAGCTTCAGGTATGAGATGACTACATACCAAGGACAACCTTAAGGTGTCAGTATAGAAACTATGTGATTTGGTGATTCCTTTTGGCATGAAAAAAACCTCAGCGGTGTTCATGGGACTCATGAATAGGATCTTCCAGCCTTACCTCGATCATTTCATGGTATTCTTAATTGATGACATCTTGGTGTACTCATCATCAAAGGAGGATCATGATACATACTTGTGGGTAGTCCTAGATATTTCAATAGCAACAGAATTACGGTAAGATCTTGAAGTTCCATTTTTGGATTCGAGGGGTCCACTTTCTGGGACACGTCATCTCAGAGGCTGGAGTTTCAGTGGATCCGGTGAAGATAGAGGCAATGCTTGCTTGGGAGGCACCCAGAAGAATGAAAGAGGTGCAGAGTTTCTTGGGGTGGGATGAATACTACTGGAGGTTTATGACCAACATTTCCAGAGTAGCAACACCCTTTTAATCTTTGAAAAAGAAGGGACAATATTTCATGTGGATGGATTGGTTACAGAAGAGTTTCTAAGAGATGTAACAGGGATTGAAGAGTGCCCCCATCTTGAGACTAACATAAGAGGGTGTTGAGTACATAGTTCTCAGTGATGCATCAGGGACCATTCTAGTTTGTGTCCTAATCTAGGACAGAGCGGTGATTTCTTAAGGCTCACATTAGTTGTGGCAGCATGAGAAAAACTATTCAACCCATGACCTGGAGTTAGCAGCAGTGGTCTTCACCTCGAAGATGTGGCGACACTACTTGATGGGTGAAATATTTATAGTTTACTCCATCAACAAAAGTATTAGCTATATCTTCTCCCAGAATGACCTAAACCTGAGAAAATGGTGATGGATAGAGTTCCCCCAGGACTATGACTTTGAGATATTTTGTAATTTTGGGAAGGGGAACTTGGTAGCAGACATGCTTAGCAGGAGCATCTATTTACAGCTTCTATGTGAGGTGACAAAGAAGCTAGCCGAGATGCAGATATCCTTCATGGATGATGATCGAGTAGATTACCTTCAGTAGATGACTATTACTCCCCCACTCTTATAGCGAGTCTGGGAGGCACAACTAGTAGGTGTTGACTATGAGGCTTGACATGCTCAGTTATCATAAAGACATGCACCTAGTGGATTTTTGATAGGTGCAAAGCATGCCGTCCTTTTTAAAGGGATCATCATAGTACCAGTTGAATTGCGATAGGAGGTGTTGAGGGAGTTCCATACATCCCCTTTGGCAATAAATTCTAGAGTAGTGAAGATGTACTAGGACCTCTGACATCCGTACTCATGCCCAAGAATGAAGAAAGTAGTGTCTAAGTTCATCTCATGATGCCTCACTTTTCCGCAAGTGAAGGTCATGTATCAGGACTCAATAGTATTGGCTCATCCAATTGAGGTACCATAGTGGAAATGAGGTGGTATCTCTATGGACATCCTGATTGGTTTAACACATACATCTAGAGGTCGTGATTATATCTGGGTGATGGTTGACTGACTCACGAAGTCGGCTCACTTTCACCCCATCCGGGAGTAGGGACTGGTAGAGGACATTGGACACCTCTATGTCTAGGAGATAGCGAGGCTTCACAGGGTGAATTTGATGATCATCTCAGACCTTGATGCATTCTTTACATCCTGGTTGTGTAAGGGATTACAGGAGGCGTTCGGGACTCAGCTGCACTTGAGCAGAGCTTTTCATCCCCATATGGATGGTCAGATAGAGCGGACCATACAGACCTTGGAGGACATGCTTCATGCTTTCATTTAGGATTTGGGTTAGATTTGGGAGGACCATATACCACTGCTGGAGTTTTCATACAACAACAACTATCACTCCTCTATTGGCATGGCACCATTTGAGGCCTTGTACGGGCAGCCTTGCTGGTCACCTCTATGAAGGACAAACCTATGGGAGTCAGCACTCATGGGTCCAGAGTTCATATAAGCTACCAATAAGAAGGTTAGGGTCATCCAAGAGTGGATGAGGATTTCACAGAGCAGACATAAGTCTTATACTGATAGAAGATGGAGACCCTTAGAGTTCGAGGAGGGAGACGATGTTTTCCATCAGGTCTCTCCCAGATGGGGATTGTAGAGATTTGGCTAGGGTAGAAAGATATCTCTAAGGTTCATCAGAACTTTTCAGATCCTGAGCATAGTTGGCATGATGGTGTACCACTATGCTCTTCCCCTGCATATTCACTAGGTGCACGATGTTTTCCATGTGTCGCAGCTGAGGAGATAGATGCATGATCCATTGCACGTCATCGAATGGGGTGAGCTGGACATTGAATATGGGGTGACATTTGTAGAGTTCCTCGTGGAGAGAGAGGATTGAAAGGAGTGGGTCTTTCAAGGGTGGTCGATTCCTCTGGTGCATGTTTAGTGGTAGCATGAGAATCTATAGAGAGCACATGGGAGCAATAGACTCAAATTCATGCTCAGTACCCCCATTTGTTTTATTAGCCCTTATTTTTGGATTTCATGGATGTAAAGCATTATGGTGGGGAGAATTTAGTGTCTCTAAATTTCAATGTATTTTTTTAAAACTATATGGAATTATTTCGATACTACATGCTCTGACGGTACATGATTCCGAAGCCCGGTGAGCTCAGAATTGAATTTTGAACTTTTTAAAGGTATGTTCAGTAAACGTGCGAGCGGGTTTTTCTAACTTTTGAATAGATGCTTGGATTGGAAATATAATGGCACCATTGAACTCAGAACACTAGTTTTCACCTTGAAATGACTTAACATTGTCCTTCAAGGGCCGAACAGAAAAATTAATTTTCATAATTTTCAAGAAAAATAATAAAATAACATGAAAAAAGTTATTTTTTTATTTTCTCACTGAAGAGCAGCGACATGGAGATGATGTAGTTCAAAGATGATGTAGCATTGAGGCACATTAATGGATATCATTAATGGATTGTTCACACATAGCTTTACGACGCATTAATTGCTTGTAACAGCGATGCTGTTTCATAAATGAAATAGCATAATGATTCATTAACGCATCGTAACAGAAATGTTGCGACATGTTTTCTTTTTAAAAGTTTGACATGTTGATTGAATGAGGATTATTTTTTGAGGATTCTCTGACAAACCTTTTATGGAATTCCTTTGAAATTATGAATTAAGAACACTGGAAGGAAGTCATCGACTTCGATGTACATCGAAGAATGACGAACGCCATAGACCTCTTGGACCCTCAAGGACGAAACTTTGAATCATTGAATGTCAATGAGGTATGGGTTTGTCTTAATTTAAAGTTCCTTACTATTATTATTCTAAAATATTAATACGGATCAACCCATGAATAGGCTGATCCACAGACCGTGCGTTCTTTCGATAGGGTGGAATTTCTTTTCGGTTTTCTCTATCCATGATTAAGTTATTACATGCTATATGATTGAAAATCTTCCCCGAACATCCCCCATGTTTTGAAATCCTATCTCAAAGGGCACAGAATGACACAAACAAGGCCTGAGCCCCTCTGCTATGTGTGTTCTTAGTGACCAAGAATCCAAATCAATGAGAACATAGGTTTGAGACCTTCTTAGTGAAGTCAAAATTCCCTGGAGGTCGTAGGAATAGTTGGTGCAAAAAACGGTCAACCGGAGCGCATCCAGTGGTCCACAGAATATTCCACCTATGGCAGTAGTGGCACGCGGCTGCACGCCTGGGTGGCCGAAGCTGTGGATGACGCAGGCCATGGCATTGGAGAACTGTAGCTTCTATCTAGCACCGACTTGATAGGTCAAACCTATGGACTGAGTCCGTGAGTGACATGGAGGGGGAAGTCGTGTCCAGGATTCCCGGGTGAGCTGGTACACATGGTCACTCAATCGTGGTAGGATGTAGGTGTCGCGAATGAACCACAAGGAAGGTGGGGGGAAAACGTGGTAACAAGCCCAGTCACGATCTGGTGCACACCACCTACCTACTTCCAGTAGGCTGAGCTCCAGCTAGCGGGTCACGCCCTCAGCCAACGGGCTTGGCCCGGACCCGCACCCAGCGGGCTGGACATGCACCTAGAGGGATGGAGATATACCCAAATACTTTACTTGTACCCATCAGGTTGGGCTGGATGAGATCGGGTTGTCGTGGGACCCGGTGGGTTAGACCCCCGGTGAAACTGGGGCGGGCCCAGTGAGGACCACTGGGCATGGTCCACTGGTGAGGCCGGACCGGACCTAACCTAACCCGAACCAGGTCAGGTCAGTCTAGTCGAATTAAACTGGGGTATGTGGGACCCCCAGGCCTACATTGGTTGGGTCGATCGGACTTGTTCAGATCGGGCCCAGTCATAACCGGCCCCTAATTACTAAAATGATAATATCTTATAGATTGAGCATCCATTCGACGCACCAACTATTGCATTGGAACCCTTACGTTGAGATGGTCCTTTGGGTTATTCTATGTGTAACTTTATGGCTGTTGAAGTATGACCAATGGCTCGAGAAATAGTCATGTGGAACCTTAGTGTCCCAACAGACGAGTAGCAGCTATGTGGATCCTTAGTGGCCTAACAAAAGAGTATGAGCATTGTGTATCCTTAGTGTCCTGACAAACGAGCAGCAGCCATGTGGATACCTAGTGGGATGATAGAAGAGAATCGGTTGTGTGGGTCCTTAGTGGTCTGGTAGACAAGCATCAGACGTGTGGATCCATAGTGTCCTGACAGACAAGCAGCGATTCATTAGTGGTGAGTACCTCAATATTACAAAACATTAATCACTATGACTGATGAAAATATCTTACTCTAGTATATACTTGGTGTGAGATTTCCTTACATTCTAGATTTTCTTTTTAGTTTCTTTGTGCTATTTTTTCTTATTGGATTGGGGTCCCCTACTGAGTACTGTGTTACTCACCCCTGCACAAGCTTCGACCACACGTGTTGTGTCTTGCACAAACAAAGAACGTTTTGATGGAGGAATTGGTGGCCTAAGAGAAGGTTGGCCCTAATAAGATCAGGTGGATAGGATGTACTAATTTGGATTCTAGTAACTACACAAATATTACAATCAGGTGTGGTTTTAAGTGGATGGCTACAAAATACCCTTTGTTCCTTGTTGTTTTTCAGTTCTTTTATTGTGTTTGTATTTTGGACCACTAGTTTTCAGTTATAATTGTACTTAGTAACTATTTCAGTATACTTGTTTTCCCCTTTAGTTTTTGGGATTTTTTTGGGTGTGTGTGTGCGTACAGGTACTCAGGAAAATGCCACCCACTTGCAGGCTGATGCCTTCGACACTAGTAGCCAACCCCTGGCCTTCATGAGGTGGGCTTGGGGTATGTCCCGACATGATCCCTAGGGGATGGGTTTTGATAGTTGTGGTGTCACCCCATGGTCCTGGAAATGATCCTCATCTGTGTATCAGGATCTTCCCCACTTGTGGGGTGATTACTCCCAGATCGAGTGTATCGTATCTCTCTTTAGGTCGATCAGTGTCTCTCTCTCATGATGGTTTTTGAGGAACAGTACTTCTCGGGAAGATTTCATCAGTGTTATCAGGCTCAAGATCATTTTCTCATGAATGAGTGCTTTGTGAAATCTTCATACCGAATATCTAGTTTTGGTATGCATTTTTTGACTTTCCTCTAGACTACGGGTGTAGTTTTTTGTATATCTAGATATGTTCTTATTATGTGTACTATAGAAATATACTATGTAGAGCTGATTATTCCTTTACTTTGTGTATTTAATTGTGGTTTTGGGGTTTCTTACTGAGTATTGTTATACTCACCCCTACGTGGGATTTTCGCACATAGGTCGTGTCTTGTGAAGATGAGCAACCTTTTGATGGAGTCCACAACTGACTTGGACCGGAAAACGTTTTGTGAGTTCAGACAAGGTGAGGTGTTCCTATAGCTTCGAGTAGCAGTCCAAGTACCTTTATGTTTATATGTTGGAATTTGTAGTTTTTAAACTGTTTGTTTTTGTGGGATTGTATTCTGGCCTAGTTTACATTATTGCACATTATGTTCATATCGTACTCTATTGGTTGGGTTTAGTGGTATGCATGAATTTTGTTCCGTAGTGGTTTTTACTTTCCAAAATTTGTGTCTTGAAGATGTGTGCATGTGTACAGGAACTTAAGAAATGCCTCCCATGTTAGTGATATGCCTACTCAGTTCTAGTCACTAGCCCCTGGCCTATTAGAGACGAGCTTGGGGAGTCCCGGTACAGGCCGCACTAGGATAGGTCATGACATGTATATTGTCCCAAATCCATTAAAATTTTTTCCTTATGAATAATTAATATGTTTCTAGCTTTTTAAATAAAGGACGTATCTAAAATGATAAGTTAAGGGATTGTGCCTCTTTCTTCTTTCATATTTAATATTTAAAAAAATTATCTCTAAAGAGTAGTATTATCACTCTTACTGGTATATCTTCCAAAACTCCTCTAAGGAAGGTAGTGGTTCAATCTTCCAATTATACAACCACTTAGGTTGGATTGTTTTATCATGTATATAGAGGAGAGTAAACTATATATGTCATGACATTAATTGAAGCTCACAATTTAAATAGTGAATTTTTAAATTTAATCTCTTGTGTGGTTAAAAGGGTGGTGAGAATACCTGGGTCATGAAATTTCTTAGGTAGTTTTAAGTCTATTAGAGAAGAAAAATTTCTAACTAAACTCACCTTTTCATCAAATTGGTAATTACTCTTCATAGTGCACATATCCTTGAGAAACATTGTATACCTTTGAATTTTGTGGATGGAATCCAAAAAATGGATGTTGACTTCAACTTTCGTAAATGTTTCTAGAATCTCTTTTTATAAAAATTCGTCAACGTTCTTCCTGTGTGGGTTCATATTAAATGGGAATGGAGGTCAGGGTTTAGGTTTACCTTCCAAATTATCTTTTCTATTTCCATTTTTCATTGGATATATTTTTATAGGTAACAACACTTCTTATTCCTCAAGGGCTAGTTGTACTTTTTCTCTAGGTATTCCACTTATATATTTAGCTTCCATTGGTGGTTTATCACTTTTCCACATCCCTATTAATTCTTAAAGAAGTATTACATACATTTAATATGGTGTTGGGAATTTATTGAGCACAAAGATTACCTAAACCTTGATTCACTATGCTATTCAAAGTGGAAATGATCTGAAAAAATTGAACTTTTAGATCCTTCAACTCAAACATGTGTGTGGTGAGAGTGGATTTTTGGTTGTTTTAAGAGTCCAAATGTTTTCTCAACATGTCCTCCATTAATGGATATTGGTTCTATCCTCGTTATTAACTTATAGAAGGCTGAGAGATGCCCCGTTGAAATAGAGGGGGTGGGAAAGGCAACTGGAAAACCTATCTGAAAGGTTTCCTTTAGGGTTGGAGGTTTCTAAATCCTTATTTAATTATAGAATACTCTTTTTATCCTTTTTGGATGGCTAGTTAAGGTTTTATATATAGTCGTAGAGCCTATATAGGTTTCTCTAAAATAATCTTTTGTCATATTCAATGAATAATATACATTGTACATGATGATAACTATCATGAGCAGTAAATTAATCTGACGAAAATTGACAAATATTTTCCAAACCAAGAGAAAAGATATTTCACATTAAATTAATAATTAAATTAAACTATTAATTACCTTATTATAGAGATTATTTTTTTCAAATAATATGTTTTTCATTTAAACCATTATTCGGTTGTATCATCTTTTGCATCATGATGATCCAAAGTATATCACATCTAGTGGTGATCCATATGTTCTCCTTTAATATCAAATCATCACATATGGTACCCTAAGTGCTAGTATAATGGTACTGATAATATTTTTTCACTTCATTTGATTGACACACAATCCTTCAAGTTTGAATAATGGACACACAATCCTTCAAGTTTGAAGGATTGATTGTCGTTATTGATATCTACAACATGAGATTGAGGAAGAGGTGGAATAATCTCTCATGTTTGAGATAAGAAACCCTAGTGTGTTTTTTTGTTTGAGAGAGAGATTTAGAGAGAGAATGATTTTTCCAAAAACAATTATTTTTACAACTACGGTTTCATCAAAATGATACAATCATGTATATATAGATAGGTTAGAGAATTGTTAATTACATATAGGACCCTATAAAATATCAAAATCCATAGTGATCCCCACATATAAATAATAATAACACTATTATTATTTATTTTTTTTGTGCATGTCTTGTAGATAATATATATGTCAATAAATAACTAATTATTTATGTGTATGATATTTAGTATATCACTTTACTTACTGGGAATCAAAATTGGACTGTCCATCTTCCTCTACATTTAACCAAATATCAAATAATAAATATATTGTTCAATCGATAAATAAATAATTATTGTATTCATGGTATTGTGAAATCATATTTATTTAATATTCATGTAACTAAATAAACATTTATTTAATAATAAATATCATTTATAAGATTTCAAATAAAATAAGAGATAAATAAATAAATAGTATTTTATGGTAATAAAAATAGATATTAATTCATTTAATATTCAAATCTCATGAAAATAAAGTCACTAGATATTTCTGTCCATAAATACTAAATAAATACTTTCCCACATGATAGAGAATAATATTTATTGTAATAATTAGTTTTATACAGAATTTAAAATAGATCAATATAATGTCTAAGTGTGTCACCCTCTAGAATTCTTCCTCATGGGAATTAGGTAGGTTCACCTAAAGACCAATATCATCATCTAACAATGTAAAAGAAACTCAAGAGTAATATGTTAATGTTGCAACATTGATAAAGACATAAGAACAATAACTATGTAATAGAATCACTTTGTATTTTTATCTTGTAAAGCAGGTTGTATATTTATTTTATCCACTGATATGCTTGATATGTATTTCTTTGACTCCCTAAAATGTACCCATAAAAAAATATGGCCATCGAATTTAGTTTTATAGTTTCATTTCAATAAGATGGATGAGAAATAAACATTCATAAATATGGAATGGAGGAATACATCCTCAACTTATTCATTAATAAAATATCACTCCTGACACACCTAACATACCCAACTTCGTTATGAAAATATATCATCGCATTTTATGACAATACATCAAATTATGTGACTTGGGATAAACATAAATAATAATATCAAATTCTATGGTTCAATACACATGCTAACAAATAGGAATATCCAATTACATATAAAAAAGTAGAATTTATACTATTAGGCATGTCCTTATAATCCACCATCACTGATATTATGAAGTACAAATTTCATGAGATGAAGTTTCATAAGCTTATGAGTACTCACACCAAATTTTATGCATCATCTGTATCCCATCAGATGATGCCATATGAATATGGGACAATGTTTAAGAATATAGTTCAAGAATTTGAATTTATTATCATAGTGGGGAAATTATTATGACCTTTTATATATGACACATACTCTAGTAAATTTTTACATTAATCACATAGAAGAATAATAAATATGTGATAAGATTCTAATTTATATTCACATATTTTAGTATTTAATGTAATCTAAAGTGAAAATAAGTTGGTTATGGGGAACATGATCCAAAATGCTAATGAATTTTAGTTCCCTGGATCCCACATGATTATCATTCATCTACTAATATAGGTCATCAGTTTACAGGTTCACCATGTTGTCTTTTATGGAAACCCTAATTGCTATGATTTCATGTCAATGAAATAAATCCATCAAGAGATGATATTCACAAAGTATATGATTCATCTACTGATGTAACCTTGTATCCGCTGAAAGATCCACTACTATAGTATTATCAAAATAAAGCATGATATGACCTTCACAATTAGGAACCACTTCAATCGCATGAAATATGTTTCATAACCAAATCGCTTATTAGCCACATTAGAGGCCACAATATACATTGATTGTACTAAAAAATCAGTGACCATGACTTTATTTCGGATCCTCCAAATCACAGAAACTCCATTGAGAGTGAATATGTATCTTGATTTCATTTTTAGATATTATTGATCTATTTGGAAACTATAATCTGTATATAACCTATTTAAACATTCCTCATATCCTTTATAAACCAATAACATATCCTTCATATGCCTCAAATACTTAAGTATAATCCTGACTACTATCCAATGGTGGTCATCTAGATCAACATGATATCTTCTAAGAAAAAATAGTCTAAGAATAATCTTAGATATATCATAATGGATCCTGATACCAAGAATATATGGTGCTTTTCCTTACTCAGTCATGGATAAGCATGAGTTTGAGAAATTCACAATGATATGAAAGATTGGTATCTCATTTCTGTTCAGTAATATGTCATCATCATATACTATCATGAAAACAATTACACTCATATTAAATAGTTTTAAGACACAAGGCTTGCATTATTTATTTTTTGAATTAAATTCTATTTTTGATTTATCAAATTTAAGCTTATATGAAATTGATTGTTGATTTAATCCATAAATGGATCTTAGAAAAATTCATATGTTATTGGTAATATTTTGTGCAACAAACCATTTTGGTTTTGTTGTATAAGAATCTTCCTGAAGCTTCCCATTATGAAAAGTTGTTTTAAAATCCATGTTCTAAATATCATAGTCATGGTGAACAGCTATGGTAAGAAGAATTATGACGGATTTCATAAAATCAATTGATGAAATGGTTTCATTATAGTATATTAATTAAAACTTTTTAAACCCTTTTATAATAACATATTCTATATAAGTTTTAACTTTTCCATTCATATATAGAATCTTTTTGAATACCCTTTTCAAACCAATGGGATTTACATCCACTATAGTATGTACCAAAATTTATATATTGTTTTTTACATGGAATCCATATCAAAATTCAATCCTTTTATCCATTTTTAAACATGTTTTCCACTTAATTATTCCTTCTAGGTTATGGGATCATTATTATTGACTAATAACAGGTCATCATTATAAAAAACTAGAAACTAATTTCATTCAGGTCAACTAACCTCTCTGATACTCCTACACAGTACATAGGTCTCTATAAAATCCTATTCCAAGAGGCATTGTGGAATTTTTTAATATTCCAACTCTTTTATTTCTTCATATGTGAATTTATAAAAAAATTTCTCTCTCTCTATATCACTTTTAGAGATATGATCCTACCAAGGAATTTATAAAATCTGTTAACAAAAACCATCTTATTTGTGGTTTTCAATAGTATATTCTACAAAGATACACTTAGTTCCTTGGGTAGAAATTCTGTTACCAAATAAATCCTTAACAAATTATTCACAAAACGGTACACATATTTTTGACATTGTTGGTTTTCTTCCACACAAAATTTCATATAGAATATTATTTTCATCTTTTTTTGGAGCTTTTTCTAGTATGTTTATTATTTTATATAATGTGTATCCTCAAAAAGATAATGGAGGACTTACATTAATAATCATTCACCTCACAATGTGTAAAAAGGTGTACTTCCTCCATTAAATTATACCATTTTATTTTAGGGTATAAGGAGGATTAATATGAGATATAATCCTAAAATTCCATAGATAGTCAATGAAATCTTGGTTAAGATATTATCTACCATTGTATGAATGAATTTTATTTATTTTTTTTACCAAATTGATTCTCAACTTAATTCTTGTATTCCTTAAATTTCTCAATGTAATCTAACTTGTACCACATTAAGTAGATATATTTGTATCTACTAAATTCATTGGGAAAATTTAGTAATTATGAGTGTCCAACACTTTTATCAACTAGAAATCATTCACACACATCAATATGAACTGGGTCCAGAAGCACTATATCCCTTTAACCTTTTTCCAATTAATGTAACATTGTAATTTTTTCCTATAAAACACATATGACATATTCCAAGTGGTTTTAGTTTAAAAAATTATAAATATCCATCTTATTACAATTTATTCACATTATTTTGATTTAAATGACCTAAATAGTGATTTCTTGGTTGGGTGCTACAAGAGTTTGACTAGAATAATTATTTATTGTCATTACTTTATTTTTATTATCCAACACAAAAACCTTATTATTTAATTATGACTTAACATAACATATTTTATCTTTAAATAAATAAGGAATATTTACACTCAAATTTGAAAATAAATCCATTTTAATCAAGAATATATATGAAAATAATGTTTTTGGTAACTGATGAAACATGATAAAAATTATTTAAGACCGAGATCATTCTAATCGAAAACCTATGGTGGTGGTCTCTAATATCTATTGTAGTGAGATTAGATCCATTTACACATAATAGATCTACATCACCATGTTCAACTCTTCTAAATCTACTTAGTTTCGATAGTTGGATATATATGTGAGCACTACAATTTGTATCTAATACCCAATTTTTAAATGTAGATATAATACACTTAATGATAAATGCACATGAAGGTTACCCATGATTATTTTTTAGGATATAATTCTTATTCAAGTGGCCCTTTATGTCATAGGAAGAATAGCTAGAATATTATTCTATATATTTCCCATTGACCTTCCTTCTCATGGAAAGGATTATCGAAGAATCATTAGAATTAAAATCAGCCTTTAGGATTTTCTATTTTCCCTTCCTCTTGTTCGTGACAAGAAATGAATGATTTTTTCTCTTCATGAACTTATCAAATGGGAGAATAATACTTAGTACATATGGGAGATACATCTCAATGTTTTTGAGATGGATATTCAAAATAATTTTGGATAATATATAATATTTTTATGTAACAATGTGATCAGTGTGAAATTTAGCAGGAATTTTAAAACATATAATTTTTATATACTCGATAGGGCCAATCATTTTGACTACATGTGTCCTAAATATAGTGCCCTCCCCATGTTTTCTTATGAAGAGTTTGTTGAAGATATCAAATACCACCTGTTTGGATCTCCCCTAGTAAATATCATGTTTATTTTTATGCATTCTATACGACTCCAAGATCTCATGAGATTTCATGAGTTTAGTATTATTGGATAAAATAATAAAAAATTGGGAATCTATAACATCATCAATTTTTTCTCAAATATAGATAACTCTTAATCACACACATCCTTAGTGAGAGGATTAGGAATTTAAGCCATTAAGAAAAAAAGGGATCCTTTCATAGTATAATACAATGAAAAATCTCACATACCATTCCTGGAATATACATCTATAGAAGATATTTTTTATATACATCTGAATGTTTGATAATGGAATGATTCCATTAGAGAGGTTTAAAAAGTTTATACCAATTTTGGAATAAGATCTTTAACTTTAAAAGAAAAATTTAACAGCTTGACTCACCACTCCCAATTAAAGGTTTTCTGAGGTCCTTCAAGTGGTATCAGAGTGTACAGGTTGTTGGAGAGTCAAATTTGACCTCTATTGTTTTCATGGAGAATTCAGTGAATGTCATAGGATTCTCCCTCTTTGATGGAAGAAACATATAGATTTAGAATACTAGGATGAGATCTTATCTAATATACCTTAGGATATAAGTTATTTTCTCCACTACTTAAGGGATTCAGGTCACTTATTAGAAAGGTCTATCTATAGCTAAAAAAGATAGGAAAATGCTTGATGAATATTCCAAAGAAAACAAATTTCCTACTATATCTCTATCTAATAAAATATATTTGAAGGTGACAAGTTTTACTTCATCCAAGTGCATGTAATGAAAACTAGTAAATATATACTAGGGATATAACAAAATGAATGAGGACAAACTCTAGGTTTTTCACAAAAAGTGTCAACCCTTGAGGAAATCCATCTTTATAAAATTTATCTTGATGATCTTCTAAGTAGTCTAGTGGATTATGAAATGAGAGACAAACTATGAGATGCAAAAACTTATGTATTAAAGGAAAAAACATTCAAATCCATGGAAAATTTGAGGTTTTTAGGGATAGTATTTATAAATATAATGAAGAGGAGGAACTTTATTATCATTTTTCTAATAAATTCAACAAAGGAAAAGGAATATTTGAAGGAAACTCTACTATGTAATGTTTTTGATGTGGTAGAGTTCATCACATTCCTTCTCGGTTCTCAAGTAATTTCGATGATGAAGAAAGTAAAGTATGGATCTTGAAGAATCCATAGAAAATGTTTACCCAAAAGGGATACTTCAAATTAGGAAGGAAATTATGGTTAAATTGTTTCTTATGAAAATAATAACATAATGACAAAGACTTTTTAGAGTATGAAGAACTATAGTTTAATTCTAAAACCCATTCATCCATGGGGGCTAATATTAAAAAGGTAACACCTTTAAATGATAAAGGTAATAAGTTTACTTGTGTTGTTGATATTAAGGTGGAACTTTAGAATTATCTTTATTAACATGAAATTCATAGAAAGGGAAACAAAAATATGAGATCTATTCTAGAAGAGTCATCAATGTGTGTTGATCAGCACGAATCTGAAATTAGCCTACTATAAGAAATGGGATAAGAATAATTAAAAATTCTTGAAATCTTAGAAGAATTTGTGGAATTAAATATCAATATTGAAAAGTAGTAAAATTCCATAAATGATCATACATCAAGCTTTGAGTAGAAGGATAAGACTGTTGAGTTACATGAATAATAAATTGTCACTTTAAGGAGTAAACAAGAAAATCAATCAAAATCAAGGTAAACAAAGAAGATATAATAATTTAGAATATTCTTATATAAAGAACTATTATAAAGAGATAAATGTGGTTATGAAGTAGTATATATGGCCTAGAATGATAATATATCTACATGTATGGGAAAGAGTGGAATTGGTTGTGATGGTAAAACAACAGTGGCTGGAAAGGGATGAGCCAAAATAAAGGGAAGTAGAAATTTGGACATATCATAGAGGCACATAATGTTCTAACAAAGAAATCTTCAAATAAAGAAGAAAAAAGGGTTGAAAATTATCCTCAAGTATTTAAAAATGATCGCCCATAAAATAATTTTACTAAAATGTGGAAATGAGTAGGAATACAAGTTATAAGACATTTAAATTTATGAAATGTCAATTTTTCGGCTTTCTAGTCCATAACATGTCATACTGTGAAGAGGGAATGAGCTATCTGAATGGGGAAGCACATATAAGTAAACAAAGGAGTATGAGACATATCCTTCATTATATATAATAATTAGTTTCTATGGATATTGTTTCGTTGTTATAACTATGGAAATAAATCAATTTATTGAAGGAAGAATAAAGGAGGGAAAATTACATACAGGACTCAGAGAAAAGTCAATACCTTCCAACTAGGTATAATTTCTCTTTGGAATATATATTCTCCTATGGAAAAAAAATATGAGTATGATGAACCCATGTATATGGAAAATATATTTTAAAGGACATATTTAGACTCTACTCAATCAAGTATATCAGGAATGGAAATCACAAAATAGAGAAAGTAAACCTTGTAGAAATAGCTCGCAATGCTTCAAATAACAATATCACCTAGATTCATGATCATGTGTTCTCATCCCATATGATGGGAAATTAATATTTATTAAATAATGTTATGAAAATGGTTTATTTAATATTGTGTTTTAACAATGATGGTTCTTTAAATATCAAAGGCATTAGAAGTACATAACTGGAAAATAATGAGTTTAGGAAAACTGAGGTTCCCTATGTGGACGGTTTGCCATAAAATCTCTTGAATGTGAGTTAACACTATGACTCATCATTGATAGTGACATTTAATCTATGTTGGTGAAATATCAAAGGAATGATATTTAATTCTCTTAAGAAAGGATGTAGAATAGATGGAAATGTATAGTAGGTTGAGAGTAAAGATAACATTTGTTACTTAATAGTTGAAGAAGAATAAAACTTGGGGCACCATAGGTTGGGTCACATAAATTAACATATCATGTAGAAGATATATAAGATATATATAGTCATAAATATTACGAATTTTAATTTTCAATGTGAAAAGACATGTAATGCTTTCATGTGACGAAAGATGGTTGAGAGTTCATATTGGTAGAAGAAAAAGAGGGCATCAAATCTTCTTAATCTCATCCACATAGATGTATGTTTCCAATAAATGTGGCTAATACATGTGGAGAGAGGTAATTCATTATTCTTATTTATTTTTATAGTATAATATCATGTGTAATTATTATGTATAGGTAAAAAAAATTAATTTCTTTCCTGATGATTTATCATCGAATTAATGAGAATGAAACTGGCCACATAACCAAGATTCAATGATCTGAAAATGGAGGATAATTCTCATCCATTTATTTTAAAATTACCTAGAAAAACATGGAATAAATAATGAGGTTACTTCAGTGAAAACCCCATATACTAATAGAGTTATTGAACATATAAATAAAAAGGTGACCAATATGGCTATAACTATGCTAATTGAGAGTCATATTTCTCTTGATTACTAGAAAGAGGTTGTTTAAGTAGTAGTGTGAACTCAAAATCAAATATGTATTTTTTTTTGGAAAAACCAATAAACCATATGAGCTTTGTTATAGAAGGAAGTCCTCCCAAAAATATTTTTGTGCTTTTGGAAGAAAATGTTTCAATGAAAACAAAGAAGTAAATCATGTAAAGTATGACAATGATATAGATGACTTAATATTCCTTGGATATTAAATAATGATTAAAGACTACAAATGTTAAAATAATCATCTTTTAATAATTTTTGAAAGCATTAGTGTCGATATAATTGAATATTAAATGATAAATACCACAAGGATCACATATGCTGATTTGATATAATATTATCAAGAATGTGAACAAGGGACGTATTCAAATATAGAAGTAATGTAAGTCTTGTAAAACATTTAGGGCTCAAAAAATGATGATGATTAAGATGAAGAATTATAAGAGGAAAACATGGCTGAAGAAACATCATTAAAACCTCATAGGATAAATAGAAGAGAAGATATTGATTGATCCAACATCATTGGGGATTGGACCGTACCCATAGAGATAAGGAAAATGAGAAATGAAGCAAAATATACCATCCTATAAATTATGGAATCAACCTCATGTGAAGAAGTAGTGAAGGACGAAACATGGATTAAGTCCATGAATGAATGAGTACATCAAATTAATAAGAACCAGACACAGGAACATATTAAAAGACCCTAAAATCATAAAGTGATTGGAAAAAAGTGGATCTTCAAAACAATATCGATGAGAAATTGAATTTTACCAGAAACACATAATTCCTTGTGTTTAAAGACTGTGCAAAGATTTAAGGCAATGGTGTTGAAGTAACATTTTCTCGTTAGCTATAATAGAATTTATTAGGATTTTCCATTCAATGAAAATTAAGAGAGGCTATGGACTCTATCATACATATGTAAAAATGGATTTCTTAAATGGATTTATTGAAGAACAATTATACATTGAAGAACTAGAAAAATTTATAATTATAATTGATGATACTAAGGTTTGTATAATATATAAGTCTCTATATGGTTTTAATATGGAAACACATGAGTGGAATTCTTTACTTGATGCTTTTCTGAAGAAGATATAATTTCAAATAAGAGGTTTCGACCATAATACCTATGTGAATAATTCTCAAAAAAGATCAATTTATGGTGTTGTTGTATGTGTTTGATATTAGTTTAGTAGAATTATGAAAAGATCGGTGGAATAATTTTATAATTGCCAGAAATCAGAATTTGAAATGTCTATTATTGGTGAAATCACATACTTATTGGGACATTAGGTGATTCAGAAGAAGGATTACAAATTTATTTCTCATAAAAAATATAGAAGATATATGTTAAAAAAATCCTTAATTAATGACTCAAAACCAATGTCAAATTTGATTATTGTTAGGAAAAAATTTGGAATCCACAAGGATATGACATATATAGATCACACCCTATACATGAGAATCATTGGAATCATATTATACCTCACTAAAACAAGACCAGATATTACCTTTGAAACATTTTTAGAATCCTACTTTGAAAGTAATATGAAGAAATATCATTTGGAAGTAGTAAAAATAATCATGAGATATATTCAATTTACTCTTAATTTTGTTTTATACTTCACTGTAAAAGATATAATTAGTTATTTTTAATTTATGCTGTTGACTGGGCTAAAGATGTGGTGGATGGAAATTACACAAGTGGTGGAGAATTATTCATTATAAATAAATATGTGGGCTAGTTGATAAGGAAACAAGAAATAAATTCCCTTAATATTGCTCAAGTAGAGTATATATCTACTAAAAATTATTGTAATTGTCCATTTTGGATGAAGCAATAACTGACTGATATTGGTGATGAGGTGAAACAACCAATGTGGATTCACTACGATAAGAAGAGCACGATTTATCTTATCAAGGACCTGGTTCTTCACTCTCATGAAAAATATATTGAGATCAGATTTTACTTAAGAAAGGAAAAATATAAACAAGGTGTGATTATAACAGATCATGGTGGAACTGATGACCAAGGTGCTGACATTATAAATAAGGCATTTAAAGTACTTTTGTTTGAGAAACATTAGTTAAACCTAAGTATTCTACCACCTCCCAATGAATGATGAGGTTATGGTTGGTCCCCTCTCCCCATTTGTCTTAACTATTTTAATATGTTTATGAAAGTGTTTCAGGTTTATGGGGGAGAGACGATCCAGGGGGAGTTTTTTTGAGCTCTAAAAGTATATAAATAGGTTCTTTGAGTTTATATACAAAAGGGGAGAATGGAGAAATTCAACATTTTAAGGTTTTTTGGTTGCAGGATTTTGACAAACCATGTAATGATTTGGTGACATGAAGAGAATTAGGTGTTGTGAGGAAACAATAAAAAATGATTTTGTGACATGATGAGAACTAAGTGATATGATGAAATAGTTCATCTTTCTCATACAACAGCTTGTACATCTTTAAGCATTTAAAAAACATGAGAACCTAATTCCTAATTCCCCTCTTGTTTTATACACTGATATTTTCTCACATAGACTTAGAGTGTGGGATGATTTGTCTCTCTCATTTTAGGGTTTTTTTCAAGGCTACAACTTTATCTAATTTTCTAGTAGATGGAAAACAAACCCAATGGGGGAGATTGTTGGAACTATGGCTTGTTATAGTTGGCTACTAGAAATGGAGTCTAGCTGGTGTCTGTTGTCAATCAATACTGGGTTGATCAAGGATTTTCCATGACATGTCGCATTAAAGGATTAGGGTGAATCAAAAACCTTCACACAAGTGATGTTTCAGGACCATCACATCAAAACTCGGCAAATGAAAGAGCTATGTGGAAAAGATGAAACTGTAACACACCGAGTTTTTTGAAACTAATTTTTTTTAATAAATTAATTTTCATTGAGGTAATTTATTACACTAAGTAAAAAATTACCTTCACATGATATCAAATTGCTATGCACTACATAATACAAACATGGCTTGCATTACACACAAAACCGACTTGGAATCCGTTACATGCAACACCAAGTGTAAAAGGGAATATAATAACCTAATTCATTAAAATATATTTACCATTTTAAATAAATATTATATATTCTATGTATTTTAATGAAAACCATACATAGTTATCTTGTATTGCATGAAAGAGTGACTTTCTTTGATAGCTTAAATTACACACAATACTGAATATTACAAGACAATGATATATTGTTTAGACATTATTATTTAATTTAATAACATATAACCATGACATTAAATTAGTAATTATGAATAGTAATAACTAACATTTGAATATTTATGGTTTATATAAATATAAATTGAATTCATTACATTCCAAATAATCATGAATGAAACTAAGAACCAAATGAATATAAAAATTATTATTATTATTTTAATTTTTATAATCATGTTTTGAAAGGATTTTTTTCTTTATAAACTAAATTAATCACAATTAGTCAGTGATTTTAATGAAATATATATGATATATATTCAATAAAATATTTTTTATATTCATCCATTAGGTTTGATAAGAATAATATAAGAACAAACCCAATTCAACATATAAAAAATGAATATTTTTATAAAACAAAATTTATCACCTTTTAGTGGTGAACCCATTTTAAATCCAAATTTTGACAATTTTATAAATTTAATATGTCAAAATAAACTTCATCTTTATAATTGAAATATAAAAATAATCTTAGGTTTAATTTTTTGTATTTTCCTATGAAGATTTATTTTTTTAATGAATGATGAAATATGCAGAATTATAATTCAAAAATACGTTTTAATCTAATTTATTTGTAAGGTTAAATTAGGTTTTATATTTGTCTAATTAGATCATATATTTATCAATTAATTTAATTTAGGTAATTTTAATCAATTTCAATTTTAAATCGACTATAAAAACATATCAAACTTTCGAATGTTTTTACTTTAAAAGCCCGCATTTTCATCCCACATATGGGATGAATTTTAAATTAATTATTTCCACTTATATGATTGAATTTGGTGAAATGGATTCCCTATTTTTAATCAGAATAATTTATAAGGTATTAAAAGGCCAAATTTTTGTTTACCAAAAATATTACTGAAAGGGATCAAAATTAATTACAATGATTAAGGTTAAATTAAGCATAATAAGGGACAAAACCTTAATCTTAAGGCCCATAATGACCAATAAAATTGTCCAAGATCTATTAGGATGATATATTTCTACCATATCCTCAATTTAACTAATTTTTTCCATTATTGGAGCCACTTTCAATGTGAAAAACTTGTATGAAATTCATTTTTTAAAATATAATAAGAGTGACACTTTTCCTCCACTATAAAAGGCCAACACTTCTACCACTTCCTAATACCACATAAACACCTTAGGTTCAGCCAATATCTACACAAATATATTCCCAAAATACCTCCCATTGACATTGAATCACTACGTTTTTCCTAAATCCTTCCAATAAGGCCCTCTGGTAAAGGAGTTACCCTCCTCCAAAAGGATTCTTTTTATTTCAAATACACTTTAAGGAAGAAGTGGGGAACCATGCAGAGAAAAATACCATTCATTTCTTACTAAAGGAACTCATAGTTTTTCCAAAGACTATACTAATATTTCTATAGTTAGCCACCCTATAGAGTTCCCATTTTAGAGAAGTTTCCTGAATATTCGGGTCATTGTTGATGAGTTCTTCAAGATGATTAGCCATTTTATCCCATGTTTGAATGAATTTCTAAAAATTTATTTTACAATAATTGAAACCTCTAGCCAAGATTCAGTATTGGTTGTGAATCCACTTAATTTGAACCTCATTGGTGACATAAACATGAGGACTTCTCTCATAAATTCGATCAATCTTCTCTCTTGGAGAATTTATCCGAATGAATCCTTCTAGAATTTATTCCATTGAGTGAAGAAAGAGATTTAGACATCCCCTTTGTCTTCTTCCAAAACATCATCATGAGCCTTTTTTTCTGCGGTTGTAATGGAGTTTCCCAATTTATGGTAACATTTTACAACAATCTATTTTATTTCATTTACTTCTCCACTCACTATACTCTTATTATTACATGATTACATAACAAACCTAGCATCATAAATATACTAGAATTTTTTAAGTTATTATTTATAACTAAACATACACAAAACTCCATCTAATTCATAATGAATATATTGTTTCAATGTACGGTGAACTACTACTTCACGAAACGATGGTTGTTCATTTTTTACTTTACCCCCTCTCATGGTGGAAATTATGATGAAAGATATGTTTATATATGATATATATGTTACTTATATGGTCATTATTCTTAAATAATATTTATTTAGAACATACCTTTATGCTTTCCATCTTGTGTAAATACAATAATTTTGTTTGAGGAAGTTTGTACTATTTCCCCCTCAAAGCAATGTGACTCATTCATGCCATACAAGAAATATAAAAAATGGAGGCCTTAATAAACCTATGTAACATATATGGATTAGATATGATAATGGAATTATAATATACATATATAATTTTCTTTTAATTCTTCTAATACAACAATGAAATGAAAGTAGCATTCATGTGTACGTACGACATACCGTCTCCATATAGGTTCATTTCATTTCTTATCTCCAAACATTGTAGATTATTCTAAATACATATGTACTGAATATATAATATAATTAATTCATGTGTTAAATTATGTATATGGTGAGTTCATTGTCTATGTAATAAGAGGATCAAATAATCAGTAAAAATATAATTGAGAAACCTCAGC
The DNA here is from genome assembly GCA_963277665.1 of Viscum album. Lineage (NCBI taxonomy): Eukaryota > Viridiplantae > Streptophyta > Magnoliopsida > Santalales > Viscaceae > Viscum > Viscum album. The sequence goes on from OY728122.1 coordinate 1,089,565,087, forward strand.
AATTCACACATGAAATAATGAAAATAATAAAATATTCTTAACAAACAGATAATAAGACACTATAAGAAGATGATATATAATATTATGAAAATCATTATGGTTACAGTATAATTTAGTAACATATTTTAAACTACTATATAAGAGGATAAAGAGAACACAACAAAAGGAAGGTTGAGGTAAGTGAATTTCATCTTACTTTTATTTCCATGAGATACATGCCTTATTTACCCCGAACATAATTTGTTTGGAGTATATAATGATCATTAATGAATTAAATTTCAATTATAATTATTTTTATGGGTATTTAGATATCAAATTTTAGATCTTTATTCCATGGTGTTTATGTTTCAAAAGTATCCAAATCAGTAAAATTGTTTTATATTAATTTCCTTTCATTGAGAATCATGTTCGATTATGAATATATATTATTTTTCAAGGTCTATATACATCCTTTTTAAATTTTACATCTTGAAGAACCTTATTTTTATGATATTTTAAGCTTCATTTAATTTTATTTTCTTACATGGAGATTATGATCCCAAGTTACCAAGTAATAATATTTTTTTGCAACAATCTCATCACTTTCCGAGATTTTCAATGATTATGCTTATAGGATGAAATCAAATCATACATCTCCCAAGTTCACTCATGAGTTCACTTATTCTATTTTTATTCAATATATATCCATGTATTAGTACTATTTCTTCACTATTTGGTACTGAAGATAATTAATAAAATGTTTTTAGAAAATAGGACCATATTTCTCACTTTTGTTGGAAATATAATTTATTTCAAGAACCAAGTTTTAAAAAACGTTTTAAAATGATCCTTGAAGTTATTTTTCAAGAAAAATGTATTTTAAAAAGGTTTCAATTTTTCATGCTTTATTTATATTTTTTCAAATTATTTTCAATGAAAATGGTTTTCAAAATATTTTCAAGCTTCTTTCATAAGTTTTCTAGTAAAAGGTTTTCAAAACATTTTCAAGATTTCATTATATATTTTAAAAGTATTTTCAAATAAATATTTTTTAAATTGTTTTCAATATTGTTTTATATGTTTTAAATGAAAATGGTCTCCAAAATGTTTTATGTTTTTTTAAAAAGAATTTTTCAGGAAGAAATGATATCTTCCTCCTGAAATGTTTTTAAAAGATCCTTAAATATTATTTCTTATATAAGATAACATCTATTGGTGTTACTCATGCCACTATGGGGAAATTATTCGATTCTCCCATTCATATTCATTCTATTAATTTTCAACTTTTTTGATGGCATGATATTTATGAAAGCTATTTCTCTTTCACTGGTTATATGCTTTTGAAACCTTCTTTTTTCATAGGTGGTAATTATGAGACCTACAGCTTTTACATTGGTAATGATCTGACTAAATGTTCATGAATCCTATATCATTTCTTTGTTTATGATATGATTATTTTTTATAATCTAGTGCCACTTGTATTTATGATTTTTTATGTCTTGGATTGGATCTATATCTCCCTCCAATTCATTTAGTAACGGTGGATGAATCTTGAGTATATATGTTATCCATGAACTATATTTCATGTTCACAATTTTATACATGGACTTGATTACATGTTCACAATGATATGCACATACCTCGTTTCATATCCATAAGCTTATGCGTGAACCAGATTACAAGTTTACAGTTTTATGAGTGAACCATATTACCTATTCACAATGTTATGCATGGACCTCATTTCATGTCTATAAGTTTATGTATGAACTAGATTACATGTTCATAATGTTATGAGTGAACCTAATTACATATTCATAATGTTATGCATGGACCTGGTTTCATTCCCATAAGGTTATGCGTGAACTTAATTACACATTCCCAATGTTATGCATGGACCTAGATGCATGTCCATAAGTTTATGCGGGGGGGGGTGGTAATTTCATGTCCATAACTTAATGAGTGAACCTGTTTATACTTATACATGTTCACAATGTTATAAACCAATGTTCATTCCACAAATATCATGTATTATTCCAATGTTGTGCTTTCATGACTTATGCTCTAAATTTTCTTATGATCCATGTCTTATGAAATGATAATATTTTTTATGATCTTGAATATGAAGGGTATGATGTTAAAATGTTATTCTCAAGTTCCATACCCTTTGTTCATGTTATACATACACATTTTTATTATTTACCCTTATTGATAATATGAGATCACCCCTTTCTTATGTTTCCCTTCCCTGATTTATGAAGAAATTTTTTAGCTAGAAGTACTAAAGGTGGAGATATTTAGGGGATATGTTGAAGATCTTTCACCCGGACATAAGATTTTGTTTCCATGCCTTACAAGACACTAAACTATTATGGTCCCCAAGAATTTATTTTTATAATGCATTTATTATTCCCCTAAGATGATGTAATATCCATGTATGTGAAGCATGGGTCACTATTGAAATTCTGTGAATGATGAGTTTCCATGACATGGGAAATCAATGCTCCAAGAAACTCTTGAAAGACTGTTATGTGCTAAATATGAAGTCAAAAAAAGTTTTACCTGCATGGTGGGAGGTAGTGTGATATTCTATAAATCTTATAAATATAGTTTGTCTAGAATAGAATGACTACGTATGAACTTCTATATTCCAAAACTAGTGAAGATCAAAGGATTTTGGTATGACTGAAAAACAATTGGAATATTCTCCTTAGGCTACCCCTTAGTGGTGAACCAAGTAAAATTGTTGAGTTGTCTATCTACATGTGAATGTTTTATTACAGATCGATTCCATCATATAGGTTTAACAAGTTCCTACCAATGTGGGTACAAGATCCATCACATTAAAAGAAAAATTTGACACCCTAATTCACCACTCCCCTCTCTGGGTGTTTTGGGGTCCTATATTGTTGAGTATGAGTATGGTAAACCACATAATAAAAATTATGTATAATGTTTTAATTTGATGTATTTATTACTTATAAATAATACTTAATTTTTCAAAAATGAATTTTCTTAAAAATGATTTTTATTGATTTTTTCACCTGAAAATTAAAATTATATTTTTCCAATTTATAAAAAATTATTTTATTCTATTAAAATAAATTTTTAAATTATCATGTGAAAATTAAATTAGGGTTAAATTGTATAATTTTTTTTAAATGATTGATTTTTTAGGGAATAATGAAAAGTGCAGAGTAATTATGGTAAAAAAATAATATGATTTGGATTGTAAATAACCTTAAAACATTAATTTAATCTATTTCATTAGTGGGTTTCAACTGTCCTCATCCATTATTATAAATAATGGAAATTTTATTCCATTTTTCATTAAAAATTACGTATATATTATTTTTAGTAAATATAAATTCAAAAGTTTCACTCTATTGCATTTAATATCTATAAAATTTTGTGGAAAGGATAAAAACAAAATATGTTAAGTCATAAATGTTTTTTATAAAAAAATTTTATCATGGTTATTTATTTTTAGTTTTTAATGATGACATAATTAACTTCAATGCTTACATAAATTCGGCACAATTCTGGTGCACGCAGTAAAAAAATAAATTAAATATTTTCAAAAAAATATAAATGTAATATTATTTTGATAATTTGAAACATTCAAAAAAATTTGAAGATAAATATAACATCTTATAGATTTTTTAAATATTATTATTCGAATTACATTGCTATAATATTTTTTTCAAAGTCAAATTATGTGAATAGTTCTTAAAATGAAATCAATAGTATTTTATGTGAAATTTATTTTATTAAATTAATAAAATATATAAAAATAGGATAATTTGGGTTATAAATTGTTTAAAATTTCAAAAATTAACAACTTATGATCCAATTTTCATTTTATGGTAACATTATTGGGTCTTATGGAGTAAAAACATTGTTGTTGTGATAATTGTCAAAATAGTTAATGAGAGGTTAAAACTAAGAGATATGGATGATAAAATAACCAAAACATGTCAAAATATTATTTTATGAGATTATTTATACTCCTCATAATCTTAAATTTTAATTATATAAATTTTGATCTATTTTTAAACGAAATTTAACTTATACTAAATTAATACTTTAAGTAATATCATGGGTGCCATCCCCACACTTAAAAATTGAACACCCCTTCTCTTTTTTTACAACATTTTGAAAATAAAATCATCCAACCCCTTATCATTTATATTCTCAATATCCATATCCAATTTATATAGAGGTTCTATTCATTCCAAAATACCAAACCTAGGTTCCTTAAGTGTAGATCTAAAAGAGGTATTCTGAAGAAATGTTAATCATCTTATCTGACTCTTACAAAAAAATTATTCTTCTTATTAATATATGGTAACAATTATAAAATAATTAATCTAGTATCATAAATTTTGTAACATGTAATTATGATTATTGGACAACCATTTCCACCTCTTTTTCATCCTACTAAATACAAAAACCTTTCTCATGAATACATATAACTTACCATCTCCACATAGCAATGTAATTTTTTTTCATCACCAATTTAATTGGATGGAAATAATTATGGAAATAATCTATATATATGAAAATTATGACATAATTATACTTATTAAATTATAATATCAAATATAACTTCTTACCATCCAACCCATTCGAAAATTAAAATGTCACTCGTGTGTACGTGTGAAGTACCACATCGATGAAGCAATGCGATTTGTTTTTGATTTCGGGTTTACATGGATAATAATAAGGATATATATAATTAATATATAAGATATATAGGCTATAAAATTTATCCTATAATGGTGAAATATTATTTAATTTTCTTTTGAACCATACATGGAAAAGTTTAAAATAGTGTCCATGTGTATATACGGCCTACCATCTCCATTAATGATGTAATTCATTTTCTATATATATATATATATTGTATAACTGTATATATATATATATTGAATATATTTTATATTTATGTCATAAATTAAATTTTGGATAGGATGTAACCTAGATAAATACCCAAGGACCAAAGCTACTGAATTAAAACACACATTAAAAATGAATCTATTAACAACAAATATAATGATAATGAAAATAGATTGTTAAAAACATGTGATAAAATGTTATAAATAAATCATATATGATATAAAATATTTTTATAAATTTGTACTATGTATTAATAATAAATATAAATTTATTATATAGGAGGTTAAAATATATTTTGAGGAAATTCAAACTTGATATAAGGGGCTTCATAAATCAATTTTCACTCATAGGGTTACACTTATACATTATTGACTATGTTAAGTTATTATTATGTGGGAAATGAACACTGATTGTATTTTGTTTCATTTCCACTTTCCTTTTTTGGATTTACATTTGATACACATAATCACTTCTGTGGTTAAATTTCATTTCAACGTTTTGATATTTTTAAGGGATTTGGTTTCAATTTCTAGTCTATAGAGACATATTTGGAATTAGGCACCTATTTAATATTATATACAATATGTAACACCTTGAGATATTGAGAATTATTTTTTTTTCAAGTTAATTTATATTTTCAATATTTTTCATTTGACATGACATTAGAAATAGTTCTACATATATATACATATTAAAACACTAATTCCAACATTCCTTTCTCATGAAATTCCAACTTGGTTTGTGCTACACGCAATACAAACTTGTCTTGAACTAAAAGCAAAACTGACTTGGTGAATGATGCACACAACACTAAGTTTCTATAAAACATCTTATATATATATATATAATTAATTAATTAAATTAGATAATTATAACCTAACTGTTAAAAATATTTATAGTAATAGTAATAAATACATTCAATATATTTTTTATTATTTTTTTCTATAAATAAAACATATTGATATTGAAAGATATGCTTTCTGGTAAATACCTTTTTGAGTTAAAAATACATTTTTCTTGAATGGAATAATTTTTATAATAAAATTAATATGATACACATTTAAAAATTAAATTTTATAATATAAAATTTATTTTTAAATTCACAATATCTAAATTATCCTTGTGTAAATTTTTTGGAATTTTTGTAGAAACTTCACTTTTTGATGAATAGTGAAAAATACTGCTTTTTAGTTTAAAAAACTACATTTCATCTAATTAATTATTAACTCTAAATGATATTATAAAGTTTTTTTAAGGTCATAATAGATAAATATTACATTTATTAATATAATTTAATTTATTATAATTAATTTACCTTTGAAACTGAATATAAAATCTTAACAAACTTTTGAACTTTTTCCTACTATAAAACCCAGTTATTTCATCCTATCTATGGGATTAGTACTAATTTTAATTTTTCCTCTTCAGTGATTTGAATTTAAAGAATATGATATACACCATTATATTAATTATAATACTTATATTCTAATAATATTATGTTAATTTTTTATCAAAATTATTAGTAAAATGGGTTAAAATTAATCATAATAATTAAGGCCAAATTTAGTTTAATTTGGGACTAAACCTTAAAAATTGGGGCATAAATTACCTATAAACATTTCCAAAACCAATTTGATGTCCCTATTTCTGAAATAAACTTTCCATTATTGATTTTTTTGATTTTTTAAGTCTTTTATTAGGTAATAACATGTGCACAACTAACTTTTTTCTAGGAATTCCAAGTGAGTCATTTTCTTTCCCTATAAAAGACCACCACATCAACCATTCATCACACTTCTCAAAACATTTAGTTTTATCCCATATTTACCCAAGTATCCTCCCAATAATCCTCCCTTTGAACATGAATCCACGCTTTGGGTAGAAAGTTTCTCAAGGAATCTTTTTGGCACAAACCAAAAAGAGTTACCCAATTTAGAGACAACATCTTCTCCCAAGATTCTTTCATTTATTTCCCTTATTCACCACTTAAACTCTATTTATCACATTCTTGTGTGACCAAATCAATATATTACACATAATAAGATGTTTTTATGAAAACATTCTGATCTAAAATTACACACACCTCTATATAATGGATGTTGAACTTAATGTTTCTTTGTACGGTGAACTATTTCCTCACAAAACAATGATTTTTCATTTATACTTTACCACCAATCATAATGACCATTATGATGGATACTGTATTTATATATGTGATATATTATATTTAATATGTATTTAATCTTATTTATTCTTTTGAAAACACACATATCTTTACTTTATGTTAGGTATTAAGGTGATTATCTCATTTGAGGAAGTGTGGACTACCCACCCTCAAAGCTATGTGATTCGTTCACACACCACATGGAAGGAATTAAAGATGGTTTTAATGAAATTATATGATACATCTGATATATTAATATACTATGACTATTATATATATATATATACATACATACATACATATATATAATAATATATATTTCATTTACGTACTTTCTTTCAATACGACAATAAAGACAGGAACAACATTCATGCGTGCATACGACTTACCGTCTCCATGAATGATGTATTCCATTTCATACTCCTATATTCTGTAGATTATTATAATAAAAATATAATTTATAAACCCGATATTTATATCATTTTATACATTCTAGAATCATTATATAATTATAAGGACCGAAGATGTAACACATTAAGACACATGCAAATAACAAAGTGAATTTTACTCAAAGTGAAACATTAACATGGGATCGTTAACAAGCGGGTAATATAAGGTCATAATAAAACCGTATATGGTATTACTTATAAGAATATGATTTTAAAATATGTATAATAAACTTATATTTATTATATAGGAATCTTGTATGGGTACTAAGAGAGTCAAGACACAAGGTAAGGGGATTTCATCTCACTTTTAATTTCTTTGAGATACAAGCTATGTTTTCCACTCTTTCCTTTTGTGTGGTGTATATACTACCTGTGATTTTATTCTATGTAGATTTTAATTAAATTTATTTGTTTTAAAATTATCATTTTATGATCCTAATTTCATGGGATTTATGTTTCAAAAAATACCAAATTGGTAAAAATGTTTTGTCTCAATTTTCCTTCTTTGAGACTCACGATTGTTATACCCTTAAACTCTTTTTTGGGATGAATATAATTCCATTTTTTATGAAATATCATGAATAAAAATATTTTTATGATATTATATGCTTCATTTAATTTCATTCCCTTACATGGAGAGAATTATCCCAAGATACCGAGTCATAAGATTTTATTGAGACAATCTCATTGATTTTTGAGATTTTTAATGTTTATGCTTCCTTTCATTAAATATTATGATCCATATCTCAATAATATTAATTATTTTCCTTTTAATATATTATTTCATGATATAATCGTATATTGGTACCATTTTCTATACTTTTGTACATAAGATAGTAAAGAAAGTGTTTTTAGAAAATCCCGACTTTACCCTCTCTTCGGTCAGAAATAAATGTTTTTTAAAAAGCGTTTCTAGGAATATTATACCATTACCCTATAATATATAAAATATATTTTTACCCTTTTCATATTTTACTAATATATTCAAATTAATCTTATTTTTTCTTTCCAAACATAGAACTTTTATATCCTTTTTACTATGCAAAACAAATGTTCTTTTGACCTCGTATGACATGTAAGGATTTACCCACCATCATTTCTTTGAATCTCACATTACGTTGTTAATAAGGTTAATATTTAAGAAAATGTTTTTAAAATAAATATTCAAGGAAAAAAATTTCAAAATGGTTTTATAATTATTTATATGTTTTTATTAAAAATAATTTTCATAATGTTTTTAAGTCTTGTTTACAAGTTTTGAAAGTGCCTTAAAAAATGATTTTTAAAATGTTTTCAAGATTTTTTTATTTTTTTCCAAATATCATTTAATGAAATGGTTTTCAAAACATTTTCTTGATTATTTTATTAGTTTTTAGGAAATATTATTTTTAAAACGTTTTCAATCTTTCTTAATATGTTTTCAAAGTATTTTCAAAGAAACGGTTTTCAAATCATTTTCAAGATTTCTTTAAACGTCTTCATGTTTTTTCAAAGAAAACGTTTTTTAAAATTTTTTTGAATATTAATTTAAAATTTTTCAAGGAAAGATGTCTTCAAAATGATATCATTCCTTCTTTATATGTTTTTAATTTAATTTATATGAAAATTATTTTCAAATGGTTTTATATATTAAAAATCTTTTTTCAAAAAAGAAAGGATACTTTCCACAAGAAATGTTTTTAAAATACATTTCATAATTATTTCTCATCTAAGATAACATCCATTGGTGTTACTCACGCCTTTTTATGGGAATTATTCAATTTTTCCATTCATATTATTTCTTTGAATGTATTGTTTTGATGGCATGATGTTATGAAATCTGTTTCTCTTTTATGGGTCATATGATTTTGAAACCTTCCTTATTTCATGGGTTATTCTTATGATGAAATTATTAAAAAACATGTCTCTTTATATAGGTTATAATATGTTTACATGTTTATGATACCAATTTAATTTCATGGATTATGATATGATTATTTATGTTCTTGTGGAACAAGTATGTATGATTTAATTATGTGATGGGTGGGACCTATATCTCCCTCCAATGCATTGGGTAAAAATTGATATCTCATTAAATTAAATAGGGCTACAACTGGGGTCACATATTTCAGTAATATAGGTCTGGAATGTTGGTTAAATTGTTTAGTAATAAAGGATTGGAATGAGGGTTACATGGATCAGTAATATAGGCCTAGAATGATGGTTACTCAGTTTAGTAATACAGGGCTAGAATGAGGGTCACTCAGTTTAGTAATACAGTGATAGAAAGGGGGTTACCCAATTTGGTAAAGGAATTTGTCCACTAAAATGGTCTTGGAAGTGATTCCTTGACTACTATGGAAATAATTATATGCTTATGTGTTTTCCACAATTACATGTGTTATTCCTATATTATAATTTCATCACTTATGCTATCTATTTTAGTATGATTCATGTCTTATGAATTGTCAATATTTATTTCATGATCCCTATAATGATCTTTGATATGTAGGGTATGATATTATATTTTCATGATCGCATTCTCATACCCTTATAATCATGTTTAATCTTACATGCCTCAATTTTCTACCCTTACTGAGAATTTTAGATCACATATTTTTTGTTACCTTTCCCTTATGTTATGATGATATGTACTATGTTTGACAAGTATAAGAAGGTAGATAGTCAGTAAGAACCTAGTGGGATATTATGTAGCTCAAATATGTACTAGTGTTTATGTATCCAAAGTCACTACACCAACTATGGTCTTTTGTAATATATTTGCATAATGTTTATGTATTCTATAAAAGTTATGTAATTTAAATGTTTTTAATGAAAGGGTCGTTATAGTTGGTATCAGAGAAAATGTATAGTTAACCTTTGGAAACTAGGATCAGAAAACCTTAGTGATATCCCTAGGTATATTTCTATGTATATTTCTAGGGATGTCTTTAAGGATAAGTATAAGGATGATTTAACATTTAGGAAAATGTTTTAGATTTTTGGTAAAGGATGTAGTGAGTGGTTTCCAAGAAATACGACCCTTACTAGATACTACAAGTGGTTGTGGATCAGGAAGATATATACCTAGGGGTAACAACTCTGAAAATATGATCCAATCTTGACTTGGGGTAATCTGGTACACGACAATAGGCCTTGTTCCACACCTGGGCTGACACTCTGAGGGGATATGCTTTGGGAATTCATAAACCCTTCATGAATAATTATGAATTATTTAAATATATTTTATCTATGAATAACCTAGGATGAACCTAGGGTGTCATAGATTGAGAAAGGTGACCTGATTTAGCTATCCTATATATAATTATTTTCATGGATATATGGTTTTCTTCTATGATAAGTAATTCTCACACTATGATTTTAGTTTTAGTTAATGCTGGGAACTGGAAGAAAATAGATTAATGTTGAATGTGATAGAATATTTTCAAATGATCAGTCAAGTTGGATGATCACTAGAGTTAAAGATTTCATGATCATGCCTAATCATTTTTCATGAAACATGATTAATAATGTTTACCTTAAGAAACTCTCAGACTCACGAAGGAAGATAAATAAGGATTTTGCTGAGAGTTTGGGTAATAGAGACCATGAAGGAAAGAAGTTTCAATTTCCTTTATGTTATAAAATGTGGAAAGAATCACCTACGAGAATGTATTAGGGGAACAACAAGGTGTTTTGACAGTGGTAAAGGAAGACACAAAACAACTTACCACGAGGAAAAAATGAAGAGTCTGGTTAACAAAATGAATGGAAATTTTGGTCTAACTAAGTCTTAATCAAAGGATAGGTGTATTAAGTGTGGATAAAATGTTAATTATGTAACCCAACGTCACAATAAGAATGTTCCTAAAGAGAATCTTCATGATGGTGTGAGTAATGGTTACATTGTTGATGCTGACGAGACTACAGATGAGATGTGAAAGGAAAGAGGTATTATTGTTAGTGGATTAAGGATGATGTAATAGAAATATTTATATATTTGGATTCTAGAATTAAAAATGGTGAATTATGTATGGATTGTTAAGTTTAGGTTTTTGTTAATTATTTACAAGAATATATTGAATGACCATGATGAAATAGAAAGGTTATCTCATGAAAGTTAACATTTTGACTAAGGGACGGTAACCCTTAACATGTTCCTTATGTTAATATAATGTTGTATGTACAAAGAAACATGGCATATGAATAATAAAGTTTGATAGTACTGATTAAATTTTAACCACATAAGGAATTTTTGAAGGGTGTTTTGTGCAATCATTGATGAATCTTATAGTATTTTTGGAATTAAAGAGTAAATCCAAAATACTTTGGAACGAGGAAGAAAGCATGTTTTCCAAAATGATTTATGGTAATTTAGTTTATGACCATGTTTCAAGGGAATATACAATAAGGGTATTTACATTCTTGGAATTTGAAAACCAAGAGAATCTTTGGGTTATACTGGGGAATCAATGCAATGATAATTTCATGACTCCCTTTTTAAAGTTTTGGATTTTCACCTCTGAGAAGGGTTATAAGGTTCATTATTCATGAAAAGTTTAAGTTAAGCTTCGTTTGAATTAATTTTGCACCGAGTTTGTGTTGAAAAACTTTTAAAAAGGATAATATGTGATAAACCTTATTTCTAGGATTTCTATCTTATATATTATATTAGTGTGGTTTTAAAAAAGGACATCTTGTACATTGGTTGACAACCAATCAAGTCCATAAAGGTTACGGGTCTTGAACCCATGATAGAAGGAGGATAATGGTTTTACGCTTACCACTAGCCTATGTGATGAACAAGTTAATTTATATTTTTTTACTGAATAAATATTTATGATGAACCGGTAGTGTTACTTTTTATTTTTACAAATTAATTCATGTTGATTTTTTTAAGACACAAATAGTTACACTTTTTATTCATTATGGGACTTAAGATCTGTTAAAAGTGTATTCTAGTGTTTTATTCATCAGAGTTAATTTCATGACATTCATTAAAAAAGGTTATTAATATATTAGAAATTGTTCAAAGAAAAAACCATGTATGAAATTTTGATTATATAAATTTATCCATAATTACTCAATGTTCTTAAAGTGATACAAAAATATTTTGTCTTAATACCTTAAATTCTATTGAACCAATGGCTTCTAGAATCATCACATATTTATGAATTTCAGGCCCTAAAATTTACTTTGATCATTCACTTGTTTGTGATTGATGAACCCACTAAATCCCCATAAATATTTACGCTTTTCCTCCATATCCAATATTCACTCCCAACCTATGTTTTCCTCTATGGAAACCCAATTATATGGTACTTTGGGTGACCATTTTGGTTCCAAATTTCCCTTTTTAAGGGAAGTTTTAGTATCCATTTTTATGATGTGCGTTTCTATGATTGAAAATTTAAAGTATTAAACCTTTAATAACTCAAATGAATTTCGATGGTGAAATTAATTTTTAGGGGGCATAATGTAACACCCTGAGATTTTGTGAAATATTTATTTTCAAATTAATTTATCTTTTCAACATTTTTCATTTCACATGACAATATAAATAGTTCTTTATATATATATATATATTAAAAAGATAATTCAAACATTCCTTCCACATGAAATACCAACTTGTCCTGCACTGCATGAAAAAACATCCTTTTGTCTGAGAAACTTCACTTTTTGATGAATAGTGAAATTACTGTTTTTCAATTTAAAAAACCGCCTTTTGTCTCCTTAATTATTAATGATAATTGATATTATAAATATGTTTAAATGTTATATTAGATAAATATTACATCGACTAATATAATTTAATTAATTATAATCAATTTCAGTTTGAAACTGCATATATAATCTTAACAAACATTTGAAAATTACCCTACATTAAAACCTAGTTATTTCATCCTGTCTCTGTGATTATCACCAATTTTAATTTTTTGGATTCTATGATTATAATTTCAAAAATATGACATAAAAATTGCATTCATTATAATATTTAGATTCTAATATTACCATGTTAAATTTTTACCAAAATGATTAGTAAAAGTGATTAATATTAATCATAGTAGTTAAGGCCAAATTAACCTTAATTATATACTAAACCATTAAATTAAGGGCTCAAATAAACTATAAACTTGTAAAAACCCCATTTTTTATCCATATATCTTCCAAAAACCTTCCATTATTTAATTTTATTGGTTATTAATACTTTTTCAGGTAATAACATGTGCACACCTAACTTGTTACTAGAAATTACAAGTGAGTCCTTTTCCTTCCCTATAAAAGGCCACCACCTCTACTAATTCGTCACACCCCTAAAACATTTAAATATCTTACCTATAAATGGCCACTACCTCTACCATTGTTGTGTGAAAACACCAGTATCATAAATATACTAGTATTGTTTTATTCAAAGGGTTTTACGTACACTTACACACACCTCCATCTAATGGATGTTGAACATATTGTTTCTGTGTATGGCGAACCATTGCCTCACGAAATGATGATTATAAATTTCCTATTTACCACTAATCACAATGGTCATTATGATGTAAAATATATTTATATATTTCATATATTATATTTAATATGTATTTAATTTAATTTATTCCTTTTACAACACACATCTCTTTAATTCCCATTTAGTGTTGATATGATTATCTCTTTTGAGGAACTGTGGACTACCACCCCCTCAAAGCGACGTGTCTCATTCACACACCACATGGAATGTATTAAGAATGGTTTTAATGAAATTATATGATATATATGATATATTAATTATAATTTAGTAATTATATATATATATATATATCATTTACATAGTTTCATTCAATGGGACAATAAGATGGAAACAACATTCATGTGTACGTACGGCTTACCATCTTCCTGAACGGTGTAAATAATTTCTTAATTATATATTATAAAGATTATTATAATAAAAATATAATTTATATAAATTATATTTATATCATTTTATACGTTCTTTAATCGTGATATAAGTATAAGGAACAATGCTGTTACAAATTAAGACACATGCGAAGAACAAAGTCAATTTTACCCGAAGTGAAACATTAATATAGGATCGTTAACAAGAAAGATATATAAGGCTATAATAACACCATATATGGTATTATGTATAATAATATTATTATGTATAATATTTATAATAAACTTATATTTATTATACTGGAATCTTGTATGAGTACAGAGAGAGTCAAGACACAAGGTAACGGGATTTCATCTCACTTTTAATTTCTATGAGATACAAGATATGTTTGCCACTCCTTCCTTCAGTGTGGTGTATGTACTACCCATTATTGTATTAAATTTATAATTTAATTAAATTTATGGGTGTTGACATACCCATTTTAGGATCATTCTTTCATGTGATTGAAGTTTTAAAAGTTACCAATTGGTAAAAATATTTTGTCTCAATTTTCATTCTTTGAGACTCATATTTTGTTATGCATATAAACTATTTTTTGGGGTGAATATAATAACATTTTACATGAAATATAATTAATCTGAATATTTTCATCATATTATATTCTAAATTTAATATCATTTCATTATATAGATATAATTATCCCAAGATACCAAGTTATAAGAGCTTATTAAGACAATATCATTGATTTTTTAGATTGTTTATGTTTATACTTTCTTTGATGAAATATTATGATCCATATCTCAAAAATATTCATTATATTACTTATCCTCTATTATTTCATGATATACTCATACTTTGGTACCATTTTATACTCTTTGGTACACAATAGAGTTAAAAAAGTGTTTTTAGAAATGCTCAACATTACACTCTCTTCAGTCAGAAATATATGTTTTCTAAAAAGAGTTTCCCAGAATATTATACCATTCCCGTATAATATATAAAATAAATTTTTACCATTTTTACTATTACCTGTGTTTTAAAGGTAATCTTTTTGTCTATTTCCAAACAAGTCACTTTTATATCATTTTTACCATGAAAATGGAATCTTCTTTTGACCTCGTACAATATATATGGATTTACCCACTGTCATTTCTTTGAAGCTCCATTTTCATTTTTAAAAATGTTAATCTTTACAAAAATCTTCTTAAAATAAATTTTCAAGTAAAATTGTTATCAAAATGGTTTTAAACTTCTGTTATATGTTTTCATGAAAATAAATTTTTAGAATGTTTTCAAGTCTTATTTATAGGTTTCCAAAGTTCATTCAAGAAAAATGATTTTTTAAAAAAATTAAGATTAATTTATGTGTTTTCAAAGTGCTTTCAAAGAAATGGTTTTCAGAACAAAATCAATCTTATTTTATATATTTTCTATTAAAATTCTTTTCAAAATTCTTTTCAAGCTTTATTTATATGTTTTCAATGAATTTTAAAAGAAATGGTTTTCCAAACTTTTATAGGTTTCTTTAAATGTTTTCCAGTGTTTTCCAATAAAAATATTTTCAAAATGTTTTGAAGAATATTTTAATAGTTTTCAAGGAAATTTGTTTTCAAAATGATTTCATTTATTATTTGTAAGTTTTTAAGGTATTTTTTTGAAAATTATTTTCAAATGGTTTTATGTATTTGAAATCCTTTTTCAAATAAAAAAGGATATATTCATCAAGAAACATTTCTAAAAGATATTTCAAAATTATTTCCCATATAAGATAACATCCATTAGTGTTACTCGTGCCATTATATGGAAATTATTCAATGTTTCTATTTATATTATTTCCCTAAATGGATATTGTATTGATTGGATGATGTTATGAAATTCTTTTCTCTTTCATGAGTTATATGATTTTGAACTCTAATTATATTCATGGGTTATGTTTATGATTAAATGATTATGAAAACTATCTCTTTTCACATGTTATAATACGTTAACAGGTTTATGATACCAAATTAATTTAATGGATTAGGATATGATTATTTATGATCTTTTGGCACATGTATGTATGATTTCATTATATGATGGGTGGGACCTATATCTCTCATCAATGCATTGGGTGAAGATTTATATCTCATGAGATTAAACATGGATGTAACAGGGGTTACTCAATTCAGTAATATAGGGCTAGAATGTGGGTTACTTAGTTTTTTAATAAAGGTTAGGAATGAGGTTTACTCGGTTCATTAATATAGGCCAGTAATATTCTTTACTCGGTTTAGTAATACAGGCCTAGAACGAGGGTCACTTGGTCTAGCAATACAAATCTAGAACAGGGGTTACCTGATTCATTAAAATAACTTTTCCACTAATATGATCTTGGAAGTGATGCCTTTATTAAAATGGAATTCATTATATTATTATGTGTTTTCAAAAATTTCATGTTTTATTCCTACAAGATGATTTCAGGAATTATACTCTCTATTTCATTATGATTCATGTCTTATGAACTACCAATCTTTATTCCATTATCTCTGTTTTGATTTTTGATATTCAGGGTATGATCTTCTATTTTCATGATCACATTCTCATACCCTTATGATCAGTTTAAACTTATATATCTCCCTTGTTTAACCTTACTGAGAATTTTAGATCACCCCTTTTATGTTTCCTTTCCCATAGGTTATGATGACATGTACTGTGTTTGATACGTCTAAGAAGGTAGCTAGTAAAGAATAACACATTTTGAGATTATGTAGCTCATATATTTACTAGTTTTTATGTTTCAATATTTCCAAAGTCACTATACCAACTATGGTCTTCGGGAATCTTTTTGTATAATGATTAATTATTCTACAAAAGTTTGGTAATATCAATGTTTGTAAAGAAATTGTTTATATAGTTGTTATTATAGAAAAGGTTTAGTTATACTTTGGAAACTAGGATGAAAAAACCATATTGATATCCCTTGGTATACTACCAACTTTATGTTTAGGGATGTCTATAAGGATAAGTATAATGATGAATTAATGTTTATGAAAATGTCTTGGAATATTTGTATAAGATAAAGTGAGTGGTTTCCAAGAAATACTTCCATGATTGGATACTACAAGTGGATGTGGCTCTCGCAAAAATATAACTAGGGGTAACATCTCCTTCAAGATGTTCTAGTCTTGACTTGGGGTAGTTTGGTACATATAAACAGGCCTTGCTGTACTCCTGGTTTGACACTTCTGGGTGATATGATTTGGGAAGTCACAAAATCTTCATGAACAATCATAAAGGATTTAAATACATGTTGTCAATTAATAACCTAGTATGAACCTAGTGTATCATATATTGAAAAAGGTGACATGATTTAGATATCCTATATGTAATTATTTTCATGGATATATGGTTTTCTTCTATGATAAGTAATGGTCACACTATGTTTCTGGTTCTAGTTAATGGTGGGAACTGAAAGAAACTGAATTAAAGTTAAATGTGTTGGAAGATTTTCTGATGAGATATCAAGTGGGATGATCATTGGAATAAAAGATATCGTGATCATTCCTAATCTGTTTTCACAAAAAATGATTAATAATGTTTACCTTAACCAAACCTCAGACTCACCAAGGAGGAGAAATAAGTAGTTTGATGAGATTTTAGTTAATGGAGACTATGAAGGTAAAAAGATTTGGTTTCGTTTATGTCAAGATTTGGAAAGAATCACTTACATGAATGTCTTATAGGAACAAGAATGTGTTTTCACTATGGGAAATAGGTACACAAAACAAGTGATCGTAATGGAAAAATGAAAAGTTTGATTAACAAAATGGATAGGAATTTATTCATCCCTAATTCATCATTAATGCATAAGTGTTTTAAGTGTTGAGAAAATTTTCATCATGCAACCCAATGTCCCAATAAGAATGTTTCTTAAGAGAATCAGCAAGGTGGTTTGATTAATGGTTACATTGTTGATGATGATGAGAATGCAGATGAAATGTGAAAGGAAATAGATATTTTTGTTAGTGGATTAAGGATGAAGTAGTCTTAGTATTTATGATATTTTAAGCTTCATTTAATTTTATTTTCTTACATGGAGATTATGATCCCAGGTTACCAAGTAATTATATTTTTTTACAACAATCTCATCACTTTCCGAGATTTTCAATGATTATGCTTATAGGATGAAATCAAATCATACATCTCCCAAGTTCACTCATGAGTTCACTTATTCTATTTTTATTCAATATATATCCATGTATTAGTACTATTTCTTCACTATTTGGTACTGAAGATAATTAAGAAAATGTTTTTAGAAAATAGGACCATATTTCTCACTTTTGTTGGAAATATAATTTATTTCAAGAACCATGTTTTAAGAAAATGTTTTAAAATGATCCTTGAAGTTATTTTTCAAGAAAAATGTATTTTAAAAGGGTTTCAATTTTTCATGCTTTATTTATATGTTTTCAAATTATTTTCAAAGAAAATGGTTTTCAAAATGTTTTCAAGCTTCTTTCATAAGTTTTCTAGTAAAATGTTTTCAAAACATTTTCAAGATTTCATTATATATTTTCAAAGTATTTTCAAATAAATATTTTTTAAATTGTTGTATATGTTTTAAATGAAAATGGTCTCCAAAATGTTTTATGTTTTTTTAAAAAGCATTTTTCAGGAAGAAATGATATCTTCCTTCTGAAATGTTTTTAAAAGATCCTTAAATATTATTTCTTATCTAAGATAACATCTATTGGTGTTACTCATTCCACTATGGGGAAATTATTCGATTCTCCCATTCATATTCATTCTATTAATTTTTAACTTTTTTTATGGCATGATATTTATGAAAGCTGTTTCTCTTTCACTGGTTATATGCTTTTGAAACCTTCTTTTTTCATAGGTGGTAATTATGAGACCTACAGATTTTACATTGGTAATGATCTGACTAAATATTCATGAAGCCTATATCATTTCTTTGTTTATGATATGATTATTTTTTATAATCTAGTGCCACTTGTATGTATGATTTTTTATGTCTTGGATTGGATCTATATCTCCCTCCAATTCATTTAGTAACGGTGGATGAATCTTGAGTATATATTTTATCCATGAACTATATTTCATGTTCACAATTTTATACATGGACTCGATTACATGTTCACAATGATATGCACATACCTCGTTTCATATCCATAAGCTTATGCGTGAACCAGATTACAAGTTTACAGTTTTATGAGTGAACCATATTACCTATTCACAATGTTATGCATGGACCTAATTTCATGTCTATAAGTTATATATTTACTAGATTACATGTTCATAATGTTATGAGTGAACCTAATTACATATTCATAATGTTATGCATGGACCTGGTTTCATTCCCATAAGGTTATGCGTGAACTTAATTACACATTCCCAATGTTATGCATGGACCTAGATGCATGTCCATAAGTTTATGCGGGGGGCGGGGGGGTGGTAATTTCATGTCCATAACTTAATGAGTGAACCTGTTTATACTTATACATGTTCACAATGTTATAAACCAATGTTCATGCCACAAATATCATGTATTATTCCAATGTTATGCTTTCATGACTTATGCTCTAAATTTTCTTATGATCCATGTCTTATGAAATGCTAATATTTTTTATGATCTTGAATATGAAGGGTATGATGTTAAAATGTTATGCTCAAGTTCCATACCCTTTGTTCATGTTATACATACACATTTTTATTATTTACCCTTATTGATAATATGAGCTCACCCCTTTCTTATGTTTCCCTTCCCTGGTTTATGAAGAAATTGTTTAGCTAGAAGTACTAAAGGTGGAGATATTTAGGGGATATGTTGAAGATCTTTCACCCGGACATAAGATTTTGTTTCCATGCCTTACAAGACACTAAACTATTATGGTCCCCAAGAATTTATTTTTGTAATGAATTTATTATTCCCCTAAGATGATGTAATATCCATGTATGTGAATCATGTGTCACTATTGAAATTCTGTGAATGATGAGTTTCCATGACATGGGAAATCTATGCTCCAAGAAACTCTTGAAAGACTGTTATGTGCTAAATATGATGTCAAAAAAAGTTTTACCTGCATGGTGGGAGGTAGTGTGATATTCTATAAATCTTATAAAGATAGTTTGTCTAGAATAGAATGACTACGTATGAACCTCTATATTCCAAAACTAGTGAAGATCAAAGGATTTTGGTATGACTGAAAAACAATTGGAATATTCTCCTTAGGATACCCCTTAGTGGTGAACCAAGTAAAATTGTTGAGTTGTCTATCTTCATGTGAATGTTTTATTATAGCTCTATTCCATCATATAGGTTTAACAAGTTCCTACCAATGTGGGTACAAGATCCATCACTTTAAAAGAAAAATTTGACACCCTAATTCACCACTCCCCTCTCTGGGTGTTTTGGGGTCCTATATTGTTGAGTATGAGTATGGTTAACCACATAATAAAAATTATGTATAATGTTTTAATTTGATGTATTGATTACTTATAAATAATACTTGATTTTTCAAAAATGAATTTTCTTAAAAATGATTTTTATTGATTTTTTCACCTGAAAATTAAAATTATATTTTTCCAATTTATAAAAAAATATTTTAATCTATTAAAATAAATTTTTAAATTATCATGTGAAAATTAAATTAGGGTTAAATTGTATAATTTTTTTTAAATGATTGATTTTTTAGGGAATAATGAAAAGTGCAGAGTAATTATGGTAAAAAATAATATGATTTGGATTGTAAATAACCTTAAAACATTAATTTAATCTATTTCATTAGTGGGTTTCAACTGTCCTCATCCATTATTATAAATAATGGAAATTTTATTCCATTTTTCATTAAAAATTACATATATATTATTTTTAGTAAATATAAATTCAAAAGTTTCACTCTATTGCATTTAATATCTATAACATTTTGTGGAAATGATAAAAACAAAATATGTTAAGTTATAAATGTTTTTTATAAATTTTTTTATCATGGTTATTTATTTTTAATTTTTAATGATGAAATAATTAACTTCAATGCTTACATAAAGTCGGCACAATTCTGGTGCACACAGTAAAAAAATAAATTAAATATTTTCAAAAAAATATAAATGTAATATTATTTTGATAATTTGAAACATCCAAAAAAAATTGAAGATAAATATAACATCTTATAGATTTTTTAAATATTATTATTCGAATTACATTGCTATAATATTTTTTTCAAAGTCAATTTATGTGAATAGTTCTTAAAATGAAATCAATAGTATTTTATGTGAAATTTATTTTATTAAATTAATAAAATATATAAAAATAGGATAATTTGGGTTATAAATTGTAAAAAATTTCAAAAATTAACAACTTATGATCCAATTTTCATTTTATGGTAACTTTATTGGGCCTTATGGAGTAAAAACATTGTTGTTGTGATAATTGTCAAAATAGTTAATGAGAGGTTAAAACTAAGAGATATGGATGATAAAATAACCAAAACATGTCAAAATATTATTGTATGAGATTATTTATACTCCTCATAATCTTAAATTTTAATTATATAAATTTTGATCTATTTTTAAACGAAATTTAACTTATACTAAATTAATACTTTAAGTAATATCATGGGTGCCATCCCCACACTTAAAAATTGAACACCCCTTCTCTTTTTTTACAACATTTTGAAAATAAAATCATCCAACCCATTATCATTTATATTCTCAATATCCATATCCAATTTATATAGAGGTTCTATTCATTCCAAAATACCAACCCTAGGTTCCTTAAGTGTAGATCTAAAAGAGGTATTCTGAAGAAATGTTAATCATCTTATCTGACTCTTACAAAAAAATTAGTCTTCTTATTAATATATGGTAACAATTATAAAATAATTAATCTAGTATCATAAATTTTGTAACATGTAATTATGATTATTGGACAACCATTTCCACCACTTTTTCATCCTACTAAATACAAAAACTTTTCTCATGAATACATATAGCTTACCATCTCCACATAGCAATGTAATTTTTTTCATCACCAATTTAATTGGATGGAAATAATTATGGAAATAATATATATAGATGATAATTATGACATAATTATACTTATTAAATTATAATATCAAATATACCTTCTTACCATCCAACCCATTCGAAAATTAAAATGTCACTCGTGTGTACGTGTGAAGTACCACCTCGATGAAGCAATGCGATTTGTTTTTGATTTCGGGTTTACATGGATAATAATAAGGATATATATAATTAATATATAAGATATATAGGTTATAAAATTTATCCTATAATGGTGAAATATTATTTAATTTTCTTTTGAACCATACATGGAAAAGTTTAAAATAGTGTCCATGTGTATATACGGCCTACCATCTCCATTAATGATGTAATTCATTTTCTATATATATATATATTTTGTATAACTGTATATATATATATTGAATATATGTTATATTTATGTCACAAATAAAATTTTGGATAGGATGTAACCTAGATAAATACCCAAGGACCAAAGCTACTGAATTAAAACATACATTAAAAATGAATCTATTAACAACAAATATAATAATAATGAAAATAGATTGTTAAAAACATGTGATAAAATGTTATAAATAAATCATATATGATATAAAATATTTTTATAAATTTGTACTATGTATTAATAATAAATATAAATTTACTATATAGGAGGTTAAAATATCATTTGAGGAAAGTCAAACTTGATATAAGGGGCTTCATAAATCAATTTTCACTCATAGGGTTACACTTATAAATCATTGACTATGTTAAGTTATTATTATGTGGGAAATGAACACTGATTGTATTTTGTTTCATTTCCACTTTCCTTTTTTGGATTTACATTTGATACACTTAATCACTTCTGTGGTTGAATTTCATTTCAACATTTTGATATTTTTAAGGGATTTGGTTTCAATTTCCAGTCTATAGAGACATATTTGGAATTAGGCACCTATTTAATATTATATACAATATGTAACACCTTGAGATATTGAGAATTATTTTTTTTCAAGTTAATTTATATTTTCAATATTTTTCATTTCACATGACATTAGAAATAGTTCTACATATATATATATTAAAACACTAATTCCAACATTCCTTTCTCATGAAATTCCAACTTGGTTTGTGCTACATGCAATACAAACTTGTCTTGAACTAAAAGCAAAACTGACTTGCTGAATGATGCACACAACACTAAGTTTCTATAAAACATCTTATATATATATATATATATATATAATTAATTAAATTAGGTAATTATAACCTAACTGTTAAAAATAGTTATAGTAATAGTAATAAATACTTTCAATATATTTTTTATTATTTTTCTCTATAAATAAAACATTATGATATTGAAAGATATGCTTTCTGGTAAATCCCTTTTTGAGTTAAAAATACATTTTTCTTCAATGGACTAATTTTAATAATAAAATTAATATGATACACATTTAAAAATTAAATTTTATAATATAAAATTTCTTTTTAAATTCACAATATCTAAATTATCCTTGTGTAAATTTTTTGGATTTTTTTTAGAAACTTCACTTTTTGATGAATAGTGAAAAATACTGCTTTTTAGTTTAAAAAACTACATTTCATCTAATTAATTATTAACTCTAAATGATATTATAAAGTTTTTTAAGGTCATAATAGATAAATATTACATTTATTAATTTAATTTAATTTATTATAATTAATTTATCTTTGAAACTGAATATAAAATCTTAACAAACTTTTGAACTTTTTCCTACTTTAAAACCAAGTTATTTCATCCTGTCTCTGGGATTAGTACTAATTTTAATTTTTCCTCTTTAGTGATTTGAATTTAAAGAATATTATATACACCATTATATTAATTATAATACTTATATTCTAATAATATTATGTTAATTTTTTATCAAAATGATTAGTAAAATGGGTTAAAATTAATCATAATAATTAAGGCCAAATTTAGTTTAATTTGAAACTAAACCTTAAAAATTGGGTTATAAATTACCTATAAACATTTCCAAAACCAATTTGATGTCCCTATTTCTGAAATAAACTTTCCATTATTGATTTTTTTTGTTTTTTTAAGTCTTTTATTAGGTAATAACATGTGCACAACTAACTTTTTCTAGGAATTCCAAGTGAGTCATTTTCTTTCCCTATAAAAGGCCACCACATCAACCATTCATCAAACTTCTCAAAACATTTAGTTTTATCCCATATTTACCCAAGTATCCTCCCAAAAATCCTCCCTTTGAACATGAATCCACCCTTTGGGTAGAAAGTTTCTCAAGGAATCTTTTTGGCAAAAACCAAAAAGAGTTACCCAATTTAGAGACAACATCTTCTCCCAAGATTCTTTCATTTATTTCCCTTATTCACCACTTAAACTCTATTTATCACATTCTTGTGTGACCAAATAAATATCTTACACATAATAAGATGTTTTTATGAAAACTTTATGATCTAAAATTACACACACCTCTATATAATGGATGTTGAACATAATGTTTCTTTTTACGGTGAACTATTGCCTCACAAAACAATGATTTTTCATTTATACTTTACCACCAATCATAATGACCATTATGATGGATACTGTATTTATATATGTGATATATTATATTTAATATGTATTTAATCTTATTTATTCTTTTCACAACACACATATCTTTACTTTACGTCAGGTATTAAGGTGATTATCTCATTTGAGGAAGTGTGGACTGCCCACCCTCAAAGCTATGTGATTCGTTCACACACCACATGGAAGGAATTAAAGATGGTTTTAATGAAATTATATGATACATCTGATATATTAAATATACTATGACTATTATATATATATATACATACATACATACATACATATAATAATATATATTTCATTTACGTACTTTCTTTCAATACGACAATAAAGACAGGAACAACATTCATGCGTGCATACGACTTACTGTCTCCATGAATGATGTATTCCATTTCATACTCCTATATTCTGTAGATTATTATAATAAAGATATAATATATAAACCCGATATTTATATCTTTTTATACATTCTAGAATCATTATATAATTATATGGACCGAAGATGTAACACATTAAGACACATGCAAATAACAAAGTGAATTTTACTCAAAGTGAAACATTAACATGGGATCGTTAACAAGCGGGTAATATAAGGTCATAATAAAACCATATATGGTATTACTTATAAGAATATGATTTTAAAATATGTATAATAAACTTATATTTATTATATAGGAATCTTGTATGGGTACTAAGAGAGTCAAGACACAAGGTAAGGGGATTTCATCTCACTTTTAATTTCTTTGAGATACAAGCTATGTTTTCCACTCTTTCCTTTTGTGTGGTGTATATACTACTTGTGATTTTATTCTATGTAGATTTTAATTAAATTTATTGGTTTTAAAATTATCATTTTATGATCCTTATTTCATGGGATTTATGTTTCAAAAAATACCAAATTGGTAAAAATGTTTTGTCTCAATTTTTCTTCTTTGAGACTCATGATTGTTATACCCTTAAACTCTTTTTTGGGCTGAATATAATTCCATTTTTCATGAAATATCATGAATAAAAATATTTTTATGATATTATATGCTTCATTTAATTTCATTCCCTTACATGGAGAGAATTATCCCAAGATACCAAGTCATAAGATTTTATTGAGACAATCTCATTGATTTTTGAGATTTTTTATGTTTATGCTTCCTTTCATTAAATATTATGATCCATATCTCAATAATATTCATTATTTTCCTTTTAATATATTATTTCATGATATAATCGTATATTGGTACCATTTTCTATACATTTGTACATAAGATAGTAAAGAAAGTGTTTTTAGAAAATCCCGACTTTACCCTCTCTTCGGTTAGAAATAAATGTTTTTTAAAAATCATTTCTAGGAATATTATACCATTACCCTATAATATATAAAATATCTTTTTACCCTTTTCATATTTTACTAATATATTCAAATAAATATTATTTTCTCTTTCCAAACATGGAACTTTTATATCCTTTTTACTATGCAAAACAAATGTTCTTTTGACCTCGTATGACATGAAAGGATTTACCCACCATCATTTCTTTGAATCTCACATTACGTTGTTAATAAGGTTAATATTTAAGAAAATGTTTTTAAAATAAATATTCAAGGAAAAAAATTTCAAAATGGTTTTATAATTATTTATATGTTTTTATTAAAAATAATTTTCATAATGTTTTTAAGTCTTGTTTACAAGTTTTGAAAGTGCCTTAAAAATGATTTTTAAAATGTTTTCAAGATTTTTTTATTTGTTTCCAAATTTCATTTAATGAAATGGTTTTCAAAACGTTTTCTTGATTATTTTATTAGTTTTCAGGAAATATTATTTTTAAAACGTTTTCAATCATTCTTAATATGTTTTCAAAGTATTTTCAAAGAAACGGTTTTCAAATCATTTTCAAGCTTTCTTTAAACGTCTTCATTTTTTTTCAAAGAAAACGTTTTTTAAAATTTTTTTGAATATTATTTTAAAATTTTTCAAGGAAAAATGTCTTCAAAATTATATCATTCCTTCTTTATATGTTTTCAATTTAATTTATATGAAAATTATTTTCAAATGGTTTTATATATTAAAAATATTTTTTCAAAAAAGAAAGGATATTTTCCACAAGAAATGTTTTTAAAATACATTTCATAATTATTTCTCATCTAAGATAACATCCATTGGTGTTACTCATGCCTTTTTATGGGAATTATTCAATTTTTCCATTCATATTATTTCTTTGAATGTATTTTTTTGATGGCATGATGTTATGAAATCTATTTCTCTTTTATGGGTCATATGATTTTGAAACCTTCCTTATTTCATGGGTTATTCTTATGATGAAATTATTAAAAAAACATGTCTCTTTCTATAGGTTATAATATGTTTACATGTTTATGATACCAATTTAATTTCATGGATTATGATATGATTATTTATGTTCTTGTGGAACAAGTATGTATGATTTAATTATGTGATGGGTGGGACCTATATCTCCCTCCAATGCATTGGGTAAAAATTGATATCTCATTAAATTAAATAGGGCTACAACAGGGGTCACATATTTTAGTAATATAGGTTTGGAATGTTGGTTAAATTGTTTAGTAATAAAGGATTGGAATGAGGGTTACATGGATCAGTAATATAGGCCTAGAATGATGGTTACTCAGTTTAGTAATATAGGGCTAGAATGAGGGTCACTCAGTTTAGTAATACAGTGATAGAAAGGGGGTTACCCAATTTGGTAAAGGAATTTGTCCACCGAAATGGTCTTGGAAGTGATTCCTTGACTACTATGGAAATAATTATATGCTTATGTGTTTTCCACAATTACATGTGTTATTCCTATATTATAATTTCATCACTTATGCTATCTATTTTAGTATGATTCATGTCTTATGAATTGTCAATATTTATTTCATGATCCCTATAATGATCTTTGATATGTAGGGTATGATATTATATTTTCATGATCGCATTCTCATACCCTTATAATCATGTTTAATCTTACATGCCTCAATTTTTTACCCTTACTGAGAATTTTAGATCACATATTTTTTGTTACCTTTCCCTTATGTTATGATGATATGTACTATGCTTGACAAGTCTAAGAAGGTAGATAGTCAGTAAGAACCTAGTGGGATATTATGTAGCTCAAATATGTACTAGTGTTTATGTATCCAAAGTCACTACACCAACTATAGTCTTTTGTAATATATTTGTATAATGTTTATGTATTCTATAAAAGTTATGCAATTTAAATGTTTTTAATGAAAGGGTCGCTATAGTTGGTATCAGAGAAAATGTATAGTTAACCTTTGGAAACTAGGATCAGAAAACCTTAGTGATATCCCTAGGTATATTTCTATGTATATTTCTAGGGATGTCTTTAAGGATAAGTATAAGGATGATTAAACGTTTAGGAAAATGTTTTAGATTTTTTGTAAAGGATGTAGTGAGTGGTTTCCAAGAAATACAACCCTTAGTAGATACTACAAGTGGTTGTGGATCCGGAAGATATATACCTAGGGGTAACAACTCTGAAAATATGATCCAATCTTGACTTGGGGTAATCTGGTAAACGACAATAGTCCTTGTTCCACACCTGGGCTGACACTCCGAGGGGATATGCTTTGGGAATTCATAAACCCTTCATGAATCATTATGAATTATTTAAATATATTTTATCTATGAATAACCTAGGATGAACCTAGGGTGTCATATATTGAGAAAGGTGACCTGATTTAGCTATCCAATATATAATTATTTTAATGGATATATGGTTTTCTTCTATGATAAGTAATTCTCACACTATGATTTTAGTTTTAGTTAATGCTGGGAACTGGAAGAAAATAGATTAATGTTGAATGTGATAGAATATTTTCAAATGATCATTCAAGTTGGATGATCACTAGAGTTAAAGATTTCATGATCATGCCTAATCATTTTTCATGAAACATGATTAATAATGTTTACCTTAAGAAACTCTCAGACTCACGAAGGAAGATAAATAAGGATTTTGCTGAGAGTTTGGGTAATAGAGACCATGAAGGAAAGAAGTTTCAATTTACTTTATGTTATAAAATGTGGAAAGAATCACCTACGAGAATGTATTAGGGGAACAACAAGGTGTTTTGACTGTGGTAAAGGAGGACACAAAACAACTTACCACAAGGAAAAAAATGAAGAGTCTGGTTAACAAAATGAATGGAAATTTAGGTCTAACTAAGTCTTCATCAAAGGATAGGTGTATTAAGTGTGGATAAAATGTTCATTATGTAACCCAAAGTCACAATAAGAATGTTCCTAAATAGAATCTTCATGATGGTGTGAGTAATGGTTACATTGTTGATGCTGACGAGACTACAGATGAGATGTGAAAGGAAAGAGGTATTATTGTTAGTGGATTAAGGATGATGTAATAGAAATATTTATATATTTGGATTCTAGAATTAAAAATGGTGAATTATGTATGGATTGTTAAGTTTAGGTTTTTGTTAATTATTTACAAGAATATATTGAATGATCATGATGAAATAGAAAGGTTATCTCATGAAAGTTAACATTTTGACTAAGGGACGGTAACCCTTAACATGTTCCTTATGTTAATATAATGTTGTATGTACAAAGAAACATGGAATATGAATAAGAAAGTTTGATAGTATTGATTAAATTTTAACTACGTAAGGAATTTTTGAAGGGTGTTTTGTGCAATCATTGAAGAATCTTATAGTATTTTTGGAATTAAAGAGTAAATCCAAAATACTTTGGAACGAGGAAGAAAGCATGTTTTCTAAAATGATTTATGGTAATTTAGTTTATGACCATGTTTCAAGGGAATATACAATAAGGGTATTTACATTCTTGGAATTTGACAACCAAGAGAATCTTTGGGTTATACTGGGGAATCAATGCAAAGATAATTTCATGACTCCCTTTTTAAAGTTTTGGATTTTCACCTCTGAGAAGGGTTATAAGGTTCATTATTCATGAAAAGTTTAAGTTAAGCTTCGTATGAATTAATTTTGCACCGAGTTTGTGTTGAAAAACTTTTAAAAAGGATAATATGTGATAAACCTTATTTCTTGGATTTCTATCTTATATATTATATTAGTGTGGTTTTAAAAAAGGACATCGTGTACATTGGGTGACAACCAATCAAGTCCGTAAAGGTTACGGGTCTTGAACCCATGATTGAAGGAGGATAATGGTTTTACACTTACCATTAGCCTATGTGATGAACAAGTTAATTTATATTTTTTTACTGAATAAATATTTACGATGAACCGGTAGTGTTACTTTTTATTTTTAAAAATTAATTCATGTTGATTTTTTAAGACACAAATAGTTATACTTTTTATTCATTATGGGACTTAAGATCTGTTAAAAGTGTATTCTAGTGTTTTATTCATCAGAGTTAATTTCTTGACATTCATTAAAAAAGGTTATTAATATATTAGAAATTTTTCAAAGAAAAACCCATGTATGAAATTTTGATTATATAAATTTATCAATAATTACTCAATGTTCTTAAAGTGATACAAAAATATTTTTTCTTAATACCTTAAATTCTATTGAACCAATGGCTTCTAGAATCATCACATATTTATGAATTTCAGGCCCTAAAATTTACTTTTATCATTCACTTGTTTGTGATTGATGAACCCACTAAATCCCCATAAATATTTACGCTTTTCCTCCATATCCAATATTCACTCCAAACCTATGTTTTCCTCTATGGAAACCCAATTATATGGTACTTTGGGTAACCATTTTGGTTCCAAATTTCCCTTTTTAAGGGAAGTTTTAGTATCCATTTTTATGATGTGGGTTTCTATGAATGAAAATTTAATGTATTAAACCTTTAATAACCCAAATGAATTTCAAGGGTGAAATTAATTTTTAGGGGGCATAATGTAACACCCTGAGATTTTGTGAAATATTTATTTTCAAATTAATTTATCTTTTCAACATTTTTCATTTCACATGACAATATAAATATTTCTTTATATATATATATATTAAAAAGATAATTCAAACATTCCTTCCACATGAAATACCAACTTGTCTTGCACTGCATGAAAAAACATCCTTTTGTCTGAGAAACTTCACTTTTTGATGAATAGTGAAATTACTGTTTTTCAATTTAAAAAACCACCTTTTGTCTCATTAATTATTAATGATAATTGATATTATAAATATGTTTAAATGTTATATTAGATAAATATTACATCGACTAATATAATTTAATTCATTATAATCAATTTCAGTTTGAAACTGCATATATAATCTTAACAAACATTTGAAAATTACCCTACATTAAAACCTAGTTATTTCATCCTGTCTCTGGGATTATCACTAATTTTAATTTTTTGGCTTCTATGATTATAATTTAAAAAATATGACATAAAAATTGCATTCATTATAATATTTAGATTCTAATATTACCATGTTAAATTTTTACCAAAATGATTAGTAAAAGTGATTAATATTAATCATAGTAGTTAAGGCCAAATTAACCTTAATTATATACTAAACCATTAAATTAAGGGCTCAAATAAACTATAAACTTGTAAAAACCCAATTTTCTATCCATATATCTTCAAAAACCATTCCATTATTTATTTTTATTGGTTATTCAGACTTTTTTAGGTAATAACATGTGCACACCTAACTTGTTACTAGAAATTACAAGTGAGTCCTTTTCCTTCCCTATAAAAGGCCACCACCTCTACTAATTCGTCACACCCCTCAAACATTTAAATATCTTACCTATAAATGGCCACAACCTCTACTATTGTTGTGTGAAAACACCAGTATCATACATATACTAGTATTGTTTTATTCAAATGGTTTTACCTACACTTACACACACCTCCATCTAATGGATGTTGAACATATTGTTTCTGTGTATGGCGAACCATTGCCTCACGAAATGATGATTATAAATTTCCTATTTACCACTAATAACAATGGTCATTATGATGGAAAATATATTTATATATTTCATATATTATATTTAATATGTATTTAATTTAATCTATTCCTTTTACAACACACATCTCTTTAATTCCCATTTAGTGTTGATATGATTATCTCTTTTGAGGAACTGTGGACTACCACCCCCTCAAAGCGACGTGTCTCATTCACACACCACATGGAATGTATTAATAATGGTTTTAATGAAATTATATGATATATATGATATATTAATTATAATTTAATAATTATATATATATATATCATTTACATAGTTTCATTCAATGGGACAATAAGATGGAAACAACATTCATGCCTAAGTACGGCTTACCATCTTCCTGAACGGTGTAATTAATTTCTTAATTATATATTATATAGATTATTATAATAAAAATATAATGTATATAAATGATATTTATATCATTTTATACGTTCTTGAATCATGATATAAGTATAAGGAACAATGCTGTTACAAATTAAGACACATGCGAAGAACAAAGTCAATTTTACCCGAAGTGAAACTTTGACATAGGATCGTTAACAAGAAAGAAATATAAGGCTATAATAACACCATATATGGTATTTTGTATAATAATATTATTATTTATAATATTTATAATAAACTTATATTTATTATACTGGAATCTTGTATGAGTACAGAGAGAGTCAAGACACAAGGTAACGGGATTTCATCTCACTTTTATTTTCTATGAGATACAAGATATGTTTGCCACTCCTTCCTTTAGTGTGGTGTATGTACTACCCATTATTGTATTAAATTTATAATTTAATTAAATTTATGGGTGTTGACATACCCATTTTAGGATCCTTCTTTCATGGTATTGATGTTTTAAAAGTTACCAATTGGTAAAAATGTTTTTTCTCAATTTTCATTCTTTGAGACTCATATTTTGTTATGCATATAAACTATTTTTTGGGGTGAATATAATAACATTTTACATGAAATATAATTAATCTGAATATTTTAATCATATTATATTCTAAATTTAATATCATTTCATTATATAGAGATAATTATCCCAAGATACCAAGTTATAAGAGCTTATTAAGACAATATCATTGATTTTTGAGATTGTTTATGTTTATACTTCCTTTGATGAAATATTATGATCCATATCTCAAAAATATTCATTATATTACTTATCCTCTATTATTTCATGATATACTCATACTTTGGTACCATTTTATACTCTTTGGTACACAATAGAGTTAAAAAAGTGTTTTTAGAAATGCTCAACATTACACTCTCTTCAGTCAGAAATATATGTTTTCTAAAAAGAGTTTCCCAGAATATTATACCATTCCCATATAATATATAAAATAAATTTTTACCATTTTTACTATTACCTGTGTTTTAAAGGTAATCTTATTTTCTATTTCCAAAC
This sequence comes from Viscum album, assembly GCA_963277665.1. NCBI lineage: Eukaryota > Viridiplantae > Streptophyta > Magnoliopsida > Santalales > Viscaceae > Viscum > Viscum album. The sequence continues at coordinate 1,089,598,390 of OY728122.1, forward strand.
AAGTCACTTTTATATCATTTTTACCATGAAAATGGAATCTTCTTTTGACCTCGTACAACATGTATGGATTTACCCACTGTCATTTCTTTGAAGCTCCATTTTCATTTTTAAAAAGGTTAATCTTTACAAAAATCTTCTTAAAATAAATTTTCAAGTAAAATTGTTATCAAAATGGTTTTATGTAACACCCCGAGCTTCCACGATATGTTTCTCATTCAATAATGTAATAGCTTGCATTGTACGCAACATCGAGTTCTAACACACTACAACTAATCAAAGTAGCCGTTATGAATAGTAATAACCACTTTTTAAAATTATAGAAATTTTATATTTCAAAATGGACTTCATTTTTGTATTCGTAATATCGAAATTATCCAAAGTTGAATTTTTTGCAATTTTCTGAGAACTTCCAATTTTTTATGAATAATGAAAAATACTTAAAAACAACATTTTTAATCAAAATAATTTATAGTGATAAATTATACTATTGAATGGTTTTAGAGTATAATTAGAATATATTTTTACCATTTTATCCTATGGTTGTCATTATAATTAATTTAACATTGAAATTGGACATAAACAATTGCCAATCTTTTGATATAAATTATTTTTTAAAAACACGCTATTTGTTGTGACAGCGGGAATTAATTATAAAATTAATTAATGCAACTTATACGTTTGGAATTTTTTAAAATAGAAATCATTTTTGAATTTGGAATATCAATTATAGCTTAGGGTGAAATTTTGGCATTGTTCCGAAAAACATCAATTTTTGATGAATAGTGAAACCACTAAGTGGTAGTTAAATAACTGATTTTTCGTTTAAATGAAATATTACCACTTCTGTGATTTGATTTTCAAAAATCCGACATACATGGTTGTCATTAATAAGTAAAATGTGGTTCAATGAGATCAAAATAATTTTTTGGTGAATAGTAACTTTTAAGTTCTTAATCGCGATTAGAGGTAATTAGTGTAGTTTTAGGTAAAAATAATGTTTTAATAATATGAGATGAGCTTGACACTTGTCCTACTCCTATTGGATGAGACATGGCCGACCAAGACAACCCATGGGTCAACTTGGGGACCCCATGGAGCCACTTTGTTTGGAAAATTACATTAATATATATTTATTTAATGTTAAAATTAAATTGACACAAACATGAGTTGTTTTAATAAAACAGTTTTTAAGTGGTGTTACACAAGTCCAAATTTTGACTATAAATATTCATTGGAAATCTAAAATTATTTCCTACATAATGGTATTTTTTTTATAATTTTTAGACGTTAAATCAATTAAATTATTTATGACATGATGATGATGCAGCAGTGACCTCATTATTTAACGATTTAAATAAAATGAGAAGATAATGTAAACTCCAAGGCTTACACTTGTCCAAAGCCTATTGGATGAGGAGATTTCGAAACCTTATCACCTTATCCTCGAATTATATAAGTGTGGGACCTTTAGAATCCGAAAAACATTGTGTAATAATGTAACATTTCAATCGTTCCAAAAGTGCCCCTCCTCTCCACTTATAAAAGGCCCCCACCTCTCCCACCTCATTTACACTTTCAAGCCATTTGGCTCGGCCAAACTCTACCCAAATACTCTCCCAACTTCCCCCTCTTACTCCTAGAAGCCTCACTTTGGGCAGAACTCTTCCCAAGGAAGCCTTTGGGTCAAATCAAAAAGAGTTACCCGATTTTGAGGTAATGTCTTCTCTAATGTTGTTTTGTTTTATTTTTCTTCTCCAACCCCCTAAACTCTTTTTATTCATTTCTTTTGTAACAAAAACAGTATCCTCAATATACTAGGATGTTGTTATAAGAAGGATTCGAGCTACACTTACACACACCTACATCTAATGGTTAAAGAACATACGGTTTCAGTGGATGGCGAATTTCTGCCTCACGAAACGATGATTGTTCAACACTCATATTACACCTTCAAAGGTGGCCATTAAGATGTCACTATATTTATATATTATATATAATGTGTTTATGTTTTACTTATGCTTCTGTATTTCTCATTTATTGCATAATTTATGATTTCCATTATGGGTAAAACGCGATAATTTCATTTTAGGAAGTGCGGACTACCGCCCCCTCAAAGTGATTTGAATCGTTAATGCCATATGTGGGATGTATAAAGGATGGATTAAATGGTATTATACACTATATTATACTATAATTATATTATAAATTTATATAATTATGATTATGTTCCATTAAATACGAAATAGAAATGAAAGTAGCGTTCATGCGTACGTACAGCTTACCGTCTCCATGAACGGTGCATTTCATTTCTTACCTCTAAATGTTACGTAATATTATAAATGAATGTATATACTGGATATATAAGATATATATGACATCTAAATCATGAATATAATTCTGGAGATAATGGATATTCTACCACATAAACAACTTGTAATTATAAGAAGTTTATTGTTGACTCAAGTACCAAAGATCAACAAAACAACCGTTATTAACTTAAATAATTACATAATGTTCATAACATTGTAATAAGTGATATAAAGAGGATTATGAAATTAAAAATGGTTCTTAATAAGTTATATATTAACTCTAGTTTATTATTCAGGAGGTTAATGAACGGTTGAGTCAAGTCAGACATGAGGTAAGGGAACTTCTTAACCCAATTTCTATTCTTTGGGTTAATCTCCTACTTTCAAATTATTTCATGATATTATTATGTCGTATATTGTATTTATGCTTTCTTTATGTGAAAATATAGTGACTACACATAATGGATCTATTTTATTTTAAAAATGATCTTTTTAAGGACTTCGTCTCAATCTCCTTTCATTGAGGCATATTTGGTTTTATACACAAATTTCTTTTATACGGTGTATAAACCCCTTTGACTTTTACGTTTATTAAAAAGGAATATTTTTTATACGAAGCGTTTACTAAACGACAAAATGGAATGTTTTTGTCGTACGTATGCGGCGACAACGACTTCTCCGCCGCCGTGACCATTATTTGAGTTTTGGATTCCTCTACAAGCCATACCTTTTTTTAATGAAAAACAAATACCATGTTTTACTTTTATTTTATTTTGGTATTGAAAATGGTTTTGAAATCGTTTTTATTATATCAATTTGTTGTATTTATATCTTGTGATTGAAATGTGGAAATGTTATGTTTCTTTTATGCATGTTTTATGTGATACGATTATGTTATGGTTTATGATATGTTTAAACCTATTCATATGAGGAATGCTTTGGACTTAATAAGCGACGGGTGGAGCCCGCTATAGCTCCTCGATGCATCGGAAGGTCTCATGAGACAAACTAGTGTCTTGGCACGAGGCCTTGAAAAAATCTTATTTGTGGTCTTGGCACGAGGCCTTGACTACGTGGTTATGATAGTCTGGCATTATGCATTCCATCATTATGAAAGTGGTTATTGATATTGCATGTGATTATACGACCAGTAGAATATCCATGTGAAGAAGTAAATGGCATTATCTCATTTTACTTTTTCCATATTATGTTGAAGTTCAAGTTTAAAAGGCTTTTGTTTTAGTTATACATTGCCTTAAATGTTAATGTTTATTTATGAAAGCTTCCGCTATATTGTTAACCTTACTGAGCATCTGAGCTCACCCCTTTCAATGTTTTAATATTTTTCCAGGATGTGAAGAAGTATTTTATGAATGACCTGTAGGGGTAGTCAGAAAGGGATATGATTCTGGACTATGAAGACCATGTTATTGTAGTTTTTCACTTTATGATGTAATGTAACGTTTACAAATGTATCTAGTGTTTCCAAGGCTACTAAACTAATCGGTCTTTCGAGACTGGATCTTTTGTGATCATGCCAATGTTACGAAGTAATGCACCGGCTCTGGGAAGATGGGGTCGGGGCGTTACATTTTAAACATCTGTTATATGTTTTCATGAAAATAAATTTTTAGAATGTTTTCAAGTCTTATTTATAGGTTTCCAAAGTGCATTCAAGAAAAATGATTTTTTAAAAAAATTAAGATTAATTTAGGTGTTTTCAAAGTGCTTTCAAAGAAATGGTTTTCAGAACAAAATCAATCTTATTTTATAAATTTTCTATTAAAATTATTTTCAAAATTCTTTTCAAACTTTATTTATATGTTTTCAATGAATTTTCAAAGAAATGGTTTTCCAAACTTTTATAGGTTTCTTTAAATGTTTTCCAGTGTTTTCCAATAAAAATATTTTCAAAATGTTTTGAAGAATATTTTAATAGTTTTCAAGGAAATTTGTTTTCAAAATGATTTCATTTCTTATTTGTAAGTTTTCAAGGTATTTTTTTTGAAAATTATTTTCAAATGGTTTTATGTATTTGAAATCCTTTTTCAAATAAAAAGGATATATTCATCCAGAAACATTTCTAAAAGATATTTCAAAATTATTTCCCATATAAGATAACATCCATTAGTGTTACTCGTGCCGTTATATGGAAATTATTCAATGTTTCTATTCATATTATTTCTCTAAATGGATATTGTTTTGATTGGATGATATTATGAAATTATTTTCTCTTTCATGAGTTATATGATTTTGAACTCTAATTATATTCATGGGTTATGTTTATGATTAAATGATTATGAAAACTATCTCTTTTCACATGTTATAATACGTTTACATGTTTATGATACCAAATTAATTTAATGGATTAGGATATGATTATTTATGATCTTTTGGCACATGTATGTATGATTTCATTATATGATGGGTGGGACCTATATCTCTCATCAATGCATTGGGTGAAGATTTATATCTCATGAGATTAAACATGGATGTAACTGGGGTTACTCAATTCAGTAATATAGGGCTAGAATGTGGGTTACTTAGTTTTTTAATAAAGGTTAGGAATGAGGTTTACTCGGTTCATTAATATAGGCCAGGAATGTGCTTTACTCAGTTTAGTAATACAGGCCTAGAACGAGGGTCACTTGGTCTAGCAATACAAATCTAGAACATGGGTTACCTGATTTATTAAAATAACTTTTCCACTAATATGATCTTGGAAGTGATGCCTTTATTAAAATGGAATTCATTATATGATTATGTGTTTTCAAAAATTTCATGTTTTATTCCTACAAGATGATTTCAGGAATTATACTCTCTATTTCATTATGATTCATGTCTTATGAACTACCAATCTTTATTCCATTATCTCTGTTTTGATTTTTAATATTCAGGGTATGATCTTCTATTTTTATGATCACATTCTCATACCCTTATGATCAGTTTATACTTATATATCTCCCTTGTTTAACCTTACTGAGCATTTTAGATCACCCCTTTTATGTTTCCTTTCCCATAGGTTATGATGACATGTACTGTGTTTGATACGTCTAAGAAGGTAGCTAGTAAAGAATAACACATTTTGAGATTATGTAGCTCATATATTTACTAGTTTTTTTGTTTCAATATTTCCAAAGTCACTATACCAACTATGGTCTTCGGGAATCTTTTTGTATAATGATTAATTATTCTACAAAAGTTTGGTAATATCAATGTTTGTAAAGAAATTGTTTATATAGTTGATATTATAGAAAAGGTTTACTTAAACTTTGGAAACTAGGATGCAAAAACCATATTGATATCCCTTGGTATACTACCAGCTTTATGATTAGGGATGTCTATAAGGATAAGTATAATGATGAATTAATGTTTATGAAAATGTCTTGGAATATTTGTATAAGATAAAGTGAGTGGTTTCCAAGAAATACTTCCATGATTGGATACTACAAGTGGATGTGGCTCTCGCAAAAATATAACTAGGGGTAACAACTCCTAAAAGATGTTCTAGTCTTGACTTGGGGTAGTTTGGTACATATAAACGGGCCATGCTATACTCCTGGTTTGACACTTCTGGGTGATATGATTTGGGAAGTCATAAAATCTTCATGAACAATCATAAAGGATTTAAATACATGTTGTCAATTAATAACCTAGTATGAACCTAGTGTATCATATATTGAAAAAGGTGACATGATTTAGATATCCTATATGTAATTATTTTCATGGATATATGGTTTTCTTCTATGATAAGTAATGGTCACACTATGTTTCTGGTTCAAGTTAATGGTGGGAACTGAAGGAAACTGAATTAAAGTTAAATGTGTTGGAAGATTTTCTGATGAGATATCAAGTGGGATGATCATTGGAATAAAAGATATCTTGATCATTCCTAATCTGTTTTCACAAAAAATGATTAATAATGTTTACCTTAACCAAACCTCAGACTCACCAAGGAGGAGAAATAAGTAGTTTGATGAGATTTTAGTTAATGGAGACTATGAAGGTAAAACGATTTGGTTTCGTTTATGTCAAGATTTGGAAAGAATCACTTACATGAATGTCTTATAGGAACAAGAAGGTGTTTTCACTATCGGAAATAGGTACAGAAAACAAGTGATTGTAATGGAAAAATGAAAAGTTTGATTAACAAAATGGATAGGAATTTAGTCCTCCCTAATTCATTATTAATGCATAAGTGTTTTAAGTGTTGATAAAATTTTCATCATGCAACCCAATGTCCCAATAAGAATGTTTCTTAAGAGAATCAGCAAGGTGGTTTGAGTAATGGTTACATTGTTGATGATGATGAGAATTCAGATGAAATGTGAAAGGAAATAGATATTTTTGTTAGTGGATTAAGGATGAAGTAGTCTTAGTATTTATGTATTTGGATTCTAGAATTAATAATGGTGAATTGTGTATAGATTTTTTAGTTTATGTTTTTGATACGGATTTATAAGAATATTTTGAATGGTCATAATGGAATAGAAATTTTATCTCATGAATGTTAATATTTGTACTAAGGTAATGTAACCCTTAACATGTTATTATGTTATGATAATGTTTTATGGATGAAGATACGTGGGATATGAATAAGAAAATTGGATATTATTTATTATTCTGGGACTAAGTGATGAATTTTTTAAGGGTTTTTTATGCAATAATTGGTGAATCTAACCATATTCTTTTATTTAAGGAGTAAATCCAACATACATTGAAATAAGTAAGAATTCATGTATTCCAAAAGGATTTATGGTAATTCAGGTTATTACCATGTTTCAAGGGAATATACAATAAGAAAATTCACATGATAAGAATTTGAAAACCAAGAGTTACTTTGTGTTATACAGCAGAATCAATGATAAGTTAATTTTGTGACTACCCTTATAATGTTTTGTATTTTCACCATTGTGAATAGTTATAAGGTTCTTTATTAAATAAAAGTTTAAGTTCAGCTCTAGATAAAGTATTTGTGCATTGATTTTGTGTTGAAAACCTTGGTTAAAATGATAATCATTTATTAACCTTATTTCATGGATGAATGACTTATATATTATATTAGTGTTGTTTTGAAAAAGACATCATGAACGTTGGGTGACAACCAATAAATTCCAGAAATGTTGCGAGTCTTGAACCCATGATCAAAGGATGATAAGGGTTTCAGGCATACCAAAAGCCTACGTGATGTCCTAGTTAATGTATATTTTTTTAATAAATATTTATTATTAACAAGCAGTGTTGCTTTTTATTTTTATAAATTAATGCTTATTGATTTTTTAAGAGACAAATATTTAGACTTTTTATTCTTTATGGGACATCAGATCTGTTAAAAGTATATTCTAGTGCTTTATTCATCATAATTAATTTCATGACATTCATTCAACGAGGTAATGGCTGTATTAGAAATTTCTCAAAGAGAAACCCAAGAATGAAATTTTTTATAGAAATTTTTCAAGAATTACTCAATGTTCTAAAAGTTATACAAAAATATGTTGTCTTAATACCTTAAATTCTATTGAACTGATGGTTTCGGCAATCATCTCAAATTTATGACTTTGAGGAAATCAAATTTCTTTTAATAATTCACTTGTTTTTTATTGATGACCTAAATCACTCCCTATAAATATTTATGGTTTTCCTCCTTGTCCAATCTTCACTCCCAACCTATGTTCTCCTATGTGGGAACCTAGTTATATGTTACATTGGGTAACTAATATGGTTCCAAATTTTCCTTTTTAAGAGAAGTTTTAGTATCAATTTTTATTATGTGAGTTTCTATTAATGAATAATTCAAGTATTAAACCTTTTATAACCCAAAATAATTTAGAGGGTTAAATTCATTTTAAGGGGTGTAGAATATATCACCCCGAGATTTTGAGAATTATTTTTTTCTATATTAATTTATATTTTCTATATTTTTTATTTCACATAAAACTGGAAATAGTTATATATATATATATGTGTGCATGATAAAACACTAATTATAACACTAATTTCACATGCAATACCAACTTTGATTATTCTACATGAAATACCAACTTGTCTTGCATTACAAGCAACATCGACTTGGCGTACGATGCACGCAACATTGAGTTTCTATGAAAAATCTATATATATATATATATAATTAATTAAATGAGATAATTATAAACTAGCCATAAAAATGTAATAGTAATATTAATAACTAATTTTCAAATATTTTTTATAATTTTTTTATATAAATAAAACAAATTGATAATTAAAGATATGATTTTAGGTAATGTCCTTTTTGTGTCAAAAATACCTTTTTCTTGAATAGACCAATTTTTAAAATAAAATTAATTTAAGAAACATTTAGAAATTTAATTTGATAAAATATACTTTCTTATTTAATTCAGATCATCAAGATTTTCCTATGGTTAATTTTGCGGTTTTTTCTAAGAAACTTTACATTTTGATGAATAGTGAAAAATACTACATTTTAGTTAAACAAACTGCCTCTTGTCTCATTAATTATTATTGATAAATGAAATTATAAATCTTTTTTAAGGTCACATTAGATAAATATTACATCTACTAATATAATTTAATTTATTAGATTCAATTTTAATTTGAAATTGAATATAAAATCATAACAATCTTATGATGTTTTCCCCACTTTAAAGCCCGTTTATTTCATCCTATCTCTTGGAATTACACTAATTTAAATTTTTCCACTCTTTATTTTAATTTATAAAATTCAACATAAATAATTTTATTCTGTCTAATATTTATATTCTTGTAATACTCTGTTAATTTTTGGCCAAAATGATTAGTAAAAGTGATAAAAATTAATCACAGTAGTTATGGCCAAATTAAGCTTAGTTTGGGAGTAAACCTTACAATTAAGGCACAAAATAACCTAGAAACATCTATAAAACCCGTGTTATTTCTATAGTTAGGCCATAAACCTTACATTATTTATTTTTGTTATTGGTATGGATTTTTTTAGGTAATAACATGTGAACACCTAACTTGTTTCTAGAAATTTCAAGTCAGTACATTTTTTTCCCTATCAAAGGCCGCCACATATACCCATTAATCACACCTCTAAAACCATTTAAGTTTGTCCAAGATCTAATGTATTATAATCACAAAAATCCTCTATGTGACCTTGATTCTTCCCTTTGTGAAGAAATCCTCTCAAGTAATCATTTTGGCACAAACAAAAAGGAGTTACCTAATTTAGAGGTACCCTCTTCTCTGAAGTTCCTTGCCTTTATTTACCTTCTTCACCCAATGAAATTTATTTATTCCTTTATTATGTGAAAAAACCAGTATCCTCCATATACTATGATGTTTTTATGAAATTTTTCGGACCTATAAATTCACACACCTCCATCTAATGGATGTTGAATATATTGTTTCTGTGTACAACGAACTATTGCCCCACAAAACAATGATTTTTCATTTCTACATTACTACCAATCATAGTGGCCATTATTATGGACACTATATTTATGTATGTAAAATAATATATTTAATATTTATTTAATCTGATGTATTTTTTTACAACACACATCTCTTTACTTTCCATTTGGTGTTAATACAATTATCTCATTTGAGGAAGTGTGGACTACTGCCCCTCAAAGCGATGTGATTCATTCACACACCACATGGAATGTATTAAGGATGGTTTTAATGAAATTATGTGATATATTAATGCTACTGTAATAATTATATATATATATATATCATTTACATTCTTTCTTCAATATGACAATAAGATAGAAAACACGTCCATGCATACATACGGCTTATCGCCTCCATGAACAGTGTATTTCATTTCATACTCCTATATTATATAGATTATTATAATAAAAATATACTATATATAAATTATATTTATATCATGTTTTACATTCTATAATCATGAAATAAGTATAAGGAAAAATTATGTAACAAATTAAGACACATGTGAAGAACAAAGTGAATTTTAACCGAAGTGAAACTTTAACATAAGATCTTTAACAAGAACCTAATATAAAGTCCCAATAAAAATATATATGGTATTATGTATAAGAATATTCTTCTGTAAAATATGTATAATAAACTTATATTTTTTATACATGAAGCTTGAATGAGTATGGAGAGAGTCAAGACACAAGGTAAGGATATTTCATCTCACTTTTAATTTCTGTGAGATACAAGCAATGTTTGTCACTCTTTCCTTTTGTGTGGTGAATTAACTATCTGTGATTTTATTATATGTATCTTGTAATTATATTTATGGGTATTAACATACCCATTTTATTATCCTTCTTTCATGGGGTTTATGTTTCAAAAGATACCAAATTTGTAAAAATGTTTTGTCTCAATTTTCTTTCTTTGAGACTCAAGTTTTGTTATGCCCCTAAACTCTTTTTCAGGGTTAATATACTTCCATTTTACATGAAATATAATGAATCTAAATATTTTTATGATATTATATTATTTGTATAATTTCCTTTCCTTACATTGAGATTATGATCCAAAGACACCAAGTTATAAGAATTTATTGAGACAATCTCATTGCTTTTCAATATTGTTTACGTTTATTCTTACTTTGATGAAATATTTTGATTAATATCTTAATAATATTGATTAATTTCCAGATCCTATGTTATTTCATGATATACGCATGTAATGTTAACATTTTCTACTCTATGTTACATAATATAGTTAAGAATTTGTTGTTAGGAAATCCTAACTTTACCCTCTCTACATTTAGAAATCTATGTTTTCTAAAAAGAGTTTCCAAAAATATTATGCCATTACCACATAATATATAAAATACATTTTTGCCCTTTTTTCGTTTACCAATATCTTTAATGGAATATTCTAGTCTCTTTCTGAAAAAATAACTTTTCTATCATTTTTATCACTCAAAAGGAACGTTCTTTTGACCTTTTACGACATATACAGATTTACTTGTTGTCATTTATTTGAAGATTTCTTTGTATTTTTAAAATTTTTAATATTTAAGAAAGAATTTTTAAAAGAAATTTTTAAGGAAAATTGTTTTCAAAATGGTTTTAAACATCTTTTATATGGTTTTATGAAAAACATTTTTCAAAATATTGTCAAGTCTTATTTACATGTTTTCAAAGTTCTTTCAAGAAAAATGATTTTCAAAAAGTTTTAAAGATTTATTTATGTGTTTTAAATGTTATTTAAAAGAAATGGGTTTTATAATATTTTCAATCCTCTTTTATAAGTTTTCAATAAAAAATATTTCCAAAACTTTTTCATGATTTCTTTAAATGTTTTCAAATTTTTTTCAAATAAATGGGTTTCAAAACATTTTCAAGGTTTCTTAAAAAAATTCAAGTGTTTTCAAAGAAAAAGGTTTTTAAAATTTTTTGAACCTTATATTAAAAGTGTTCAATGAAAAAGTTTTTCAAAATGATTGCATGTCTTCTTTATAAGTTTTCAATGTACATTATAAGAAAATTATTTTCAAATGGTTTTACGTAATAAGAAGAATTTTTCAAACAAGAAAGGATATTTTCCACAATAAATGTTTCTAAAATATCTTTAAAAATTATTTCCCATATAAGATAATATCCATTGTTGTTACTCATGCCTTTTTTGGAAAATTATTTATTTTTTCTATTCATATTATTTCTATTAGTGGATTTTGATTTGATGGAATGATGTTATGAAACACATTTCTCTTTCACAGGTTATATTCTTTTGAAACTCTCTTCTTTTCATGGGTTATATTTATGGTGAAATGATTATGAAACTTGTATTTTTCCATAGTTTATGATATTCTAACATATTTATGATACCGATTTCCGTTCATGGGTTTTGATATTATTATTTATTATCCTGTATCACAGGTATTTGTGATTTCATTATTTGAAGGGTGAGACCTATATATCCCTATAATGCATTGGTTAAATATTTGTATCTCATGAGATTAAATAGATCTAGAACAAGGATTAATCAATTCAGTAATGCAGGGTTGGAATGAGGGTTACTTATTTCATTAATACAGGGTTGGAATGAGGGTTACTCGATTTAGTAATACAGGGTTGGAATGAGGGTTACTTAGTTCAGTAATACATGGATAGAATGAGGGTCACTGGGTTTAATAATACCAAGCTAGAATGGGGATCACACAGTTCATTAAAATTCCTTTTCCACTAATATTTTCATGGAAGTGATTCCATGACTATTATAGAAATAATTATTTGCTTATGTGTTTTCCAAAAATCCATGTTTTATTCCTACATTATGATTTCATGGATTATACTATCTATTTCCTTATTATTCATTTCTTATGAACTACCAATCATTATTCCATGACCTCAGTTATGATCTTTCATAAGAAGTACTTGATCTTCTTTTTTAATGATCACAATATCATAACCTTTTAATCATGTTTATTCTTACATGTCTCCCTTGTTTACCCTTATTGAGAATTTTATCTCACCCCTTTTATGTTTCCTTTCCCCCATGTTATGATGATATGTACTATGATTGATATGTCTAAGAAGGGTTTTAGTCCAGAAGAACTAAGTGGGGGATGATGTAGCACAGATATGTACCATTGTTTATATTTCCATGTTTCCAAAGGCACTATAACAACTACGGTATTTGGGAATCTATTTTATAATGTTTAAGTATTCCAAAAATGTTATGTAATGTAAATGTTTGTAAAAAAATGGTTTCTATAATATACTTCCCCATTTATTAATTTAACATGAATATCTATTTATTCAATTTATTTTGATCGTTGGACATTACATTTCTCTTAAATATCCATATTATTTGTATTATAGATATGATTATTTCCTAAACTGTATACCATTTAAAAATCTAGTGTTTTACTTTGAAATTAACTTTATTGAATGGGGAAGTATTTATATTTTATATTATTTATTCAATATAGTTATTTATTCATAAGAAATATATTACTTGAATTAAATTGATCATTAAAAATATGAGTAATTCATTGGATATGTAGTGACTGGTCGAGAATGGAATTAAATTTCCCCTTAATGAATCGATAGGTATCATGAGACAGAACAGTTATCTAAGCTTATTAAATGTGTTTTTTGTGTATTTCTACACATAATTTAAACAATCTTGGTACAAATCATTCATTGTAAAGATATCATGATTTATGAGATCATGAAATCCATCATTATGCATTTTTTTGTTGAGAATTCAGTTAGTATTATCCAAGATACTATTATATTGATATTAACCATCGATAATTTTTTTCTCATGTTATTAATTAAAAAGTATATGTTTTTAATTATTTACCTATCTATATTTATTATGCCTAAATTACTCATCATATCTTCTGTTGTATGTAACCCTTACAAAGTATCCAATCTCACACTTTATTTGTTTTCCCTTTCCCCGTGATATGGGGAATGCTTTTAGGAAAAATATCAAGTATGCTAGAATGTTTGGTATGATATGCATTTTATATTTCAAATATAATATAGGAATCGTGGATATATCTGTTTCATCAAGTCTGCTAAATTGATCAGTCCTTTGGGATGAGATCCATTGTATCTTATTCCCATGTAATAAAGTATAAATTGTCTCTAGGTTACAATATTTGGAGTTTTTATAGTTGTTATCAGGGGAATAATTATATATATCTTGGGAACTAGACTAAATAAAACCTATATTATATAAAATAATTCTATAAGATACTTTGAGGATAAGTATAGGTAAATAATATAATCCTAATGCTTGGGTAAGTTAGAAATTTTGTAGTATTCCATGAAAACATTCCCTTTATATATACTACAAGTTGACATGGTTTTAGAATAAAATAATAAAAGGGAAATAAACATTAAAATAGTTGGTCAGGTATATCTCAAAAATAATTATGGCGCTTGGTGAGTGTTCCCTTAATTCACACCTGGTTGGACACACCAAGGTTAAATTATTTTGTTAACTCATATTTTCTTTATTACCCATTATGAAATATTTGACTATATGATGGCCATGAATATCCAAGGTTAAACCTCAGGAGTCTATGATTTAAAAGAAGGTTTCGAGATTACTATATCCTATAAATGATTTTCAGGGTTATTTGGTTTCCCAAAATGATTATTTTAACTCATACTATTCCTTTTGGTTTAGTTGTTGGATGGAACCGTAAGGAACCGTGTTAACTTTGAATGAGGTGGAAAATGGGGTGATTATGAGAAACCAAATGGGATGATGAATTTAGTTAAAGATATTTTGATTATGACTAATGAGTTATCAAGATATATGATTAAAAACTTTCACATTAACCAACTCTCGGACTCACCAAGTAAAAGAAACATATAGTTCTTTGAGATCTTGGGAGATAAATAATGTGGAAGAAAGAATACTCAATTCCTTTCATGTTAAAAATGTGCAAAGTGGCACCCTAAAGAATATCTCAAAGGAATGGGAAAATGTTTTATGTGTGAAAAATAAGTTCCTAGTTTAATGAATTGTTGAGGATAAATAAGGAGTACAAAATAAGGAATTAAATTTTATCTTACACAACCATTAATAGTTGAATGTATTATGTGTGGGGAATATGGTAATTATCCAAGTCAATGACCCAATCCAAAAAGTATCTCCTATATCAAGGAATTACCTTTTCCTTATTAATCATTGAATTGAAAATATTAAAGTCATTATGTATTGGAATTTTATAATTATATTTTTGAAGTTTTATATCAATGATATTATATTCAGAAGAATCATAAAACATATAAGGATTGTTCGACATTATTTTTCTGTAAGAATTTGAAAGAATATATTAAATGGTATTGATAACCATGAAAAGTGATTTGGTGATAAGGAGATATTATTTGGAGAACAAAAGATTAAGGTAAATATAACCCTTAAGAGATAATTGACATTTATGATGTAAATAGAATAGTATTGGTATCCTTTAAAATAGTTAGTGATATGATGACTTAGTTATTTAGGTCATATTTGTTGAAGTTTATTAAGTTTCTTCTATTATGTAATATATTAAATTGTATTTCCCTAACCGAGATTCCACTTTAAGTAGTATTTTAGGTTGCTCAAACACTATGCCTTAGGTGTGTCTCCCGGTTTTCCAAAGGCTACAGACTAGTAGTGAGTGTCTTAAAGGTGATAGTGGGGAGACTATACCCTCTAGTGGTGATAATAATAATGGTATATATGTATATATATATATATCAGAAGAAAAACATAAATCAGTGGAACCAATAGATGAAACTTAGTGGAAGAATAAACAAGTTGCAATAATATATGATACCAAAACATACCATTTTTAGAATAATAAACAAGGAATAGAATTACATTCAAAAAATAGAAAACTAAGGTATCATGTGGCTGAACATATTAGAATATACATATATATATAATTATTAAAAATAAAAAAGAAACTCCATTTAATATAGGGGAACCATCGTGGCCCTCCATCATCCGTCCAATGTAAATGGACTAACTTGATCACTAATGTCTGGCTCTAGAGCTTTGTTCCTTACCTGATCGTAGAGGCATAAAGTCTACATGCATCCTGAGAGTTTTATGTTGGGTGTTATATTAAATCTCTGTAGACCAACACTAATTTGTATATATATTACATCCAAAATAATGTAGGTGTATGCTAAATTTAATGAAAAAAATAGAATATACACATTTAATAAACAAACCACTTACCTTATACTTATTAGCCACAAGTAAATGATAATAGTTTTTCAACAATCACTGGTATAATTTAAAAAACATTCCCCTAATTATATATATGGTATATAGAACATGTATTGTTATGTATAAATATAGTTGTGAGAATCCATGTCATAAGCCCAAGGATTCCCCTAATGAGTTTCATACTAGGTGAACCCTTAGGTTCCACCCATTTTCATGTCACTAGCACCACATGCCATCAATCATGTAACTGGTATCCAAATGGAACACCCATCAATTAAATGTTCACTTGGACCTTAGCTCAGAAAATAACCTTTGGATTGAAGCTTGATGTCCTAATACACAACAATATCTATCCTCCAATATCAAATCACTGTAAACTCAATAACTGAAATAATGAGGAATAACAATATCCATCCTCCAAAAAATCCTAGCACATGGAATCAAGTATAACGGTGAGCATCACCCCCCAACCGATGGTATGAACACTATAAACTGATGGTTCATCACCATCCACATGGATTTCTATGGAGATAACACCAAAAAATACTATATGGTCAACACCATCACCAAATATTCATAGTCTACGGGGGCCTCCACCCACAATGAGTTGTCAACACCACCTCAACTGAGTCATATCTAGGTTCTCATGACTCTAATGGAACACCAATCAACAAATGGTGAGTGGAAAACACCAAAAAACCTAAGCCACATCATCCATCACCCCATTCCACTATGACCATATCATAAAATCTCGTTGTTCAATACCATCACATGTCTTGAGATCCATGAATTTAACCTGATTATCACATATCCTCAATCTGATGACCTTGTCACCTCAACGTGGTGATCATCATCACCTCGTGTATATTGATCCCAACTCATATGATGAACCATGTCACCTTAGTCTATGTGAACCACATCACCTTAATCCTTTGGTTGTACCCCTCGTGTTTCCATTGAATAGATGCATTCAACTTAAATAATTCAATTTAATTCAATTTAGATACACATCCTAAACTATCCAAGCTGTTCCAAGACCCTTACCCTGCTTAACCATGTGTAGTGGAGAAAGTGTATGCCCATATACATCTCATATAACCATTGAAACTATTTATAAAATGTACATACAATCTAGTAGGGTCTCACTCAGACAAACCACGTGGTGTATATGAAATGACCCCAAAAACACTTGAAAATCAAGGAGAAATCTAGACACCATATACCTTGTACTAGTAGGAGCTCGCTTGTCTGATATCAGCCTCTACCTTGAGCCGAATCAAAAAAAAGAGTTTTTTAATAAATCTATAAAAATAAGGAAAAATGGATCATACATATTTATCATTCCATATGGAAATATAATTAGAAAAGAGAAGCAAGAGTATAAAATCACTTACTGATTCACTTCCAACGAGACTGATGCATCAAGGATTAGAGCTCAGATGAGGAAGACCCCTCAAAGCCTAATGAGGATAATAAGAATGGGAGGATCCCATGATATTCTTTAAAAGAAGTAGAAATGATGTAGAAAAAAACAAATAGGTGTTAGGGATATAAAATTAATTTACCCCTTTTTATTGGGCCACACAGTTGTGTAACTCCATGCCAACCATGTGGTTATCTTTTCCAAAGCACCACAAGCACATGGGCTAGGTGCTTGGATTTTCAAAGACCACACAAACCATGTGAACCCCCTATATTAAAATTTGAAGAGGTTTTGTACAGTCATTTTCCCCCATTTAAATATTTTTTAAACTCATGTATAGTGCTACAGGTAAGCCACATGGTTACCCTTGGGAGGCCTTAGGTTTTTCCAAACCACGTGCCTCTTTCAACGCTTTCTAAAAATATAGTATTGGGGTTAGATACACCGTAAAATCACCTTAAACTTTGAGGCACTTTCTAAGACTTAAAATTAATCTAAAAAAATGCCTTGGGTAAATCAAACATTCGTTTTTAGCTTCCAAAGATCAAAAATATGGTTGGTCCGACCACCAAACAAGAAAATTAAAAAAAAATGGATTTTTGACCAATTTAGAAACTCGATACAATACATCAATAGTTTTTTTATTTGTGGAATAAGTACTATATTAAATTTTCTAGCATAAATTTTTTCATAGAGGTTTTCTAGTGATTAAGGTTGTTAGTATGTTTTCAAAGAATATATGATGACAGTATTCACATGTTTGGTATGTGACATTTTGAGACAGTTTATGTGGTTAGGATGAAATTAATGATCAAATATTTAATTTTCTTGGGTTTTAAATTTTTTGGGACATATTTTGGAGGATTCTTAATGTTAACTATTTATGGAATGGATTAAGTTGAACTTTGGGGGTTATTCATGAGGTTTTAGAGATAAATGTACTCTATTTATCCATATGGATAACATTTTCCTACCATTTTGGTTTTGCTAAATATTTAGAAAATAATTAATGACTTGTAATCTTTTATGTATCATATTAAAAATTAAAAGTTAATTTTAATACTTTAGGCATGAAAATTTCAACTGTAATATTCATTTCATGGAGTTAGAGATGGAGTGGAAATTCCAAAAAACACAACCAATGTATGAAATTGTTCACATGAAATAGAAATAAATCAAGTAATTAGATATTCTAATGTTATCTATCATGGTAGTATATTAATCTCTCAATGATAGAAAAGGTATCTTTAAATAAATTTTTCTTCCTTTAACCTTCATTTTCGATGAATTGATGGCCTTTTCACCCCTCACTGAATTAGATATTTTGGTTATTAAATTTCTCATTACCATGTTCCCTATAACTCTACATTAGTTCATAGAAATTATTTTTCTCTTCCATGAAAATAATTTAACTTCCCAACAATGTTTTTCTTATCTAGGAGCCCAATTATTTGTTGTTTTAGGTAACCTATATGTTCCCACTTTCACTATTTAAATAAATTTTTATTATCAGTCTGTTAAATGTGGGTATTAAATACACTTATTTTCCTATATTGAACATTTTATGACCCAAATAAAATTTTGGGAAAGATATTTATTTAAGGGGGTAGATTGTAACACCATAAAAATTTAGAGTACAATTCTCTATAGCATGCATAACAAGTAACACTGAGATTTTAGAGAATTGTGATATACTAATAATATATTATTTTGTAATATAATATTTGTCTCAAAGCCACTATATTTATGGGTATTAATAGGGTTAACTATATTATAAAAAATAAGTATAAATATTTTATATAATTTATTGATTAATAATAAATAATTACACAATTTTTTTAAAATGTATTTTTTTCAAAATTGATTATTATTGAATTTTGTACATGAAAATTTAATTTATCTTTTTCTAGTAATAGAAATTTTATTTTATAAAATGAAATCAATATTAGGAATTATTTTATAAAAATTAAATTATGGTGATTTTTTTTCATTTTATTGAAATGATCGACATTTCAAAGAATAGTTAAAAAAAATCAAATACACTCATTTCATTTCATTAAATCAAGTAATTTGAAGGTATAATTCTATTTTTTTGATCTTAATGTGAGATATAATCCTTTTCAATTTTGATAATCTACTTAATTCCATTTTAATAAAAAATATTTTGGATTTGGATATAGATTAATTTTTAAGATTAAAATGGATTTTTTCTAAAAAATGTTTTTCTCCGTGTTTTAAACAATTATATAAAAATTGATTTATCCCACTTATAGAAATTTAATATTGTAAAACTGATACCGTATTTCTATTTTGGGGGTCAAAATTTGGTAAATAGGAAACATTAATTTTTTGTAATTATTAAGAGTAACCATAGTAAAAAATTTTCACATTGGTAAGGGAAAATTTTGTAATTAGGGTTAAAAATAATATCATAAGGACTAAAAATAACCCTAACACTTTCATTAAATCTATTTAATGATTTTTTTGAATAATTATTCAATAATCTAAACTATTGAAATTTTATGGCATTGTTCATTGAAAATGACTTATATATTATTTTAAGAAAATATAAAGTCAAAGGTTTCACAATATTTCTTTAATATCTATAATTTTATTTATAGGGTTAAAAGAGAATAATGTTTAATATAAATGTTTATTTTTAATATAAACAATTTTATTTTGTGTTGGTAATTTATTTATAATCATAAGTGATGAAAAAATTACCTTTAATGATTATGCAATGCTGACACAACACTTTTACTAGTAGTAAAAAATCAAGTAAATGATTTTTAAAACAATAATATTAATATTATTTGGGTGAGTAAAAGTACCCCAAGAATTTTTTAAATAAATATAATGTCAAGACACATCCCCTAGGGCCCATGCCGTGACTACCCCATGCCCAATTCCTAAAGGCTAGGGGCTGGCGACTAGCACCAAAAGAATTATCCTGTAAGTGGGAGGAATTTGACAAGTACTTGTGCATAAATACACTCACAACCCCAGCCCACAATGTTGAAAACGAAAACATGCATACCACTAAGACAAACACTAAGAGTTGAGTTACAAGATGTAAGTAAAATGGGCTAGAATACAAACCCACAAAAGACAAGATGTAATTAAGGAATTACAAGGTCTTTGATAATCCATCTGTAGAAAACCCTACTTGAAGGGTAGGTGAAGAGTAGCTACCAAAATCTGTAGGATTACGCATCAATTTTTTGATCTCATTGGGCACTGAATGGTCCTATACCACCATGGTATCTCTCAAAATGTCAATCATTTTCACAAGACATGACTGGTGTAGGAAAAGCTTGTGCATGGGTGAGTAACCCAATACCCAATAGGGACCCCAAAGCATAATGACATGACCAAAAAGAAAATTATACATGATGTAATTGAAAACTCACATAGTTATAACCTAAATTATAGAAAGAAAAATTATTAGTCATAAATATGAACAACATGTACTATTGAGGAACTCATCCCTGATGAGTCACTGAGGTCTGTTGAGCCTGTGAGGTTCACTCATCCACCGAGCCACTGAGGTCCATTCATCACTTCTTTCTCATCACTTCCAGAAACACGATTTCCACTCATAGAATGTTTGATTATGGGATAATATAATCCTAAATACATCAGTCATATCTGACACTCTACTAAAACTCACTTGATGTATTCCAAAAAGTTCGTCTCATCTCAAGGGTCCCAAAGCTGCAAATGGCTCATCAATCGGATGTAGAGTTTACAAGTTATGCTCATTTTAGTAAAAAGGGGTTGGTTAAGTCTACGTCTGGGCCGACCAAGCTTGGGGTCCGCCAACCTGACCCTGAACCCACCTGACCAGGATCCGACCCAGTCTAGGTCCGACCCGTCCTGCTGGGCTTGGCCCGGACCGGCTCGGCCTAAAAGGTCGTAGGTATGACCCTCCATCTTCATCCTAGCCCATTGTGAGTGAGCCGAATTGCCACACTCAGACATGGTGGTGGTTACTATGTCTGCTTCCAGTTAACATAAATGGTACACTGCATGACCATCCGGTGGGTCTCCGCGGGGACCTCCTACCATGGTTCGGCTGGAACGCGGCCTGATGGCTGCGTAACGTGGCCCGATGTAGTGTCTGCTGAGGACCCTACCACCGGCTATTTCTGGAAAAACTTTTTCACCGCCCCGTATTCAATGACATTAAGACCTCCACCATCATGGTGTGACACTAGTGCAGGTGCACCATTGGTTTCTTCCACATGCCACTAGACTTACTCCGATGGCCAGTTTTTTAATCTGCAAGCGCCTTTGAGATCTGTGGGTTTTCACCATCACTATGACGTTCTCCAAGATATCTCATCGTCGATCTTAGGGTCTAGTCACAAAGAACACAAGAATTCCCACAAAAGAGGTATTTAAGCCTTGTTTGTGTCAGCCCAATCCCTCCACTTTAGAATTTAGAAACAAGGTTGAATGATATTTAAGCATCTAACATGGAAAACTCTTATTCAAACCCCAAGATTAGAAACCCTCCCACATAATTGATCAATCAGTTTGTCACCTATTCATGGGTTGAACCATTTTTTTCGCTTAAATCCATGAATGGGGAAAAATTAAATTCATTTATAATCAAAACACTACCTCGAGTTTGGATTGCTCATTAGACAACATTGCACTGTTGTCATTCACTGTTCCATGATCCACAGCTCATGGTTGTTGTTGGTGATCCTTCAATGGATGGATTAATGGAGGTAAAATAGTGCTCTTCATCAAGGGTAATTCATCGATCATCTCTCTCCAATGCCAAATGTCGATGTTTAGAGAGATCCTTGATCGTTTCAAAGATTAGTCTTAGGTTAAACCATTAAATAGATAGAATGCATTTCAACATTTCTGTTACGCTCTGTTGTAGTATCATTATGCTGCAACAGAATTCAAAATTCAAATAAAATAAACTAAAAGTTTATTTTATTTTCCTTAAGAATTTTATTTTATTAAATTTTATAAAAAAATCCAAATATTAACTTTTTACCACGACTCATGTCAGTCAATGTTATGTCTTTAATTAGGTAAAGTCATTGTTCTGGATGCAATGATACCCTAAAATATTTACAAAAGCACCAATTTTCCAAAACCGATCACATGAGCTATTTTAAATAAACATAAAAAAAGGTCAAACACTCTTTCCGAGATCACCAATCATTGTAATCTTGTTTTTTCTAAGAACCTAGTCTCGAAATAATCCCATATAGTTTTAAAAAATTATATGGAATTTATAGTACATTACATTACCCCCACCTTTAGGGTCTTACGTCCTCATACACCAAAACAATGGAAAAACAAACAAACAGGGGTACCAATATCGGATTAGAGTGTCTCACTCCCAAATTATCACCAAGAGATTCCCTTCTACCTCCGAACGAGCACCAGAGGAATTGACCATCCATGAATGACCCGCTCCTCTCCATCCTCAATCTCTATCATGAACTCCACAAACATCGCCACATCATCAATATCCAACTTTCCCTAGTCAATGACGTGAGATGGATCATTCATGTACCTCCTCATCATTGATACATGGAATATATTATTCACATGGTGCATCTATGGGGGGAGAGATAGCCGGTATGCCACCTCTCCAACTCTGCTCAGAATCTAAAAAGGTCTGATGAACCTCATAAACAGTTTGACGCACCAGCCAAACCTCCATAATCACCATTGAGGAGAGACCTGATGGAACACATGGTCTCCCTCCTCGAACTCCAAGGGCCTTCATATCCTATCATCATAATATCTATGAAAACTCTGTGGAGTCCTCATCCACTCCTAGATAACCTGCACTTTCTCAGTGGTAGCGCTTACCATCTATGGACTCACGAGGGCTAAATCCCATGGGTCTGTCCAGTATAACGGTGACCTGTATGGTCACCCATACAACACCTATAACGGTTCCATACCAATGGTGGAGTGTTAGTTTTTGTTGTACGTGGACTCCAATAGTTGTATGTGATCATCCCTATTATGCCCAAATCCCAATATACAAGCACAGAGCATGTCCTCTAAAAAATGGATATTTCCCTCTGTCTGACCATCTGTCTGGTGGTGGAAAGTTGTGCTCAAGTGTAGATGAGTCCCAAAATCCTCCAGCAATCTCTTCCACAACCGGGATGTAAAACATGTGTCTCGATCCAAGACTATCATCAATGGGAATCTGTGGAGTTTAACTATCTCCTGTACATAAAGGCATCCCAATCTCTCTACGAATCCCTTCTCTAGGATAGGTAGGAAGTGGACCGACATGGTGATTTGGTCAAAAACCACCCGGATGGTATCGTGCTCTATAGATGTGCAAGGAAAACCTGACATAAATTCCATCGATATTCCATCCCACTTCCACTTCAGCACCTCAATTGGCTGAGTCAAGACTGCTGGAACCAGATGCTCTGCATCCACTTGCTGACAAGTGAGGCACTGTGAAATGATCTCTGCTACTTCCATCTTCATCCATGGCCACCAGTACTAAAACCAGAGGTACTAAAACATCTTTGACACTCTTTTATGTACCACAAAAAGGTAGGCGTGGTACTCCCTCAGAACCTCCTCACGCGATTCCACTGGCACAACAGTATGACCCTTTAAAAGGATGATGTGCTCGCCACCTATCGAATAGTTGTGAGGATCTTGTCCTGAGGATAACTGAGCACTTTGGACCTCAAAGTCAATATCCACATGTTGTACCTCCCTAACTATCTTTAAAAATGGAGAGTGAAAACATTTGACTGAATATTAAGTTATCAATCACCATCTATGAAGGATATCTGCATCGCGACTAACTGTTCCAATGCCTTACTCATCAACTGCAAACAAGATCTCTTTCTGAGCTTGTCCACTGCCACGTTCCCCTTCCAAGGAGTATATAATATCTCAAAATCATATCCCTAGTGTAAATTTAGCCACCAACACTACCTCAAGTTCAGGTCCTTCTAGGAGAAGATATACTTGAGGCTTTTATGGTCATAGTAGATGGTAAACTGCTCACCCATCAAGTAGTGCCACCAAATTTTCAAAGAAAAGACCACTACTGCTAGCTCCAGGACATGGTTCATGTAATTATGCACATGCTTCTTCAACTATCATGAATTGTAGGCGATCACTGATTTCCCCTGCATCAAGATAGAAACCAGTTTGGTGCTTGATGTGTTGTATAATACTACATACCCAATGCCCTCCTATGGTAGTCTCAAGATGGGAGAACTCGTCAGTATCTTCCTCAGCTCCTAAAAACTCTGTTGGAACTTCTCTATCCACACAAAGGGTTTCCCTTTATGTGTTAAAGACGATAAGGGTGATGCTACCCTATAGAAGTCAAGAAAACCTCTGGTATTATCCAGCCAATCCCAATATACTCTGAACCTCATTCACACTCTTGGGTAATATCCAAGAAATCACCACATCTATCTTTTCTAGATCAACTGTAACTTCAGCCTCCATAATTATATTTCATAGAACGTGGACCTCCCAAATCAAAAATTGAAACTTAGAGAGCTTCCCATAAATCTTGTGCTCTGAAAGTGTATCCAAGACTATATATAGGTGTGTATCTTGCCCCTCCTCAGACACTGAGTACACCAGGATATCATCAATGAAGACCACGATGAACTGGTCAAGGTGAGAATATAAGATCCTATTCATGAGTCCCATGAAAACTGTTGGGGAATTGCTGTAGAGACCCGAAGCTTGACGTACATGAACATTACATTACTTTTGCGGAATACTTAGTACATAACAAAAACACACACACAAGGATTGTAATAGTTTAGTGTCTTTGGAAACTCGGAACGTAATCTTCTAATCGTGGTGAAAGATCTTCAATATCTCCCATAAAGATCTTCCTTTTTTTACCTAAAACCTTTCTTTATATCCTGGGGAAAAGAAAACATAAAAGGGTGAGCTCAAATGCTCAGTAAGGGTAAAGAAAAGAAATATAAATCTCATCGTATACACAAGCACATAACTTTTGGAAATCTTAACCTGCAAAAGAGATCATAATTTCATAACATGGGATAAATCATGGCAGTGAAATGTAATCACAATAGTCATAACTTAAAACATGAAACTTTGTGTCATACACACATAATCATAGAGAATCATTTCTTGTTAGTCAAGACTCATTGCCAAGACTATCTTAGTGGACAAAGTCCCTTTCTGAACCGAGTCACCCTCGTTTCAGTCCTGTTTCACTGAACCGGTATAACCTACCATTCCAGCCATGTCTATCTGATGAGATATAAAATATTTACCCAATGCATTGGAGGTAGATATAGGTCCCACCCATCTCATAATGATACCATTCTTATGTGTGCCACAAAATCATAAATCATACATCATTGCATAACACATGTAACAAAAATGGGATTCTTGAAACATCATGACATCATAAAACAAATCATATAAGGTAAATGACTTCATAAAAATAATTCCCTCACAACATAATCACATCAATGTAATAATAGGGATAAAAACAGAACCCTATATTATCTTAGATGGAAAATAATTTTGATAAAACATTTGAACTCCATTCTTGAGGAAAATATCCTTTCTACTTGAAAAACACTTTTCTTTTCTTAACATGTCATACAATTATAAACTAAAAGAATTTGATTAAAAATAAACTTGAAAATTTATAAAGGAAGATTCTTGGAAATAATGTTTTCAAAATCCATTCTTGTCGTATAAGTTAAAAAAACATTCTTCGTACTTTTGTCGGAAAATTCAAAAAAAGTACCTCGTACGAAAAAACGACAAAAGATTCCTTTCATATTCTTTACTAAAAACTCACCGAAGGGTAAAATTGGATTTAAACTATTGTAAGTGGATGGAAACAATATTACATATTTAGGGAACATGGATGTGGATGATAAAATACACCCCAATAAATGCCAAAGTAAAAACAATCTCGGATAAAAATGAGATTGTGATATTTTCCCTTACCTTAGGTCCGACTTGCTTTGTAAGTGTCCGAACCTCCTGAATAATGATTTAAATCATGTTATTGACTTATTACAGAATCATATTCATTGTTATTATATCATATATGGTCCACTTATGACTTTATATTACCCGTTCTTTTGTAAATTCATGTTAAAGTAGCGTTTTGGGTAAAATCGTCTCATTTGTCGTTCGTGTTTTTAACTTGTAATTATTAATATGATTACTTGGATCATGATTACTTATATCCAGAATGTAAAAAATGATTTATATATAATATATATTCATAATATATATATATATATACAATATATCGATAAATGGAATAAAATACACCGTTCATGGAGACGGTAGTCCGTACGTACGCATGAACGCTGTTTTCGTTTCCTTATTGAAGTGAATGGAATTAAGTAGATGACATACATATAAATTTACATAAATCTAGTATCATTATTATGTCATATATTTCATTAGTACTTATTATATATACTTTATAATCATTCATGAATGGTTAATCATTGAGAATGAATCTCATCGCGTCGTGGAGACGGTAGTCCGTACGTACGCACGAGCGATGATATCGTTCCCATGGTCGTGGAATTGTGTTGAAGTGTGTTTAGAATATTTCAGTATAAATATAACTTTATAATAATCATATATAGTTACTCATTACACCATTATACCCATACTATTAAGGTGGTGGTGGAAAATAGATTACACCACGGCGTGGAGACGGTATTCCGTACGTACGCATGCACGGTGATTTCATTTTTCCGTAGGATGGATAGAAGGTGAATTAGGGTTGTTTCATATTTATAATAACATATCAGTATGTAAGTAATACTGATGTTATTACTTTGTCATGAAACAACTAAATAAGAAGAAGTTGAAGAAGAAATAAATTGAAAAGATCGGTAATGGATATTACCTCTTCTTTGAAACGCCTCTTTGAATCCTCCACTTAGGGAACTAATATTGGTCTTTGAAGAATAACAGGACCTCTAGGATTATTCTAGGGAAGTGTAGAAGGGATTTTGGTAGGGGTTTTCCGAGCTTGAGTGCTCAAATTGGTGTGAGGAGGAGGGGGAGGAGGTGTCCTTTTATAAGGGAGGAGAGGGGCACCTTAGGAATATCTCAAAATATTATTTTATATTAAAGTCAAAATCGGTTTATAATGGTTCCAAAGGGTCTTATTTCGAAGTTAAAGTGGGGATGGGTCGCAATCCTTTCAACCAATAAGATTTAGACAAGTTTAGGTTATTATTTTAACCTTATCAATTAGATTTAACTCTAAGTTAAATAATTTAACTTTTACCGTGACTTTTTGTTTTCTTACACAATATGGTTAATACACTTACTATAACATTCCAAACGAACCCCAAATTGTTTATTATTAATATATATATCCTTATCTAAGTCATTTTGCTAAACCTTATATTTTTCGGAATAAAATAACAATTAATAATATAATATTTGATTTAAAAACTATTTTGTGTCAATTTTGACACTATTTGATATATGATTTTTGTGAAAGTCATAACAGAATTATATGTTCGAACCAAGTTGATTAAAGCAACACTAATATATCATAGTAACCTAGAAAATTAGTGAAATTCATAAAAAGTCTCAAATTCCATTTATTTTGTTGTTTATAACATCAATTATGTCAATATTTCATTAATAAGATAATTACTGCATCATCATTGTGTCATGAATAAATTAAATTATTTAATGTCTAAAAATTACAAGTAAAATAAAATTATATAGGAAATCTTTTTATCTTTCTAATGAATATTTATAGTCGAATTTATCTTATGTATAACCCCATATTAAAAACGATTTACTTATTAATCTTTGATTTTAACTATTTTAACTATTCATTAAATAAAATAATATTAAATGTCATAATCTAATCCAAGTGGACCTAAATGGTCATATTATATTCATAAGGTTGTTTTTGGTCGAATTACATTTATCCAAATGAATTAGTACATGTGTTAGGGTAATAGTAATATCATATTTACCCTTAGTTACCCTATTTACTATTAACCGCGATAAAAAAAGTAAAAAGTTACTATTCACCAAAAAAATTGTTTTTATCTCATTGAACCACATTTTACTTACTGATATCAACCGTGTCTGTCGGATTTTCGAAATTCCATTCACAGAAGTGGTAAAATTATGTTTTATGCAAAATTCAGTTTTTAACCTACCACTTAGTGGTTTCACTATTCATCAAAAATTGATGTTTTTCAGAAAAATGCCAAAATTTCACCCTAAGCTATAATTGATATTCCGAATTCAAAAATGATTTCTATTTTACAAAATTCCCAACATATAAGTTGCATTAATTAATTTTATAATTAATTTCTGCTGTCACAACAAATAGCGTGTTTTTAAGAGATAATAACAATCAAAAGATTGACACTTGTTTATAACTGGTTTAAATGTGAAATTACATCCAATGACCAACATTGTATTAAATTGTAAAAATATATTATAAATATACTTTAAAACCACTCAAATTAATAATTTATCACTATTAATTATTTCAATTAAAAAAGTTGTTTTTAATTAAAATTTAGTAATTTTCACTATTCATCAGAATATTAAAGTTATCCGAAAAGTACCCAAATTTCACCTTAGGCTAAATTCGATACTCTGAATCCATAAATGAAGTCCATTTTGAAAAATAAAATTTACAAAATTTCAAAAAGTGGTTATTACTATTCATAACGGCTAGTTTTAATAATATCTTAATAGCATATCGTTGTTTAGCGAAACTTGGTGTTGCGTACAACACACGCTATCGTGGAAGGTCGGGATTGCGTTTAATTCAAGCCAGGTCAGAGATATGTGTTGTGAAAGCTCCTTTTGGTGTAGCGTATAACACAAGACATTAATGAAATTAAAAAGAATATTTTTCATAAAATCTCGGGGTGTTACAATTGGTCATGCCGAAAGGCATCACCAAGAAATCATATTATCCCAACCAACATCTAAAGGCTGTCTTTTGTACATCCTCATCCCATATATGAATTTGATGATAAAATTATCTAATTTATATCTCTGAGAACCATCTCACTCTCTTTAGTTGATTGAAGATGCCGTATATTGTTGGCAGTGGATACCTGTTCTTCACAGTCACCTAATTCAGTCATCAGAAGTCAACACATAACCTCAAACTCCAGTATGCCTTCTTGGAAAACAATATTGGGAATGTACATGATGAAACACTAGGTCTCAATAATCCCTTCTTCTAGAAACTGTCCATTTCTACTCTCAAATCATGAAGCTCTACAATAGCCATCTAATATGCTGGTGTCGATATCAGGGTCGTCTCGGGGTACAGATCAATGCATAATTCAACCTCTTATGAGGGATTATTCTTGGAACATCCTTAGGAAAGATGTCTCTGTACTCATCCACCACTACAGGAAGGAGAGTAATCTTCTCATCCACCACACCAAGGGTGAGGCTAGACAACTAGTGAGTGATCGTCTACACCATCTCCTGAGAAAGTTTGTCCTATGCTAAAATATCTCCCTTTTTCTGGTAAAGGAAAACTTGGTCCCATCTTCACAGACACACCGTAATCTATGCCTAAAATAGTCAATCTGACTATGGACTGTGAATAACCATTCCATACCTAGAATGATGTTGTAAGGCCTCAATGCCACTACTAGTAGATTCCTGCCAAAGATTTCACCCCCAAGATTAATCTCACACTACCAGCAATAGAGTGTGTTCATCGAATCCCATCCTGTAGGAGTATCTAATTGTAAGGATCGAGCCAAATGATCCACCAAAATCTTTGAGCTCTGAACAAGGTTTGTGGAAATGAAAGAGTGATTGAAACCTATGTCTATAAGAATTACAGAAAATGTGGAGAAGACATAGATCTTACCTCTAATCATATCTGGAGTTCTTTGGTCATAGGTCCCCATCACCTGAATCTAGCCTCGCCCCTGTCCACCTGCTCCTGGAGCCAGTGATGGACCCCCAAGGGGTTGTGGTGGTAGCACCTCAAACCTCTACCCACTTCCAACTATTCTGTCAGCTCCCCAGCCACATCCTCTACCCTATGGGACACCCTGCATGAACATCTAACTCTACCTCTGAGGTCCCTCAACTGTATGTTGGTCGTCTGTATGGCGAGTCAGGAAATCATGATCGATTTTCCCTTTCCCACCGCATGAGAAGCACACCCTACTTCTCTGATGACTCCCTATACCCAAGGGGTGTTTTACTCTCGATCTTGTATCCTGGGGTCATCACCCTAAATTCTATGCCCACTTGGGTCCCCGTGTCTAATGTCTTCTACCCACAGTTGAAGAATCCCTGACTCAGTGTCGACTGGTGTCTCCTACTATTGGATCTTGCTCCTCCAAGAAGCTCTCCATGAGTAGGGATATCTCTAACACCCCTACCTGAGTAGAGATGCTACGCTATACGATTAACATCCTGACCTACCAGCATTTTCCATGCTCATCGGATTGATCTCAGAAGAAAGTGTCTTACACCATGTCTATGGAGTAGCGATAATGTTCGGTGAATCTCATTGAGTACTCTGATACTATAACGATACCCAATTGTAGGTGAAGTAGCTCTTGTATTCCCACTGAGTTTAACATCGCTGGAAATAAATACTCTCAGAAAAGGTGCTAAAATTCTATCCATGTGAGGGTCACCTCATCATGTGTCTGGATCATCAAGTTGCACCATCTCCTTGTCAAGCCCTAAAGAAGGATTGCAGCTAAGATCACCATCTCGTTGAGAGGCATCCTCACTAGAATGAAGACTCACATAACTGTCTCACACCATTCCTCGACCACCTAGGGGTCAGTTTCACCCCTGAAACTAGGATTTCTCTACCTCTAGAACTCTTACAAGGCACTGACCCTACATGCGTCCTCTATCAGTTGGGCCAATAGCAACTATTAATCAGCAGGTGGTGGAAATTCTGGTGCACCTCCCAGTGGGGCCATCTCTAGAACTGGTCCCTTTACTAATGCCTCATCACTCGATGTACCATCCTCCTGGTCTCGCATTGGAATCCTCACTAGATGTTTATGTGGCGGCATCCAGAAATAGATCAAGATAAACTATGATCAATTTGTTATACCTAGTAAGTTGACTCTGACACAAGAAGAACATGAGGAATCACTCAATTAATGTATGATGCTTGCAACTAGTGTTTTTATGTATCAAGTTGAAAAGTATAATTTTGGGTCCTGGTGTACTGATATGTCATCTGCTACCCCAAAACTAGACTCCCCAAGACTGAAAGTTGAACTTGAAATATTCAAAATTGTTGCCCCAAAATAAAGCCATAGACTCTCAGTACTTAAGGTAGAACGGACCTCCTCTGATACCAATTTATCACAATCCTTCCCCTAAGGCCCATGCGGTGACTACCTCAAGATAGCCTCATAACGGACTGGGACTACCAACTAGTGTTGATGGTATTATTATGGAATTGGTAGGAATCTGTCGAGTACCCGTACACACACACACTCACAGCCATAGCCCACAATGTTGATAAGGAAAACATGCATACCACTAAGACAATCATATAGAGTAGAGGTAAAATCTATAAGTAAAATGGGATAGAATACAAACCCATAAAAACAAGCTATAAACAAGGGACTACAAGGTCTCTGATAATCCGTCTGCAGAAAACCATACTTGAATGATATGTGAAGAGCAGCTGCCAGAAGCTATAGGAGTACACCTCAAATGTCTTATCTCACTGGGCACCGCCTGGTCATGGACCACCAAGGTACCTATGAAAACATCAATCTTCTACACAAGACATGAAACATGCGGGTGAAGCCCGTGTAAGGGTGAGTAACACAACACTTATTTGGGACCCCAAACCACAAAGAAATGACTACAAATAAAAGTACACATGAATTAATTGGTATTGTTTTATCAGAATTATCACTTTCAACAATCCAAATTAAATTACCCAAACAAGTATAGTGAAAGTAAGGTATCGATCCACAAGGAAAGGGAGTTATTATGTTTTTTGTAGTTATTGATTAATTTAGTAAAGTATTCATAAATTTGGAGTTGATTCTTTTGTTTTAATAATAGGGTGATTTAATTTCAATTGCTTTAACAAATTACATTAATGATAAAGAAAAATGCAGAAATTTGGTTTTTGATGACCAATGGGAAGAATGCGTCGGGGCTGTGGATTGTAAAGATTTTTATTAAATCAATTTTTTTATGAGTTTTTGTTGTTCAAAATAAATCACATCTCTGGGTTATGAATGTAACAGAACCCCCTTGGTCGGTTGAGTTTTTTTAAATCAATTGAGAGAAATTCCTTGGTATGGAATTTGATTTCTTTTCATATTATCAATTGAAACCCTTCTTGAGATTATTAGTACATCCAATGATCTTGGATCTACTTAAAATTAATTCCTTATATGATCTCTATAAATCTTGTTCTTCATCTGATATGAGATTTCTGGTAAAAATTAAAAATATTATTAATGAATTATGAGAAAAAAATAGATTACACGATTACGACATTACAATCCATAAAATACAACACATAATCGTCCACAACCCCACCACATAGGGTATTAAGAAACTCATGGAGTAGCTAATGAATAGTACACTTGTGAAATTGAATTAAACATTTGAAATACTTTGGAGTGAAGGTCATTGGGGAGGTACCCGAAACATCACCTTTCTTCTCTTCTCTCCTTGGGTGTCTCCAGAATTTTCTCTCATGGTCTCCCTTCGAATGAATCACTCCAAAACTTGGAGAGCCTTCCCTACTTTTATAGGTTCTAGAAATACACAGCATGTACTAGAAAGTACATGGTGTTTACCCAGGTCAACACAGTTTAGCCCTTTTTTCTCCTTTGGTGGGTGAGCTATTGTGCTGCCCTTGACTTGGCACACAACGCTACTTGGTAGGTGGAAGTACACTGCGTGTAGTGTTGCTATACATGGCATGTATTATCAATCATCTACCACCAACTACTTCTCTAAGGGACCACATGGTGTGTATATGATAATAACATGGAATGTAATCATTGACCGACAACATTGGTGTGTATCAAGTCTTCTTGATCTGTTTCTTACAAATAAAACACAGTGTGTGTTAGAAGTAAATGACATGTATATTTAAAAAAAAATTGACCTCTCCTGATTTGTGAATTTGGATTGAAAATACCTAAAAATAGTCCTAATTATAAATATAAATAATTATTTCCTCAAAAAAATTGGTATTTAGTGAAAAAAATGTTTTTATTCTCAGTATAATATATGGAAATGTATGTACAAATCAGTTTCATCAAATTTACTAACACTTAGTCAGTTTCTGGTCCTCAATAAAGATCTCAACATCAAATCAATATAATCCATTTTCTAAAAATGGAAGCATTAAACTAATTATAATTGTTAATACTATATCCATAACATAAGATTTTAAAAGGAAAAAACATATTTCAATTCTAAATTAATTCTAATCATGCCCCATATATAATTTAATTTAAAAAAGTACATCATCTTTCATCCACATTATTTATCTTTTCAAAAATTAAGATTCCACTTGACGATTTTCCTCACCCCAAAGTACCACACTCATTACTCAATATTATTTAATTAGAGTTATGCTCAATATTAAGTATATGCAATCTATCCATAGGCTTTCAAGTATTCTCAGTCTCTACTTCAGAAATCAAATCACAGAAATTAGGAGGGCTTTCAATAAGGTCCAAATGTTTCTAAGGATAAGGGTTGGTATGTAATGATGAAAAATAATTTCAAAGTCTAGAAAAGGATGATAAATTCTTAAATAATAATGCATGATATTCAATATAAAGCTTATTGAAAGTACCCCCCCCCCCCCAATCAAGATCTCTCAAAGGTATCTTCACCATGATATTCCCTTTCCAATATGGGCTCATAAACTATAAATGAATATGGTCCCTCTTTTTCATTTTTTAGATAGGTACCACTATGAATATAATGAGTAGTGGTTTGGGAAACCCTTCTGCCAAAATGAACAAGTGGTAAACTCACCCACTCTTAATTTCATGGTTTCTCACCAACAAATACCATTAATGGTCAAAAATCCCTCTCTAAATATCAAGTGAATAATCATGAAAAATTATAAAATAATTAGGGTAGGAATGAAAAATAGGCTTGTCATGAATATTTCTATCAAGGGATTTCATGGTTTATAAGAGTTTTATGAACCGATGTAGGGTAGGTCTCAAGGTCAAAGGGGCTTGAAAAAAATCAAATGCCTCAATCATTTAAATGTGATTAAAAAAATTCATTTTTTGAGGAGAAAAAATAGAAAGTTCTGGTAGTTATTTATATCCCAATAATATCTCAATAAAAGAGGGGATAAGAATGAATATGTAAAAAATCATAGAATACCTATTGGGAATGGGAAAATAAAAGGGGTTAATTAGGTCATGACATGAGTACAAATGATTAGTTCTAATAAATGTATATATTCAAGGCTTTAAATATAGAATCATTATTTATCAGAAATCATTTTAAAATACATTGAAAATTGAAGAAAAGCATGCAACTTTTAAAATTCCATTTTATATATTTATTATTTATAATTATAATTAATCAAAAATTATCCACAATTTAAAATATGTCAACTATTAATGATGTCTCCTGAATCAATTCAAGGAAAATACTATTGTAATAAAATACCCTCCCCTATACGTAATATAGTACATGGTCCCCCAAGTGAGATACCAAGAAATATGAGAGAATATTGGGAAATAGCAGGAGTTAGATGAGGGGAAGAATTGAAAGAAGTTAATCCAAACTAAAATAGAAAAATAAACACTAAAAAATCTCCCCTTGTGGTGAATCGACAAAATGGAGAAGTAGCCAAAATAGATATTCCCAAGTCATGCCATGGTACCTATTATTGTTGATATAAGGAAAAAAAAAATTAGCAGATACATACATCATCACATCCCATGCATATCACCAAAAATATCGATATAATGGAAATAAGTGCGCCCAATAACCAGTCATTGGGTCACCTCAAAAGAGGAATCATATGCTGCAGAATAATCTGGTGATGGAGAATTACCCACAGTAGATACTGGATGTATGGACTCGGTACTCTGATGGGTAGACATAGGAGGCACCTCAGGCTCAGCAGGGGAGGTAGCAGCTGGGACATCCACCACAGGAGGCATGCTAGTGACATCTGGTCCAGTAGGAGAGATGAGAATAAAATATGTGACCAGAGCTCCCGGTAGAAATTGTGTGGAGTTAGGCTATGAATTAGATGGAGGAGCAAGGAATGGGGGTGCCAGAATTCTGATATGCTGAAGAATGAGGCCCAACATCTACTCAATAGATGTCTGGGACTTAAGGAGGGTATGCTTCTGATGCTCAAGAATGGCCTGGTGAAGGATGATGGGGAGATTAGTCGAGGGTGTAGAAAGAGTTGTGGAGGTGGAAGGATCAGAGGAATAAGGAATGGAGGAATAATAAGGAAGGACACAAGAAGGGGGATGGGGTGGTGAGGGGACATTCATGGGTGGATGTGGGGGATCCTAGTCTGGAACATCAGTTGGAGCAACGGGGTTAGCTCTCACCCCTGCAGGAGCTGGGGCGTCTCGCACGAGCACAAATCCATGACCCCAACACTCAACCATCTGCATGTAGATAATCATGAAGAAGTTGAGATGCTGAGGTGAGCCTAAGGGTTCTTGAAGAAGAGATGGCTTAAAAACTCCCAAATGGTGTTCTAGGTGGGTGGCGTAGAAATCTCCATTCAGGATTCCCTGATGGGCGTGAATCATGGAGTGGAAGTAGGTGGCGTTAAGGCCAGGGAGGTCAAGGTAGTAGTTCTAAACAATACAATTAAGAAGATCTATGTCCTAGAAGGATATAACACCCATATCCTCATTGTGAGGAAAAATAATGGTTCTAAAGCATCAGTGAAAGTAACTAAAGGGTAGGTCAATGATGATCATACTCTTTTGTGATGTGGGGTTATACCTATGGTCATCCCAAAAAGCTCCTGCCAGATAACAACATGGTCAGAACGCTTGGGGTGGGTAAAGGTAGAAACAGGAGGTGGGGTGGAAGGATAAGGGTAGAAGTCACACCCTCAGCCAGACTCTTCAATGGTAAGGTAAAATTCTTGTCTGCCTAGCCGAAAGCGAACTGTGCAAGTGACATCGGTTGGTTTATGATGGTCGGTCAGCCTATTGAACTCAAATGTGTCCATGAAACCCAAAAATAAATCCCATTAAATAAGATTTATGACATGTAGTGCCTCTAAGAGTTGTGTATGAACCAGAAGGTCCTCAATATCCTCCAAAATTCCCAGATTCTAGGGAACACTGATGTCTCATTAGTGTCCACTAAACTGGATAGTATGGTGAGAGAATCACCACAATCTCTCCACTATAGTGGTAGGAGGTGGAGGAGTGGATACCTGAGTTTGAGTATAGATCCTTCCAGTAGAGGGTGGAGGTGTCAGCTCGGTCGGGTCCACTGTGGGTGTGGAGGGTAGCCTAGAGGGGGACGAGCAGGAAGATGAAGCCCTAATAGCGGAGTTCTCTTCCCTAGTGGATAGAGCAGATTCCACCACTAGAGGATTAGAAATAGAAATAGAAGGCACCATAGGAACATACGGATTAGTAGATGGCGTAGATAGAGGTGTAATCAAAAGAGGAGGTAGAGTGGCCAATAATGGGGTCTGGAAAATAGGGAAATCCAAAACTGAATGCTCGGAATAGCGAAGACGAATCTGACAGTGAGGAGGCTGCACTACCTCAGCATCAAAAGCATGCCACTTCTAACTCCCATGATCTCTATCATACATACCTAGAAGAAGATAAATGATAAAAAAAGAAAATAAGAGGAAGAAAAATAAGAAAATTTGGGAAAATAGAAAATTTAGAAGAACATGACGTGTAGATCTAGGGTACACGACGTATAGTCGGATCTGGGTAAGAACCCGTGTACTCTAGATAGACCTACCAAGAGGGTAGGGAACCAGACAAAAGACACGCTTTGTATAAAGGGGTACACGTTGTGTAGGTAAACATGGTGTGAGAGGAGTGTATACTATCCACATGGAGTCCTCTGAAGGGTCACAGGACACAGCGTGTCCCGAACAGACACACCTTGTGTTAGGACACGGGAAGGGGTTGTGTCCCAGAGGACACAGTCTAGGCCAGACAACTAGGGGAGGCACGTACATAGTGTTTACTGAATGTACATGCCCTGTAGAATTATAATGGTGAAAATTTTCAATGTGTGGCCATGTACAGTATGTACGTGACATATTTTCTTCACCAAACCCGTGTAGTGCGTGGGAAGCTGAACGGTCGACCGATCAGGAAATCGCCCTAAACACAAGTAAAATGTTGAAATAAATGGAGGAGAACGGTGTACCTTGATCACAGATCAAAATGTGGAAGAAAAGGAAACCAAAAACACTGAAAATTGACATATTGAAGTTGGGGAGGGTAGAGGGCATGAGAGAAAAGAAAACAGAGAAGGGGAGTGGGTCGCACGACATGGCCTGAGGTTGGGTATGGCACGACCATTATAGCTAGAGTACACAGAGTATATAAAAGAATAAATGTCATGTATGTGGGTTTTTTGGAATAATATATTACACAATATAATTATTATATTAAATTATATAATAATTAATATTAAAAAAATAAAGAAATATATATATCTGTATTATTTACTAAAAATAAAACTATACACGTAATTTATCGAGGAAATAAAAGTTGTGTGTTCTAAAATTGGAAAAAAATAACTACAGCCATTGGTCCTGTTCTTGGGGCATGATTCGAATCGAAGGTCCACTATTCCGAATGTAAGCCCTCAACCATTGGAAAAAAGGTTGTAGTGTTTCACATTTATAATTATTTTTACTATTTAAATTAAAGGAACAAATATTACACAGGGTAAAGAAAATGCATGGTGTGTG
This sequence comes from Viscum album, assembly GCA_963277665.1. Classification (NCBI taxonomy): domain Eukaryota; kingdom Viridiplantae; phylum Streptophyta; class Magnoliopsida; order Santalales; family Viscaceae; genus Viscum; species Viscum album. The sequence continues at coordinate 1,089,636,719 of OY728122.1, forward strand.
GTTTTATTTTAACAAAATGGATGAAGCATGGAGATTAGCAGAGTTTGAACCCAGGTCTTTTGAATCCAAGCCCAAGACTCTACCAATCTGACAACTTTACCCGCATGAATTTTCTTATTTCAAAGACTAGCTAAACTTATCATTGAAAACATGGAACACAGGAAATATATCAAAATTCACACCCTGTGGTTTAATTAATATGAAAATTTATGGAAATGGGATGGTTATCAGGATTTGAACTCAAGTCTTTTTGAGCCAGTTTACAAAACTAGCCATCCAATCCATACCCATAATGGGTTTTCTTTTATTTAGAAAAATTTATATATTATTTTGAAAAATACCACACACATTGTGTAATTAAACAGAAGTATAAAAAGGATGAATAATGTGTCTGAAGTAGGTACGGAAGGATTCAAACCGATGATGGCTCAAATATATTCCAGTGACCTTAAAATCAGCACTGGAATCATCCATGTTTATTAAATTATTTAATATATATATATAATATTAAGAATATAAACTAAAAAAGATAAGTACACAACGCGTGGAAAGGTGGGACATAGTGTGTATGTAACACCCCGATATTTTATGAAAAATATTCTTTTTAATTTCATCAATGTCTTGTGTTATACACTACACCAAAAGGAGCTTTCACAACACACATCTCTGACCTGTCTTGAATTACACGCAATCACGACCTTCCACGATAGCGTGTGTTGTACGCAACACCAAGTTTCGCTAAACAACGATATGCTATTAAAATATTATTAAAACTAGACCTTATCAATAGTAATAACCACTTTTTGAAATTTTGTAAATTCTATTTTTCAAAATTGACTTCAGTTTTGGATTCGGAATATCTCAATTAGCTTAGGGTGAAATTTTGGTGATTTTCGGATAACTTTCATATTTTGATGAATAGTGAAAATTACTAAATTTTAATTAAAAACAACTTTTTCAATCGAAATAATTAATAGTGATAAATTATTAATTTGAGTGGTTTTAAAGTATATTTAGAATATATTTTTACAATTTAATACAATGTTGGTCATTGGATGTAATTTCACATTTAAACCAGTTATAAACAAGTGTCAATCTTTTGATAGTTATTATCTCTTAAAAACACGCCTTTTGTTTTGACGACGGGAATTAATTTTTAAATTAATTAATGAAACTGATATGTTTTGAATTTGGTAAAATAGAAATAATTTTTGAGTTCATAATATCAAATATAGCTTAGGCCAAATTTTTGGCATTTTTCTGAAAACTTTCAATTTTTGATGAATAGTGAAACCACTAAGTGGTAGTTAAAAAACTGAATTTTTCATAAAACTTAATTTTACCACTTCTGTGAGTGGAATTTCAAAAATCCGAGAGACACAGTTGATTTCAGTAAGTAAAATGTGGTTCAATGAGATGAAAATAATTTTTGGTGAATAGTAACTTTTTACTTTTATTTACCACGGTTAAAAGTAAATAGGGTAATTAAGGGTAAAAATGATATTATTACCCTAACACATGTCCAAATTCTATTGGATAAGTGTAATTCGACCAAAAACAAGCTTAGGAGTAAAATATGACCATTTAGGCCCACTTGGATTAGATTAGGACATTTATTATTATTTAATTCAAAGAAGAGTTAAAAGAGTTAAAATCAAATTTTATTTACTAAATCATTTTTAATATAGGGTTATATATAAGATAAATTCGATTGTAAATATTAATTAGAAAGCTAAAAATATTTCCTACATAATCGTATTTTATTTTTAATTTTAGACATTAAATAATTTAATTTATTTATGACACAACGATGATCACAGTAATTATCTTATTAATGAAATATTGACATAATTGATGTTATAAATACTCAAATAAATATAATTTGAGACTTTTTATGAATTACAATAATTTTCTAGGTTAATAGGACATGTTAGTATTGATGTAATTAACTTTTTTCGAACTTATCATTCTGTTATGATTTTCACAAAAATCAATTACTAAATAGTGTCAAAATTGACATAAAATAGTTTTTAAAACAAATATTATATTATTAATTGTTATTTTATTCCTAAAAATAGAAGGTTCGGCCAAATGACTTAGATAAGGTTATATATATTAATAATAAACAATTTTGGGTTCTTTTGGCTTCTTATAGTATGTTTATTAACCTTATAGTGTAAGAACACAAGATGACAAGGTAAAAGTAAAATTATTTAACTTAATGTTAAATCTAAATGATAAGGTTAAAATAGGAACCTAAACTTGTCTAAATTCTATTTGATGAGAGGATTTAGACCCATCCCCACCTTAGCCTCGAAAGAAATCAATTTGGAGCTATTTAAAACCGAACATGACTTTATGATAAAATAATGTTTTTAGTTATTCCAAAGGTTCCCCTCTCCTCCCTTATAAAAGGGCACCTCCTCCCTCTCTTCCTCACACAACATTGAGCCTTCAAGCTCATCTAAACCCTGCCAAATTCTCTTCTCCACTTCCCTAGAAACATCCTAGAGGTTCTGGTCTTCCTCAAAGACCAATTTTAGTGCCCTAAGAGGAGGTCTCAAAGAGGCGATTCAAAGAAGAGGTAATTTCTGTTACCGATTCTTTCACCTTTATTTCTTCTTCCACTTCTTCTTCTTAGGTTGTTTCATTATGAAGTAATAACATCATTATCACTAATATACTGATATGTTATTATAAGTATGAAACAATCCTATTTCACCATCTATCCATCCTACGGAAAACGAAATCACCGCGTGTGCGTACGTATGGAATACCGTCTCCACGCCGTGGTGAAATCTATTTTCCACCACCACCTTAATTGGATGGGTATAAAGGTGTAAATAATAACTATATATTATTATTTTAATGTGATATTGATTCTTAAATATTATACATACACTCCAATACAGTCCCACGATCATGAGAACGATATCATCGCTCGTGCATACGTACGGACTACCGTCTCCACGACGCGATGAGATTCATTCTCCACTTTAACCATTCATGAATGATTATAAAGTATATATAATAAGTAATCATGAAATATATGACATAATAATGATACTGGATTTATGTGTATATATATGTATGTCATCTACTTAATTCCGTTCAACTCAATAAGGAAACGAAAACAGCGTTCATGCGTACGTACGACCTACCGTCTCCATGAACGGTGTATTTCTTTCCATTTACTGATTTATTATATATATGTATATTCTGAATATATATATATATCATGTTTTATATTCTGGAATTAAGTAATCATGATCTAAGTAATCATATGAATAATTACAAGTCAAAACACGGACGACAAATGAAACAATTTTACCCAAAACGCTCTTTAACATGGAATTTACAAAAGAACGGGTAATATAATGTCATAAGTGAACCATATATGATATCATAACAATGAATATGATTCTTTAATAAGTCAATGAAATTATTTAAATCATTATACAGGAGGTTCGGAAACTTACGAAGCAAATCGGACCTAAGATAAGGGAAAATCTCGCAATCTCAATTTTTATCCGAGATTGTTTATACTTTGGAATTTACTGGGGTGTATTTTATCATCCACATCCATGTTTACTCAATATGTAATATTGTTTCCTTCCACCTAAAATTGTTTAAATCCAATTTTACCCTTCGGTAAGTTTTTTGTAAAAGATATGAAAGGAATCTTTTGTCGTTTTTCGTACGAGGTACTTTTTGACTTTTCCGAAAAAAGTACGAGATGAATGTTTTTTTAACTTATACGACATGAATGGATTTTTAAAAAAATTATTTCCAAGAATATTCCTTTACAAGTTTTCAAGTTTATTTTTAATCAACTTCTTTTAGTTTAAAATTGTATGACATGTTAAGAATGGAAAAGTGTTTTTGAAGTAGAAAGGATATTTTCCTCAAGAATGAAGTTCAAGTGTTTTATCAAAATTATTTTCCATCTAAGATAATAAATGGTTTTGTTTCTATCCCTATTATTACATGGATTTGATTATGTTGTGATGGAAATATTTTTATAAATTCCTTTATCTTCTTTGAATTGTTTTATGATGTCATGTTGTTTAAGAATCTCATTTTTATTACATGGGTTATGCTATGATGTATGGTTTATGATTTTGTGGAACACATAAGAATGGTATCATTATGAGATGGGTGGGACCTATAACTACCTCCAATTCATTGGGTAAAGATTTTATATCTCATGAGATAGACATGGCTAGAATGGTAGGTTATATCGGTTCAGTGAAACAGGACTGAAACGAGGGTGACTCGGTCCAGAAAGGGACTTTGTCCACTAAGATAGTCTTGGAAATGAGTCTTGACTAACAAGAAATGATTCTCTATGATTATGTGTGTATGCCACAAAGTTTCATGTTTTATGTTATGATTATTGTGATTACATTTAACTGCCATGAGTTATCCCAGGTTATGAAATTATGATCTCTTTTACAGGTTAAGATTTCCAAAAGTTATGTGATTATGTATATGATGTGATTGATATTTCTTTTGTTTACCCTTACTGAGCATTTGAGCTCACCCTTTTATGTTTTCTTTTCCCCAGGATATAAAGAAAGTTTTTAGGTATAAAAAAAGAAGATCTTTATGGGAGATGTTGAAGATCTTTCACCATGATTAGAAGATTATATTCTGAGTTTCCAAAGACACTAAACTATTATGATCCTTGTGTGTGTGTTTTTGTTATGTACTAAGTATTCCGCAAATGTAAAGTAATGTCAATGTACGTAAAGCTTCGGGTCTCTACAGTTGGTATCATAGGAAAGGTTTAGTCAACCTTTGGAAACTAGGATGCGAAAACGTTAGTGAGATCCCTAGAGATATTTCTAAGGTATGTCTAGGGATGTCTCTAAGGTTAAGAATACATATAGGTTATAGTCCTAGAATTGCGCTAACGATCTTAGAATTTAACCTAAGATGTTAGATATTGAGGGTACTTCCCCATTACTATGTTGTTTTCTCTAGCATGATTTTTGCCTCTCACAGAATTCTTTTTGTGTTTTAGTAAATGGAGGGAACCAGAAGAAATTCAGTTAACATTGAATCCAATGACCAAATTGGTGACTATGAGCAACAAAATTGTGTAATTCCTATAGAGAAAGATATTGTGATTATGCCGAATCAGTCATCGCGATATATGATTAACAAGGTGAAATTTAGTGGTATGCCTAATTCATAAAAGAAGAGGAAGATAAACTATTATGCATGTTCGCATGTTGAGGAGCATAAAGAAAGGAAGATTGAGATTTTTAAAGAAGGGAAGAAGAACCTTGAGGAATACCTCAAATGGAGGGACCGATGTTATCTGTGTGGAGAAAAGGGTCATATAGTGACAGGCTATTATGGAGTTCAATGTCTAATTTGTGGAGAACATGGGCATTACCCAACTCAATGCCCTGACCTAAAAAGTTACTTCTAAATCAAGGAAGGACTTATTCCAGGACAATCATTGAAGTGGATGGACTGAAGTGTTTATGTATTGGAATTCAATAATAATGTTGTTGAGGTACTTTTATGGTGTATTGGAATATTTATGTATTGGTCTATTGTGGTTTTCAATAATTTTAAGGTACCGGTAACCATGAAAAGTGATTCAAATATTTTGGAAAGTAGATGATATGTGCATAATGAAGGGATAAGGAGAAAATGAAATGTTTGACAGTATTCATGAGCTCATGATTGATATAAGGACTAAGTGATATCATGGTTTGAGTATATAGAATTTTGAGGATTTTGGTATGTGGAAAGTGTTAACTTTTAACAACACTCATGTTTTCAATAAGGTTCAATGGATATTCAAGAGAATACATGATTAAGGACTTTGAATGTTTGGAATGTGACCAGCAAAACATATCTTATGATATATGGGGATCAACGATGGTATTAAATCTCTGGTAATCGTTTTCACTATGTTATGAGAATGGACTACAGTATTAGGGATAAGCCTAAAGATTGGAATGGATTATGTAGGACATAAGTTAGTATTGTTTAAGGATAGAAGTTTTTTCTATATTATTGATGGGATGTTATAGTAATATAGTTTTAGAAAAAGGACAACCTGTAGGATGGGCGACAGCCCATCGCTTCAGACAAGGCTGTGGGATTCGAACCCACAACTGAAGTGCGACTGGCCTTTATCGCCTACCACTGGCCTATAGGAAGTCTCTGTTTAGTAGAAACTAGTGTTATTATATTAAGCAGTATGATATATGAAGTATAAGTCCATTTTAGGAACCATATATGATTAATCTCACTATAGAATGACTTATGTATATTTAATAACTTTTGTTAACCTTTTGTTTGAGACAGATGGAATGACCCGTCATTCTATCACATGATCTGCTAACACTTCACGAATAACAAATTCAACTTCATTTATTTAAGAGATGAAGTGGAAATTGTCCAAAGAACGACAAACGGTGAGACTATACAAAAATCACGAAAGTATTTCTTCTAATTCAAATTCCTCAACTTTTGGGAAACGATCGTGAAAACCAAAAATGTTGTCCTAGAGCTCTTATATCTTATTAATCAGATGGTACCTTAGATCGTCACAAATTTATGGATTTTTGATTGCTAGATTTTCCATAGCCATGTTCTCTACAACTCTCTATCAGAACATGATGGTTAGATTTCTCTTCCATATCCATATTTTCACCTATGTGGAAACCCAGTGATTAGTTTATTTGGGTAACCGTTACGTTTCATACTTTTTTTTAAAGATTGGTTTTGGTATTCCTTTTTACGATGTGGGTTTCTATTAAAGAAACTTTTGAATAGTAAACCATTTATAACTCCCGACGAATTTCGAGGGCGAAATTCATTTTAAGGGGGGTAGAATGTAACACCCCGAGATTTTATGAAAAATATTCTTTTTAATTTCATTAATGTCTTTTGTTATACGCTACACCAAAAGGAGCTTTCACAACACACATCTCTGATCGGGCTTGAATTACAGGCAATCGCGACCTTCCACGATAGTGTGTGTTGTACGCAACACCAAGTTTCGCTAAACAACGATATGCTATTAAAATATTATTAAAACTAGACGTTATGAATAGTAATAACCACTTTTTGAAACTTTGTAAATTCTATTTTTCAAAATGGACTTCATTTTTGGATTCGGAATATCTCAATTAGCTTAGGGTGAAATTTTGGTGATTTTCGGATAACTTTCATATTTTGATGAATAGTGAAAATTACTAAATTTTAATTAAAAACAACTTTTTCAATAGAAATAATTAATAGTGATAAATTATTAATTTTAGTGGTTTTAAAGTATATTTATAATATATTTTTACAATTTAATACAATGTTGGTCATTGGATGTAATTTCATATTTAAACCAGTTATAAACAAGTGTCAATCTTTTGATAGTTATTATCTCTTAAAAACACGCCTTTTGTTTTGACCACTGGAATTAATTTTTAAATTAATTAATGCAATTGATATGTTTTGAATTTGGTAAAATAGAAATCATTTTTTAGTTCATAATATCAAATATAGCTTAGGCCTAATTTTTGGCATTTTTCTGAAAACTTTCAATTTTTGATGAATAGTGAAACCACTAAGTGGTAGTTAAAAAACTGAATTTTTCATAAAACTTAATTTTACCGCTTCTGTGAGTGGAATTTCAAAAATCTGAGAGACACGGTTGATGTCAGTAAGTAAAATGTGGTTCAATGAGATGAAAATAATTTTTGGTGAATAGTAACTTTTTACTTTTATTTACCACGGTTAAAAGTAAATAGGGTAATTGAGGGTTAAAATGATATTATTATTACCCTAACACATGTCCAAATTCTATTGGATAAGTGTAATTCGACCAAAAACAAGCTTAGGAATAAAATATGACCATTTAGGCCCACATGGATTAGATTAGGACATTTATTATTATTTAATTCAAAGAAGAGTTAAAAGAGTTAAAATCAAAGTTTATTTACTAAATCATTTTTAATATAGGGTTATACATAAGATAAATTCGATTGTAAAAATTCATTAGAAATATAAAACGATTTCCTACATAATGGTATTTTATTTGTAATTTTTAGACATTATATAATTTAATTTATTTATGACACAACGATGATGCAGTTATTATCTTATTAATGAAATATTGACATAATTGATGTTATAAATACTCAAATAAATATAATTTGAGACTTTTTATGAATTCCACTAATTTTCTAGGTTAATATGAAATGTTAGTATTTATTTAATTAACTTTGTTTGAACTTATCATTGTGTTATAATTTTCACAAAAATCAATAACTAAATAGTGTCAAAATTGACATAAAATAGTTTTTAAAACAAATATTATATTATTAATTGTTATTTTATTCCTAAAAATCTACGGTTCGGCCAAATGACTTAGATAAGGTTATATATATTAATACTAAACAATTTGGGGTTCGTTTGGCTTCTTATAGTAATTTTATTAACCTTATAGTGTAAGAACACAAGAAGACACGATAAAAGTAAAATTATTTAACTTAATGTTAAATCTAAATGATAAGGTTAAAATAGGAACCTAAACTTGTCTAAATTATATTGGATGAGAGGATTTCGACCCATCCCCACCTTAGCCTCGAAATAAATCAATTTGGAGCTATTTAAAACTGAACTTGACTTTATAATAAAATAATAGTTTTAGTTATTCCAAAGGTGCCCCTCTCCTCCCTTATAAAAGGGCACCTCCTCCCTCTCTTCCTCACACAACATTGAGCCTTCAAGCTCGGCCAACCCCTGCCAAATTCTCTTCTCCACTTCCCTAGCAACATCCTAGAGGTTATGGTGTTCCTCAAAGACCAATTTTAGTGCCCTAAGAGGAGGTCTCAAAGAGGCGATTCAAAGAAGAGGTAATTTCCGTTACCGATTCTTTCACCTTTATTTCTTCTTCCACTTATTCTTCTTAGGTTGTTTCATTATGAAGTAATAACATCAGTATCACTCATATACTGATATGTTATTATAAGTATGAAACAATCCTATTTCACTATCTATCCATCTTACGGAAAACGAAATCACCGCGCGTGCATATGTACGGAATACCGTCTCCACACCGTGGTGAAATCTATTTTCCACCACCACCTTACTTGGATGGGTATAATGGTGTAAATAATAACTATATATTATTATTTTAAAGTGATATTGATTCTGAAATAGTATACATACACTCCAATACAGTCCCACGATCATGAGAACGATATCATCGCTCGTGCGTACGTAAGGACTACCGTCTCCACGACGCGATGAGATTCATTCTCCATTTTAACCATTCATGAATGATTATAAAGTATATATAATAAGTAATCATGAAATATATGACATAATAATGATACTGTATTTATGTGTATATATATGTATGTCATCTACTTAATTCTGTTCAACTCAATAAGGAAACGAAAACAGCGTTCATGCGTACGTACGACCTACCGTCTCCATGAACGGTGTATTTCTTTCCATTTAATAATTTATTATATATATGTATATTCTGAATATATATATATAATTCATGTTTTATATTTTGAAATTAAGTAATTATGATCTAAGAAATCATATGAATAATTACAAGTCAAAACACGGACGACAAATGAAACAATTTTACCCAAAACGCTCTTTAACATGGAATTTACAAAAGAACGGGTAATATAATGTCATAAGTGAACCATATATGATATCATAACAATGAATATGATTCTGTAATAAGTCAATGAAATTATTTAAATCATTATACAGGAGTTTTGCACACTTACGAAGCAAATCGGACCTAAGGTACGGGAAAATCTCGCAATCTCAATTTTTATCCGAGATTGTTTATACTTTGGAATTTACTGGGGTGTATTTTATCATCCACATCCATGTTTCCTCAATATGTAATATTGTTTCTATCCAACTACAATTTTTTAAATCCAATTTTACCCTTCGGTAAGTTTTTTGTAAAAGACATGAAAGGAATCTTTTGTTGTTTTTCGTACGAGGTACTTTTTGACTTTTCCGACAAAAGTACGAGAAAAATGTTTTTTTAACATATACGACATGAATGGATTTTTAAAAACATTATTTCCAAGAAGCTTACCTTACAAGTTTTCAAGTTTATTTTTAATCAACTTATTTTAGTTTAAAATTGTATGACATGTTAAGAAAGGAAAAGTGTTTTTGAAGTAGAAAGGATATTTTCCTCAAGAATGAAGTTCAAGTGTTTTATCAAAATTATTTTCCATATAAGATAATAAAGGGTTTTGTTTCTATCCCTATTATTACATGGATTTGATTATGTTGTGATGGAACTATTTTTATGAATTCCTTTATCTTATATGAATTGTTTTATGATGTCATGTTGTTTAAGAATCCCATTTTTATTACATGGGTTATGCTATGATGTATGGTTTATGATTTTGTGGCACACATAAGAATGGTATAATTATGAGATGGGTGGGACATATAACTCCCTCCAATTCATTGGGTAAAGATTTTATATCTCATGAGATAGACATGGCTGGAATGGTAGGTTATACCGGTTCAGTGAAACAGGATTGAAACGAATGTGACTCGGTTCAGAAAGGGACATTGTCCACTAAGATAGTCTTGGCAATGAGTCTTGACTAACAAGAAATGATTCTCTATGATTATGTGTGTATGACACAAAGTTTCATGTTTTACGTTATGATTATTGTGATTACATTTCACTGCCATGAGTTATCCCAGGTTATGAAATTATGATCTCTTTTACAGGTTAAGATTTCCAAAAGTTATGTGATTATGTATATGATGTGATTGATATTTCTTTTGTTTACCCTTACTGAGCATTTGATCTCACCCTTTTATGTTTTTTCCCCAGGATATAAATAAAGGTTTTAGGTATAAAAAAAAGACGATCTTTATGGGAGATGTTGAAGATCTTTCACCAGGATTAGAAGATTATATTCCGAGTTTCCAAAGACACTAAACTATTACGATCCTTGTGTGTGTGTTTTTGTTATGTACTAAGTATTCCGCAAATGTAATTTAATGTCAATGTACGCTAAGCTTCGGGTCTCTACAGTGTAACCTCTGGGTTACCTCCCAGGAAGTGCCTTTGTTTTACATCATTGTCTCGACCTTACCTGAGTGTTTTTCTACCAGAAATGTATAGTCGAAAGTGTACCCACCATATCTTTTATTTGAAAATTGGTTTCAAATGCTACCCATTTACCTTGAATTGTTGACCGTATAGTCTAGCCACTTCCACCGCACCATGGGGGAAAACCTGGATCACTTTGAAAGGTCCTGACCACCGGGACTTGAGTTTACCAAGGAACAATCTTAAATAGGAGTTAAATAAAGGTACCTCATCACCGGGATGAAATTATTTCCAAGATATCATGCAGTCGTGGACTAGTTTTGTATTCTCCTTATATAGTCGGGCATTCTCATATTCCTCCTGCCAAATCTCATCAAGATCCTTTAGTTTAAACTTTCACTTTTCCTCTGTATCTTTGAGATCGTATTTCAGGGATTTTACATCCCAATAGGATTTATGCCCTAACTATACAGTTAAATGACACTGCTTCCTATAGATCAACTGGAATGGAGACATCCCTAGAGGTTTCTAGAAGGCGGTCTTGTATTACCATATGGAATCATCCAGTTTCTTAGACCAGTCCTTTCGTGAAGCTCCAACGGTCTTCTACAGGATCAAATTTAATTCACGGTTTGAGACCTCCATTTGGCCATTAGACTGAGGATTGTAAGGTATCACCTATTATCTCTCACACCATACTTTAGAAGAAAATTTCACATCAAAGAATTGTCAAATTGAGTTCCTCAATTTCTGATCAGCAGATGTGGAACACCAAACCAGCTAAAAATGTTCTTCTTCAAGAAAGACACAAAGACCTACATGGTGTTATGTTTTGTGGAAGTGACTTCAACCCATTTGGAGATGTAGTCCACAGAAACCTGTATGTAAGTGTTTCCAAATGATGGAAGAAAATGGCCCAGGATGTCAATACCCCATACATATAAGATCGCAAACTCAATTATGGGGTTTTGAGGCATTTCAAATCAGCGCCCCAAGTTACCTGTCCCCTGACATCAACCATAGTGTGTCACAAAATTTCTGCCATCCTTGAGCATGGTGGGCCAAAAAAACCAGATTGAAGAATTTTTTCTATTTTTTGGTCTATCCAATAATGTCCCTCAATTCTGTAAAATAACAAAAATCCATAATTTCATGAATTTCATCTTTCAAGACATCGAATAGGATCAATTTATCTCCACATGAGAGGAAGTGCATAGGGTCTTCCCAAAAATACCTTTTCCCATCAGAAAGAAATCTTTTCTTTTGGCTGAATGTCAAATCAGGTTGAATGACTGTCGTAGCCAAGTAATTGGCTATGTCAGTGAACCATGGATGAGGTGAAACTCCAATAGAGAAATTATGTTCGTTCAATAATTCCTTCTGGATTTATCTCTCATCATCCCTTTCAAGATGAGTTAATTATAACCAGGAGAGATGATCACCGAAAACATTTTCACGTCCCATCTTGATATGGATATCTAAGTTAAATTCTTGAAGAAGATGCACCCAATAGATTAGTTGTGGTTTTTCATCCTTCTTATTCAGCAAGTATTTAAGTTTTACATTGTCTATGTAGACAATTACTTTGGATGTCACCAAATAAGAAAAGAACTTGTCGAATGAAAAAAAACACAGAGAGAATTTCTTTTTTAGTAGTAGTGCAGTTGATCTGTGATTTATTTAAGGCTCTAACGGCATAATATATCAGTCTAATGATTCGATCAATTCACTACCCAAGAACTTCCTGCACAACAAAGTCACTTGCATTACACATGACATAAAACCGGTCCTTCCATTTTGGGGAAATCGTGACCGGGTCTTCTACCAAATTTTTGTTTTAGAAGTTGGAAAACTGTGGTGCTTTGTTTGTAAAATTAAAATATAGAATCCTTTGTAAGAATATTGTATAATGGTTGATCTATTTTTTTTAAAATCATAAAAAAATCTCCAATATAAGCCTTTATGCCTAAGAAATCTTCGGATTGCCCGAACAGAAGTGGGAATCAGTAATTGTTAGATGATTTCAATATTGTCTGTGTCATCTTAAATTCCCTTATTATAAATTTGATGGCCTAGAATGATGACATGTTGTACCAGGAAGTGGTAATTATCCTAATTTTTAAACTAGATTGGAGTGTTCACACCATTCCATAATTAATTCAAGATTTTGAAAGAAAGTGTTGAATGATTTCCCATATACAGAAAAGTCATCCATGAAGACCTCTAGAATTTCTTCTACCATATCATGGAATATGGAAAACATGCAACTATAAAAGCTTACTGGAGCATTACACATGCAAAAATACATCCTTCAATAGTAAAAAGTTTCATATGGGCATGTGAAGGTGCTTTTTTCTTAGTCTTTAGGGGAGATAGATATTTGGTTATAACCCGAATAATCATCTAAGATGCAATATAATTCTTTTCCTGCGATGATTTCTGAATTTTGATCCATGAAAGAGAGTGGGAAGTGGTATTTTCATCTGGCATCATTTAATTTTTAGTAATCCAAACATACCCTTCATCCTATGATAGTTTTGGTTGAGATAAGTTCAATTTTATCATTAGTGATTATGGTGGTACCCCCTTTTTGGGTACCACTTGCATAGGAAATACCCATGGGCTATCATAGATACAGAAGATGATCCCTACATCTAAGAGCTTGATTACCTACTTCTTCACTACCTTCTTCAAGGGAGGATTTAACCGTCTTTGTGGTTTTCTAGAGGTCTATGATCCTTCTTCAAACAACACCTTGTTGGTGAAAATGGTGGGGCGGATCCCTTTAAGATCATCAATTTTCAACCCAAGGGCCTATTTTCTTCTCTACAGAACTATTAGGAGTGCATCCTCTTGATCTTTTGGAGGTGAAGTATTGAGGATTATTGGAAGATTTTTCTCATTACTTTGTTACCCATTTTTTAAATATGATGGGAGAGACTTGAGTTAAAGTTGAGGAGGCTTCATAACCGAGGGCACCATGGGTTCTACCTTGGATCATTCTAGGATATCTGGAATAATTGTACATTGCCAATAATGAATTCCCTGAATGACGATGAATTACAAATAATCTAGTTAATTTTCTGATTGGATGTTGTTGATGAATGGTTCAATTCCTATTGAAGAACACACCATGTCATCTCCCTTGTAACCCAAGGGATCATTCACCATCATCAAGGAAAAACAATCCTCATTCTCCATCAGTGATACCTGCTAAACTACTTCGATAATATTGTGGGATATTTTTTCACCTCTTACTAGGAAGATCAACTCTCCTCGATGTACATCGATCATCTCCATCCCTGTGGCTAAGAAGGGTCATGCCATAATGAGAGGTCCCTCTTGATCTTCTTCCATGTCAAGTACGATGAAGTCAACAGGAAAGATAAGTCGCCCCATTTTCATGAGCATGTCCTCAAGTAGCACTTTAGGATATTTGATGGATTGATCCGCTAGTTGAAGGGTTATATGAGTTGGTTGGAGATAATTTAGCCCCAGTATTATGAATAATCCATAGGGAACAAGGTTAACACTCACCACCAAGTCACAAAGGGCATTCCCAAACTCACAAGATCCAATTTTTCAAGGGATTTTGAAACTACCTGGATTTTAATGCTTAGGAGGAAGATAATGGTGTACCATTACTAAACATTATTTAGTAAGAGAAATTGTCCCCAAATCTTCCATATTCCTCTCATTAGAGATTATCTCCTTAATTAACTTCATGTACATTGTCATTTTAGTTAATACCTCAGTGAAGTGAATATTGATATGTTGTTTCCGAAATACCTCCTTCAATTTTATAACCTATTGGTCCAACTTCCTTTGCTTCATTCATGTAGGAAATGGAAAGGGGGTTCAAAAGGTTTAACTGCTTCTTTTACAATTCCATATATGATCTCAAATTTTTCCTGAGTTGAGGGAGACTCCTTGATTTTCACATGTTTTTTAGAAGAGGATGTTGGTTGTGCTGGATTTTCACATTGATTTGTAGTTGTATTCTAAGGAGCTCTTTCCCACTTCATAAAGTGATAGTATTGGATTCTTCCTGTGGGTTATTCTTGGTGTTACCTGGTAGTGTTCCCGGTTACCTTGAAGATATCTGATTGTAATGTTTCCCAATATGATTTTCAAGGTCTCGAATGGATGCCTCTTGATTTTGAAATATTTTTTCAGTAGTTGTAATGAATTTTGTCATCATCTCCTATGGCTTGGATGGGGGTTCTTGCTGAGTTTTTTGGGCATCCGGTTAAGATTGTGGATGCCTTTATTATTGTGCCAGATGAGGGTTTTGATACCCTTATTGTTGGAAGGGTCCCTACTTTTGCTATGTTGGATATGGATTCTGGTATTGTTGTTTCCCATAACTGGTTGGCCGTTGGTGTTGGGGTTGAGAAGTTTGTTGTCGTCACCCCCAACACGTATTTGAATTATCTTCCCAGGAAGGGTTTTGGTACTAAGGGTACATATTTGGACCTCTGTTTTGGGAGACAAAATTTAACCCACTTCTCAAGTCACCGTCACTTGTCCCTAGGCATTTATCCATGATTTGATTCTCACCACATTCACCGCATGCTGGGTGATTCACCTTTTGAGCTTCAGATGCATTTTTCAGATTTAACACATCGATCTTCTTGGTCACCAAATTGAGTTGACTAGAAAGAATAATAGTGGTATTAATGTTGTTCATTCCTCTTTTCTGAGTTCCTCACACTGAATTCCATTAGAATCTATTTTCAGACCAATCTTCAAGCTAGTCGAAGAGTTCCTCCAGTGATTTCGTCATTACAATCCCTCCAACAGTTGCATCAACCACAAATTTGGTGTTCATTGTGAGACCTCCATAGAATGTTTGGACTTGCATCCATAATAGAAGGACATTATGAAGGAATTCCTTTAGAATTTATTTGAAATTCTCCCAAGATTCATACACAGAATTTGAATCATGATGTTGGAAATTATGAATTTCATTTCGCAGTATCACCGTCTTCGAGGGTGGAAATTATTTTGACAAAAATGCTTCAGCCAGCGCCTCCACGGTGAGGATGGAACAATGAAGTAGGCCTTTAATTTAGTTATTAACATTATTCTATAATGAAAAGGTAAATAACCAAAGGTGAATGGAGTCCCCAGACACCCCATGGAAGTGGAAGGTGCCGCATATCTCTAAAAAAATGAGAGATGAGTGTTGGGGTCTTCACTAGGTAAGCATCCAAATTGCACCATGTTTTGAATAAGTCTCATGATGGCCGAATTGATCTCAAAATTTTGGGCCTGCACTGATTGTCTGAAAATTCTTGTATTTTCCCCTTAGATTGAAGGAAGACCATACATTATAAGGATATGATGTGGGTGTAGTTTCTCTCGAGGAGGTGGGGGCACAAATTGTTACTCAGGATAAAAATAAGGCCCCTGACCTGGTTGTAGACTTGGAAAATGCTTTAGTTGTAACCGCTAGAGTTGTTGTGGGCCATTCCCTAGAAAAAATTGGAATGGTTGTCTTTGTTGGTTCCAGTTTTCGTCCAGGTCAAACGGCGGCCCAACTCTTTGGAAAACAGCAAGATCTCCATCTTCTATGTTCTCTATGAGATTGTTCTGGTTGTGCTCATCCATATGTGAACATCATCGCCAAAAGATCATTCGTTAGATATTCGAATCAAGTGTAAGGATATCTGATAATTCAATACTCTTGGAACGCATTTTTGGGACACTCATTCACTTTTGAATCTACATAGCACTAAACAAAATACAAAACGTAAAAGTGGAAAAATAAAATAATGAAAATTAGAAATGAGATTAAGGACATTTTTTTAGAATTTTTAATTTTTATTTTCACTTTAATTAATACAAACTAATTAATAAAAACATGGTTAACTTCTGATCCCCAACAATGGTGCCAAAATTTGGTATCGTTTCTACTAATGTATTACTTTCAACAATCCAAATTAAATTACCCAAACAAGTATAGTGCAAGTAAGGGATGTATCCACATGTAAAGGGAGTTATTTTGTTTCGTTTTTCTTGTTTTTGATTAATTTAGTTATTTTTTCAGAAATTTATAGTCGATTTTTGTGTTTTAAAAATAGGTTGATTGAATTTAAATTTCTTTAACAAATTACTTTAAAGATAAAGAAAAATACCAAAAATTTATTTTTGATGAGCAATGGGAAGAATGCATTGGGGCTGTGTATTTTGAAGGTTTTTATTAAATCAATTTTCTTATGAGGTTTCATTGTTCATAGTAACTCACAAATCTAGGTTATGAATGTAACATACCCCCCTTGGTTTGGTGAGTTTTTTTAAATCAATAGAGACTAATTCCTTGGCCTAGAATTTGATTTTTTTTATTAATTTAAACCCTTATTGATACGATAAGAACATCCAACGATCATGCTTGTACTTAAATTTAATTCCTTATAAGATCTCTAGAAATCACATTCTTGGTATGATAGAACTTTTCTGGGGAAATTTAGAAAGGATTATTAGGGAATTATAACGGAAGAATAGATAACATGATTATAACATCACAATTGATAAAATACAACCCATAATCATCCACAACCCCAAAAATAGGGGATTTATATACTCATAGAGTAACTAATGAATAAACCACTTGTGGTACATGAATTAAACATTCGAAAAGTTTTGGAGTGAAGTTCATTAGAGAGGTAGTGACAACACATACTTTCTTCTCTTCTCCCCTTGGGCGTCTCCATAATTTTACCTCTTAGTATCTCTTCGAATGAATCACTCCCAAAGATGGAGAGTCTTCCCTCATTTTATAGGTCTTAAAAATACACGGCATGTACCAGAACATACACGGCGTGTACCCTGGTTAAAAAGGCTTGGTCATCTTTTCTTCTTCAGTGGGTGCGCTACCATTCCTCCCTTAACATGGAACACAACGTCGTCTGGTCGGTGGAAGTACATGACATGTAGTTCCACCATACATGGCATGTATTTTCAATCATTAGGAACCAAACACTTCTATAAGGGACCACACATCATGTATATGGGAAAAACATGACCTGTTATCGTTGACCAGCAACATGGGTGTGTATACATTATTCTTGATCTGTGTCCTGTAAATACAACATGACACCTATTAGAAGTACATGTTGTGTATATTAAATTTTTTGTTTTGTCTTTTCCAAATTTGTGAGTTTCGACTAAAAATACCTGAAAATAATCATAATTTCAAATATAAATAATTTTATCCACAAAACAATTGGTATTTGGTAAAAAACAAGTTTATATGATCAATAAAATATATGGAAAAGTATGCACAAATCTAGTTCATTAGTAATGGAAAAATCACATTGCTACAAACAAAAGTATAGAAAGAAATATTATTAGTCATAAAGATGAACATCTTGTACTACAAAGGAATTCATCCCTGATGAGTCATTGAGGTCAATCATGCCACTGTAGTCTAATCATCCACCGGGCCACTGCGGTCTATTCGTCACTACGTTATACTGGTCCACTGAGGTCTGCTCGTCTACTGTGACACTGAGGTCCACTTGTCTATCGGGACACAGAGGTCCACTCATCTACCAGGCCACTGAGATCCGCTCATCTATCAGGCCACTAAGGTCTTATAATCTCCATGACACTAAGGTCCACTCATCTTCCAGGACATTGAGGTTTTCTTGTCTACTAGGCCACTGAGGTCCACTCTTCTGATGGGCCACAGAGGTCATCTCGTCACTTCCTTCCCAACACTGCCGCTCGCAGGATTTCTGCTTGTAGTGCACTTGATTATAGAAGAATCTACTCCTCAAGCCATGAGTCATATATCAACCTCAAAATAAATTCACTTAGAGTATTTTAAAAGTAGAATCTCGTCTCAAGGGTCCCAATTCCATAAACGGATCGTCAATCAGATGTACATTTTGCAAGTGATGCCCTTTTTGGTAAAAGGGGGTCGATCGAGTCTCGGTTCGGTCCGACCTGGCCATACAGAACTGACCCAAGCCTGAACCAGCCCATGTATGACCTAACCTAGGTCCGACCTGACCCGAATCTGGCATAGACCAACTGAGCCCACTAGGCCGCAGGTCTATCTCACTAGGCCGCGGGTCCGACCTGCTGTGAGCGGGCCATCTTTCCATGCCCGGGTGAGGTAGTTGTCGTCGCGTCTTCTCTCGGTCAACGTGGTGGGTTCCCTATATGATCGCCCTATGGGTCACCACGGGGCCCTCCTCCCACAGTCCAGCTAGATTGTGGCCCGCCATTCATGTGATGCGGCTCAATTCTACGTCCGCTGAGCATATCGTCGCCAGCTGTTGAGGATGTCCCTTGTCCACTACCTCGCAACCAAAGTCGCGAGGACCTCCACCATCGTTGTGTGCCAATAATTTCTTCGGTGGGCCACTTAACATGGTCAAGTGGTCCGTTCTTCTATCTTTGAGCACCTTTATGATCCTTGGGCCATCGCCATCACTGCGACGTGCTCCATGATATCTTTCCATCTATCCGAGTGTCTCTTCAACAAAAACACAAGAACACCCCCAACTAAGGGATCCAGGCCTTGTTCGTGTTAGCTCGATCCCTCCATGTTAGAACCTAAAAACAAGATGTAACGATGTTTAAGAATCTAACGTGGAAAACATTGATTCAAACCCCAATATTAGAAACCCTCTTGCTTAATTGATTGATCTGTAGGTCACCTATTTGTGGGTTGACCCAGGTTATTTTCGTAAATCCATTAATGGGGAAAAATTCACTTAGATTCAAATCTCTACCTCAATGTTGGATCACTCGTTGGCAAAGATTGCACCACTACCATTTTCCATTCCTTGATATGCAGCCTACCGTTGTTGTTGGAGATCCTTTAATGGATGGAATAATGTAGAGAGAATAGTGATCATCGTCATGGGTGATTTGTCGATCGTCACCTACCAATGCCAAATCTCTATGTTCGGAGCAATACTCGATCATGCCAACGATCGTTCTTAGGTTAACACCTTAAATTGAGAGAAAACATTCCATCATTTCTATTATGTTGTGTTGTGGTGTCATTACATTATTTCATATATGAAACAATGTTTCTATTACACTACAAACAAATTCAAAATTAAAATAATATAAACTAAAATTTTATTATATTTTTCCTTAGGAAAATTATTTTATTAAATTTTCTTAAAAAGTTTGAAAATTAAATTTTTCCTTCAACCCACGCCAGTTGAGGTTCGGTCATTCCTTAGAAAAATTCTTTGCTCTAGACATAATGGTGCCATAATATTTTTAATTTGGGCACCCGTTTATAATGTTTCAAAACCGCTCACGTGGGCTATTTTAAATAAACATAAAAAAGTTCAAACACTTATTATGGGCTCACTGGGCCTCAGAATCAAGTTTCAATTAAGCACCTGTTCTTGAAATAATCCCATGCAATTTGAAAAAAAAATACAAGAAATTTCTGGGACATTACATATAAAATATTGGATATTTTTTTAAGGTTTATATTGAAATATATTAAAGTTATTTAGTATTCAATGTTAAATTATGTGAATAGTTTATAAAATTAAAATAACAATATTTTATGTTAAATATATTTTATTAAATTAATTAAAAATCATAAAAATATTTCAAGAGTATAATTAATGTTATAACGTTTCAATAATTTCATTCCTTTTCTATTTATGTACAAATTTTCCTTTTGTTTTAAATTTCTTGTCTTTTATAGTTTAAAATAGTTTGTTATCATGATAATTGTCAAAAGTGTTAATGAGGGTTGAAAACTAAGATATAAGGGTGAAAACATTACCAAAACCTGTCTAAATTAAACTAGATGATATTATTTAGACTAATAATCATATTATATTTTAATTATATTAATTTTTATCCGTTTTTACATGAAAATTAGTTTATATTAATTTAATACTTTTTTAAATTCCAAGTGTTCCCCTCCCCACATTTATAAAAAGGACACCCCTTATCTATTTTCATTACACCACATTTAGAAACCTAGATTGACCAAACCCTAAAATTTTCTATTCAAAAAAAATTCTTCCAAGTTATATAGGTTCTAGAACATCTCAAATATGAACCATATATCCCTTAAAATGAGATCTAAAGGAAGTCCACTAAAGAAGAGTTAATCGTCTTTACTAACCATTTCAAATTTATTTCTTCTTATTATTACTATAAATTCCTTGTATTAGTTATAAAAAATTAATTGGGTATCATAAATATAATGATATGTTAATATGATTTTGATACGACTATTTTCCACCACTTTTCCGTCCTATGAAAATCAAAAACATCACTCATGTGTACGCACGACTTACTCACTCCACATAGTGGTGTAATTTTTAATTCATAACTACTTTACTGTGTTGGATATAAATATGGAACTAATAGATATATATGATATTTAGGAAATAATTATTAGTCTTAAATTATATTATTTTATCTACGTTTATACCCTCCAATCCATTTGAAAATGATAGTGTTGCTTGTGCGTATGTGCAGTGTACCACATCCATGAAGTGACGCGATTTGTTTTCAATTTCCTATTTACATGGATGGAAATAAGGATAGATTAAATGAATATGTATTATATTTATTATATAAAATTATTTTTTAGTTTTTATTTATTATTTACTCTCCTCTTGTTTTATCTGTTGAAATGTTAAAATAGCATTCAAGTGTGTGTGTGACCTTCTGTCTCCATGAATAGTGTAATTAATATTTCAATATATATTTTTTATGGATGACAAAAAAATTATATTTATTAAATATATATATGAAATTTATAACAACAGTAAAATTATATAGATTATGTAACCTTGATAAAAAGTTTGAGTATTGAAGCAAATGAATCAAAAAATACATGAAAAATGAAGCAGCTAATAACCAAAATAATGATAATAATGAAATTTTATCGAAAAATGGGTAATAAAATGTCACAAATAGATAATATATGATAATATAAATACGTATATGGTTTTTTATATAATTATAATAAATATAAATGTATTATATTAGAGGATAAAATCACTTACTAGGAATTTCCAACTAAAGGTAAGCAGTTTCTTAATAGAATTTACATTCATGGGGTTATAATTATACTTAAATTAATATGTTATTCTCTTATTATAAATGTAAAATGACCTCTGATTGCATTATATTTTATTTCCTCTTTCCTTTTTTGTGGATTTACAATTGATACACATAATCACTTCATTGATTAAATATCGCTTCATCATAACGATGTTTGTCTGGGATTTCATCTCAATTTCCACACCATTGAGACATATTCTATATTATGGACCTATTTAGTATTTTTTATGTATATATTGGCCCTATATTATATTTAACATGAATTTTTAATTTATTTTTATCATTGGATGTTAAATTTCACATAAATATCCATATTCCTTGTATCATGGATATGATTATTTCCAAAATTGTACACCATTTCTACATACAATATTTTACTATTAGGTTTATAAGGTTAAATACCCAATGAGGGGGTAAATTAGGGTATGATAGATTAAAAAAACTATCCTCTCCAATATTGTTTTTTTGTTAAACAAAACTATATTCTCTCTATTTCTCGTAGAAATGTATAACAAAAAATTAAAGAATACCTGAGACCCAACAATTGTTTCTTGGTTCACCCTCTCTGGGCTATGTCCAAGGAGAATACAAAAAGAAATTACAATGTAGAAAATCCACTAAAAGCATACTAATGTTTATAATGTTCAGAGAGGGCTCACTGACCCTCCTGGTTTACAACCAATCAAAATTTAAAATTCCACTGCTCTCTTAACTAAAGTGTGCTCACTTCTTCTTCAGAAGATCCAATCACATTTTATAGACTTGTAGGTCCCTTCATTATCTCAAATGAATGCATCCTCTATTGTATGTAGATGATCTTTTGATGTCCCACTTTTATCAACTAATGAATATCACTTTACCACAGATGTACTGGGAAGCCTCAAATCTTTCATGAAACCCTTACTACACCCTGCACACAACTTTTGTGCTTTGTATGAAAAACTATTTCCTACACAAAACTTCCTTCTTATGTGCACATTAATTCTTATGTGAAACTTCTTTAGCTTGAAAGAAACTCAAATTCTTTTGCACAAATCCCTTTTCACACAATTCTAACATGATTCAGATCTCCAATTTCCTCTATTTGTGGATCTTGATAAATGAGAGGAGGTCACCACTTATTTACAGGAATCATCGACCCCAATGTGGAAGATTTTATGTATCGCATATGGTCCCCTACGAGGACACAAAACCCAATTTGAAGTCACATGGGGTACACAAACATTTTTCACACAACATTACCTTTCTTGCGCAATCTAGATCATTCATGAACATCATCCCTTTTCCGTATTTCGATGTTCTGATCCTAAAACATGCCTTGTGAGAAACATTCCAAACCGTCTTCAATATTTTTTGGAACTTCCATTTCCAAAAATCCCTTGCTCCACCTTCTCCTTGATAAAATGACGTATGATTTCAATGTGATTTGTCCTTGAGTGATGGACTAGATTTTTTTTGAAATATTTATAGCACTTTAATTATCGCATTACATTGAAATCAAATTCTTCACATAAAATCCCATATCACCAAGCTGCTGCTTCATCTACAAAAACTATGCCCATGCTTGAGTGGTCACAAAATACTCATCTTCTGCGGTGCACAATGAAATGAAATCTGGTTTCTTGATTATCCAAGAAATACACAATCCACCTAGAAAGAAATCACCTCCTGACATAGATTTCTAGTCATCAACTGAAATGGACTAGTTAGTATCTGTATATCCCCATAACTCTTGTTGAAATTCATCATTATACATCAAACCAAAATAAATTGTACCCTTGTTATACTGAAGTATTATTTTTTTACAAAAAAAATGTGTATTTTCTTGGGATTGATTTCATGTTTCACTGCTTGGAATGTGGAATAAAACAATACCAGGTCTTGTTGCTGTTAAGTACAATAAACATCCAATGATTTTCCTGTATTCTATGATACTAAATGTTGTGTCATCATCATCTTTTGATAGTTTTGTTCTGGTAGAAACCAAATTTCCCATATCCTTGGAATATTCCATTCCAAATATTCTCGAAACCTCCATATCATATTTGGATTGAAAAATGAAAGTGTCATTCCCTCCTTTTTTCACCTGTAAACAAAGGAAAAACATCATCTCACCATTCATTGGAATTTTGAACTCACTTTTCATGAATTCTGCAAACTATTTTCACTGAGCTTTATTTTATCCACCAAATCTTTTGTCATCATTATATACCAGCACCATCATCTTTTGATTACTATTATTATTGATAAATAGATTGTAATCAACTCCACCATGTTGAAATCTAAGCTTCTTCAAAAATTGATCTAGTCTTAAATACCTTTATCTTTGTGCCTGCTTCAATCCATAGAGTTCCTTCATCAACTGAAAATTTTTTCTAATATTCATGAAAGTGAAAACCATCCGGTTGGCCAATATACACTTCTTATTCCAGAACTCTATTCAAAAATGCTAACTTGATATCCATATGGAAAACTTTCAACCTCCTTTGCACGACAATAGACATAAATAATCTAATTTTCTCTTACCTTGAAACATGTGAAAATGTATCATCTACATCTATAACTTATATCTAATATTACCCTTTGCACAATAGTTATACTTTTTGTGAATAAATTTTCCATATTAATTCATCTTATAGTGATAGAACCATTTAGTTTGGATGATATTATTTTCAATTGGCCTTGAGACAATCTCCCACGTCTGATTCTTCTCAATCTGGTCCATCTCTTCATTCATTTCCCGAACCCTATTTTAATATCCAGCAGCATTGGAAAAAAATTTAGGCTCTACCGGAGATAGTAAAGATGCCTAATGTAAGGAACTTATTCTTCTTGTTTGAAATGGAATTTTATGATCACCAATTATATTTCTCCAATCAATATCAGTTTGAATATTTGGATTCTTCACAGATATAGACTTGACTTCTTCCTTCTCATCATCAGAATCTTCTTCTAAATCACCATCTTCCACTTGTTCTCCCCCTGTGTTTCTTACCTCCTCATCACATTCATCAAGAAACTATTCACTATGTTGTTGAAAATTCTCTCATCTAGTTTTCCTAGTTTCTTATTAAACCATTTATATGATTTTCTTTTCCCTAAGTAGCCAAGGAATATCACCTCATCTCAATGTGACTCAAATTTCCTGCATTTTCCTTTGTTGATAATGAAGCACTTACTTTTAAATATTTGAAATTATTTTATCATTGGATTTTTTCTATACCACATCAAATATAGGGACTTTCAATCCTTCAAACATAATAGAGACCTATTATTAATTAGACTGATGTCAAGACTATTTCCTTCGAAAATTTATGAGGTAGGTCTTTTTCAGTAAGCATTGTTATGGCCATGTTGTTGATAATCCAATTTTCCCTCTCAACCGATCTATTATATTGAGGAGTTCTCACCAAAGAAACTTGATTTCTTATTCCATGTTTCTTGAGATAGTATTAAACATGTATTTTTGTGAATTCCATACCATTAATTGTGTGAAACTTCATAATTTTCTATCCATGAATCATTCCACATTCTCTATGGTACTGTTTTTGTAACACCCCAAGCTTCCACGGTACACTTCTCTTTGAATAATACAGTAGCATGTGTTGTACGCAACTTCGAGTTCTAACACACACCACAACCAATCAAAGTAGCCGTTATGAATAGTAATACCAAAATTTTTAAATTTTATAAATTTTATCTTTCCAAATGGACTTCGTTTTTGGATTTAGAGTATCGAAATTAGCCTATGTTGAATTTTTGGTATTTTTCGAAGAACTTACAATTTTTTATGAATAGTGAAAAATACTTAAAAAAAACTTTTTTAATAAAAATAATTTATAGTGATAAATTATACTATTGAGTGGTTTTAAATTATAATTAGAATATATTTTTACCATTATATCCAATGGAGGTCATTATATTTAATTTCACTTTGAAATTGGACATAAACAATTGTCAATATTTTGATATATATTGTTTCTCAAAAACACGCTATTTGTTGTGATAGCAGGAATTAATTATGAAATTAATTAATGCAAATTATATGTTTGGAATTTTGTAAAATAGAAATCATTTTTGAATTTGGAATATCAATAATATCTTAGGGTGAAATTTTGGCATTGTTTTGAAAAACTTCAATTTTTTATGAATAGTGAAACTACTAAATGGTAGTTAAAAAACTGATTTTTCGTTTAAATGAAACATTACCACTTCTGTGTTTTTATTTTCAAAAATATGACATACAAGGTTGTCTTTAGGAAGTAAAATGTGGTTCAATGGGATTAGAATAATTTTTTGGTGAATAGTAACTTTTAAGTTTAATTAATCGCGATTAAAGGTAATTAGTGAAATTTAAGGTAAAAATGATATTATAAAAATATGAAAATACCTTTACACTTATCCTACCCCTATTGGATGAGTCATGGACGACCAATAAAATCTATGGTTCAACTTGAGGACCCCATGGAGCCACTTTTGTAGGAAAATGACATTAAAAACTTTTTATTTAATGTTAAAATAAAAATGTCACAAACATGAGTTGTTTTACTAAAACAATTTTTAAATCGGGTTATACAAGTCATATTTTTTACTATAAATATTAATTAGAAATATAAAATGATTTCCTACATCATGATATTTGTTTTATAATTTTTAGACATTAGAAGAATTAAATTATTTATGACACCATGATGATGCAGTGATTACCTCATTAATTAACGATTTAAATAAAATGAAAAGATAATGTAAAATATAAGACCTAATCTTGTAAAAAACCTATTTTATGAGTAGATTTTTAACCCTTATCCCCTTATCCTAGAAATATATAAGAGTGGGACCTTTAGAATCCGAAAAAGCATTTCATAATAAAGTAACATTTCAATCTTTCCAAGAGTGCCCCTTCTCTCCTCTTATAAAAGGCCCCCACCACTACCACCTTACTCACACCTTAAAAGCCTTTGGGCTTGGCCAACCTCTACCCAAATACTCTCTCAACTTCCCTCCATTACTCCTAGAAGCCTCACTTTTTTCAGAAGTCTTCCCAAGGAAGCCTTTGGCTCAAATCAAAAAGAGTTACCCGATTTTAAGGCAATGTCTTCTCTAATGTTGTTTTGTTTTACTTTGCTTCTCCAACCCCTTAAACTCTTTTTATTCCTTTATTTTGTAACAACACCAGTATATAAAATTAACTAGGATGTTGTTATGACAAGTATTAGGTTTACACTTACACACACCTTCGTCTAATGGTTAAAAAACATACAGTTTCTGTGGGCGGCGAAATACTGCCTCACGAAACGATGATTGTTCAATATTCTTTTAACACCTCTAATGGTGGCCATTTTGATGACACTATTTTTATATATGATATTATGTTTATTTTTTCCTTATGCTTCTGTATTTCACATTTTTGGCATACTTTATGATTTCCATTATGGGTAAACGCGATAATCTCATTTTAGGAAGTACGGACTATCACCCCCCAAAACTGATCTGAATCGTTAATGCCATATGTGGGATGTATAAAGGATGGAGTAAATGGTATTATACATTATCTTATACTGGAATTATATTATACCTTTATATAATTATAACTTCATTCCATTAAATACATAATAGAAATGAAAGTAGCATTCATGCGTACGTACGGCTTACCGTCTCCATGAACGGTGCATTTCATTTCTTACCTCTAAATGTTATGTAATATTATAAATGAATGTATATAATGGATATATATGATTTATATGATATGTACATCATGAATATAATTATGGATATAATGGATATATTACCACATGAACAAAGTGTAATTATAAGAAGTTTATTTTTGACTGAAGTACCTAAGATCATCAAAACGACCGTTATTAACATAAATAATTACATAATGTTCATAACATGGTAATAAGTGATATAAAATGAATAATAAACTTGAAAAAGGTTCTTAAGAAAATATAAATTAACTCTAGTTTATTATCCAGGAGATCAAAGAATGGTCGAGTGAATTCGGACACAAGGTAAGGGAATTTCTTAACCCAATTTCCATTCTTTGGGTTAATCTCCTACTTTCAAATTATGTTATGATATTATTATGTCATATCTTGTATTTGTACTTTCTTAATGTGTAATTATATTTAATACACATAATAGATCTATTTTATTTAAAAAAATTATCTTGGTAAGGACTTCGTCTCAATCTCTTTTCATTGATGCATATTTTGTTTTATAAACAACTTTCTTTTATACGGTGTATAAACCCCTTTGACTTTTAAATTTATTCAAAAGGAATATTTTTTATACGATTAGTTTTACTAAACGAAAAAAAGGAATGTTTTTCTTGTTGTAGGTATGCGGTGACAACGACTTCTCCGCCATCGTGCCCATTATTTGAGTTTCAGCTTCCTCTACAAGCCATAACTTTTTTTAAATGAAAAATAAATACAAAGTTTTAATTTTCTTTTATTTTGGTATTGAAAATGGTTTTGAAAGTGTTTTTATTATATCAATGTGTTGTATTGATATCTTGTGATTGAAATGTAGAAATTTTATGTTTCTTTTATGCATGTTTTATGTGATACGATTATGTTATGGTTTATGATATGTTTAAACCTATTCATATGAGGAATGCATTGGACTTAATAAGTGACCGGTGGAGCTCGCTATAGCTCCTTGATGCATCGGTAGGTCTCATGAGACAAACTAGTGTCTTGGCACGAGGCCTTGAAAAAATATTATTTGTGGTCTTGGCACGAGGCCTTGGCTACATGGTTATGATAGTCTGGCATTATGCATTCCATCATTATGAAAGTGGTTATTGATATTTCATGTGATTATTAGACTAGTAGAATATCCATGTGAGTAAGTAAATGGAATTATTTAATTTTATTTTTTCCATATTATGCTGAAGTTAATGTTTAAAAAGGCTTTTGTTTTAGTTATACATTGCCTTAAATGTTAATGTTTATTTATGAAAGCTTCCGCAATATTGTTATCCTTACTGAGCATCTGAGCTCACCCCTTTCAATGTTTTAATATTTTCCAGGATGTGAAGAAGTATTTTATGAATGACCTGCAGGGATAGTCAGAAGAGGATATGAGTTTGGACTATGGATACTTTGTTATTGTATATTTTCACTTTATGATGTAATGTAACATTTATGAATGTATCTAGTGTTTCCAAGGCTACTAAACTAATCGGTCATTCGAGACTTGATCTTTTGTCATCATGCCAATGTTACGCAATAACGCACCGACTCTGGGTAACTGGGGTCGGGGTGTTACAGTAGGTATTAGAGGCAGTTTAGTACTAACCTTGGAAGCTATATTTAGATAAACCCGGATTAGAGAACATAGCCCAAAGATAGACTTTGAGGATTAGTATAGAAGAACTTCCTAGAATTTTGGTATTATAGAGATGTTGTGAGTTTTCCAAGCAATACATACCTGTCTGGATACGAGCAGGTAGAGGCGGCTCTGGCACAGATGTACATAGGGGTAAAACCCAAAAAAACCGCTTTGAGATAGACTCGAACAGGAACTAGTGCACGACAATGGGCCTTGCTGCACTCTTGGTTACGACACTCATGGGGGATATGATTAGGATAATTCTCATTTTCTTTACAAAACATTATGAAGGGTTTATGAGTATATACTTCCTCAAAGAAAACATGTCTTTTTACGATTATGGATTATATCCATAAATAGCTCAATTTATGTTAAGTGTTTTACAAGTATGGAATTATGTATTTCGATTCGTAAACTAATCTAGTTTATGAAATTGTTTAGAAATGGCGCCTAGTGGAAGGAATGGAAACCGTATCAATGAAAGCACTCCGTGTAGGGATTTCCCCCCTGCTCGAGACAATTATTGTGGATCTGGAGATACAACTGGTGATGATCAACTTATTACCATACTGGGACAACTCACTCAGGTTATGAATAATAACCTTACTCGTATGGAGCACCCTGATCTGTAACGTGGAGGATCAATGTTAGACCGCTTCATGAGGCAATAACCACCAAAATTTAATGGGGGTAAAAATCCATCAGTAGCTGAAAAATGGATAAACTCCTTAGAAAAAATATTCCATGCCTTGGGGAGTAGCAAAATGGAGAAGGTTGTCATGGCAGTCTACCGCCTCATTGGAGATTACGATCAATGGTGGTCGCTGATTCAAAACACAAAGGAAGATGAAGAAGTATAAAATATATAATGGAGAGAGTTCAAAGATATTTTCTTATAAAAATACTTTCCACATGACCATCGAGCAGATATGGAAAGAAATTTCTGAGTCTGAGGCAGAAGGAGGATGAGAATGTCGCAATGTATGAGGCTACCTTTACAAGGTTAGCGAGGCATGCTGCAGATTATATATCTAACCCAAGAAGTAATATTGATCGCTTCATTGATGGGTTAAAATGATTTCTCCGTCGAGAATTAGTCTCACAAGCCTTCTCGTCATACGAAGATATTGTCTTGTGTGCTATCAAGATGGAAAATGAATTCTCTATGTCTTATGACTTTAAAGTAAAGAAAGAAAAGAAGAGATCTTCTGATCAATCTTGAAATGGAAATAAGGGGAAGAAGGGAAGAGTTGAATATCAGTCCTGCAGTAAATGTGGAAAGAAACACCCCAGTACTTGCTTGAAGGGAATGGGAGTCTGTTACAAGTGTGGTGAAAAAGGCCACCAAGCTCATGATTGCAATGGAAAGAATGTTGATGTCAATGTGGAATGCTATAATTGTAGAGAGATGGGTCATTATTCAAGTGAGTGTCCTAAGCGTTAGGGTAACTTACCTCAGAAGTGGCCAAGGGATCAAGGCCAAGATTATGCTATCACTATTGCTAAGGTTGAAACTCCAAAAGACGTGGTGGCAGGTAATTTAATGGTTTCATCAAGTTTAGAAAATGCATTATTTGATTCTGGATCATCACATTGTTTCATATCTTCCCAGTTTTCTAAGAAAATTAGACATTTCCAATTTGATTGAACAAGAGAATTTTCAGTCAGAACTCCAAAGGGAAGTATTAGTACAACAAAGTTTTGTCAATCAGTCCCCATTAGAGCACATAACTGTTCTTTATCTACTAATCTCATTGTCATACCTATGATTGAGTTTGATATAATCCTCAGTATGGATTGGCTTTTGGACTATGATGCAAAGATTTATTGTAAGAAGAAGGAGGTTACGATTTTTGATGATGATGATAAGGAACACCTTATTTTTAGAGTAGAATCGTCTCCACCTAATTCTTATTTAGATCTACCCCCAGTAGCTCAACTAAACTCAATTATTGGGGAGGAAGAGAATGAAATTACTAAGGGAGAGGAAAGAAATGTTTAAATAGAGGATGTACCTATTGTGAAAGAATATGACGATGTGTTTCCAGAAGATTTACCTGGACATCCTCCAGAACGAGAAGTTGAGTTTTCCATTGACTTAATTCCTGGATCAAGGCCTATATCGAAGACCCATTATAGGATAGCCACCATGGAATTAGTTGAACTAAAGAAGAAACTAGAGGAATTTAGTAATAAAGGATTTATTCACCCTAGTGTTTCTCCATGGGGATCCCCTATCCTTTTTGTTAAGAAGAAAGATGGATCTATGAGGTTGTGTGTTGACTATAGGGAGATCAATGCTATAACAATAAAGAACAAGTATCCCCTACCTCGCATTGATGATTTATTTAACCAATTGCATGGACGTCAATACTTTTCAAAGATTGACCTTCGATCTGGATACCATCAGTTGTGTGTGAAGAAGGAAGAAATTCCGAAGATAGCATTTCGAACAAGGTATGGGCATTACGAGTTTACAGTAATGCCTCTTGGATTGACTAATTCACCCTCTGTATTCATGGATCTAATGAATAGAGTTTTCAAGGAATATCTAGAGGATTTTTTGGTGGTATTTATTGATGATATCTTGGTGTACTCCAAAAGCTATGAAGATCATGAAAATCACTTGCGTATTATCTTGAAGACTCTTAGAAGGAATGAATTATATGGGAAGTTTGGCAAGTGTGAATTCTGGATTCAGGAGATTTCTTTTCTTTGCCACATTGTCTCTAAGGATGGAATTTCCATTGATCCTTCTAAGACCCTGGAAATCCAAGAATGGCCAGCACCGGCGAGTATAACTGAGGTACGCAGCTTTATTGGTTTGGAAGGTTATTATTGACGTTTTGTCCAGAATTTTTCCCGATTGGCTAACCCATTAACGAAGCTCACACGTAAAGGGGTTAAATTTTTCTGGACAAAAGAGTGTGAAGAATGTTTTGAAGAACTGAAGAGAAGATTAGTCAACGCTCCTATATTGACTCTTCCATCAGGGAATGATGGGTTCGTTATTTATAGTGATGCATCAATGAAATGACTTGGTTGTTTCCTTATACAGAATGATAGGGTTATTGCCTATGCATCATGACAGCTAAAAATTCATGAGCAAAACTATCCTACTCATGATCTCGAGTTAGCTGCTGTAATCTTTTCCTTGAAGATATGGAGACATTATCTCTATGGTGAATAATTTGTGATATATACCGATCACAAGAGTTTGAAATATATTTTCTCACAAAAAGAACTCCACATGAGGAAAAGGTGATGGCTTGAACTACTCAAGGATTATGATTGAATGATACACTACCACCCAGGGAAGGAAAATAAGGTTGCAGATGCTTTGAGTAGAAAAGATCATGGAGTTTTGAACATGATGAGAGTAGAAAGGGATCCTATTTTCATGGATCTAGTAAAGATTGATATGGGAATCACCATGGAGGGTGAAACATCAAAAAAAATTCAAATGGTTGCCAAACCATCTTTACTAGAAAGGATAATGTGTTCTCAGGCCAATGATGAAGAGTTGAAAAATAATATTAAAACTGTGAATGATGGGCGATTGAGTGCCTTTGTGTATGAAGATGGAATTTTGAAATTTGGGAGGAGACTTTGTGTTCCCGATATACCTGATTTAAATAGAGAATTGTTGGATGATTCTCATACCTCCAATTTCTATATACACCCTGGGATCACCAAAATGTATAGAGATTTAAAGGGACATTTTTGGTGGGACAACATGAAGAGGGAGATTTCTGATTTTGTGTCAAGATGTATGGTTTGTCCGCAAGTGAAAGCTGGAAGGAAACTTCCTGGTGGAGTATTTCAACCTCTTCCCATACCTGAGTGGAAATGGGATAATATTATGATGGATTTTGTCATGGGACTACCAAAGACTCCTAGAATAAATGACGCAATATGGGTCATTGTTGATCGTCTCATGAAGTCAGCACATTTTCTTGTTATAAGGAAAGATCTACCACTTGAACGTCTAGAAAGACAATATATTAATGAAGTTGTGAGACTTCATGGAGTACCCCTGTCGATTGTCTCAAATCGTGATCCTCGTTTTACATCAATATTCTGGAAAAAGTCTTTAGAAGGCCTTGGATACTGAACTTCATTTGAGCACTGCATACCACCCTCAAACAGATGGACAATCAGAAAGAACTATTCAAAACTTAGAAGACATGTTGAGATCATGCGCACTTGACTTTCAAGGAAAGTGGGATCAATATTTACCTCTGGAAGAATTTTCCTATAATAATAGCTTCCATTCAAGTATTCAGATGGCTCCATATGAAGCTTTATATGGAAAGAGATATCGCACACCAACCTGTTGGGATGATGTTGGTGAAAGAAAACTTATTGGCCCAGAACTGGTGGAGGAAATGATGGAAAAGGTGAAAGTAATCCAAAACCACATCAAAGCAGGTCAAAGTAGGCAGAAGAGCTATGCCGACAACCTAAGGAAGGACTTGGAATTTCAGGTAGGAGATCATGTTTTCTTGAAGGTATCTCCATGGAAGGGATTTATACGTTTCGGGAATAAGGGTAAATTGAGTCCCAGGTACATTGGACCCTTCAAAATTCTAGAACGAATTGAGGCTGTAGCTTACCGTTTGGCAATCCTGCCAAGTCTCTCCAAAGTTCATGATGTATTCCACGTATCAGTGTTGAGAAAATACATGCCTGACCCAACGCATGTACTCACCTATGAGGAATTAGAACTGGAACCCGATCTGTCTTATTGCGAAGAACCCGTCAGGATTCTTGATACAAGAGAACAAGTGCTGAGAAACCGGACGACTCATCTTGTAAAAGTTCTATGGAGAAACCATAAGATGGAGGAGGCAACGTGGGAACCCGAGGAACTTATGATGAAGAATCACCCGAATCTTTTTATACAGTGATATTATATGAAATTTCAAGGACAAAATTATTTGAAGGAGGGGAGAATGTAACCCCCCAAGCTTCCACGGTACACTTCTCTTTGAATAATACAGTAGCGTGTGTTGTACGCAAATTCGAGTTCTAACACACACCACAACCAATCAAAGTAGCCGTCATGAATAGTAATACCTAATTTTTGAAATTTTATAAATTTTATCTAGCCAAATGGACTTCGTTTTTGGATTCGGAATATCGAAATTAGCCTATGTTGAATTTTTGGTATTTTTCTATGAACATCCAATTTTTTATGAATAGTGAAAAATACTTAAAAACAACTTTTTTAATCAAAATAATTTATAGTGATAAATTATACTATTGAGTGGTTTTAAAGTATAATTAGAATATATTTTTACCATTATATCCAATGGTGGTCATTAGAATTAATTTCACTTTGAAATTGGACATAAACAATTGTCAATATTTTGATATATATTGTTTCTAAAAAACACGCTATTTGTTGTGACGGCGGGAATTATTTATGAAATTAATTAATGAAACTTATATGTTTGGAATTCTATAAAATAGACATCATTTGTTAGTTCGGAATATCAATTATAGCTTTGGGTGAAATTTTGGCGTTGTTCTGAAAAACTTCAATTTTTTATGAATAGTGAAACCACTAAGTGGTAGTTAAAAAACTGATTTTTCGTTTAAATGAAATATTACCACTTCTGTGTTTTGATTTTCAAACATCATACATACATGGTTTTCATTAGGAAGTAAAATGTTGTTCAATGGGATTAAAATAATTTTTTGGTGAATAGTAACTTTCAAGTTTAATTATTCGTGATTAAAGGTAATTAGTGAAATTTAAGGTAAAAATGATATTATAAAAATATGAAAAAACCTTTACACTTGTCCTACCCCTATTGGACGAGTCATGTCCTACCAAGACAATCCATGGGTCAACTTGGGGGCCCCATGGAGCCACTTTGGTAGGAAAATGACATTAAATACTTTTTATTTAATGTTAAAATAAAATTGTCACAAACATGAGTTGTTTTACTAAAACAATTTTTAAATGGGGTTATAAAAGTCATATTTTTGACTATAAATATTCATTAGAAATATAAAAATATTTCCTACATCATGATATTTTTTTATAATTTTTAGACATTAAATGAATTAAACTATTTATGACACCATGATGATGCAGCGATTACCTCATTAATTAACGATTTAAATAAAATGAAAAGATAATGTAAAATCTAAGACGTAATCTTGTAAATGACCTATTGGATGAGTATATTTCTAACCCTTATCACCTTATCCTCTAAATATATAAGTTTGGGACCTTTATAATCTGTAAAAAAAATTCATAATAAAGTAACATTTCAATCTTTCCAAGAGTGCCCCTTCTCTCCTCTTATAAAAGGCCCCCACCACTACCACCTTACTCACATCATCAAAGCCTTTTGGCGCGGCCAAACTCTGCAAAAATACTCTCTAAACTTCCCTCCCTTACTCCTAGAAGCCTCACTTTTGGCAGAAGTCTTCCCAATGAAGCCTTTGGCTCAAATCAAAAAGAGTTACCCGATTTTAAGGTAATGTCTTCTCTAATGTTGTTTTGTTTTATTTTGCTTCTCCAACCCCTTAAAATATTTTTATTCCTTTATTTTGTAACAAAACCTGTATCTAAAATATACAAGGATTTTGTTATGATAAGTATTTGGTTTAAACTTACACACACCTTCTTCTAATGGTCAAATAACATACTATTTCTGTGGGTGGCGAAATACTGCCTCAAGAAACGATGATTGTTCAATATTATTTTAACACCTCTAATGGTTGCCATTTTGATGACACTATTTTCATATATGATATTATGTTTGTTTTTTCCTTATTCTTCTGTATTTCTCATTTGTGGCATACTTTATGATTTCCATTATGGGTAAACGCGATAATTTCATTTTAGGAAGTGCAGACTACCGCCCCCTCAAAGTGATTTGAATCGTTAATGCCATATGTGGGATGTATAAAGTATGGAGTAAATGGTATTATACATTATATTATACTGTACTTATATTATAACTTTATATAATTATAACTTCATTCCATTAAATAAAAAATAGAAATGAAAGTAGCATCCATGCGTACGTACGGCTTACCGTCTCCATGAACGGTGCATTTCATTTCATACCTCTAAATGTTATGTAATATTATAAATGAATGTATATACTGGATATATATGATGTATATGATATATAAATCATGAATATTTTTATGTATATAATGTATATATTACCACATGAACAAAGTGTAATTATAAGAAGTTTATTTTAGACTCAAGTACCTAAGATCGTCAAAACGACGGTTATTAACATAAATATTACATAATGTTCATAACATGGTAATAAGTGAAATAAAATGAATAATAAAAGTGAAAAAGGTTCTTAAGAAATTATAAATTAACTCTAGTTTATTATTCAGGAGATCAAAGAACGGTCGAGTGAATTCGGACACGAGGTAAGGGAATTTCATAACCAAATTTCCATTCTTTGGGTTAATCTCCTACTTTCAAATTATGTTATGATATTATTATGTCCTATCTTGTATTTGTACTGTCTTTATGTTTACTTATATTGAATACACATAATAGATCTATTTTATTGAAAAAAATGATCTTGCTAAGGGCTTGGTCTCAATCTCCTTTCATTGAGGAATATTTTGTTTTATACACTACTTTCTTTTATACGGTGTATAAACCCCTTTGACTTTTACATTTATTCAAAAGGAATCTTTTTATATGAAGAATTTTACTAAATGACAAAAAGGAATATTTTTCTTATTGTACGAATGCAGCGACAATGACTTCTCCGCCGACGTGACCATTATTTGAGTTTCGGCTTCCTCTACAAGCCATAACTTTTTCTAAATGAAAAATTAATACAAAGTTTTAATTTTCTTTTATTTTGGTATTGAAAATGGTTTTGAAAGTGTTTTTATTATATCAATGTGTTGTATTGATATCTTGTGATTGAAATGTGGACATTTTATGTTTCCTTTATGCTTCTTTTATGTGATATGATTATGGTATGGTTTATGATATGTTTAAACCTGTTCATATGAGGAATGCATTGGACTTAATAAGTGACGGGTGGAGCACGCTATAGCTCCTCGATGCATCGGTAGGTCTCATGAGACAAACTAGTGTCTTGGCATGAGGCCGTGACAAAATCTTATTTTTGGTCTCGACACAAGGCCTTGGCTACATGGTTATGATAGTCTGGAATTATGCATTCCACCATTATGAAAGTGGTTATTGATATTGCATGTGATTATTTGACTAGTAGAATATCCATGTGAGTAAGTAAATGGAATTATTTAATTTTATTTTGGTCATATTATGCTGAAGTTCAAGTTTAAAAAGGCTTTTGTTTTAGTTATACATTGCCTTAAATGTTAATGTTTATTTATGAAAGCATCCGCAATATTGTTATCCTTACTGAGCATCTGAGCTCACCCCTTTCAATGTTTTAATATTTTCTAGGATGTGAAGAAGTATTTTATGAATGACCTGCAGGGATAGTCGGAAGAGGATATGAGTTTGGACTATGGAGACTTTGTTATTGTAGATTTTCAATTTATGATGTAATGTAACATTTATGAGTGTATCTACTGTTTCCAAGGCTACTAAACTAATCGGTCTTTCGAGACTTGATCTTTTGTGATCATGCCAATCTTACGCAATAATTCACCGACTTCTGGTAACTGGGGTCAGGGCGTTACAGTTTTATGCAACTGAACACATGGGACTAGTGCAAAATAAAAAATAACCATTCCATTCTTCTGAAATAATCAATGACAAGGATGTGATATCACTTCCTATGAATGGATCCTGCTGAAATAGGTCAACATACATCTGCATGCACCAATTCAAGCACTCTAGTTAACTTATGTTCCTTTTCCTTTGTATGTCTTTCTGATGATCTTACCTTGTTGACAATCATCGCACGTACGAGTATGATCATGTGATAGCTTAGGGAGGTCTCTAGCTACATCATATTTTACTATATCTTCTAAAAATTCTTGGCATATATGACCAAGTCGTTTATGCCACAACTTGTTTTATTCCACCCTTTAAAAAAAATCGCATATCTTCTTCTATACTTATAAGGTAACGATTTCCCTTGGTTATTTTTCCCTATAGAAAAACTCCACCATCTATTCCCTTGAAGATAAACATATTTTTAGAAAATATAATAGAATTCATTGAGTCACATTATTGATTCATGTTAAGAAAGTTGTAACTGAGGCCTTCTATTACGAAGACATCAGTATGTCTCTTTTCTTTGCCCCCAAACCTAGCCTTTCCCGAGCCAATTATTTTCAGGCCTAAATCACATCCAAATTTTAAAATAATTTTTTTGTCATATTTTATACCTAAAACAAGCTCATTATTCCTCTTCATATGTTATTTGAAACCACTATCAAGGATCTATACACCAGAACGATCTGATACTTTAATGGAAATTTCCGCAACCACTACCTTCTCTGCTCTTTTCTTTTTGATCCATGTTTTTGAATTCATACTCAGTATAGACTAATAGTCTTGATCTCTCTCAGAGTTTTATGGACCAAATTAATCCTCTTGGGTTGAAAATAAAATTTTCATTTTTATCTCACGTGTTGATTCTTGGATTTTTTGCTTGAAAACCCTTTGGTTCTACTTTGGCACATTCCTCTACATAGTTCATGTACATGATCTAGCTAGGTTCCCAAATCCTCTGAACCAAAAACTATATCCCTCAAAAGATATTATATAGTATCTTTATCTATTTGGATACCTCTATTGTTATTATTTCCTTCGGTATCACTTAGGTATGGAAAACACATTTTTTTAGTGTCCTATCATTCTACATTAATAGCACCTAATGTATGGTGCATTCCTGCATGTCACTTCTGTACCACTAGGTGTCCCTTGGGATCTCTGAATCTTATAATTATTCTTCACACCCAAATTAATATTCATTCTGAGAGTGGTTACTTATGATATATATTTAACCATAATAGATTTTTATTTTTGATCAAGACCCATACCATCCCTATCATTTAGATTTGATTGTGGCTTCTGTTCTTTTGGACCTCTAGGCCTCACTTCCAACTTTTCTATCTTTTGAATGACCTTAATTCCAAATTCATATTATGATTCAAGAGTTTTTCTTGATCCTTAAATTTTCTTCACATCCTGACAACTTCCTCTTCAAGATCATTGATATGTTTGATTTGATATCTTGTAGTATTATTCAAACTATGGATTTCACTTTTATGTTCTTTGATTCTGAGTTTGTACTCAACAACTGTTTTTGATATCTCTAGTGTCGAAGACTTATGTTTCTTAATTTATCCCATCACCTCAGACTTCTGTTCTATATTTTATTACATATAGAGTTTGGCATCACAAACCACATTGTGGGATTTCTTTGTTTTTTCTCTATAAACAACTATATCCTCTTGAGTGGCCTCTAGCTCAACCTGAAAATCAAATCTTCCATAAACTTATTTTTCATCAATGTTAGTTTTTTTTATTTTTTTATGTACTACCAACAACTTCCACCATATAATCTTTCCATGATCTTTGCTGTTATCTATCTCTTCGGGCTCAGATTTATGTAAACAGACACATTCTTGTGAAATAAGATTCCTCTTTTTGAAGAAATTTTCCTTAAAATTTTACTTTCCATTCATATAGCCTGAAGAATTATTCATAGGGATTTCAAATTCATCCTCATCATATTCTTGTAACTTCTTGCGGAACCTTGCTAGAAGATAACAAACCTTTATACATCTAAAGTTATCGAGTGGATGTTTTCCTTTGAACATTACTTTTCCTCTTTGTAAATTTGAGGAAAGGAATGACATCACCTCATATATATCTTCTTCTTCATAAGAATCCTCAATGGTTGGCTTTTTCATGACCTTGAATGCCACTTCCTTGGAATTAACTTTTTCCATAGACTCAATATCCTCATTTTGAATCTCATATGCTACAAGATTACTATGTAAGCTATCTAATGTGATCTCCATTAGATATTTTTACTCCAACATAGAAACTATCAGATTGAACTATGGTGGAAGTATTTTGAAGATGCGCTTGACAATATTTAAATCGTCAATAATCTCTCCAATACCACATATTCCTTCCACTAAAACATTCCCTCAATCAAATATTGAATCAACAGACTCATTTGGGTTCATTCTCAAATCTTTATTCTTGTTCCAAAGAACCTGTAGCTTTTCCTCCTTGACCTTTTAATAACCTTCATATTTATTCAGTAGCTTCTCAAACATATAATGTTATGTTTTAAATGACATCACCATCATATATATTGCATTAGATAGGGATCATCCGTAAGAAATGATTTCTTTTGTATCAGAATCCAATTACCTTCATTTAGATTATGATAAAGTACCACTATTAATGTTTGCTGAAATACCATGCATCGCTGCTATAATTACATCCATTCCTATGGATCATATGTAGTGTTCCATCCAATACATAAATAACTAAAAATTATTTTCGTTGAATATTTGAATCCATTTGTGATTTATGACCTCTATAGAGAGAGAAACACTGATATTAACCTTTCTCTCTATTAGAAATTATTAGGTTCACAAGTTCAAATACCATAGTGGTGAGTGAGGGTATGATATATTAAAACAACTACCCACTAGGATCTTTTCTCATTATTAACCAAAATTATCTTCCTTCTATTTCACCTAGAAAATTATAAAGAGAAATTAAATCATACATGATACCCAATAATTTTTACTTGGTTCACTCTCATTAGCATACATCCAAGGAGAATACAATGGAAATGTTCCAATGTACCGAATCCACTAAAAGTGAAATACTATTTACAATGTTCTGAGCAGACTCACTATCCCTTCTAGTTTAAAACCATTCACAATTTTGAATCTCACTACTCTCTCAACTGATATGTTCTCACTACTTCTTCAGAAGATCCACTCATAGTTTATAGACTTGTAGATCCCTTCACTATCAAAAATGAATGTATCCTCCGCTGTATGTAGATGATCTATTGATGTCCCACTTTAATCCAATAATTAATACCCCTTTACCATAGATGTACTATGAAATCGCAATTATTTATTACAACCCTTACTGTGCTATTGCACGCAAGTTTTATGATTTCCACAAAAAAAATATTCTTATATGAAAATTCCTTCTTACGCACAACTTAAATCTTATGTGCAACTTCCTTAGCTTGCAAAAAACTCCAATTCATTCCTGAAACTCTTTTTGCACACAACTCTTATGAGATTAAGTTCTCCCATTTCCTCTAAGTGTTGTGCTTGTCAAATGAAGGGGGTCTCCTCTTATTTTTCAGAATCGCTGAACCCTACGCAGAAGACTCGAAGCGTCGCACATGATCCCCTCTGAGTGCATAAAACCCAATTTGACATCTCATTGGGTGCACAAACCTCTTTTGTGTAACATCATCTTTCATGCCCATTCTAGATCTTTCGAGCAATTCATGCCTTTACCATATTTAGACGTTCTGATCCTAAAACATGACTTGCATGATACATTCCAAACCATATTCAATATTTTGTGTAACTTCCTACACCAAAAACATGTTTCTCAATTTTCTCGATTTTAAGGCCCAAAAATTTCGCAAGCAATAGAAAATAGTGCCACCATGTATACATTCTTTTTGTCATACCTATTTCTCATCCATTCCTTTGACATAGATTATTTTTAACATTTTTTGACATTATTCACTCTTGACTTCCATAATAGACCATGGAAATACTCTTTGTCAATAAACAAAATCAACCTAAAAATTCTTCAATGTTGCCTTGAGGTATTTTTACCCTACAATCACCCCATTTGGGCTTGTTGAAAACTCTTTCATAAATTAAAACCTCTTTATATCTTCATCCATCTTCTACCACCATTCACTTCAATTTATAATGAATGAAACCAAATATTTACTCAACAAATTCTTTAATCCCACATGAGGCATGCTTGGAGTGAGAAACAAGAGTAATATGAAAAGTTCATCAATGAGGCACTTCATTAAATTCAAAAACCAGTATTCTTCTATCATTATGATCCTCTTGTATTGATATATATCCTTTGATCAATCACTTCTAGCATCATCAAATTAAAAACTCCCCCTATCTTGTTGCTTCCCCTATATCACTACTCCACCTTTCAGTTTATCCTCGTGTCTCGACTAAGACATTTTCAACCATTTTACATACACAATTTATCCCCCTTTTCTAACCAAACCAAAGATATTTCCTTTGTCTTTTGCAACAAGGTTAAAAACACATATCAGTACACTAGGGAAAAACACACCATACATTGGGGAGAGGGGGTGGTTCCACATGCACACTTTTTTATGTGCTAGGAGTCGACTGAACTCCCAAATCCAATCAATGTATCACAAAAGATTATTTGGGTAATAAATTTGTTAGAATGTCTGTAAATTTTAGTTATTTAGGAACATACTCCAACATTAAAATCCCTTGATCTACCTTCTCCTTGATAAAATGATATTTAATTTAAATGTTCTTTTTCCTTGACTGATGAACTGGATTTTTTCTAAGATTTATATCACTTGAATTATTGCAATGAATTTCTATCAGATACTTCACATAAACTCTCATACCATCAAGTCGTTACCTCGTCCATAGTAACTATGTGCATGCTTTAGTAGCTGTAATATACTCATCTTCTACAG
Source organism: Viscum album (assembly GCA_963277665.1). NCBI lineage: Eukaryota > Viridiplantae > Streptophyta > Magnoliopsida > Santalales > Viscaceae > Viscum > Viscum album. Next base: position 1,089,679,874 of record OY728122.1, read on the forward strand.
TGCTCAATGAAATGAAATCCTGTTTCTTGCTTAGACTATAAGTTCACAATCCACCAAGATAGAAAGAACCACCTGATGTTGATTTCCTATCATCTAATGAACCAGACCAATCATCATACATATATCCTAATAACTCTTGTAGATATTATACATTATACATCAAACCAAAATCTACAGTGTCCATGATATATTGAATTATTTTTTTTATTGCAAGCATGTGGCTGTAAATGGTATTTTTTTGATATCTCACTGTTTTTCATGTTTCAAAAACAATATCAGGTATGGTCGATGTCATGTACAGTAAACTACCAATGATTTTCCTATATTATGTGATATTAACTACCTTGACATCATTATCTTTTGATAGTTTCATCAGGGTAGCAACCAAATTTCTCATATACTTGGAATTTTCACATCCAAATCTTTTAATAACCTCAATGACAACAAATATTCTTTAATATATTATTTATAGCTACACTGTGGATGAAGGGTTACACGACAACCCTATTTTGGCAATTTCATCCTGCAGTATGGAGATTGTTCTGTGATGTAGAGGGTCGAGTGATTTATTTTAGGTGCCACTACCTATTTTTCATAGCTACAACATGGTTATCATGTTGTGTATTATCTTTAACATTTGTGAAATTGATCTGGGTGAGGCCTGCAACATGTTTTCAGGAGACTTCTTGTCAAAGGGTGGATGCAGTGTGATATGGAGTGGCTACGTTGTGGTATAGTTGTTTTCATCTTTTCTACATGTGGTCTCATTACAATTATTGTCTCTTGAAGCCCCTAAGATTCATTTTGACCCCTCCAAACTCCATCCTTCTTAGATCAAATCTCTGGTAGAAGATTTTGATTCTTCTCTAGAAAGTGATCTCTACTCAGTTTGGAATACTCAATTTTTTTCTTCTATCTTCCTTAAAGACTAGTATATCATCATGTTATTGATGGATGTAAACTCTATTTTATCATGTCTTGATTCTATGTTGGATTTCTATATCTCCTATTCCTTCGTTCTTCTTTGGAAAATCCTGTAATGGGTGTTGATTTTGTTTGAACACGTGATTAGAGGTAGGTAATTCCATATGACTTTTCCCTAAAATTGAAACCTTGAATTGCATTATTGATTTGAATTGAGTTTTTTAAAGATTAAAAATTTTTAATTTGAGATGATTTCTGTTTTATTTTGAAAAGGGCATGGAAATTGTGAAAACCCCTTAATTTCAAGGTAATTGGAATTGTTGGGTGGATTTGAGAATATTGATGGATTTATTTAAAATTTATTTTGATGAAATGATTTAACATGGATTAAATTGAAATATGATTTCAGAATGAACGAGTTAATGAAATCATAATATTTTGTTTTCAAATAGGAAATAAATATTGAAAACCATACTTTGGGAAATTGTATTTTCAACTGATTTGGAATGATTTATTTTCCGATGATGGATTGATAGATTAACCAAAAAACATGTGATCCGAGTTAGTTAATTTTTATTTAGGGGAATAATTCTATTTTATGATGCCCAATAAATGGTTTTATGATCAAAACATTGAAATAAACTTGTTGTATCATTATTTTTTATGATAGGGAGTTGATTCTTGATGGCCTAAGCCAAGGGGAATGTGAATACATTGTACTGAGGTCCATGATTGAGTAGTGTGAGGATAATCTTAACAAAAACTAATGTACCACAAGTATTATTACATGGTTCTTATAGATTTTTTATTTTATTATTACATGAAATTGATTTTAAAACTTTTTTATTCACAACAACTGGTTTATATAAAAATTTTATTTAAAATGATCATTTAATAATTTTTTATATATATTCCATCTTTTTAAACTAAAACCATGTTTTTTTGAAAATATTTAAATTCCATTCTATGAATTGGTATATTTGAATTGAAATAATTAGTGTTTTATTATTATGTAATTGATTATAGAACACTTTGTGAGACACTAAAGTGATTTTTATCTCACACCCTACTTTTTTCCTTTAGAAATTTATTGATTTTCTTTTGTCAGGTCCAAGAAAATGAAAATAGATATTTATTGGTTGCGGATGTTCTTGATGACTAGGACTTGGAGTGATAGAGTTTACTAGTGGAGATGTGATACACATGTTACATGGGATATGTAAGATATTTTACCTTGGTAGTTACTGTGTCTTTTAATGATGTTTTTTTTTGGTTTTTGATTCACCTGTTTCATTATGGTACCTTCAAATTTTTTATTTTTTAAAATAATTAATTCTATTGCATATATTAAACTATTTTTTTGGAAAAATTCATTCCCTTGTGATTCTTATATTATACCAGGTGCTAGTCACTAACCAATAGGGATCAGGAATTCCATTCGGACTATGCTAGAGTCATCTTGGGTATATGGGTACCTAGTTATTAGGGATGGTTCAAGAAAAAGGTGGTATCAAAGTAGGTTTTGTATCTTTCCATGAAGTTATTAAGGATTTTGGGTTATCTAGGTGGACATGAGTTAGGATTTATGGTACATAAGAGGTAGTTTTGAGTGAGTGACTTGTCAAATTTCATCATAATGATCCTTAAGTAACAGTGGGTGTTTGAGAAAAGTTTCATTGAAGAATGTTTTTATCTAATTTTGGCCTTTCCCAAAATCTAATATAATTATGTTGAAATCAAAATCAGGAGTTCTTCTTACTGAAATTATTGTTCCTGTGAATCTTGTTTGAGTTGTTGATCTGTGTATCTATTTTGATGATTTTGGTGTTTTTTGTTGATATTTTAGGGCATCATGCATCTTAAAAGAAGTTTGAATGGTCTATGGGTGGAATTTTCTAGTGAAACATAGTAGGAAAATCCTTTTTTGACTTGAATCTTATTGATATATTAGTTTGTGTTATCCTGCATTTGGGAAAAGTACTTTCACCCATTCCAGTTCAATCTTCGATAGTGGAACCACAAAGGGATGAATCATTAGATCATGATCATCGGTTCCTTCATTAGAAACCATCATTCATAGAAGGATATAATGTTCCTTATGAGGCTAAGTACTATTTTAAAAAAGATATAGTTTCTTTTAGAGGTTTTAGAAACTCTTTATTAGTTTAAAGTGAAGTTTCATCCCTTCAAGATTAATGGACCTAGCTGGAGATTATGGGATTTTATGGTGATGAAAAATACGCATGAGGTATTATAGTGGAAATACATTAAATGTATTTTCATTGATCATATACATATATATATATATGTGTGATGGTATTAGTAAAGCCCATGGATTTTCCAATCCTCCAGAAAGGGTAAAATACCGTGACATAGTATGAAAACTATTTTTCTAAGATTATTTAGTTTTCTCTTAGTGTGGTAATGAATGATAAAATGAAGGCTCATTATTTTGAGAAGGGTCTTCTTCTTGATATCTAATCATAGGTTTTCTTTTTAAAGATCACTTCTTATGAATATGTTCAAGATGGATCATTTAGGTTTTGTCTTGACATGGATGGAATGTTTGGGTTGATGGGAGTTCCCTTTTCTCCCAGGGGTAGATCTATGAGTTCCATTAAATGAAATAGAAAGCACGATTATTCTTTTGGTGGTTTTAGATTGTATCCATCATCCAGATATCCTATTTTACTTGGAAGTATCCCTTTGACTTTCTTTTTATGTGTCAAAGTTGGGCATTTAAAATATGTTTCTTCAAAGACACTAAAGATCTATTATTCTTATAGTATCTCAGGACACCTATTGAAGTTGTGTAATATATTTTATGTCCCACATTGTGGAATGGCATCATCATCACAAAAGAGTATTGTGGTATAATCAGGTGCATTAGTAAATAAGATATTGTATCTAGAGTCATAAAAAATGAATCTTTTTCATGAAATGGATGAGTCTCCAGATAAATTCGATACAAGTCCAATGACCATGAGATAAAACATATCTATAACTTCATATATAGTGACTTCATTATTTGGTATTGTTTCATCTCAATTATCTATATCAGCTCATGTTGTAAACCCAATAAACCTACCTATAGATATTATACCTTATGTGACGGATATTACCACATCCCCTCTGAATGAAGAGAGACTAGGGTCTTCAGTGTCCATCTTATATTTTCTACCAATTAGGGATTGAGATTGCCTAGAAATTTGTTATCCCCAGTATGAACCCTCCTGACATAATTTTCAAGATGGATTGTATGATTACACATAAGACAATATTGACTATTATATTTGATGTGTCTCCTTTATTAAATATAATGGGGTGTTCCATGTCTTACAGAAAAAATGGTCCCCATGGTCGAGTAGAGATGGACCATATTTTTCAATGTTGGTTAGGGTGATAATTTTTTTTACTTGGAGTGAGAATATTTCATAGGTGATCTATCTCTTGTGGTTTTCAAATTTCATGATGTTTTTCTTTTTGATTTATCAGGATTTTCACTAGTAAGATAGATGAAATTTTTTATTGATTTTTTATATTGTAATCAAACATCGTCTATTATTTATTTATACATGGAACCCACTAATTTGAAATATATGAAGAATAGGTTGGATGATATATTAAAGAAAGTCTTTATATACCCGAGTGTGCCACCATGGGTGGTGCATGTTCTATTTTCAAATAAATATGATGCAACACTTTACCTATGTGTATATTAACAAAAATAGAAATGAGTTATGATAAAAAAAATATTTATCCATTTTCACATATTGATGATCTATTTGATTGGTTGAAAGGTGCTACATGGTCATCAAATATTTATCATTAATCTGGTTATCACCAGTTGTGAGTACAAGAGTTTGACATTAAGAAGATCAAATTCTGGTGTAGGTATGGCCATTATGAGTATCTTGTTATTACATTTGGTCTAACCAATTATCCTACTATATTTTTATATTTGATGAAAATGATATTTTATGAGTAACTTGACTCAATTTTTGTGGTATTTTTGTATGATATCCAAATTTTCTCTCAGAATGAGGAGGGCCATGTGCATTATTAGAGATTTTTTTTGGGAATCTTGAGGAATCACCAACTATACTTGAATCTTTCAAAATTCAGTTTCTATATTCATGAAGTGATGATATTTTAACAAGTGGTCTTAAAACATGGTGTCTTAGTTGATTATGATAAGGTGAAATTTATTATGAAATGGGTGAAACTGTATAATTTTTTCAACATACAGAGCCTCTTCGTCTTTTTAGTATCTTACGGAAGACAGATCATAGATTTCTCAAGGTGGCATTATCTAATTACAAACATCACTCAAAAAGTATTGGATATCATTTGGGATGAGAAATTCTAAAGTTGTTTGGATTATATGAAACATATTTTTACTTCTTCACCAGTGTTGACACATCTAGAAGTTGCGAAAGGATATGTGGTCTTTTTTAGGCATCTGGTATGGGATTGAGTTGTGTCCATATACAGGGAATTCACATGGTAGCCTATGGTTCTAGATATCTAAGTATTCATGATAAGGATTATCTATCCCATCATATTGAACATTTATTTTTGATGTAGGGTCTAAAAATTTGGTAGTAATACCTTTTTGGAGAAGGATTTACCATTTATTCTCACAAAACAATCTTGAGTAATATTTTAACTCAAAAATATTTGAATCTATTACATAGGCATTGGTTGTAGTACCAATAGTCTATTGATTTTGATATTTCTTACACCCCTAGAAAGGGGAATTTTATTTTTGATCCTTTGAGTGGGAAACATCTAATCGAGGAGATGAAAGAATCATTCGAAGAGTGGAATGTAATAGCTATATTTTCTCAATTTCATTTGAGATTCCAGGGGACGAGTCTGAGGAAGTTTTCATGATTATGTAATTGATCTCCCCTATTATTGAGATTATTCTTTAGGATAAACAGTTTAAATATGATTTCTAGGGCATTAAGGACTCTATTTATAGTGGGGATACCATCAGAGTGTGGAATTTCTCCTTAGAGGGTATCCTATTTTATGGAACTGGTATGTTTTACCTTTTCCTGTGAGAGAGACCTTGTTGGGGGATTTCCATAATTCCCAGTGGATGGTGAACCTTGGAACCATGAGGATGTTCTATGATATGTGATGATGATTCTGATAGCTAGGTACAGGATGGGATATCAATAACTTTTTTCTCATTATTATACATATCCAAAGGTCAAATTTGAGAATCAAATGCCTTTGGGTTTTCTTCATCCTCTTTTAGTGCCATCATTGATGTGAGATGTGATTTCTATAGACTTTGTGGTTGGGTTTCTACATACCATTCAAGTAAAGAATTTTATAAGGGTTATGATAGATAAGATGATCACATCAACTCACATTATACCCATTTAAGAAATAACCAAGGGTGGGGACTTGGGATGTCTATACATATAAGATATTATCAAATTAAAAATAGTTAAATCTACTATAGTCTATGATTGGGATCCCCATTTCACTTATCACTTATGGAGATAACTACAGGAAGCCATGGGATCCTCTATTTAATTTGATCACATAATAACATCAACAAACTAATGTCTAGATAGAGTGAGCTATACATATTCCAGATAACATGATACGTACGAGAATTTAATACTTTGTGGGGGCTTAGTTTAACAATTTCATACTAGTTTTGTTTACTTAAAACAATATTTATCAGTACTTTACCAGAATGGATCCTTTTGAGTCAGTCTTATAGATCTGTGTTGTGTCAGTTGGAGATTAGGGATGCTTCCTTGGTTAGACGGAGTTTGTTCCTAGAGATGAGGGTGAGGATTTTATTTATCCTCCAGAGAATGTTGATGGAATATGTTCATTATAAATACTATGCTTATCATTTTCAATGACCATTGGATATATCAGTAGGTGTTTATATGTTTTTGAGAGTTTCACCTCATTTGGGTCATTGACATCTTGGGAAATGGGGAATGATTTTGCCTATATTTTTCTGCCCTTTTGAGATTATTTTTAAATTAGGTAAAGTGTTATACTATTTGGAACTTCTACAATATTCAAACTAGATATTCAATGTGTGTAATGTATCATAGCTAAAAAATATCTTTCTAACCCTTCTCTTGTTCGGATCATAGAATATGTTGATGTTGAAATCAATTTATCTATGACGGAGTATCCAACCAATATTGTTAATTTCAAGATGAAAGGATCTTCATGGGAAGACGATAACTTTGGTATGTCCACCATGGTATAATGGTTATGGTTCTTATGATATGTAGGATTTTGAGGCACTTATGAGAGAGAAATTACCTTATCTCTTTGATATGTAATCTTTTTGATATAATTTCTACGGATATAAAGTATTTATGGTGGGGAGGCTATAACATCACATTGACTTATTTAACATACTTCATGACTCATATTTTTCTAACCTTTTTGGTTGGGTGTATTTTGGTCCTTTCGAGGATAGAGAGAATTTTTTAAAGGAAAATGAACTTAGAATTGGGGATGTATGTTTGTTTAAAATTTAGGGAGTTTGGGTATAAATGTTTTTGTAGGGAGATGCACCATGATGTTTAAGTTATGTCAAGGAGAGTCTCAATTGAACCATGGACTGTTAGGTTGTGACGTAATGGACATTGATGTCATAAATGATAGTTAAGAAGGTCTGTGGCTGTGTTGTGGATCCCTATAGGCCAGTTCATAGAGCTATTACCAATTTTGGCATAGCTATGCCATAGAGGAAGGGTTTCATTATATCCCTCTTATAGTGTTTTGTTCCTATAGTGTGGAAGTTAGGCTACAACAAAGAGGATTGAGTGAGAAACCTTGGATGAAATTGCTTATTTGTAATATCTATTGTTTTGTTCTTATGTTACATTGTATCCATAAGATCAGTGAAGTGGATTAGGGCGAGTTCAACAATGTGTTTCTAGGAGGCCAATTGACTTGGGGTGGTTGTAGTGTGGTCTGGGTAGGCTACGTCATGGTATGGGTGTTTTTAGCCTGTATGAGTCATGAACATGGGGGGCTATAATATGGTTCATATTTTTATATATTTAAACACCAAAACCCCTATTTTATATTATTTTTCTCTCGCTCGAATCTCATTCAAATTATTTTCACTTAAAGTATCTTAAGTGGCATTTTGACTCCTTTGAGTTCAGCTATTCTTATATCAAAGCTCTTATGGAATTGTTGTATTCCTCTCTAGTAAGTGATCACTCCTAAATTTGGATTCTTATGATTTTTTTCTCACCTCACTATAGAGTGATATATCATCATCTTATTGATGGATCTAATTTCCACTTTTATGGATCTTGATACTAGGTTGTATTCTTTGATATCCTATTCATTTTTTCTTCATTGACGGATCTAATTGTTGGCATTGAATTTGATTGAACACAAAATTAAAGGTATGTGGTTCCATATGATTTTCCCTTTAATTAAAACATTTAATTTCATGATTTTTTAAAATAGGGTTTTAAATGATTAAAAACCTTTATTTGAGATTATTGATATTTGATTTTTAAATGGGGATGGAAATTATGAAAACCAACTAATTTCAAAGGAAATTGAATTATTCGGTGAATCTGAGAAAATTGATAACTTGATTTGGAAATTGATTTAATGAAATGTTTAGAAATGGACTTAATTTAAAGATGATTTTAATAGGTATGAATTGATGAAAACCTATGATTTAGTTTTGAAATTAGAAATACTTGTTGAAAATATAAATTTTGGAAATTATATTTTGAACTAATTTGAAATGAGTGATTTTCCCATGATTGATTGATAGATTGAAGTACATGTGATAATGAGTATTTAATAGGTAATTTGGATAATCAACCTAATATATGCCCCTAGAAATGGATGGATGATGAAAAAACTGACATAAACATACTACAACATGATTTTACCCAATGGGGAGTAAAGTCTGGATGGGTAGAGCCAAGGGATATGTGCACAGATTGATCCGAGATCACTAATTGAGTTGTGTGAGGATCCTTTTATAATAGAATAACATACTACCTGAATTATTTCATAGTTCTATGTGTTTTTTATTTGATCATTACATATAATTGATTTTAGAACATTTTTATTCTTCCCAACTTCTTTATATAAATATTTTATAAAAAATATTCATTTATGCCTGTTGGATATATCTTCTATATTTTCGAATTGAAATTATTTTTTGTTAAAAATATTTAAATGAAATTACATTCCTTATTTTATTTAAATTAAAATTATTAATGGTTTAGTATTATGTAAATGATTATGAAACACTTCGTGAGGCCCTAATGGGCCTTTTAGCACACCCCCTAACTTTTCCTTCTAGAATTTATTGATATTCATATGATATTTCCAAAAAAAATGAATGTGCTAATTAGTGGTGGTGGATTTTCGTGATGGTTTGAAAATAGAGTGACAAAGGTTACTAGTGGAGATGTGATCCACATGTATCATGGGATGTGTATGAGCTTTTACCGTTTTAGTTTTTGTGACTTTTGATGATGTTTTTCTTGGGTTTTGATTCACCTTTTTTATTCTTATACCCTCTACTTTTGGGGTGTTCATAATAATGACTTGTATTGTTTATCTTACATTATTTTTTCATAAATTCATTCCTATGTGATTATTATATGATGTCTGGTGCTAGTCACCAACCCATTGGGACCGGGAATTCCGTTTGGGATATGTCAAATTTATCTCTTTATCGGGGTACCAACTTATCTAGGATATTTCTTGACACTATATAAAGGATGTAACTGAATCCATAAACATTAGGAAAAGTATCTTGAAAAAAAATGTTATCCTTTTACCTTTATTTTTGATAGATTCATAGCCTTTTCACCCCTCACTGATTTGGAGTTTTGCGGTCAAAATATTTCTCATGACCATGTTCTATTATACTCACCACTAGATCTTTTACTTATTTTTTCTCCTCTATTACAATAATTTAAATTCCCACCAATTTTATTCTTATTTTGGAACCCAATTAGTTGTTGTTTCAAGTAACCTTTATATTTTCCCACTTTCTCTATTTAATGGAAGTCTTATTATCCCAATGTTTGATGTGGGTTTTCAATAAATATACTTTAAAATATTGAATATTTTATAACTGAGAAAAAATTTAGAGGGATAAATTTATTTAATGGGGGTAGATTTTAACACCCATAAAATTTAGAATATGATGCTTGATAGCTTCCTTAACACGCAATGTCAAGCTTTAAGTGAACCGTGATTTACTATGAAAATATTATTATATAACGTAATAGTTATCACCTAACCATTGTATTGGTGGGTATGAATAGGGTTAACTAAATTATGAAAAATAAGTTTAAATTTTTTATATAATTTATTGATTACTTATAAATAAGAACTCAATTTTTCAAAAAAAAAATGCGTTTTATTCTGAAATAATTTTTATAGAATTTTATTTATTGAAATAATAATTATTTTCTAAATTTTTTATAAATTATATATTCAAAATTAAAATAATATTTTAAATTATCATATCTAAATTAATTTAGGGTGATTTTTTTTAAAGTTTTCTAATATGACTGATTTTTTAGTAAATAGTTAGAATACTGATTTTTCAAATACACTCAATTATTTTCATTAAATCTAGTAATTGAAATGTCTCCTTATATTTTCTATTTTATATTATTATTCTATGTTATCCATTTGAAGTGTAATAATGTTTTTGATTCCATTTTAATTTTAAATATTCATTATTTTTGAATAAGTTAATTTTTTTCTTAAAATGCATTTTTTCTGAAATTTTTTTTTCATTATGTTTCATGCATCTATATTAAAATTGATTTATCCCACTTAAATAAATTTAATATTGTAAAATTTATTTCATATATGGATTATGTAGCTTTAAATTTTGTAAATAGGACCCTTTTATTTTTTTTATTATGATTAGTAACTGTAGTAAATATTATTACCTTTCTAAAGGCAAATCATGTAATTAAGGATAATAATAATATGATAAGGACTAAAATTACCCAACAAATTAAATTTAATTTATTTTTTGATTTTGGATCAACTATACTCACCCAAGAATCTAAATTTTGGAAATTGTATTCCATTTTGCTTTGAAAATAACTTATATATTATTTTAGGTAAATATAATGTCAAAATTGTCACTCTCTTGCATCTAATATCTATAAAAAATTTAAAGGGTTTAAAATAACATATTATTGGTTAAAAATGGTTATTTTAATGATAAATTATTTTTTATCCTAGAAATACAACATTAATCGTAATCGATGAAATCATTTCCTTAAATGATTACGTAACGCTGACACAACGCTTGTACAAGTTGTAAAAAAGTAAAATAAATGATTTTAAAAATTGTACAAGTAACATTATTTGGGTGATTAAAAGTGTAATTTTTTTAAATATTAAAATAACATATTAGATATTTTTAAAATAATTATATTCAAATTATATTTTTTCATGTTTGTTTTACAATCAGATTGTTTGAATAGAACTTAAAAAAAGCATTAATAGTATTTTCGAATGAAGTTATTTTATAAAATTATTTAAAAATAAAAAAAAAGATAATGAAAGTGGATAATAAGGATTATAAATTGTATAAATTTCATTATTTTTCCATTTATAGATCAATCTTTCTTTATGGTAAATTTCATTTCTTTCATAGTGTAAAAAACTTTTCTATCATTGTAATTGTCAAAGGGTTAACCAGATATTAAAACGAAGAGTTAAGTGTGAAAACATAACCCAAAATTTTAAAAAAATTATTATATGAGATAATTTTTAATTATACCCATATTATCTTTATATTATATGAATTTTGATCCATTTTTTATGGAAAATTAATTTATATTAATTTAACACTTTAAGTAATTACAAGAATGCCACTCCCTTCATTTACAAAAATAAGACATTGTCTCTCTTTTTTTTAAACCAAATTGAAAAATATATTTTGAGAAAAACCTGAACATTTACCTTATAATAATTATTATCCAGGTTACATAGGTTTTGGTTCTACCAAAAAACCAACCCTATCTTTATTAATAAGATATCTACAGAAACTACACCGAAGAAGAGACAATCTTCTTTACCGACTCTTTTAAATTTTTTTATTCTTATTCGTTATATAAATATATCTTATCAATGATAAAATAATTAATCTGATATAATAAAAATATTGATATGTTATTAATATTATGGGACAACAATTTTCCACTTCATTTCCATCTGATGAAAAGTAAAAACATCGCTCGTGTGTACATACTGCTTATCGAATCCACTTAGTGATGTAATTTTTTTAACCACCAATTTACAAGGATGGTTATAAATATAATACTAATAGATATATATTATATTTATGACATGATTATACTTATAAAATCATAATATCATTTCTACCCACATACCTTCCAATCCAGCTGAATACGATAACATCACTAATTTGTACGTAAGCACTACAACCTCCATGGAGTGATCTGATTATGTTTTCATTTTTGTTTTACATAGATGGATATAATGATATATTTAAGGAATATATTTGATTATATTATATAAAAATTATTTTTTAAGGATAATTATTATTTAACATTCATTCATTCGATCCGTCTAAAAGTGAAAATAGCATTCATGCGTACGTACGAGTTTTTGTCTCCATGAATAGTCTAATGAATTTTTTTGTCTCTCTACACTAGGGATGTATATAAATATATATATATCTATACATATTGAATATATATGATATATATATTTATATTTAATACCATTCTATAGATTATGTAACCATGATAAATATCTAAGGATCAAATCTATCGAATAAAAACATATCTGAAAAAAATGTAGTTAACACAAAAAATAAAGATAACAATAAAATAATGCTAAAAAAGTGTGATAATATGTAATAAATGGATCATATATGATAATATAGATGTTTATGTAGTTTTTTATAATTATAAAAAATATAAATTAATTACATGGTATGTTAAAAGAACTCACACATAAAGTCAAACTTGAGGTAAGGGGTTTCTTAACAAAATTTCCATTCATTGGGTTATACTTATACTTAAATGATAATTATATACATGGTTATGTGAAAAATTACCTCTTATTGTATTATTTTTTATTTAAACTTTTTTTTTGTATTTAAATTTTATACACAAAATCACTTCAGAAATAAAGTTTCACTTCAACGTTAAGAACTTTGTTGGTGATTTCATTTCAATTTCCACTCCATTGAGACATATTTGGTATTATTATCCAATTTATATGTATGTGGTATATATACTACCCCATTTATGAATTTAACATGAATTTATATTTATTCATGATGATAAAATTTTCAATTAATGTTACTCTTTCACAGTGATACTATTTAAAAGTGACCAAAGAGGCAATAGTTTATTTTACAATGCCATGTATTTGGGATTTTTCTTATTTTAACTAAATGAATATTTTAATATATATTTCATAAAATATATCTATTTTCTTCTCATTTGGATTTTTAAGGTGTTTCTAAATTTTCTTCTGACTTTTCATCTCTTTTTTACCTAAATCAAGAAAAATATTATTTAAAATAAACGCATGTCTAATTTCTATTTTTTGATCAGGTATATTTTTCTTCCATGTCTATATTTTTCAAAAAAATAAAAAATTATTTTTATTAAAAAAAACAAATTATTAAAGATATTTTATGTTATCCTTTATTTTTTAAAATGTTTGAAAGTAATCATTCTATTATTTTCCAAAATATTCATTTATGAAATTCTTTTTAAAAATTCAAAAGAAATGTATTCTTTTTAACTTATATGGAAATAATTGACTCTCCCCCCTCCATAACCATTTTAATCTAATTGAATTTTTCAATAAAATTTCAATGATTTTAAAAATAAAAATATTTATAAAAACTTTGTTAAAATATTTCACTTTTATTTTATTCTTTTCTTTAAAATATGTGATTTTCTTATAAAATATACACTTATGATGAATATATTTTTGTCCCTAATCTATTGAATAATTTTATAGTCATTAACTTCCTATTGAAACATTCACTTTCTTATGATCATTTAACATTAAATTTATCTTAAATAACTATATTATTTTTTATCTTATATTTGATTATTTTTTAAACTATATACCATTTCTACATTTGGTATTTCAATTTGAATGTTATTTTATTTACTAGAAGAATATTTATATTCCATATTATTTATTCAAAATGGATATTTTTTGACAAGGAATATTATTTGTGAATTAAATTGATCATTAAATATATGAGGAATTTATTTGAAATACATTGATGGGTGGGGCTTGAAATTATATATCCACTCAATTCATGGACAAGTCTCATGGGATAAACCAATTTTATAGCCTTATTAAATGGGTTTTTGGTGTATGCATACCCATAGTTTAAACTATCATGGTGCAAGGACATGGAGATAAAGATATCATGATGTACGATATCATGGTGTCTAATATTGTACACTTACTTAATTTAGAATTCAATATCCATGATATTATTTCACTGAAAATATCCATGGACTCATTTTGTTCTCAAGTTATTGATTAAATGGAATGTGTTTTTAGTTATTTACCTTTCCATATTGATTAAGCTCTATTTTATCATGATATATTTTGTTTTACATAACCCTTACACAGCATCAGAGCTCACCATTTATTTGTTTCTAATTTTTATAGGATATGAAGAAAGTAATTATTGTTATAAAAGATAAAATAATGTTTCTTATTCAAGGTATTTTATATTTCAAATGTAATATGCGAATCATGTATGCATCTGGTTATTCAAGACTAATAAATAGTTCAGTCCTTTAAAATGATATCCCCTTTATCTTCTTCCAATGTAATAATGTAGACAACAGATATGGGTTACTGGAATTGGGATTGTTTCAAAAAGAGGCTTGAACTAACACTTAATATATGGTAGAATATTCATTCAGATGACTGAAGTATTAGCCAGATTTAATATTTCATTGAGTAATTTTTTATTATACATAAATTTTATTATATTATCATTTACATTTCTTGTTAATATTTATTAGATTTTACGTAAGTGATTAACCATATGTTGATTAAATATTTTTTCATAATTATTTTATATTTTTCCATCTAAATATGTCTATTATTTAATTAATTCAATTATGTGATCACGATAGAGAATCCATGAAATAAAAAAATGAACAACCATGAATATGATAGAATAAATATGTGGCATGATAATGACATATATCTATAGGTTTTTTATTGAGAATATAATAAACTACCCATTAATCTTAAGAGAAAAAACTCATTTATGTGACCTTGTCTTATGTTGCAACATTCCACCTTTTTCATGTGTGTCGCTAGATTTGATTTCAACTTATATCCATTTTTCAACTACCTCCACTCATCTGGTAGCTTCATCCTTACATATTCGTTTCTCACACATAGGTTATGGGAAACAATGGAATGGTTATTGGGTTTATATAAAATAAACTAGAGAAATACGAGTCCTTTCATAACAAGAGGATGGGATGAATTACAGACCATCATTTTAATTTAATAATAATAATTGAAAAACCCATGAAATATTCAAATTAAAATAAATCTAACACAAACTTATGAAATTAAAACACATGATCATCCACACATGAAACAAAATCCCATTCATAAAAGTTAATATACAATTTTAAAAACTATTTTAATTAATAAAAATATTTATTAGGGATTAATAATTAATGGTCTTATTAATTAATTAATTTTGTATCTTAATTTATTAATTTAATAATTCTACAAGATATATGAGATAAACCATCCACTAAAATTTTGATAAATTCAATTAATTTATTTTATTTAAAATTAATTCAGTGCATGTTGTGTATAGGGAATCAACACGAGGTGTACCCATCTGATATACATAGTTCCTTTTGTGGATGTGTATGGTGTAATCACACAGAATATATATTATTTAGTATGTCACAATGTTTAAAGGGGTATAAACAAGTGTGTAACCAATATAGTGTGTCTAAATGCACTTTCATGGAGTGTAGATCAAAATTTTAAGTGAGATTAATTAATCATATATTATTATGGTAAACTTTTTCATAAGGCATGCATTTCATATACACACCATTTTTTAGTCTTAATAATGTAATTAATTTTATGCATGTAATATATTTTATGTGTGTACAGCCAATCTGTAATGTACTTCTCACAAATGGGTGTGAGTCACATGGCATATACACTGACTACACGAATTGTGAATCCTTTTGACCAATCCAATGTTAAATACCAAGGGACTCAGTGCAATGTACGAGTTGTATAATATTGTGGTACATGGCATGTGCACCAACCAAATTGATTATGACACATTTTGCATTGTATTTTACAGCTTTAAGGCACTATGTGATGGATAATTAGTATATTTTGTGTATATTAACCACATAGATTCTGTGAAATTTTTTGGGTGAACTATGTTAGATGACAAAACAATTACATCAGATAAACACTATGTAACCCCTAAAACACCATGCTATCTATCCGGTCAATACTCTTTTTGTAATAACACATCACATGTTGAATTTTTACTTGGAGAGTTGTCTCTCCTAAAACCCATCTTAACGTAGTGAATCTCCATACACTATGTTTAAATTTTAATTAAATGTTGTGTAACTTTGTATTCCAGCCATAATCTCTAGTACCTCCTGATGGTATATCCATGTTTCATTCATATACTCTTTCCCTATTCTAGGTCATTTTAATGTGAATGAATAAATTATCTCAGCTTAATGGATAATTAATAATTAATAAAATGAAGACAAAAAATATATTTTTCATTTTCGGTAAATAAATTAATTAATTATAAATTTGAATGTGACTTCTATTATACCACTTAATGGTTTCACATGTAGTGAAAGTTTATATTTGCGATAGACCAAAATAATCTTTTTCCAATTTAAATTACTATTATGAAATGTACTTTGAGATAAATGTCATGAAAAATAAATTAATCTAATTAAAATTAAATAATATTACCTCAATCAAGAAAGAAGATATCTCATGTAAAAATTTTAATCAATTAAAATTAATAATTACCTCGAACTATAGATTTTTTTTCAATGAAAATTTTCATCATTCAAAACTCCATTCAGTTGTTTTATCACTATATCAAGATATTATATAGTAGGATCCCTCTTATAGTGATCTGTATATGATTCATTGATCTCGAAGCATTATCAATGGTACACTAAGTTCTAGTGCGATGGAGAAAATCATCTTATGTCACTTCCTTTGATGACAATTCAATACATTTAGTTTGAAGGATTTATTCTTTTTATTTATCTAAAAAATGTGAGATGGAGGAGTATGTGGAAGAGTTTATCAACCTTGAGCAAAAAAAACTCTAGAGTGTTCATCGTTTGAGCGAGAACTCTAATGATAGAATACGTAGTGTGTAATGAATGATTCTAAAAACCAAGGTTTCCTATAAATTATATAATCTAGTACATGAAGATATGGGTTAGAGAATTGGTAATTTAACACATTACCCTACCCAATATCATATCTAAAGAAAGCCCGAGATGCAAATAATAATAATATTATTATTATTATTTCTTTTAAAAGTTCATGCCTTACTCATAATATAAATATCTACAGAGTAATTAATATTTTATTTTTATGATATTTAGCCTATCACTTCCATTACCGAGCATTGAACTTGGCCAATCTTCCATTCTCATAATTTACCAACTATTAAATAATTAATATACTATTCTTATGATAAACAAAATAAATATTATATTCATAGTCTCATGAAAAAATATTTATTTAGTATTCAAGTAAAAAAATAATTGTTTATTTAATAATAAATATTATTTATTTACTTTTGAATTAATTAAGATAGAAACAAATATAAATTATTAGATATTATTTTGAATGAACATATATTTATTTATATTCAACTCACATATAAATATTGTGAATGGATATTTGCGACTAGTAAATCCAGAAGAAATATTATTTCATAGACTAGAGAATAATATTTATTCCAATATTTAAATTCAGATAGAATTAAATTGGGATCAATAGAAACAATAATTGACTCCTCTACTATTGTGAAATCTATTACAAATGGAGATATGCATATTTAATGCAGGCTAGTAGCTAAGTGGATGGATTATATGAATACTCTAATGAGTCTTAACTTTTTTGTCACTCATGTTTTTTGGGAGGAAAAAATGGTTGTGGATGGGCTTTCTAGCATAGGAATTGGAGTGTCTCTTGCCTTCTTAGACTCACTCCTAGTTAAATTATTTACCTTTTATGAAATTCATTGTAACAAATCTTTGTGATTTTGACTCTTGTAACATCCTTTTATAAATAAATACATTGTCCATTTGGCCAAGGTTTCATTAAAAAAACAAAGTGTGTAACCCTCTAAGATTATTCCTCAATGTAATTAGATGAGTTCATATATAGTCCAATATCAACATATAATAACGCATTATGGAAGATTATAGGAAGAAGTTAATATCGCAACATTTATAAAAACAAATAAATGCTCATTGTATAACATAATATCTTCATCTTGATATCTAATCAAGAATGTTTCAAATTATTTTCATCAATATATATTCTTCAAATGTCTTTCTTTAACTTCTTGAAATAAACCTGTCCATATACCATGTACATAGAATTTAGTTTTATGGTTTCATTTAAATAAAAGGGCTAAGATAAAAAGTTCCATAAATATGGAAGGTACAAATAATTCCTTGACTTATTCTTTAATAACATATCACTTATGATGCACCCAGCAAACCAAATTCATCATGAACATATGTCAACCTAGTTTATACTAATACATTAAAGTATACAACTCATGATACACATTAATAATAATCATAAATTATAATGATCATTACACTTTCTCAGAGATAAAAATTTCTAACATAAATGCATGGAATTATTACTGGGGAGTATTTTTTATAATCTCAAATATTGGATATTACTAAGTATTAACTTCATGAGATGAAGTATCATTCAATTACGAGTACTCACATCTGATAGTTTTCTTATTCTATGTCCCATAAGATAATATCAAAGGAATATTAGACGAATCATAATAATATCATCATAGAATTTTAAATCTCTTATCATAGAAGGAAATGGCTTATTACATTTTCAACATGATAGAAACTTCAATAAATTATCACATTAAAGTTAAGAAAAATAATAATCAAAATTTGATATGGTTTTAATTAATATTTACATATTTGAATATAAATAGTAATATATAATAAAAATTTGTTATTTCTATGGAAAAATCTTTGGAAAGTATTTTTGAAACTACCTTTGGTATATAATATCATATTTCTCTATCTCTTACACTTAGGGTAGGAAACAATGAAATCCTCCAAGGACTTTAAATTTTGACACACTCAAGGGGATGTGGTAGATATAATAATTAAAAATTTACTATTTTTTGAGATCTAATATAAAATCTCTCCAACTTTCTAAGATGAATTGTCAATTAGTGCACCTATAGAAGAAGATTCTAGAAAATTTTTATCATTTTCCATCAGTCTTAGAAAAAGAACACAAAGAAATGATGGAAATCAAATTGTTTATGTGGGAAGGATAATGTTAGTCTCTTAAATCTCTCAGAAAAAATAATATGTAGTTTCTACAATTTCTTACTTGATTCCATAAATCTTCTTTCTTAGTTGGGTGCTTTTCAAAGTAAAGAAAATTTTCTAGAGGAAGGCCCACTGGAGTTCACCATAGGTGGACACTTATCTAGTATGTATATTTTATATCCACTCCTTGGTCGATCATAGGGAGTAGGAAAAAACCATATAGATGAATTAATCTTATAGGATTACTCTTTGTTTAAAGTTATTATAAGTACTACCAAAATATATAAAATGTCAGTTAGGATCCTCTCTTACCAAGCTAGGAAACTTGGGAAATATTTGGGTTTTTATAGTATTAAGTTAAAAATCATATTAGTTATTACGTTATTAACTGTGGTTATTATCATTAAAATTAGGTGTATACAACTCTCTTAATGTTTTATATAGTTGTTCTAGATATTCATCCGTATTTTCACTTGAAAAGGATTCTCTAGTATAAGAAAATGAAGAGGATTTAGATTCTATCAAAGTAATTTAGAAAGCTCCTCCTAAACTTGTTTAGTAATCATTATATTCATAACTGTAGATAGTAAAGTTCACTCAGCCCTTAGATTAATGTCAAATAGGTGATCATAACTAGATCTTTTCATGCCAAAAACATATATAAAATAAATAAATTCAATAAAAAAGAAAAAAACTATCCTACCTCCCAAGAAACGATGTTGGGTTGATGAAGTTCCTTTAGTGGGTATCTTTTGAAGAAAAAAAATTTGAACTCGAGTTAATGTGGTGAAATTGGGAATCATGTTGTCTCTACAGAGGAGGGTGTTTTTGGTATGATTTCCTTTATTTTTATATGTGTTTGGTGTTTTTGTTTGAGAATGAAATTTACATGGTTTTGAATTCAATTTAAAAATTAGTAGTCTTGCCATATAAAATCCCACCACTTGCCTTTTAATTTACTATTAAAATTAACTCTCCTAATCCATCTCTATAATCAGTGGAAACCTAAACTTTTTCCCCTCACTGGTGATTACATATTTAATAGATAATTCTAATAATCACTACACTAATCACTCTTTACTATCCTAGGAGATTAAAAATATTTAATCAACCTTGAATATTACCCCACTTACCTTATTCACAGGGTATATTATGGAGGTTCCAATGGCCTATGTGTAAAGACTAAGAATAAGAGAATACATATTAAAATTTCATGTTTAACAAACACTTATTATTGTTAAAAAAATCAAACAACTCTATTGAAATCAAATTAAGGGAGATATTGACAATGAATAATATACTTCATTAATCCGGGGTGGGGGAGTTCTCTTTAGATCATCCATTAAGGGTCTAGTGTGATATCACTTGAGATAATACAAAAAATGAAACATAGAAAAATCCATCTTTAGTAGTAAATTAATCTACTGATTAGCAGAAATCCTCCTATAGAAAGCACAATTGTCCCCTTTATAGAATTATTATCATCATTGTGAAATTAATTAACTTAAAGTCCCTTGTGAGAATCATATCCTTACATATTATTTGATTAATTATAGTACCTTTAATATCATCCTCAATTTTAGTACTTGATTCCCATTTCATTGATTTCTACCATGTTTATAGGAAGATGGTATAGATCTATCGATTTTTCATTTCTGAAAAAATTACAATATTTGAATTCCCTTCTCCTGATCTTCCCCTTCTTTAAATTGATGGATGATGGTTACATTGGAGATAAAGAGTACCTTTATATTTTTGGTAATACAAAGAGGCATGAATTTTGATTTTATATCAAAACACATTTATGTTATAAATTCTATATTTTAATTCAAGTTGTTCAAAATTTGACAAAATTCCAAAGTCATAAGCTTGGGTAGAAATCATACAAAACTAGGAGGAAGACTTGTGAGGTGAAAAAATTCATACGATGGAGTAAAATAATCTTACAATATTTTAAATCTATACTAGGTAGCGGGAGAAAAGTCTTATGATGCCTAGGTAAATTCTTACGGGTCTAAAAGATTGAAATCTCAACAATCATTAATATGGAGTAATTCATACAACAAGATCTAACATGGCCACTACAATTCATATTCATTGTGAAAGAATACATGGGCCTATAAATGTTTACGTCGATAGGATTTAGTTCATGACTTTACTATATTTTAGCCTCCTAAAGACTGACACTGGGTGAAAAGTCATAAAAGATAGTCCCTAAAAAATTCATATTCATTATGAGGAAAAATCTTTTATGTTTCATCCCTTTTTCAATTTTATTCAAGTAATTCATTAAAATCTAACTCAATGTAGGATTTTTTCAAATTGAAATCAAAATGAATTAAATGATAAAAACAATAATTAAAAGCCTTTAAAACAATTATAACCCAAAATTCACAAGATCAATTTATATATTCCCATATAATTCTAAAATGAATAAAATATGTAAAAAATTATTATTTAATCCACTAAAACTATTTTTTTCTAGATTCCAGAATGTATAAAAATAGTGGTGATTTCCTATGTTTTATACTAATTCTGAGGATAATTAAAATTGAAAAATAGATTAAAATTTTGAAAGTATTTTCTCTCATCAACATTGATAGTGACATTAAATAGCTATTTTTCATAATAATAAATACTAAAAGTCCCTATATAACATTCAATACCATTTTCATCAAAAAAATGGATGCTAAAAGTATCTCAATAACTATATTGAGTTAGGATTTTGACATATGTTTTTATACTAAATGATATTTAATGTTATTTTAATGTTGGTTTTAAATTACCAATGTTAAAACCAATATTTTAAAATTAGATATGTTCAAGTATATTTTTAACTCTTGTTCAAAATGAAAAATAACTGATATTGATATGTTATCTTCTATTTTTATTGAAATCTATCATTTAAATAACTTTCAATACCATTTTCATCATAAAAAATGGATGCTAAAAGTATCTAAATATCTATATTGAGTTGGGATTTTGACATAAATTTTTATAAAAAATGATATTTAATGTTTTTTAGTGTTTTTTTAAATTACCAATATTAAAACCAATATTTTAACATTAGATATGTTCAAGTATATTTTTAACTATTTCTCAAAATGAAAAATAACTGATGTTTATATGTTAAATTTTAATAATATATTTAATATGGGTGACTGTTTATCATCGAAAGAAAATGGATTTTTTTATAACTATTAAATAATATTATTTGATTTAATGGAATGGGAAAATATATATAATACTGGGAATTAAGATTCATTGAGAACCCATAAGTATCATCTTTGATAAGGATCCAAGGATTATATCTTGGTTTTGGTATGGTCTATAGAGGGAATTGGGATCCCATGTTAAACTAAGTACACATTTCAACCCATTTATTGAGGGCTTGTATGAGTGAAACTTCTACATTATGGAGGATATTATTTGATCCTATATCCCTAATTTTAGTGGTTCATGGGAGCATCACTTCCTTTAGAGGATTTCTCTTATAAAAACAATTTTCAATCATTGATTCAAATGGATCCATATAAATCCCTAAATATAAGGTCAAGTCATTCTCTAATACTTTAGAAAAAATAGGTGAGTTAACATTAATTAGTCCTTATATAATTTAAAAGAAGACTAAACATGTAAAATTAATTTGAAATTGGATCACAAACACCCAAAACCATCCAATATTCTAAACCAATAATTGATGGAGACCATTGAAATTTAATAAGGATGATCACATATTTCTTTGGGTTTTGTTGAGATTGGGTCATCGAAGAATAAGTAAATAAATAATGTTAACTTTACTATTTTTAAATCCATTATATATTCTAATAACAATAAATTAAATAGATTAACAACAACCTTTACCTTTTAGATTAAACACCATGAATAACAGTTTCCATGATTATCAGTTCTAGAAGTATGTTCCCAACCCTTTAAATGTAATATTCTATGATGACATAAAGTTTTAGATAGATGTGATCTATGTGGAGAAATCCATATTTATTTTAAATTGGATTCAAAATAAACCAGTCAATGAGATTTATATTCCCATTGAATGGATTATATTTTTTTGTGAATAATTATAGTTTCCGATAAGAGAAGAACTGGTAAATAGGTGTTAGAGTTTATGGAGATAGTGACTATGAATTTATATGATAAGTGGTTGAATAATATAGATTTTTTCATTAATATATTATATAGATAGATAAAATTAGAAACCCCTAATATGTGATGATTGTTTTGTGTTTTTCATTATTATTAAGACAACTTATTGTGATAAGTGTAATATATTCCGTACAGTAGAAAAATATTGAATAAGGTTAACTAGTGAAGACATTGAGGAATTAGACGTTCCTAGAATAAAGAATGAACTAAATATTAGAAAAAAATCCATCAAACACTAAATAATCACACAAATATTTTTTAATATCAAGATATTTTAAAATGAAATATGATGTTTGATAGCGTACAACAAACACAACATAGAGATTATACAGACAAAAATTATTTTTATGTACCTGTTATATCCTAGTCTTTAAATACATGAGAATCAATAGTATTAAATGTATTATTAAATATATAATGGTCTTCTTAATTTTTAATGTATTAATTAATACCTTATAAATAATCAATTGATTTTTAGTAATGTTATTTTATTCTTTAAAATATATTTTCTTCAATAATGGTACTTCTTTTCTTTTATGAGTGAATATTATTATTAATTACTAGAAATTTTAAAATATGTATTTGAATAAATGAATTTTATTTTTGAAATGATCAAGTCCAAATTATCTAATGAAAAATTTTGGAGAAATTTCAGAAAATATTCCTTTTTAAATGAATAGTGGAAAATTTTGATTTTCATTAAAAACTATATTTCCTTTTTAAATTATTTTAAATGTAAAATTAGATTTTAGATTAGTTATAAAATTTAATTAGTTATTTTTTTTAATTGATCCAAATTTGGTATTCTACATGAATTTTATACTTTATTTTACTATGAAAAAATTACATTTCAAAAGGTCATTTTTCTCAAAAATGTTTTTTATTGTGTTTTGCCGGTTTAATTTTAAATTAAATTCTTCTAGTTATGTATTTTGAATTTTGAAAACATTATTTCATATTTTTTATTATTTCATCCAAATTTGGTAAATATTTTTGTTTATTTTAATATGAATGGTAACCTAGGTAATTTTTGTTAGCATGGTAAATTGTAAATCGGGTAATTAAACATAAAAATAAAATTATAAGGACTAAAAAATGACACTAAAACTTTTATAAAAAATATTCTATGATTCCATTTCATACATTATCATCCAATATTAATTTATATGGAATTTTATGACCATTTGTATGAGAGTATGACCATTATAGTATTTTATTTCAAGAAAAGTAAAACATGTCAAACTCTTTTCTTTAAAAACTATAATATGTTTAACATAGGTTTAACCAGAGGCTATGTTTATATATAATATTTTTTTGAAATATAAATCATTTTTCTTCATCATGTAAATTTAATTTTATTTTTTACTGAATAAATATTTACCTGAAAATTTATGTAACATGAATGTAGTAATTATTAAATTAATGGAAGAAATAAATAAATGATATTTAAAATATTAAAATTAATATAATTTAAGATAAATAATGTTATAAAAGAAAATTTTTATATGAACGTGACATGTTAGTGATATAATTAAAGAAATTGAATTTTATTTGTTTTCTTGATTTTATTAATGTCAATTTGATGAATAGTTTTAAAATGGACATTAATAATATTTTATTAAATGACATAAAATTACTAAAAATCTATACATGTCCAAATGACTACAATATGAATTATAATATAAATCATGGTAAATTTATGGTTTTTTTCAATTTATCGTAACTATCTTGACCCTCAACTTTTGAAAAACGTTTTTGTCATGGCAAGTTTAGAAAAGGTTAACTAGGGGTTAAAACTGAAGGATAAGGATAATAATAACAATAATAACTTATCTAATATTTATTTTATGTGACTATTTTGAGCCATACTAAATATATATTCAAATTAAATAATTTTTATCCATTTTTAATTGAATATTAATTTAAATTAATTGAATATTTTTTGTAATTCCAAGAGTGCCCCTCCCTTATCTTATAAAAGGGTACTACTTCTTCTCATTTATTCAAAAATAAAAAAACTTTTTATTTATAAAATATGTACCCAAATTCATTTATATAGTATATTACATAATTAAAGATATATTGGTTTAGGCATAACACTAACCTTATTTTTCTTAAGGTGTTAAGAAAAGGACACTATTCGAAGAAGATTTCTCATTTTTAATCAAACGTTCCAGTTTTATTTCTTCTTACAATTTCTTACAATATTATTAAACCATGAAAAAATAATAACTCCCATGTCAACCATATTCTAATATGTTATTAAGTTAATATCAAAATCTATATCCATCTACTCTTCCATCAAAAGAAAAAAAACTATCATTCATGTGTACGGTAGACTACCACCTCACAAAACAATGTAATTTGTTTTCCATCACTATATCTCATGGATGGATTAAAAGTATATAATTATTGTTTATATATTATATAAATAAAAAATTATCATTATTAATGAATACTATATTATTTACCTTCTTACCTTTTGATTCACTAAAAATGTAATGAAGTTCATGCTTGCATGTGGACCACCACCTCCACGAAGCGATATCATTAATTTTTCATGATCGTATCACATTGATGAATTATATAAGTATATTTAAAAAGGTAAATATGATATTTATGATATTATTATCATTAATTAAAGATAAAATATTATTTATCTTCATTCTATAATGATCTTTTAAAAATGGAAATGTAACTCAATCATAGGTACGACCTGTCATCTCCATGATTCTAATGCAGTTAGTTTTTTATAACCACATTTAATAGTTAAATTTAAAATTATAATTTATTTATAAAAATGATATTTTTTATTTTTATTATTCTACAGGTGAATTAGTATTGATCTTATTGACCATAGTTAACCTACCATTGCCATTTCTAACAGAATATCTGAATATCGTCAAAACTCCAAATATGAATTTAATTGTATATAAAATGTTAATAAGTGATTTAAAGAGAATAATAAATTAAAAAAAATTAATAAATAAAATGAAAAAAATAGTATTATTATTCCATAATATATTGAATGTACGTGACAAGTCAGACTAAAGTTAAGGTATTTTGTCTCAATTTTTTTCCAATGAGACGTTTTGTAATTTTATGCACCTATATTCGTTTATAAGTTGTATATACATTTCATTTGACATGAAATTTAATTAATTTATATGTTCTCATTATATTTAAATATTTTAATGCTATAATTCCATTGGTATTATGCTTCTAATGTTTTCAAAGTGGTAATGGACATTTTTAGAAAAAACATCTTTTAAAGTTCATCGTTCATATCCTTTTACAAAATTTATAAGGAATAATTTTTTACATAAAATAATGTAGTGGAATTCCCCATTTTAATGAAACATCATGGATTTAATGTTTCATTTTTAAATTTCCAAGGTTCTTTTCATATAAAATGGTTTATTTATTATGTGTGTGTTTATATATTTTTTCAGAAAGGGAATTTTTTGCCTCTTCTGAATAATTCCAAAGATTTTAAAAAATGTAATATTTTATGGAATGTTTGAAATTATTTACAAAAGGATGAAACAAATTTTCTACTTTAAATTATTTTCTAAAACCAAAATTTCCCACAACCATAGTTATTATATGATGCTTGAATTCCTCTATAATATTTTATGTTTTCTTCAAATAAAAACCCTCCTTCCACATTTCTGGGTATTTTGGTATTAAAACTTGGTTTTTAATAAGAAATCATATTTTGATATCATATTTTTTTTACATGGGTTTAAAATAATTTGTTCAAACATTTTATCCATGATATGGTCCTTGTACATTAATTATGAATGGTTGATCCCTATTATAGCTCATGGGGTATACCATTATATCTTATGTGATGGGTGTGAGTATATAACACTCTAATTAACTAGATAATGATTATTTTCTCTGGAGAATTATATTAGAAGTTATTCATAGGGTTATTCCAATTCTAAAGGTTTCGTTTAGAGTTCTATAATGGTTCTATGATATAATTTTCTAAGGAACCAACCAGACTTTACTATTCTTGCAAATGAATTTTTCTAGAAATCGATTTTCAAATTTAAGAGAATTAATTATTGAATTAAAACTAAAGATTATGAAAAGACTATATTTAAGCCCTCATAGATTTTAACAGATGAGGGTTTAGAAAACTTTATATTTTAGGATTTTATTTGAGAATAAGTCACAAGTCCTTATAACCAAAATAGTTAGTATTTTAGGGAGAATAACAATTTCTTGGATAAATAAAAAGAGTTTGATAAAACATGAATAAAGATATCATAATTTTTATCCTACTCATAAGATGTTATATTATGATTTTATTTATACTCTCACACTATCCATCCTGGTTTTAGTAAATTCTATATTCTATAGGAAATAAAGTAAATAGTATGTGAAGGTAAATATGCTGGATGTGTGAAAGGGTAACTAAATGGAATAAGATCTATAGTGAGAAATATTTTGGTTATTCTTAATAAGATATCATGATTAATGATTTAAAACTTGAACCAGGTGAGTTTCTTAATGCATCAAATACAAGGGAAATGAATCATTGTGGAAGTTCACGTAATTATGATCAGAATTGTAAATATATTCAACGAGCTATATGTCAAGAATATGGAAATAATAACATAGGAAAATATCTTCAAATAATGTGAAATTTTTTAAATGTGTTAAACTAGGTCACAAAGAAATAATCTTCCAAGTAAAAAAGGATGTATTTTGTTAATTCAATGAACAGGAAAGAATTTCTTCCTGTGGTATCAATTGAATGTTTTAAATGTGGGTAAAATGGTCAATATGAAAATCAATGACCTAAGGGGAAGGATTGTGGTTGGGATCTTCCATACCATATATATATCTTTTTATCAATACCTAATACCATTAAAATTAAAGATGTGGAAACTTCAAATTACAAATGAATGGTATGGAATATTTCATGGTATATGCTCTGGCATTTTTGAATCTTAATAAATGATTAACATTTTTATTTTTAGGAAATAATTATTAAGTAATAATAATAAAAATCATAGTTAAGGTGTAACACCCCAATATTCCTCAGTATGTTTTCCATTGAATAATACAATATCATGTGTTGTACGCAACTTTAAGTTCTAACATACCACAACCAATCAAACTAGAAGTTATTAATAGTAATACCAACTTTCTAAAATTTTACAAAATTTATCTTTCAAAATGGACTTCATTTTTGGATTTGAAATATCGAAATTAGCTTGGGGTGAATTTTTTGTATTTTTCTGAAAACTTTCAATTTTTGATGAATAGTGAAAAAACACTGAGTTATAGTTTAAAAACAAATTTTTATTTAAATAATTATTTATTTTATTTAAATTTATTTTAAGTCAAAATAGATACATAAGAACTATATAATTTCAATGTAATTCATTGGAGTTGGTTTATAATAATTTTAGATATATAAAACTTTTATTGAACTTTTTCACTGTATTTTACCCACCTCCAAGAAGAATTTGAGAATTCACATAAAACATAATTTTACTACTTTTGTGAGTGAAATTTTAAAAATCCAAGAGAGACGATTAATATCAAGGAGTAAAATATGGTTCAATAAGATAAAAATATTTTTTTGGTGAATAGTAACTTTTTACTTTTATTTACCACTGTTAAAACTAAATAGGGTAATTAAGGGTAAAAATTATATTATCATTACCCTAACACATTTCCTAATTCTATTGGCTAAGTATAATTCGACCAAAAACAACATTAGTAATAAAATATTAACCTCTTTGTTCCACTTGGATTAGATTAGGACATTTGTTATTATTTAATTCAAAGAAGAGTTAAAAGAGATAAAATCAAAGTTTAATAACTAAAACATTTTTAATATAATGTTATATATAAGAAAAATTAGATTATAAATATTTATTAGAAACCTAAAACAATTTCTTACATAATTTTATTTTATTTATAATTTTTAGACATTAAATAATTTAATTTATTTATGACACAATGGTGATGCACTTATAACCTAATTAATGAAATATTAAAATAATTGATATTATTAATATCCAAATAAATGTAATTTAAGACCTTTAATTAATTAAACTAATTTTCTAGGTTAATATGACATATTAGGGTTGGTTAGATGAATTTTTTCGAAGTAATAAAGCTTTTATGAATTTAGCAAAAAAAATACCAAATAGTGTCAAAATTGACATAAAAGAGTTTTTAAAACAAATATTATATTATTAATTTATATTCTATTCCTAAAAATATAAGGTTCAGTAAAAGGGATTATATTAAGATAGGTGTATCATTAATTAACCACTTGGGGTTATCTTGTATAAAGTAAATTTATTAACCATATAATATAAAAATACAAAGAGAGATGGAAAATGTCAAACTATTTTACTAAGAGTTAAATCTAAGAGATAAGGGTAAAATTGGTACCCAAACCTGTCTAAAATCTATTGGTTGAGTGGTTTTAGTCTCATCCCCACATTTTCCTTTAAATAATCCACATTTTATCCATTATAAACTGAAAATTATTTTATTATAAAATAGTATTTCTAGCTTTTCCTAAGTTTCCCCAAACCCCTCTTATAAAAGGGAACTAAACCTACTCTCTAATTCACACCATAAAAGCCTTTTGGATCTGCCAAAATCTACCCAAATATCCTTTCAACTTCCCTCACTTAATCTTAGAGGCCTTACTTTATTCATAAATCAACCCTAAGGAGCCCTTTTGATCAAATCAATAGGAAGAACCCGAAAAAGAGGTAAATATTTCATCACCTCTTCCAAGTTCCTTTCTTCTTGCACTTCCTTTATATTTGTTGTTTCCATTCTAAAATAATAACTCTAGTATCTTATATATACTGTGATGTTATTATAAATATGTTACAACAAAATTAATTATTTTATCCATCCTTTGAATGACAATTCACCATACGTGCGTACGTACGGCTTACCGTCTCCACGTCGTGGTGTAATTGTTATTCAAAACATTATTATTTGGATGAGTATAATAATGATGTGCAACTAATGTAAATAATAAATATAACATGATAATGATTCTCTATATATGATATTCCATCCAATTATATATTATTTTAATATAAAAAAAACATATTATTGCTCGTGCGTACGTACGGATTACCGTCTCCCCGAACGCGATGAGATTCATTCCCCATCATATCCATTCCAGAATAATTTTCATTAGAAGATCAAAAATAAGGTTTAAATACTTTATATCATTCTGGATATGAATAATATACATCCCATCAATAACAAATATGACTCACATAACAAATAATATAAAGGAAAATGAATCCATTAACACCCAAAACAACGATAATACAAAGATATTATTAAAAAATAAATATTAAAAGATCATATATGAAATCATATTAATGTATATGATTATTTTACAATTTAATAACAATTATTTCACCATTATACAGGAGGTTAACCTACCGTCAACCAAGGAAAAGTACAAGGTAAAGCTATTTTCCATCATTATAACATTGTCGAAGCTTACCTTACATATTATAATAATATTTTCAAACATAAATGTTTTCTTTTATAATTACGTTACTTTTAAATAATTTCAAAATAGAAAGAGATATTTCTCTAAAAATGTTTTGATTTCATCTATTTCAACATCCTTTGATGGATTTTAAATTTGTTTGAAGATGATTTATTACAATGAAAAATTTCCATATTTTATTGAAATTTTTGTGATATTTTGACTGTTGATGTGTTATTTCATACCATTCATGGTTTATGGATAAATTATTGAAATTTCATATGCCAGTTTTAATATGAATTTTTATGTTATGTTTAATCCTTTTCATATGGGGAATGCATTAGACTTAGTAAGTGACGGGTCAAGCCTAATATAGCTCCTCGATGCATCGGTAGGTCTCATGAGACAAAATCGTGTCTTGGCACAAGGCCTTGTTAAAATCTTATTTGTAGTCTTGGCACAAGGTCTTGGCTATGTGGTTAGGATAGTCTAACAATATGCATTCCATTATTTGAAAAGTGGTTATTGATGTTGCATGTGATTATTCGACTAGTAGAATATCCACGTGAATAAGTAAATGGAATTATTTCATTTTATTTTTTCCATATTATGCTAAAGTTCAAGATTAAAAGGCTTCTATTTTAGTTATACATTTCCTTAAATGTTTATGCTTATTTATGAAAGTTTCTGCTATATTGTTATACTTACTGAGCATCTGAGCTCACCCTTTTCTATGTTTTATTTTTTCCCAAGATGTGAAGAAGTATTTTATAACTGACCTACAGGGATAGTCTGAGGGGATACGAGTGTGGACTATGGAGACTATGTTGTGGTATTTTTTTACTTTATAATGTAATGTAAGACTTATGAATGTATCTAGTGTTACCAAGGATACTAAACTAATCGGAAATTCGAGACTTGATCTTTTTGTATCATTCCAATGATATTTAATAATGCACCGACATTGGGTAACTGGGGTCAAGGCGTTACAGTTAGTTTGAGAGAAAGTTTAGTATGAACCTTGGAAGCTAGAATTAGATAAACTCTGATTATATCGCATTACCTTAAGATAGACATTTAGGAATAGTATAGAATAACTTCTTAGAATTTTGGTATGGTAGAGATTTTGTGGGTTTTCCGAACAATACATCCTTGTCTGGATATGAGTAGGTAGATGTGGCTCTGGTATATATGTACCTAGCGATAAAACCCAAAAACACCACTTCAAACTCGACTCGAACAGGAACAGGTGCACGACAATGGGCCTTTTTTCACTCTTAGTTATGACACTCCCGGGGGATAGGCTTAGGATAATTCTCATTTTTTTTACAAACAATTATTAAGGGTTTATGAATAAATACATTCTCAAAGAATACATTTTTATGATTATGGATTATATCTATAAATTGTTCAGTTTATGTTAAGTGTTTTACAAGTTGGGATTTACGAATTTCGATTCATAAACTAATCTAGTTAATGCTATTGTTTAGAAATTGTGCCTAGTGGAAGGAATGTATATCAAATCAATGCACGCACTCCGTGTAGGGATTTCCCTCCTACTCAAGATAATTATAGTATAGCTGGTGATACAACTAGTGCTGGTCAGCTTATCACCATACTGGGACTACTCACTCAGGTTATGAATATTAAACTTACTCATATAGAGAACCCTGATCTGTAGCATGTAGGATCAATGTTAGATCGATTCATGAGTCAAAAACCACCAAAATTCAATGGTATTACAAATCTATTAGTATCTGAGCAATGGAGAAATTCCATAGAGAAAATATTCCATGTCTTGGGGAGTGGTGAAAGGGAAAAAGTTTTCATAGCAGTTTACCGCCTAACTAGAGATGTTGATCAATGGTGGTCATTAATTAAAAAGAAAAGGTAAGATGATAAAGTATCAAATATGGAATGGAGGTAGTTTAAAGATATTTTCTTAGAAGAATACTTTCCTCATGACCATCAATCAGATATGTAAAGGAAATATCTGAGTCTGAGGAAAAAGGAGGAAGAGAATGTTGTAAAGTATGAGTCTAACTTTACAAGGTTATAAAGCCATGTTGTAGATTATATACGTAACCCAAGAAGTAATATTGATAGTTTATTTGATGGGTTAAAACTATTTCTCCGTCGAGCATTAGTCTCACAATCCTTCTAGTCATACAAAGATATTGTCTCATGTGTTAACAAGACATAAAAGGAATTATCTAAGTCTAATAATGTTAAATCAAAGCAAGAGAAGAAGGGATCTGCTGATCACTCAGGAAATGGAAATAAGGTGAAGAAGGGAAAAGTTTAATATGCATCCTGTAGTAAATGTGGCTAGAAACACCCTGGTACTTGCTTGAAGGGAATGAGATTCTATTACAATTTTGGTGAAAAGGCCATCAAACACATGATTGTAAGGGGAAGAAAGAAGCTACCAATGTTCAATGCTACAATTGTAGGGATATGGGACATTATGAAAATTAATATCCTAAGCGTCAAGGAAACTTGCCCCAGAATAGTCCAAGGGATCAAGGCTAAGCTTAGTTGATCACCACTACTGAGGTTGAATCTCCAAAAGACGTGGTGGAAGGTAATTTAATGGTTTCCTCAACTTTATCCAATGATTTATTTGATTCTGGATCTTTGCATTGTTTCATATCTTCCCATTTTTCTAAGAAAACTAGATATTTTCAATTTGATTTTACAAGGGAGTTGTCAGTAAAAACTCCTAAGGGAAGTATCGTCGCAACAAAGTTTTGTGAATCAGTTCCCATTAGAGATTATAAATATTATTTATCTGGTTATCTCATCGTCATACCCATGATTGAATTTGATATAATCCTTGGTATGGATTGGATTTCAGACCATGATACAAAAATTTATTCTAAGAAGAAGGAGGTTACTATTTTTTGTGGGACTACATGAAGAGGGAAGTTGCTGATTTTGTGTGAAGATGTCTTTTTTGCCAACAAGTGAAAGCTGGAAGGAAAAAACTTAGAGGAGTCATGCAACCTCTTCCCACACCGTATTAGAAATGGGATAATATTATTATTGAGTTTGTCATGGGACTACCAAAGTCTCCTAGAAGGAACAATGCAATATGGGTCATTGTTGATCGTCTTACCAAGTCAACAAATTTTCTTGATATAAAAGAAGATTTCCCACTTGAACGTCTATAAAGACTATATATTAATGATGTTGTGAGAATTCATGGAGCACCCCTATCGATTATTTCTAATCGTGATCCCCATTTTACTTCAAGATTTTGGAAAAGTCTTCAGAAAACCCAAGATACTGAACTTCGTTTGAGTACTTCCTACCACCCCCAAACTAATGAACAATCAGAACATATTAAATCAATCCTTAGAAGACATGTTGAGATCTTTCTCACTTGACTTTTAGGGTATGTGGGATCAATATTTACCTCTGGTAGAATTTTCCAATAAAAATAGCTTTAATTCAAGTATTCGGATGGCACCATATGAAGCGTTATATAGAAAGAGATGTCACACACCAACCTGTTGGGATGATGTTGGTGAAAGAAAATTTATAGGCCCAGAACTGGTGGAGGAAACTATGGAAAAGGTGGGGGTAATCCAAACCTACATCAAAGCAGCTCAATGTAGGCAGAAGAGCTATTCTGATAACGGAAGGAAGGATTTGGAATTTCTGGTAGGAGACCTTGTTTTCTTGAAGGTATCTCCATGGAAGGGAGTTATACATTTTGGTAGGAAGGGTTAATTGTGTCCCAGGTACATCAAAACTTTCGAAATTCTAGAATGAATTGGGGTTGTAGCTTACCGTTTGGAAATTTCGCCAAGTCTCACCAAAGTTCATGATGTATTCCACGTATCATAGTTGAGAAACTTCATGCATGAAACAACGCTTATACTCAACTATGAGGAATTAGAACTGCAACCCGATCTGTCTTATTACGAAGAGCCTATCAGGATTCTTGATACTAGAGAACAAGTATTGAGAAACCAAACGACTCGTCTGGCAAAAGTTCTGTGGAGAAACCATAAGATGGAAGAGGCAACGTGGGAACCCGATGAACTTATGATAAAGAACCACCCGAGTCTTTTTATGCAGTAATATTCTAGAAATGTGAAGGCGGAAATTATTTTAAGGAGGGGAGAAGGTAACACCCCAAGCTTCTAGAGAACATTTTCCTTTGAATAATACAATAGCGTGTGTTGTACGCCACTTCAAGTTCAAATATACCACAACCAGTCAAACTAGTTGTTATGAACAGTAATACCCACTTTTAAAAATTTTAAAAATTTTATCTTTCAAAATGGACATCATTTTTGGATTCGGAATATTGAAATTTACTTAGGGTGATTTTTTGGTATTTTTCTGAAAGCTTTCATTTTTTGATTAATAGTGAAAAAACACTGAGTTATAGTTTAAAACAGAATTTATATTTAAATAATTATTTATTTTATTTAAATTTATTTTAGGTAAAAATAGATACATAATACCATTATAATTTCAATGTAATTCATTGGAGTCAGTTTATAATAATTTTAGATATATAAAAATTTTATTGAACTTGTCACCGTCTTTTACCCACCTCCTATGAGAATTTGAAAATTCACATAAAAGGTAATATTTCCGCTTCTATGAGTGGAATTTTTAAAATCCTAGAGACACGGTTAATATCAAGGATTAAAATTTGTTTCAATACGATAAAAATAATTTTTGGTGAATAGTAACTTTTTACTTTTATTTACCATGGTTAAAAGTAAATAGGGTAATTAATGGTAAAAATGATATTATTATTACCCTAAAACATGTAAAAATTCTATTGGCCAAGTATAATTCGACCAAAAACAACCTTATTAATAAAATATTAGCCTCTTTGGTCCACTTGGATTCGATTAGGACATTTGTTATTATTTAATTCAAAGAAGAGTTAAAAGAGTTAAAATCAAAGTTTAATAACTACAACATTTTAAATATAGGGTAATATACAAGATAAATTCGATTATAAATATCCATTATAAAGATAAAAATATTTCCTACATAATGGTATTTTATTTATAATTTTTATACATTAAATAATTTAATTTATTAATGACACAATGATGATTCAGTAATTACCAAATTAATGAAATATTTAAAATAATTGTTATTATAAATATCCAAATAAATTTAATTTAAGCCTTTTTTTAATTACACTAATTTTTCAGGTTAATATGACATATTATTGTGGGTTATATGGATTTTTTTGAAGTAATAATTCTTTTATGAATTTAGAAAAAACAAAATACCAAATCGTGTCAAAATTGACATAAAGGAGTTTTTTAAAAAAATATTATATTATTAATTGATATTATATTCCTAAAAATCTAAGGATCATCCAAAGAACTTATATAATGATATTTTTATCATTAATTAACAACTTAGGGATCTCTTCTAAGTATATAGTATGTTTATTAACCATATAATATAAAAATACGAAGAGACATGGAAAATGTCAAACTATTTAACTAAGAGTTAAATAAAAAAGATAAGGGTAAAATAGGGACCCAAACCTATCTAAAACCTATTGGTTGAGTTTTTTTCAACCCATACCCACAATATACTTTAAATAATCCACTTTGAGGACATTATAAAAAAAAATATTTAATTATTAAATAATATTTCTAGCTTTTTCTAAGGTGCCCCTCACCCCTCTTATAAAAGGGCACTCCCCCTTCTCTCTAATTCACACCTTCAAAGCCTTTTGGATCAGCCAAACTCTGCTCAAATATCCTCTCAACTTCCCCCACTTCATCCTATAGGCCTTACTTTAGTCATAAATCCAACCTACGAATCCCTTTTGATCAAATCAAAAGGAAGAACCCGAAGAAGAGGTAAATATTTCATCACCTCATTCAAGTTCCATTCTTCTTCCACTTCCTTTATATTTTTTGTTTCCATTCTAAAATAATAAATCCAGTATATTATATATACATTTATGATATTATTAATATGGTACAACCAAATTCATTATTCTATCCATCCTTTCAATGACATGTCACCATACGTGTGTACGTACGGCTTACCATCTCCACGTCGTGGTGTAATTGTTATTCAATACATTATTATTTGTATGGGTATAATAATGACGTGTAACTGATGTAAATAATAAATATTACATGATAATTATTCTGTATGTATGATATAGCATCCAATTATATATTATTTCAATATCCAAAAAATGTTATTGTCGCTCGTGCATGCGTACGGATTACCGTCTCTACGAACACAATAAGATTCATTCCCCATCGTATCTATTCCAGAATAATTTTCATTAGAATATAAAAAAATAATGTTTAAATACATTATATCATTCTTGATATGAATAATATACATCCCATCCATAATTAATATGACTCACATAACAAAGAATATAAAGGAAAATGAATCTGTTAACAGCCGAAACAATGATAATACCAAGATATTATTAACAAAGCAATGTTAAAAGATCATATATGATATCATATTAATGTATATGATTCTTGTATAATTTAATAACAATTATTTCACCACTATATAGGAGGTAAACCAACCCTATACCAAGGAAATGTACAAGGTAAGGGCTTATTTCACAATCTCTTCATTATCAGAGATTGTTTATACGTAATTATCTACTAGGACCTCTTTATCATCCACATCCATGTTTCTTAAAAATATATTTCAAAACATTTTTACTATTTAATAGAAAATGGGTTAAATAAATTTATACCCTTATTTGACCTTATATATTTTTGAAACTAATTTTTCCGTCATTTTCCAAACTAGGTACTTTTTGACATTTTCTACAAATTTAAGGTAAGAATGTTTTTTTAACTTATATGGTGACTGCAGCTATTTTCCACCATTATAACATCTTCGAAACTTCCCTTACAGATTATAATAATATTTTCAAATATAAATGTATTATTTTATAATTATGTGACTTTTAAATGATTTCAAAATAGAAAGAGATATTTCTCTAAAAAGGTTTTGATTTCATCTATGTCAACATCCTTTGATTGATTTTTAGTTTGTTTAAAGTTGATTTATTATGATGAAAAACATCCATATTGTATTGAATTTTTTATGATATGTTTGACTGTGGATGTGTTATTTCATACCATTCATGGTTTATGGATAAATTAATGTAATTTTTTATGCCAGTTTTAATATGAATGTTTATGTTGTGTTTAAACCTTTTACATATGGGGAATACATTGGACTTAGTAAGTGACAGGTGGTGCTCGCTATAGCTTCTCGATGCATCGGTAGGTCTCATGAGACAACCTAGTGTCTTGGCACAAGGCCTTAGAAAAATCTTATTTGTAGTCTTAGCATAAGTCCTTGACTATGTGGTTATGATAGTCTGGCATTATTCATTCCATCATTATGAAAGTGGTTATTGATATTTCATGTGATTATTCGACTAGTAGAATATCCATGTTAATAAGTAAATGGAATTATTTCATTTTATTTTTGACATATTTTTCTGTAGTTTAAGTTTAAAATGATTTTTTTTAGTTATACATTCCCTTAAATGTTTATTCTTATTTATGAAAGTTTCTTCTATATTATTATCCTTACTGAGCATCTGAGCTCACCCATTTCTATGTTTTAGTTATTTCCCAGGATGTGAAAAGGTATTTTATGACTGACCCGCAGGGATAGTATGAGGGGATAGGAGTGTGAACTATGGAGACTATGTTGTTGTAGTTTTTCACTTTATGATTTAATGTAAGAATTATTATTATTTCTAGTGTTTCCAGGGCTACTAAACTAATCAGTCTTTCGAGACTTGATCTTTTGTGATCATGCCAATGTTATGTAATAATGCATCGAATCTGGGTAATTGGTGTTGGGGCATTACATAAGGGACTATGAATAATGTTTAATGACCCAGGTTTATACATTCATGATTTTTGATTTAGTGGTAGAATTAATGATTACCAGAAGTTTAAAATCATTACTACTCTTTTTATAATGGGAGTATATTGGGATAATTTTATGGTGTTTTAATTTATGTTTGAGGTATATATAAAAATTAAGTTTATCAGGTGAAATTTTTTTGGGGAATAATTATACTTTAATTTTGTGGACAAAAGTTAAAATACATGTATATACTTTAGGGTTTATATAATCTTTCATTTTAAGGTAATTATAGGTTTTTATGAAAAACGAAAGGTATGACATAACATTTTTGTTAAAAACATTTATTTAATATTGAATATATTAATTTAGTTTTTGAGTTCATTTTTCAAATTTTAGGTAATTTTATAAGTATTATATTTTAGAAAAAGGAAAACCCAAATATCGGGAAACCACTTGTCACATCGGGCATGACCACGTGGTTTGCACCCACAAATCAAGGGCAACAAGGGTGTATCCCTTACCATTAGCCTATGTGATATCCTGGTTAGTATGAATTTTTTTTTAATTATTTAAATAATCTAATAGACATAGGTAAATTTTATTTTAGGCAAATATTTTTTATCATATAGATATCCATGGGATTCAAAATTTCTTTGGTGATGAAGTTTTAAAGGTTATTTTAGAAGAAGGTTACTGTAATTTTTGGGAACAATATAGGATTTGGTAAACATAATACTATGGGATTTTATTTTAGAAATAGAGGTTTAATTATCTTTTGGAAAAATATAAGATTTTATTATGGATTATGTTAATACATGTTATTTAGAGAAATGACTAGAACATCATAAATATTATTCGATTTGTGTAATTACATTTTTGGTATGAGACTTTAAGATATATTGATGTTATTTTGGAAGATAAATATTAAATTTATATGATAAGACTATGTGATCAAATCCTTCTTATGTTTGGGTGTAAATATTAGTTTGGAATATTTTTGAGTAATTTTAAGGATGGTTATTTTTTCATGATCTATATTGAACTTTAGGAATTATTGTAAAAAATTGGAGTTTAAAGTAGTTTTTCTTCAAATAAACGTATATTATTTTTTTGGAATTACCATAACTTATGATAACTATTTGGGGTTTTTTTAATTACTAACTACAAGAGGGATATATTTTTATTATTTTTTGGATTTTTTTTATCCTTATAAGTTGATTCTATTTGTTTAGGAATGAGAAATTTATCTTAAATACTCATCTTTTGGAGTAAAATATGATATTGTGGTGGGAATTGATTAAAAATGAAATTACACTTGTCAAGAAAGTATACTTATTTATATACACATTATAAGAAGTAAAATAATTCCTCAAATTTAGGAAAAGTATTTTGAAAACAAAAGAAATACTCATTTACATTTCTAAATGGGAAAACAATGGTCTTTAAACCCATAATAGATTTATGATTTTGTGACATTAACTTTATCAAGACCATGTTCTCTATCACTCTCTAATAGTCCATGAATGTTAGTTTTTTTTCTATATCCATGTTTTCATTCCCACTTATCTTCTCTTACTTGAAATCTTAGTATGTGTTATTCCAGATGAATTTCATACTTTCATTTCTCTATTTTCATAAGGATGTTTTATTGACCATTTTTTCGAGGTTGGTTTTCCAAAAAAGATATTTTGAGAATCCAAACCCTACTTAATAATCCAAAATTTAAATTTTTCAAACACAATTTTTAAAATGAGGAGAAAGTAAAATCTCAATTTTATAAAAGTAAATATTATGTTTGAAACCATACTAGATACACAACACCAAGATTAAACAAGCAAGGAATTATTATTATGTGATCATTTTAATTGAGCCATTAAATTGTCAGGAATAAAAAGTACTATCCTCATTATGAAATATATATATATACATATACATATATATAATGGTATTACTCCTAGATAATTTATTAATTAATTATTCGTAAATAAATCACTTAATTTTTATTAAATTCATTTTA
Source organism: Viscum album (assembly GCA_963277665.1). Classification (NCBI taxonomy): domain Eukaryota; kingdom Viridiplantae; phylum Streptophyta; class Magnoliopsida; order Santalales; family Viscaceae; genus Viscum; species Viscum album. The sequence continues at coordinate 1,089,720,984 of OY728122.1, forward strand.
TTCTTCACAAATACATTTTCTTCAAAAATGGCGTTTTTTTCTTTTTATGAGTGAATATTATAATTAATTTTTAAAAAAAATTAGAAAAAATATTTTAAAAAAAGAATTTAATTTTTGTAATTATCATGTAAAAATTAACTAATGATAAAATTTCTATAATTTTCTGAAAATATTGATTTTATAACGAATAGTGTAAAATATTGATTTTTAATAAAAAACTATATTTTATTTTAAAGTATTTATATAGTAAAATTATATTAATGATTAGTTTTAAATTCTAATTTGTTAATTTTGATTTAACGTGATCTAATTATGATTTTTTAAATTAATTTAATTCTTGAATTTTGTGAAAAAACATTTTAAATTTAAAAAAGACAATAATCTGAAATCTTGTTTTTCATTGAATTTTGAAGGTTTAATTTTAAATTAAATTTTACCACTTATATGTGTTGGATTTTAAAAAATAGATTTAATATTTGGAATCATTATTTCTTAATTTATTTAAATATATCCACTTTATTGTTTGTCAATATAAATAGTAAACTATATATTTTTTGTTACCATGATAAAGGATAAATTGGGTAATTAAAGTTAAAATTAAAATAATAAGGAAAGTGAAATGACCCTAAAACTTAATTTAATATTATTTTTTGAGTCCATTTCATCCATACTCATCCAATATTTGGTTGTATGACATTTTTTGGCTACTTGGGTGATATTATGACCTTTTATAATATTTTATTTCAATAAAATTCAAACATGTAACACTCTTATTTTTAATATATATAATATTTTTAACATAGGTTTAACTAGAGGATATATTAGGTTATAAATATTATTTTTTAATATAATTTTTTTTATTAATCATGGTAATTTATTTCTAATTTTTATTGGATAAATAAGTACCTTATAATTTTACACAACGTTGACACGGTAATTATTCAATTAATGGAGAATTCAAATAAATGATTTTAAAAATATTAAAAGTAAAATAATTTGAGATAAATAATATGATCCATGGACATTATATATTAAAATGATAAGTTTGGGATATAGTGAAATATTTTTCTAATTTTACTTTTTTTATGGATGTTATTAAACTCATTGTAACAAACAGTTCTAAAAAATGACATCAATGATATTTTAAAATAAAATATATTTTATTAAATTATATAATATTACTAGAAATATTATATTAGAAAATATTAACTGGATATAGTTTATAATATATTCCATGGTCCATTTATGGGCCCTTTTTCCATTTATAGTAATTTTCTTGATCCTCAAAGAGTAAAAAATCTTATTGTGACGGTAAGTTTAAAACAGGTTAATGTGGGGTTAAAACCAAAATATAAAGATAAAAACATAATCAAAGATAATATAATTTATATAAAATTAGTTAATTTAATCCACTAAAAATATTATATTTGAAATAAATCATTTTGGATATGATAATAATTTAATATTAATTTAAATTAATTTAATATTTTGAGGAATTCTGAGAGTGCCCCTATTATCTCTTATAAGAGGGAATCACTTCTTATAATTTCTTCACTCTTAAAACCCATTTTGGTTAAGAAAATCCCAACCCAAATCCCTCGATATATTAAATACCCTCATTATAGATGTCTATTATTATGTATAACACTATATTTATTTGTCATATAATGTTAAGAAAAATAGTTTTCTCGAAAAAGGAGAAACATTTTCAATCGAGGGATTATGTTTTATTTTTTCATACACCTCTTTCAAATATTCTTAAACCATGAAAAAATAAAAAAAAATTTACTCTATATATTGAGATATTATTTTACTAACATAATTACCTATATTCGTCTCCTCTACCATCACACAGGAAATGAAATCATCATTCTTGTGTACGACAGACTACTGCCTTGCAAATCGATGTAATTTTTCCCATCACCGTCACTCAGGGATGGAATATAATAATGGAATTAATGTTTATATATGATATTAATGGAAAATTTATCATTATTAAAATATAATATATCATTTAAGTTCTTATCTTTCTATTCCCTGAAAAATGATAATGTCGTTTGTGCATATGTATGACTACCACCTCCACAAATAAATTCGATTTGTTTTTCATCACCACATCACATAGATAATATATATATGCATACTAAAAAGTGTAATATAATATTTATTATATTATTATCATTTCGGAAATATAAAGTAGAAATTACCATATTTCCATAAATATCTTCAAAAAATGAAAACATTACTCATACCTGTGTATGGTCTACCGTTTCTATAATTGTAACATGGTTCATTTTTAATAACCATATTTAATTTTTGGATTTAAAATTATAATTGATTTATAAAAATTATTATTATGGAATAATTATTATTTTATATATGATTTTATAATGACCTACTTGACTATATTCAACCAACCAAAGTCATTTATGACATAAGAGAGGAATCTTATCAAAATACCCTACCTGAATTTAAATTATTAAGTAATTGTATATAAAATTTTAATAAGTGATATAAAAGGAATAATAAACCTAAAAAGTTTCTAAATAAATTAAATAACAAACCTAAGTATATTATTTAGTAACATAGAGAACGTATGTGATGTGGAGAGTTCTAGGTAATGGATTTCATCTAAATTTATTTTCAATGAGGCATATTGTAATGTTATGCCCTTATATTCTATTATGAGGTGTATATACTGGCCCTTTGAAATGTTTTGTAATTAATTTATCTATTATCATTATATTTAATGTTTTTTTAATTTTATCCTTTCATATGGATTATTATTCATATTTTTTTAAAGTGGTAAGGAACTTTTTAAAAAAAACATATTTTAAAGTTCCACTTTCAACTCGTTTTCCAAAAGAAAAAAGGATGGAATTTTTTACATAAATAGTTTGAAAGTAATTTCCTTCATTCTTAATTCCTCAATGATTTTAATTTTAATTTATAAATCTTCAATATAAATTTCAATGAAAATGATTTCTTTACTATGTGTTTTTATTTTAGATTTTAAAAAGTGATTTTTTTCTCTCTTTTAACTTTTCTTAATTATTGTTAAAAGGGAAATTTTTATGGAATGTTTGAATTTAATTAAAAAAATAAAATATTAATGTTATATTTTAACATATATGGTGATAGTTAATTTTTACTCTAACATAGCCATAATTTGAATTTTTTATTCATGTACAAGATTTTATATTTTATTCAAAGAAAACCCCTTTTCCCCATTTTCTGGGTATTTTGGTTTTGAAATTTCATTTTTGAAAACAAAGGTTAATTTGATATATGAAATGTTTTTCACATTGGATTAAATGATTTTTTTTAAGGTTTCTATTCATGATATATTCATTGGAAATTATTTACAAAGCTTGGATCCCCATTATAGCTCAATGGTGTGCCCATTATATATCTTATATGATGGGTGTGCCCATATAGTGCTCCAATGTATTGGGTAATGATTAAATTTTCCAGAGAATTACATTGGAATTCATAAGTATGTTTATTTCAATTTTTAATTATTCTATAAGAGTTCAATTATTTTATTTCCCAAGGCCCTTTAATGACTATTCAATTCTTATTAATGAGTTTTTTTGTTTTGAAATAAAACCTTAACTATTTTGGTAACTTTTCAATTGTACGCCCATTGGAAGAAATAAGAATATATGGATATGTAAATTACCATAAGATTTATAATATGTATTATAAAATTAATTAATGGGAATTATATACACCACAAAAGGGAAAAAGTTGTGAATATGGAATGTATCCCACATAAATAAAAGTGAGATTAAAATCTCTAACCTTAAGTTTCTCCTTTTATCATTCATGTTTAAACCACCTATATAATAAATATGGATTTATTATAAATTTATTAAATAAAAATATTCATGTTTATCATAAAATTAATGATTTATTTTTGATATCTTATCACCCTTTTATTAGTAATTTGTTTTTAAAATCGCTGTTATGGGTGATAATTGATTTGTTTTTCAAGTATGTTTCGATTCAGAAATCCTTGTCCTTATACATTGATTATAGTTATAAAATTTATAGAAAATTAATCATGGTATAAACATAATATTTTTTCATTATATACATGTTTAAATTCAAATATAAATTGTGAGGAAAAAATCCCTCAAGGTATCATTGCAGCATTTGTGGGTTGCTTGTGTTTGTTGACAATGCATGTTTCTATAGTGAATTGTCAAGTTCCAGAGATATTGTTAACAATCCATGTTGACGGTGTTCTTCATGATTAAGATTATATTCATGAATGGCATAGATGAATGGAAATAAAATGTGATTTGTGACAATGGTATGATGTAATTGATGGAACACTCTGCGGTTACAACGAGCTCTAGGATCCGAAAAGTTTTGTGGTGCTTTGCGATATTGAGAGAATATCAGTAGTTATTTCAAAACATTGTGATTTGAGATGAAGTGTCTCTGACATTGTACATATGGTTCAAGTGTCAGTGGAATTTTCTATAAGTAGGCATTGACCCCCTTGAGAGAATTAGAGAGTTTTCAAGAAAAATATGTTGCTCTCGATTCGTGAAGTTGCTTCGCAAAGGTAGTGTGCTTTGCAAAAAGAAAGAGCTTCGTAGTGACTAATCTAGCTTCTCGAAAGTTGTGCACTATATGTTAGATTAGTGAGCTTTAGGAAGGAAGTCACAATAATACGACTGTAGCTCTACAAAGACCTTAGCTCTATGAAGGTGTGAGCTTCGAAAAAATGAAGCAGCTTCACAAAGGCTTGTTTGAGCTTCACGAAATTCGGAGCTTTGTGAAGTAGGATGCTTTGTGAAGGTACTTCCCAAAGGTTATTTCCTAGTGTTGAGGGGAAAGGGGGTATTCATCAGTGGATGAAATTTTTACTTCAATATTTCATCCACATATAGTGGAGGATGAATTCATTTTTGGTAATAAAGATACCTATAGGTTTATAGACTATGAGTGGATCTTCTAAAGAAGTAGTGATCTCATTTCAGTTGAGAGAGCAGTGAGTTCCCAAATTGTGAGTAGTTGTAAACTAAAAGGGACATTGAGGCCACTTTGAACTTGTAAAAAGCAGTGCGCTTAAAGTTGAATTGGTACATTATCTCACAGCCTATGTATTCTACATGGACGTAGCCCAGTGAGGGCGAACCAAGTAGAAATTTAGGTGTCCTCTGATTGCTTTATGGTTTATTCATACTCTATAATAGGGAGGAAAGAGAAGAGGGTTTTTTATAATAGAAAAAAATATCAAAAGGGGAAGTCCTTTTAATCTGTCATACCTAATTCATCCCCCCTCTCAGGTTATCTATCCTAGTGAAACTAACAACAATGTTAGAGATAGAAAAATGAATTACACTGTTAATAAAAATAGTAGGTCGTACGTGCGTGTTGACCCTATTTTAAATTTTCAATGGTTGGAATGAAAGAAATTTAAATATTAATTTACCTTTATAGGAATATTTTATATATATATATATATATATTTAATATATATTCATCAAATACTCACTCATTACCATCCACATAAAATATAAATGAAAAACATCAAAACACTTTATAGAGGTGGTAGTCCAATCATACAGATGAGCGGCATATCGTTTTCCAATAGATTAGATGGTAAAAAGGTAGATGTTATATTTTAATTGAAGAAGGTTAATTATGTCATAAGTATTATATATAAACATTAAACCCTTCATAATATACATCTTTAAAATATAGTGATGAGAAATGAATTGTATCACTATGTGGAGATGGTAAGTCGTATGTACACACGAGGGATACATTCACATCTCATTTGATCAGAAATAGGGGTATAATGGTGTTTTCTTAATAATTATAACATTATAGTATTTTTAGGATAATTATGTTTCTATTTTATGATAAATAATAAATATTTAGAATAGGTATGGGAAAAAATAAATTTAAATTGTTTGTGTCAGACGATTACCTCTTCTATGGAAGACCTCCTTTAGATCCTTCCTTAAGGAACCTAAGATTTGGCTTTTGAAAAGATCAGAACATCCAAAACATGGATAATGATTTTTATAAGATGTATAGTTAGGTTTTTTGAGCTCCATGTATCAATGTGGTGTAAATAAGTGAGTGAGGATGTTCCCTTTAATAGTTAAGGTGAGGGAAATTTTTGAATATCATAAAAAATTAAAATACAATATGACTATTCTAGAGAAAAATGATTCCAAATAATCATTAATTAGAATAAAAATATTATATGGTTAAAATAACTTCTTCTAATGAAATTTATACACGTTTTGATATCATTTTAATGCTTATCATTTTTATTAAACTCTTGGTTAATTATTTTTTACTGTAACCATGGTAACCACTATTTCTGATGCTTTTGTCGGGGGGTGCATCCATATGTCGGGGACGCACAACTGTTTCACCAAATTCCTACTTTCCAAAGGTGGGTGACATCCTTCACATATTCAGGTACATTTTCCCCTTGATCAAAATGGGATGATGGCATTTTAGTTCCTCCTTCCATGTATTCCTCCTCGGAACTCATCACCTAGTCAGGGTATCCCTCATAGACTTAAGATGTTGTTTGTGAAACTCTTCAAAGTGACATGCCTACATGGAAACTAGTTAATTAAGCTACTTCTATCAGGTCATTCCAACGGTTCAGGTTAGGGAAGAAACCTTCGGTTGGGGGAGTAGTCGTGTTGGACACCGTTGGTGTGTCTAGATGCTGGAACACTAATGCGTCTAAGATTCTTTCCCTTATTATAGGATTTCTCAAATGTGTGTAATCCCGAGGCATCCCAAATCCAATGTGGAGAATTTTAGGCCATAAGAATGTCTTTGAGATTTTCCTCACCTTCCCATATATAACATAGGGTATACTACGAGTTTAATGTCTAGCCGAGATGGGGAAGACTGATCAGAACACTGATAAGAGTGGATCAGATGGGTATTACCCTACGAGGGATAGTTGATAATGGGCATAACTCTTGGTTAGTTACCCAATTGCTGTCAGGAGCAGTGAGAAGTTGGGTGACATGATCCCACCAGGATGTGGCGGCCTAGGTAAGAATCATGATGGATATGGACAACTAAGAGTGGATAGAGAATGAGATGGAACCGATGTGAAGGTGATAGTGATATTGGGCTTGAGCCTCAAACATACCTCCTATGTATCCCAAGGGTAGGTAATCAAAGTCTTCTTAGTTCGGTGGGGCTATGGGACACCTAAGGAGGATACCCTTGAGAATGGATGCTTGGCTAGGACCCGAAGCAAGTAGAAACTTCAGGGATGGGGCATGACCTTCCCGAAACACATAGGACTGAGGGAGATACCACAACGGGACATGGGTGACAAGCTTGAACATTAGGGAGGCTTCCTACTATCCCCAAGGTAGGGAATCAAAGTCCACGTAGTTCATGATGGGGGTACAGAATTAGAGTGTACTTATAGGAAAACAACCTGATGATATATTGGGGCCTACGCATGGTTAGCAGCCCAAGTTGGACTGACACCACAGGGATGGACCAGAGATGTGAGTCCCAACAATGGAGACTATGATGGATTATCTTCGATTGCAGGTTCTGACAGCCTACCGCTAGTTGGGTTAGATAATGGTTTACCCCTAATTGGGGTTTCAACGGCTTACCGCTAGTTGGGGTTCACAATGACAAACTGTCTATTGGGAATCACAACAACTAACCATTTCTCGGGGAACACAATGGATTACCGTCAATTGGGGATCACAATGGATTACCATTGATTGTGAATCACAACATCTTACAATTTATTGGAGATCAAAATGTCTTAATTTTTATTAGGGATCATAATGAATTACCGTTGATTGGGAATCCCAACAACTTACCATTGATTGGGGATTGCAACAACTTACCGTTGATTGGGGAACACAATGGATTACCATTTATTGGGGATCACAACGTCTTAAAGTTGATTGGGGTTGGACCTCAGAGAGACTTCCTATGTACATTATCTTGGAGACAAGGTTTAAAACCCACGTAGTTCGAATTCATACATTTTAACATCTGATAGGACGAAAAGGGGCGTATAGTTTAATGTCATGCGGGGTGAGGGTGGACTGACGTGGAGTAGTCGAGACCAATGGGTATTGGGCTTGAAACTTAGGCAGGATTCCTATGTACCTTTCCTAGGAAAAAAGGATCAAATTCCATATAGTTCGATAGGGTGGATACTATTTAACGTCACGTGGGATGAGGGTGAACCGATGTGAAGTGGTCAGAACTAGTAGGTGTTGGGCTTGAACCTTAGGGAGGATTCTTACGTACCTTTATTTGGAGACAAGGATCAAATTCCACATAGTTCTAAAGTAATTATATAGTTTTACGTCATGTGGGACGAGGGTGAACTGATGTGAAGAGGTCGGAACAAGTAGGGGTTGGGCCTGAACCTCTTTGAGGATTCCTATGCACCTCGCTTAGGAGACAAGGATCAAAGTCCACATAGTTCAGCATGGGGTCTTGGGGCTTACATGCTAAGTCAGCCGAGGAAGGATTCCATGGTCAATGCTTACTCTAAGCCCATGTGATTCATTCTCTATATGAGAAACAAGAGGCAATAAAGGCCTGATGATCACATTGTGAAAGGTGCATCCACAAGAAGTGGGGTGGGGCATACACATGGTTAGCAACCCAAATAGGAAGTAGGGGATTATGCATGGTTAGTGGCATAGGGAGATGGATATTTGGACTTACTCTAGGATAGAGGCCTGATGGAGACAAATACTAGAGGGAGAGGGATAGTATAAAGAAGGTCCATGTGCCCATCTCTCCTCAAATCTTTGGCATTGAAAAAGAGAGGAAGAGTAGGGACGCTATATCCCACAAGAAAGGCTAGGGGATTACACCCGGATGTTTCCCTTCCCCGTGGCCAGACTCCGCTCTAGAATATAGGATATCATTCCGTGTCAGGGAGATATAACTCCCGTGGAGACGAGCGGGCATGGATAATGTCTGAGATGGGGTACCCCGTGTATGATGCATGAGAAGAGGCCACAGTTTAATATCATGTTCCGAGGATGATGGTGCTTGGAAATTTAATGTCTGGCAGCTCGGATGGGGTGGGTTCACTCCACACCCCTAGGACAAACATAATGTGCATGTTTTAACCCTTTGGGAATGGAAGGCACATGCAATTTTGTGGTGTTGGGGTGTTGTGTAGTCATCCCCAAAGGGGTCCACGTTAGCGTTGCTATGAGGAGAAGCAATAGCTGTTACCATGCCTATGTGAAGAAGCATAATGCTAAGCAACACAATGTAAAGCACCACCCAAGGGCCCTTGAAATCACTTTCGTACAAACCTGGAGGGTTGTACAGGAGAAGGGTTTGAGAAGCAAATGGGTTCACATGAAGGGACATTTTGAAGTTCCGGTTCTCCATGTAGTGGACGGGTTTCACAAAGGGGTATTCTTTGTGATGTGGGGTAGCATAACCTATGCAAAGGGAATATGTGCATATAAAGGTTTCATTGAAAAGTGTAAAGGATTTTGTGTAGTAGGACTTTGCTAAGAAAGGGTACCTTGAAAAGCATATCACTGTGAAGCAATGTGCTACGCGAAGCACAATGACCCTACCTTAGAATATGGTTCCCATGTTCATGGTGGGTACTTTTCAATGAATGATTTCTTTGACAAGACCCGAGTCCCCTTGAGGATATACATCTTTCACGGTGGCCCATGGGCTCTATGAAGGGAATCCCTCCTTGAAGAGGGGTTGTATTTGAGCTAAGGGAAGGGTACTTCGCAATGCTAAAAGACTTGGAATACCTCATTTTTTACAAGGTTTCATAGAGTATAAGTGGATTTGTGATTTGAGAACAGAAAGGGTGAAAGGTTGGAGTATACGTCCTTTGGGCTTTCGGGGAGTCTGATATTTATAGGTGAGTGGCAGTGCGAATCAGGGAAATCTTGATGTGAACCCATGTGGTGCTCCATGATCAATCATGGATTGCGTCAATTTTGTCGTAACTACGGAGTTGACTTCCATCCCATCCTCAGTGTAGAGATCTCTGGGGTGATCTAGGCGGCGCTCGTGGAGGATTCCATTAAGTTTGATGGGTTCACATAGGTCGAATCGGCTCCCTCTATGGAGTGATACTCCCAATCAATTGCATCGTAACTGCGGAGCCTCCCACCTATTTACTCCATCACGATCGCATAGTGGGCTTTGGCTCTGCGTCATCCACGGTGCTCTAGGGCTCCACGAATGGAGTGGTGATCAGGGGTTCCATGAATGGGCTTCACAAGGTATCCCTTTTGAGATGGGTTTCTTCTTCGCATCCTTTCATTTTGCACATATTTGGGTTCCAAAAAATGTCACGCCTCAGACTTAGAGCCAAGGAAAAAATGAGCGTTAAAGTCTTAGGGTAAATCGCAAACATTTTGAGGTGAATCGAAAAGCCTGATCATGAACTAGGGTCATGATATAGTGTAGTGATGTGCATGTTATGAGCGCTGAAAAGCTCGTTGTAGTTAGACATGTCGTGAAGCATTGGCGGTCATCACCTATAAATAGGGGATGCTGGCCTCTCCTTTATCCTTTCTCATCTTCATTTTTTCATTCCCGATATCTCGGTTCACAAAGCTCTACGCTCTGTGATTGATCCTTTTGAATTTGGCATTTTTACTTCATGGAACACAGCGAGTCCATTGACTTCATGATTGTGCGCTCCACAGCTTGCGTTTGTGAGGCTTGTGGAAGGGATCAGTGACCTATGTGCATGATGGAGCTTCGCGATTCAACATCGCGATCAAGATATGTTATCCAGGAAAATATTTTAAAAAAACATGATGACTAAATTACTCATTAGGGAGCTTCCAGTGGGTCCTTATGGATTCTTCCCAAAGGGAATAAATGGTAAATAACTTAGGTATCATGGAACATGTACATAGCCAATCAGACCATGAGTCTTTAGTAGAGATGATTTTAGAGGGTCAAAAGAACTATCCACCATCAACAAGGATGACTTTGTATGGCTTCAGTCTGAGAGATGATGTTTTCATTCCTAAAGAAAGAAAAGATGAGCTGACCTATGGGTTCAGGAGTACGTTGGGCCAGCGCTAGTGGTTTAGGGTGGCTGAAGTCCATACTTGGGAGGATATCATAGTTGTCAATGCTGATTGTTTGTGTAACCATGTTAACAACGTCGATGGGTAGTCATTTCGACTAGAGGTGTCTCCCCCTCTATACCACACCATTCTGAAGGTGGCCCCAGACTGATGAGTGTAATTTTCTCTAGGGTGGAATCTTCATGGACAACTGGGCATGGGCCTACTAGGTAGGTGCATCGTGTGAGGATTTCAGGGATTAGTTGAGGTGAGTGGGCCTGTATGAGGCAGCTTGTGCTTCCCAATTTCACATCTACCAGCCAAAGCAGATGATGCCAGAGGTGTTGAGTAAGTGGTCATTGAGGACCAATGCCTTCCATATTCACAATGGGGAGCCTGGTATTAGCCTATCGGACTTGCACAAGATCTCTGGGGGAAATGTACGATGAGTTCCTCCCTACTGAAAATACATGGGAATACCTGGAGTAGATGTCATCACTAGAAAAGGAATTGATGGACCTGGTGATAGGGGAGGACAAGAAGTTGGTGAGGGGTGTCCACTTTAAGAGGTGGTTCAAGCAATTCCTCAATTTCCATAATGATAGAAAGTTTCTCGTGAGTCCTCAGATCCTCCCAAAGGGGTTTCAGCATGGAAAGGATCACTCATATTGGCGACTCTTGGAGGACATACAATACAAGACATGGGGATTCAGTGTCAGTACTGAGTAGAAACCAGTGGTTAGGTTGGATTCATTCATCTCAGTGCTTATCTACAGCTGGATTCTGCTAGTGAGGGACACAAACATGGGCGTGCGACTAAGCATGTTCATCATGACTTGAGTGTTGGAGACAGGGGAGTGGGTAAACCTGGGAATCCCGATGCTCACCAAGCTATATAAGGTGTTATGGAACATCAGCAAAGGGATGAATTCATAGAGGATATGTGGGTTGTACCATATTCTTTAGGGGTGGATAACAACACATGTTAGGGGCATTTATGAATATCTGAACCCCATTTCCCCTCTAGGATTGGACTTTTGACCGTCCATTCAGAATATGGTGGGGAGTTTTCCGACCAAGCTGACCCTGTAGTTTGTGTTGAACCAGATCTGGAAGGTGGATGGGTCCAACTTCCACTTGTTCCCATTACCAAAAGATTTGTTCACCTATAATGGAAAGGAAATGGAAGAGTATCGGTTCTATCTCCTAGCCTTTAGGGGTGGAGTCCTGGTGGCGCTGGTCGACTGCAAGCCTCTCTATGATCCATACACCCCACACTATTTTATGTGGCAGTTCTAGTGCATGCAACGGATGACCCCGTGGGACAACTTGAGAGTGTACCAAGAGGACCATCCATGTGTAATGAGGAAAATGTGGATCATGTACACATGGGATGACAGGAAGATGTGAAATGAGTTACCTCCACACAAATATATATAAGGGCTAGTGAAGGATTATTCGAAGATTTGGTAGGAAGCCAACTGGGGGAAGATGATGAATCCACAGACCATTCGTGTCAATGACGGGGTACCCCTTCAACCTCAAGGTAGGGTTCGGAAAGTAGTGAGGACATCCCACGGTGGAGGGGCTGTAGTGGCGGCGAGACCCGTACCAATCAAGAGGCAAGCGGTAGCGGCAGACTCGGTGGTCCTGGAAAAGCAAGGATATATATAGGGAAGGCCACCCAGGGGTTCTGTAGGATACCTACCTAGGCTCGGTGGATGCAATTGTGCCATATAGACATTCATGAGAATGATGTCTTCCTTGAGGCTTGGGACATCTAGGATGTCAACAGACAATTCCTCAACCCGTCGGAGATGTGGAAACATTTGAATCAACTGAGGATGAATTTTTCATGGATTGGTCTTGTTAGGGACAACTTTTCGGTATCCCAGGTGAAGGGGGAGCAGAACCTTGCCGATATGGAGGACTTTGTGCACTCTTGGGGTTCTCCGCGCCCAATGAAGGATCTAGTGAAAGTGTTTCTTGATCGAACAACCCCTCCATAGTTTTTGTCCATGGAATTGAGAGATATATTCCCTCTACTGGAATAATCAGACGAGTCCTCCTGGGGTGATGAGGCTAGTGGGGGGAGTCCTCTGGAAAAGGGTGAGGTCGGCAACTCAGACCCGGAGTTGGAAGAGTTTGAAGAGGCCCTTGAGGTAAACCTTAAACCACTTCCCCGAAGTCTCCATCTGGGTCATTTAGGACTTATCAACTAAAATTTGACCTGGGCAGGAGGGGCTTATATGAAAAACCTACTCTCTCTTGATTGTAGATGCAGCTATGGGAACTTCGGGATCTACGCCGGCGGTTACGACGATCATCGTGCCCAGAAAGGCTGAAACACCTAGGGTGGTCCTCCCAGAACCTTTGAACATCCCAAAAATATATGGTGGGCCATTCCTTTGGGTTCTGACAACAAAAACTCAAGAGGGAGACCAACTTTTTGACCTCTATAAGTATTCTTCACAAAATACATAAATCTCATCCTTTGGCCATGTTAACTTATATCTATGTGCCTCGTGTATGCACAGTTCTTCAAATAGAGTGTACCACCTTGTCTAAGTTGTTTTGAGCTCCTAGCATGGCCTTTAATAGGGTAATGACAGTGGTTGTGGAAGCGGATACCTAAGGTGAGAAAATTGTAGTGCCCTTGATAACAGGCGGGACCATCGGCAAGACCGATCTTGAATCCCATTAGGTGGGATCCGATGATAAGGATCACTTGGAAGACATGGGACCTAACCCACCTGATCAGACACCATTTTCAGATCTTACTAATGCGTTCCTGGAGGCGTTCCCTGCACATTAACCAACCGACCCCGCAGACTGGGACGAGACCGCTTCTCACGAAGAAGATAGAAAGATCTTATATCACCGATCATGGAATCTAATCAATAGCTTCATTTACGAGACTCTTAAAATGAAATGGATACATCATATAGGGAGGATTCGTTCCCGACTGCATGAGTTATGTGCTTAGGGAGTGGATTCCTAGAATCCTCATATTCTCATTTGAGACTTCATGGCAGAGAAGATTTGGGAGCATGATCTTTTCCTTGGTGTAAGTTGGAAGCAGAGGAAATGGGTGAACATCAAGTGGCTCCAAGAGGCCAAAATTGAGGATCAATAGTTTTGGGAACGAGTGAATGAGCACTTTTCTTTCCAAAATGCACAATCAGATCTTTTGTTGGGACTAAAGTCCCAACTAGTGGAGGCTGAAGAATAGATGAAGCAAGAATCTAATGAGATAGTAATCACCTTAACTGACAAGGAGCAGGCCCAGATCATGGCTGATAAAATATTCCCCATCTCTTCCAATGAAGAGTGGGAACCAAACAGGTGACATTGGATCCTAGACGCCACAATCCAGAGAGTGATGGAGCTAGATCACTCTATTAAAGAGTTCAACCCATCCATGGGAGGGTTTAATCCTTGGGATCTGCAATGTGTGTAAAATTTTAAACATACTTTCATGCTTTGATGGTTTATGAAGCTTGCTTGAGTTCTGTTATTTGTTTTGGTTTATTAAATTTTCATCACATTTGTGAAATATCTAGTGATCAATCCCTAAGCACACATGGGTCATGCCCGATGTGAGAAACATAGGATGACTATTTCGTTATTCCATCCGAATATGAGAGTGTCGACCAAGCTTCATGAATCCAGGGTTTGAACAACCAATATGGATTTCTGGGAAGAAAGAGGGAGGCCGGACTAGAGAATAAGGTTCTCAGAATAGTCAAATGTTCATTTTCCCAATGTGCTCTAGTGCATGAGTGGGGTAACACCAGGGGGATTAAAATCAACCCGAAAAGAGGGGAGAAGAAGTTCTGAATCACGATACCCAAAATACAAAACACTATAGGAATGGAATGAAAATGAAGGATTCCTTTTGACCTAGTTTGAAAAATAGTATCCCTATTGTGTCAACCTGAAATAGGGATAACAAATGAGGGTTGACCACTGACCATGTTTGAAACACTGGGCCAAACTCGAAATCTCATCCTTTAGTCTTCTGAAATGATAGCTCATGAGAGTAGGCAAGTCACACACTACCACAAAACAGTTTTTTGCAGCACCCCCCCCCCCCCCCTTTATCAGCGCTGATAAAGGGACCCCCCATTATCAGTTCTTTTTTTAGCGCTGATAAAGAGACCCCCTTTATCAGCGCTTGTTTAGTAGCGCTGATAAAGGGGGGGCCTTTATGGGCGCTTTTTTTAAAAGCACTGATAAAGGTTCAACTTCAAAAAAAATTAAAAAACATATTAATATATTAATATATAAATATAGTTATATTGATATAAATATAATATACAATTTTTAAATATATTTTGGATAAGTATAAATGTAAATTTACACTTATAATATACTTAATATATAAGATATTTAGTGAAAATGACTTATAAAAAATTATAAAAATATTTTTAATTAATAATTTGATAAATATTATGGAGTAATAGTCATTTAATAACAATTTGAAGACTAAAAAATTAAAAAAAAAATTAAAAAAGATCCAAAATATGTTGAAAACACAACTCAAACTTCAAACGGTCATAAATTTTGATCCGGGTGTCCGTTTGAGCTCTACCACATATCAAATCGAAGCCTGCGATGAACTCTACATCGCTTTGATTGGGGAAAGCCTAATTAGGGGATTTTCGAGGCCAAAAGAGGCCTAGAAGGCCTCCAAAACTGTGTTTTTTGTCCGGGTACCCCGATTTTTTAACATTTTGTGGATTTTCAGCCTCATGTAAGGGGGTATTATTGGATTTTTGGTGGGGACTGAATTTATTCCAAGGTATTACATTCATATTGATATTATTTCTTTGAAATTTTATCCTTTTTTATAATTCACTACTATTTATAATCAAATATATAACAATATATACATATTTTTTATATATTCACACCTAAAAATTTAATTATAAATATAAATAATAAAATATATTTACATATAAAATATTTTAGCTTTATCTAAATAATAACTAACATCCATTTTATTTAAAATAAAAGTATATGAATATTTATATACCTATATATTAATCTAACTATATATATATTAATCTAGCTATATATATATATATATATATTAATCTAATAACTATATATATTTTAATATTACTACAAATATATATATTAGTATTACTATAAATATATATTAATATAAGTATATATATATATTTTAATATAAATATATATCTATTAATATAAATATATATAACTATACGAATAAATATAACAATATATATATATATTAATATAACAATATATATATTAATATAACAATATATATATATTATAATATAACTATATATATATATTATAATATAACTATATATATATATAATAATATAAATATATATTACTATACGAATAAATATATCTAAATATATAAATATATATATATAGAGATATCATGAATTGAAAGACAAATCAAAATAGAGTCGTGGTAAAGGTTTAGGCGCGCAGGGGGGAGGTCTCGAGTTCAAATCCTGGTGGAGGCAGGGGCACGCGCGCATGGGGGAATATGGGAGCAAGCGCTGTTAAAGGGTGAAGGGGTGTGTGTGGGGCACTGTACATGGGTAGAAAAGAACTGTAAAAGGGGGGATCAAGCTCTATAAAAGCCCCCCTGATTGGCAGTATTTTTAAAAAAAAATTAAATTTTTTTTCAATTTATTTTAATTTTTTTAATTTTTTTAATTTTTTTACCTTTTATCAGCACTTTTAAAAAAGTTCTGATAAAAGGGTCCATTATCAGCGCTAAAATAAAATCGCTGATAAAGGAAGCGCTAATATAGGGGTCTTTTATTAGTGCTAAAAAAAGTGCTGATAAAGGACCCTTTTGTCAGTGCTTTGTTTTATCACTGATAAAAGACCCCTTTTATCAGTGCTTTTTTAGCGCGGATAAAAGGGGTCTTTATGAGTGATTTTCGGAGCACTGATAAAGGGGACCTCCCCCCTTATCTTCACCGGCTTTATCAGTGCTTTTCTAGCGCTGATAAAGGCCATTTTAGCATTGATAAAAGCCATATTTGTAGTAGTGATAGGACGATCATCCATACTGTTAGGGGATTTCATCATGCATGAAAGAGGACAAGGGTACAAATAAAGGGAACTCAAAGTGTGGAGGGTGGAGTGATGGGTTGTTCAAATAGATTCCAACACTCTTGAAATTACGCCACCATGGTGGAAATACATCTGGTGCACGCATCAGTCTGGTCAGGGATCAAACTTACTTCCGAACAATACTTCTCTAGTAAGGACCTAGAATAATAAATAGTTCTACGCCATACCAATAAGGATAAAAAAGTCATAGTTTAAATTTCATATGGTAAGGACGATGAACATAGTTTAAATAACCTAGGCATGGGCCTAAGGAGAATTTCCTAGGCGTTGATACGTATCCCATTAGGATGGGAATCAATCCAAACATAGTCCTTGAGAACAGTATGGTCAGAGACCAATGATGGTAAGGGAAATACTCTTTGGAGAGGAAGCTGACACATCCCATAATTAACTTGGTGAATCATGAATTAGTTTAGGGTAGAACCACATATTAATGTCTTGTGTCGAGGACATGTGGACTTGTGTAGTTTAACTTCATACAGTAGGACATGAGAGTGAAAGCGGAGATCCCATGAAAAGAGCACATGATGAGAGAGCTATAAACCTAATGTGAATGAAGACATAATGAATCCAAACCACACCACGCATCCCCAGAGGATTTTTTTAGGTCAAGGGACCAAAAGTGAAAGTTTATATAGGACTGAGGAAAAGTGGCCGAGCATTCCTATGTATCCCATTATGAGTGATGGGACACTAGGTGAGTGATGTTCCACTATTAATTTCCCCCCCCCCCATTCTTAATGCACACAAATTCTTAGGGGGGTAGAATTGATGGTGCTGGAATTACACTTGAACATAAGGGAGTGGAAATATGTGAATCATGACACCCAAGATCTGGATTGCAATGAAAGTGGTGTGACGATAAAGGATAACTATTTACCAAATTTGAAACACATCATTTGTTTTGTGTTATCCTGGAATGGGGGTAGACCAATGAGGGTCGACCGCTAACTATGTTCGAAACAAGGTGTGAGAGAGGGAGGAGGTGAATCAGTGATACCAATTCTATTTATTTTTTTGTTTCCTTCTTTTTAAAACAAAATTCTCCACCTGTTAAATATTGTATTCCATGTTGAACAAACACAACCAAAAGAACACAAGATTTACAAGTTTCACTACTCAACAAGAGTAGCTACATTCTTGGTATGGTACAGAAACAATCTAGTACCACACAATCCACTAGAAAACAATCCTTTGATTTGGAATAAAATGGGTATGATATTACCTTACACTCATGTAGCACATTGAAAAAAATCCTATAGTGAGTGTGCTCCCTATTAGAACAAAAAGGGTAAGGTAATGTTTCTGTGCTTCTTAATGAACTTTCACAAATCAAATCGTTCAAAAAAATTCTTCAATTTTCTACCCAGAAGCTAGTAAGAACCTCTTGGGGAAAACAGCTTGCACACCACACCCTACTTGCATGCCTCCCTGCTTTCACGCCACTCAGCTTTCGCGCCTACCTTCTTGTGTGCCACTCAGCATGAATGCCTACCTGGTTGGGTGCCACTAAGCTTGCGTGCCTACCTAAATGTGTGCCACTAACTACTCACACGACACTATTGTGCACATCTCACAACTTGCACACCACTTTTGAATTATAACAACAAACTTCTTGCACACAACTCCCTACTTGTGAGCCTCTTACAAATTCTGCGCCACTTCTTCTTTTTCACCACACTCCTTGCACACCACTCTGCTTGCGCGCCTCCCTACTTGCATTCCTTATAAATAACTCCTGACTTGCATGACACTTTAGCATGCACACACCTTTATTCCACTTGTGCGATCTGATCTCAAATTTTCTCTTAATTTTTTAGAATAGAAAAATGAATAGGCTAGTCCACTATTTATAGGCATTTTGGTGACTTTCATGCCACATAAACTTGCACACCATTCCTGATTGCACAATGCTCCATCATTTGTGTGTCGCTCCATCACTTGCACGTCGCTCCATCACTTGCACACCCCTTTCATTCCATTTTCATATTTTGATGTGATGATGTTGAAATATTACTTGTGTGTATCATACCCTTGTGTGCCATTTATACTTTCTTTCCACACTTGCACGCTGCTTCTTGACATGCATGCCACTTTCTTTCCGTTGCAAAAAACACTTTTTTACTCCCCATATCCTTCAAAAGTCTTGCATCACAAGTTCTCTAAACATATGATATTTCTAAAACAGAAATCAGAAAATCATCTTCGTAGTTACCATGGGTAGTATTGTAACTTCCATACCTTCCATCAACCACTTATACAAAGTGAAGTAATTTCCTTTCTTATCAAAATTCCTTTACAAAAAAAAAGACAAAACCTGAAAATAATATTATTCATTATCAACTTGTTTTTAACAATATCCCCCATTGGATTTTGCTGTCAGCCAAGATTTATAAATCATTGAACATTGTAATCTCAAGAAATGGATTACTCATCAACAATTCTAAGACTAAATTAGCAGAGTCATTGTAGGAAATGAGAATTATTGATAGTAAAACCATGTTTTCCAAAAGTAGTGACAATGAATCTTCTACATCATTCTTCTCCAGCCTTCTCCAAAACATACTCATCTTCTTTTTCGTCTGAACCATCTTCTACAGCTTCAACTCCTAATAGACAAAAACAATTTGTTTCCTACAACCACTCCAACAAACTATTAGTATAGTTTGCACATTTACATGATTAATTCCTAGATTTCCCAAAAATCCCCCTTTATGCATGCAACCATAAGGATAGATTTTTGAAACAATTATTGTAACACCCCGAGATTTTATGAAAAATATTCTTTTTATTTTCATTAATGTATTTTGTTGTATGCTACACCAAAAGGAGCTTCCACAACACGCATCCCTGACTTGTCTTGCACTACACGCAATCGCGACCTTCCATGATAGCGTGTGTTGTACGCAATACCGAGTTTCACTAAACAATGATATGTTATAAAAAATAGCCATTAGGAATATTAATACCCACTTTTTGAAATTTTATAAATTTTATCATTCAAAATGGACTTCCTTTTTGGATTCAGAATATCGAGATTAGCCTAGGGTGAAATTTTGGTATTTTTCTGAAAACCTTCAATTTTTGATGAATAGTGAAAACACTAGGTTACTATTTAAAAACTGACTTTTTATTTAAATAATTATTTATTTTATTTAAATTTATTTTACGTCAAAATTGATACATAATACTTATATAAGTTCAATTTAATTCATTGGAGTCATTTTATAATAATTTTAGATATATAAAAATTTTATTGAACTTTTCACAGTCTTTTACCCACCTCCTAGGAGAATTTGCAAATTTACAAAAAACTTAATTTTACCGCTTCTGTGAATGGAATTTCAAAAATCTGAGAGACACGGTTGATGTCAGTAAATAATATGTGGTTCAATGAGATGAAAACAATTTTTGGTGAATAGTAACTTTTTACTTTTTTTACCATGGTTAAAAGTAAATAGGGTAATTAAGGGTAAAAATGATTTTATTATTACCCTAACACATGTCCTATGTAACGCCCCGACCCTAGTTACCTAGAGTCGGTGCATTATTACATAACATTGGCATGATCACAATAAAGATCAAATCTCGAAAGATCGATTGGTTTAGTAGCCTTGGAAACACTAGATATATTCATAAGTCTTACATTACATCATAAAATGAAAAACTAATACAACAACATATTGTCTCCATAATCCACACTCATATCCCCACATAATATCCCTACAGGTCATTCATAATTTACTTCTTCACTTCCTGGGAAAAATAAAACATTGAAAAGGGGTGAGCTCAAATGCCCAGTAAGGATAACAATATAGTGGAAACTTTCATAAATAAGAATAAACATTTAAGGCAATGTATAACTAAAACAAAATCCTTTCAAACTTGAACTTTCAACATAGTATGGAATAAATAAAATGAAATAATGCCATTTACTTATTCACATAGATATTCTACTAATTGAATAATCACATGAAAAATCAATAACCACTTTCATAATGATGGAATGCATAATGGTGAACTTTAATTTCTTTGTCAAGGCCTCATCCCAAGATCTTGGGTCTAACTATAACCGGAACCCAACCCGGAGTTCCTCTAATAACCGGACACCAACCCGGAGTGCCTCTGATAACCGGACACCAACCCGAAATTCCTTTAATAACCGGAGACCAAACCGGAGTTCCTCTAATAACCGGAGACCAAACCGGAGGGCTTACTTTTATCGGTCCCCAACCCGGAACATACTTGTCTAACACATTCATCTGAATGAAAGGTTGAAATATAACATAAAAATTTGGATTACAAATAACTTATGAAATGTCAATAATCTAAACAAAAACCATGAGTGACATAAGAATAACTTGTCCACAGTCAAAAATATCACAAAACCTTCAATAAAATATGGATGTTTTGTATCATAATAAATCAACTTCAAATAAGCTTAAAATCCATCAAAGGATGTTGACATAGATGAAATAAAGACTATTTTACAAAAATATATCTTTCTATTTTGAAATCATTTAAGAGTATTATATTTATGAAATAAAACATTTTTTTTGAAAATATTTTTATTATCTTGTAAGGGAAGCTTCGACGATTTTATAACGATGGAAAATAGCCACACTCGCCCTATAAGTTAAAAAAAACATTCTTACCTTAATTTTGTCGAAAAGGATAAAAAGCACCTTGTTTGGAAAACGACGGAAAGATTCCTTTATAAACCTCTTATAAAAAGTCAAACAAGGGTATAAATGACTTTAACCCATATTCTAGTAAATAGTAAAAATGTTTTGAAATTCATTTTTAAGAAACATGGATGTTGATGATAAAGAGATCCTAGTAGATTATTACGTATAAACAACCTCGGATAGTGAAGAGATTGCGAAATAACCCTTACCAATTTGTTAACTTATGAAACATACAACCCATGAAAGAGGTATCATACAATGAATACGTAAATACCCATAAATTAGAGTGTATTACACAAAGAATATAATTATGGGCAGTACATACACCACACAAAAGGTGATGGTGGCAATATGGCATGAATCTCACAGGAATAAGGAGTGAGATGAAAACCCCTTACCTTGTACTTTTCCTTTGTTGGGGTAGGTTAACCTCCTGTATAATGGTGAAATAATTGTTATTAAATTATACAAGAAACATATAAATTAACATGATATCATATATGATCTTTTAATATTGATTTGATAATAATATCTTAGTATTATCGTTGTTTCGGGTGTTAACTTAATTGTTTTCTTTTATATGTTTTGTTATGTAAGACATGTTTGTAATGGATAGGTTGTATATTATTAATATCCAGAATTATATAATGTCCTTAAAAATCATTTTTAAATCATCAAATGATAATTATACTTGAATGGATACGATGGAGAATGAATCTCATCGCGTTCGTGGAGACGATAGTCCGTACGTACGCACGAGCGACAATATCATTATTTTGAAATAATATATAAATGGTTGTTATATAATATATACAGAATCATTAAAATGTTATATTTATTATTTACATCAGTTACATATCATTATTATACCCATCCAAATAATAATATATTGACTAACAATTACACCACGACGTGGAGACGGTAAGCCGTACGTACGCACGTATGGTGACATGTTATTCAAAGGGTGGATAGAATACTGAATATGGTTGTACCATATTTATAATAACATCATAGTATATATATTATACTGGATTTATTATTTTAGAATGGTAATAACAAAGGAAGAAGAAGTGGAAGAAGAAAGGAACATGGAAAAGGGTGGTGAAATCATTACCTCTTCTTCGGGTTCTTCCTTTTGATTTGATCAAAAGGGCTCTTTAGGTTGGATTTCTGATAAAACTAAGGCCTCTATGTTGTAGTGAGGGAAGTTGGGAGAGTATTTGGGCAGAGTTTTGCCGAACCAAAAGGTTTTGAAGGTGTGAAGAAATGAGAAGGAGGAGTGCCCTTTTATAAGAGGGGTGAGGGGCACCTTTGGAAAAGCTAGAAATATTAGTTTATAATAAATTCATATTCGGTTTATAATGGCTCCAAAGTTGATTATTCAAAGTTTAAGGTGGGGATAGGTCGAAAACAACTCAACCAATAGAAGTTAGACAGGTTTGGGTACTTATATTAACCTTATCTTTAAGTATTAACTCTAAGTTAATTAGTTTCACTTTTACAATGTCTCTTTGTATTTTTATATTATATGGTTAATAAACTTACCATATACATCCAAGAGACCCCCAAGTGGTCCATTAATGATACACCTATCAAGATATAAGTCTCTTGGCCGAACCTTAGATTTTTAGGAATTTAATATCAATTAATAATATAATATTTGTTTTAAAAACTCTTTTATGTCCATTTTGACACTATTCAATAGTTTATTTTTCTGAAACTCATAAAAGAATGATTGCTTCGAAAAAAGCTAATTAAATAAATCCTAATATGTCATATTATCCTATAAAATTAGTTTAATTCATTAAAAGTTTCATATTATATTTATTTGGGTATTTATAATATCAATTATTTTGATTTTTCACTATTATAGTAATTACTTCATCATCATTATGTCATAAATAAATTAAATTATTTAATGTCTAAAAATTATAAATAAAATATAATTATGTATTAAATCTTGTTATATTTCTAATTAATATTTATAATCTAAAATCCAACATATATAACCCTATGTAACAATTGTTTTTCTAAAGGATATATGCTGGTGTCATTTTTGTATTCATTTTAACTTTATTAAAATAAAGTGTCCCTATCACCTACAAGTGGCACCATGGGGTCCCAAAATCTACCCAAATATGCCTATGTCCGAACATGTATCAACCAATAAGTCTAGGACACGTTTTAGGGTAATTTAGTATTATTATAATATTATTTTTAAACCCTTATTTACCGGATTTACCCTTAACCATGGTAAATAAAATATTTACCGTAGTAATTATTCAATATGTCTAAAAATAAAAGTTACCTATTTACACAATTTGAACATCCTGATTCCAAATATGGAATCCATTTCTCTAAATTCAAAACACATAAGTGGCAGAAATTAATTTAAAATTAATTCCCGCTGTCAAAACAAAAAGCGTGTTTTTAAGAGATAATAACTATCAAAAGATTGACACTTGTTTATGTGCAGTTTAATTGTAAAATTATGTCCAATGAACAACATTATATTAAATGGTAAAAATATATTCTAAATATAATTTAAAACCACTCCAATTCATAATTTATCACTACTAATTATTTTGATTAAAAAAGTTGTTTTTAATTAAAATTTAGTAATTTTCACTATTCATCAAAATATTAAAGTTATTCGAAAAGTTCCAAAATTTCACCTTAGGCTAAATTCGATATTCCGAATCCAAAAATTAAGTCCATTTTGAAATATAAAATATATATAATTTCAAAAGGTAGGTATTACTATTCATAACGGCTAGTTTGATTGGTTGTGGTGTGTGTTAGAACTCGAAGTTTCGTACAACACACACTACTGTATTATTCAAAGGAAAGCGTACCGTGGAAGAATGGGATGTTTCATTTTAAATTTTTTTTTATGTCCCCATTTAGTCAAAAAGTTTAAAATATTTTATTGAAAAAGGGTTCACCATTAAAAGTTGGTAAAAGTGCAATACTGAAAATGAATTTGTTCTTACATTATGTCTAAGAAACTCATAATATGGATTCTAAAATTATAAGGATTATATAAAGTTTAAAATTTAGTTAATACTATTCATAACGTCTTTTGAAGGGCTTGTTTGGTAATTCATGGTGTAATTGAACTCGGTGTTGTGTGTGGTGCAAGTTATTGAATTATTTTGAAGAAATAACACACTATGAATTCTTGGGGTGTTACGTCCTAATTCTATTGGTTAAGTGTAATTCGACCAAAAACAACCGTAGGAATAAAATATGACCATTTAGGCCCTCATGGATTAGATTAGGACATTTATTATTAATTTATTTAAAGAAGGGTTAAAATAGTTAAAATCAATGTTTAATAAGTAAATATTTTTTAATATAGGGCTATACATAAGATAAATTCGACTATAAATATTCATTATAAAGCTAAAAATATTTCCTACATAATTCTATTTTATTTTTAATTTTTAGACTTTAAATAATTTATTTTATTTATGACACAATGATGATGCAGTAATTATCTTATTAATGAAATATTGACATAATTGATGTTATAAATTCCCAAATAAATGTAATTTGAGACTTTTTATGAATTCCACTAATTTTCTAGGTTAATATGGAATGTTATTATTAATTTAATTAACTTTTTTAGAACTAATAATTCTGTTATGAGTTTCAAAAAAATCAATTACAAAATAGTGTCAAAATTGACATAAAATAGTTTTTAAAACAAATATTATATTATTAGTTGTTATTTTATTTTTAAAAATCTAAGGTTCGGAAAAATGACTTAGATAAGGTTATATATATTAATAATAAACAACTTGGGGTTCGTTTGGCTTGTTAATGTATGTTTATTAACCTTATAGTGTAAGAACACAAAAAGACACGGTAAAAGTAAAATTATCTAACTTAAAGTTAAATATAAATGATAAGGTTAAAATAGGAACCTAAACTTGTCTAAATTCTATTGGATGAGAGTATTTCGACCCCTCCCCACCTTAGCATATAAATAAATCAATTTGGAGCTATTTAAAACCTAATTTGGCTTTATAATAAAATAATATGTTTTTGTTTTTCCAAAGGTGCCCCTCTCCTCCCTTATAAAAGGGCACCTCCTCCCTCTCTTCCTCACACCACTTTGAGACTTCAAGCTCATCCAAACCCTGCCAAATTCTCTTCCCCACTTCCCTAGAAACAACCTAGAGGTCTTGTTATTCTTCAAAGACCAATTTTAGTTCCCTAAATGGAGGACTCGAAGAGGCGCTTCAAAGAAGAGGTAATTTCCGTTATCGATTCTTTCAACCTTATTTCTTCTTCCACTTCTTCTTCTTAGGTGGTTTCATTCTGAAGTAATATAATAAGTATCACTAATATACTGATATGTTATTACAAGTATGAAAAAACCCTATTTCACCACTTATCCATCCTAAGGAAAAGGAAATCACCGCGCGTGCGTACGTACGGAATACTGTCTCCACGCCGTGGTGTAATCTATTTTCCACCACCACCTTACTTGGATGGGTATAATGGTGTACATAATAACTATATATGATTATTGTAAAGTGATATTTATTCTAAAATATTATAAATACACTCCAATACAATTCCACGATCAGGAGAATGATATCATCGCTCGTGCGTACGTACGGACTACCGTCTCTATGACGCGATGAGATTCATTCTCCATGTTAACCATTCATGAATGATTATAAAGTATATATAATAAGTAATCATGAAATATATGACATAATAATGATACTGGATTTATGTGTATATATATGTATGTCATCTACTTAATTCCATTCAACTCAATAAGGAAACAAAAACAGCGTTCATGTGTACGTACGGCCTACCGTCTCCATGAATGGTGTATTTCTTTCCATATACTATATCTATGTATATTATGAATATATATTATATATAAATCATTTTTTATATTATAGAATTAATTAATCATGATCTAAGTAATCATATGAATAATTACAAGTCAAAACACAGACGACAAATGAAAAGATTTTACCCAAAATGCTCTTTAACATGGAATTTACAAAAGAACGGGTAATATAAAGTCTAAAGTGAACCATATATGATATCATAACAATTATTATGATTATGGAATAAGTAAATGACATTATTTAAATCATTATACAGGAGGTTCGGACACTTACGAAGCAAATCGGACCTAAGGTAAGGGAAATATCACAATCTCATTTTTATCCGAGATTGTTTATGCTTCAGAAATTATTGGGGTGTATTTTATTATCCACATCCATGTTTCCTCAATATGTAATATTATTTTCGTCCACCTACAATTGTTTAAATCCAATTTTACCCTTATTTGAGTTTTTAGTAAAATATATGGAAGGAAACTTTTGTCGTTTTTCTTACGAGGTACTTTTTGACTTTTTCGACAAAAGTTCGAGAAGAATGTTTTTTTAACTTATACGACATGAATGGATTTTTAAAAAATAATTTCCAAGAAGCTTCCTTTACAAGTTTTAAAGTTTATTTTTAATAAACTTCTTTTAGTTTAGAATTTTATGACATGTTAAGAAAGGAAAAGTGTTTTTGAAGTAGAAAGGATATTTTCTTCAAGAATGGAGTTCAAGTGTTTTATCAAAATTATTTTCCATCTAAGATAATATAGGGTTCTGTTTCTATCCCTATTATTACATTTATTTGATTATGTTGTGATGGAATTATTTTTATGAATTCCTTTATCTTATATGAATTGTTTTATGATGTCACGATGTTTAAGAATCCCATTTTTATTACATGGGTTATGCTATGATGTATGGTTTATAATTTTGTGGCACCCATAAGAATGGAATAATTATGAGATGGGTGGGACCTATATCTCCCTCCAATCCATTGGTTAAAGATTTTATATATCATGAGATAGACATAGCTGGAACGGCAAGTTAAACCGGTTCAATGAAACAGGAATTAAAAGAGGAGTGAACTCAGTTAAGAAATGGACTTTGTCCACTAAGATAGTCTTGGAAATGAGTCTTGACTAATAAGAAATGATTCTCTATGATTGTGTGTGTATGCCACAAAGTTTCATGTTTCAAGTTATGATTATTTGCATTACATTTCACTACTATGATTTATCCCATGTTATGAAATTATGATCTCTTTTGCAAGTAAAGATTTCCAAAAGTTAGTTTCTTATGTATATGATGTGATTGATATTTCTTTTGTTTACCCTTACTGAGCATTTGAGCTCAGCCTTTTATGTTTTCTTTTCCCCAGGATATAAATAAATGTTTTAGGTGAAAAAAGAAGATATTTATGGGAGATGTTGAA
Source organism: Viscum album (assembly GCA_963277665.1). Taxonomy (NCBI): domain Eukaryota; kingdom Viridiplantae; phylum Streptophyta; class Magnoliopsida; order Santalales; family Viscaceae; genus Viscum; species Viscum album. The sequence goes on from OY728122.1 coordinate 1,089,749,161, forward strand.
GATATTTCACCACGATTAGAATATTATATTCTGAGTTTCCAAAGACACTAAACTATTACGGTCCTTATGTGTGTGTTTTTGTTATGTAAGAAGTATTCCGCAAAAGTAATGTAATGTCCATGTACGTTAAGCTTCGGGTCTCTACAGTTGGTATCAGAGGAAAGGTTTAGTCAACCTTTGGAAACTAGGATGTGAGAACTTTTGTGAGATCCCTAGAGATATTTCTAAGGTATGTCTAGGGATGTCCCTAAGGTTAAGTATAAGTACAGGTTATAGTATTATAATTATTGTAACCCAATATTTTAGATATTGAAGGTACTCCCCCTTTATTATGTTGTTTTCCCTAGCGTGATTTTTGCCTCTCACACTATTCTTTTTGGGTTTTAGATGATGGATGGAACCCAAAGGAACCGTGTTGATCAATGTAATGGACAATGCAATGATTGTCCTCCTGAACAAACAAATGTTATGGGAGATGGAGTACAAAATCTTATTGCTATACTTACACAAGAAATGAATCATTCTGGACTACCAAATGAGAAGAGAAGGGAACAATATTATATTGAGTCCTTCATGAGGCAATGCCCACCTTCTTTCAGTGGGTCTTCTGATCCACTTGTTGTTGAACAATGGATCAGTACTACTGAAAAGATATTTTCAGTTCTTCAATGTTCTGAACATGATAAAGTCATCTTAGTTGTGTATCATTTGGAAGGTGATGATGATCAATGGTGGAATCTTATCAAGAATATGAGACCAAGAGATGAAATTGAGTCCATGGAATGGGATGAGTTCAAGAACTTATTTTTCAATAAGTACTTCCCTCGTATTCTTCGAACAAAGATGGAGAAGGAGTTTCTTGAACTAAAGAAAAAGGATGATGAATCTGTTGGTATATATGAAGTGAATTTTACAAGGCATTCAAGGTATGCATCTGGATTTATCATCCAACCTGAAAGTAAAGTTGATCGATTCTTCAGTGGCTTAAAACCAAATCTTCGAAGGGCATTAGCTATAAGAGACATCAGTAGCTATGAATAAATTGTGCGTTGTGCTATTAATTTAGAAATGGAAGTTGGTGTTATATATCCATCTCATGGTTTTGACAAGAAACGAAAGATGGAGTTCAAGGAGAAATCTCACAATAATGATGAAAAGAAGATGAATATTTCCTTATTCTCAAAGTGTGGAAAGAAGCATGGTGGAGATTGTCATAAAGGGACTAGAAAATGTTTTAAGTGTGGAAAAGAAGTTCATTGAGGAGATGAGTGTAGAAGTAATGGAAAAAGGGTTGCTGATGGTGTGAATAAAGAAAAGACCACAGAGAACGCACCAACAACACTTCAATGCTTCAAGTGCAATGAAATGGGGCATTATGCTAATCAATTCCCTAATCCAAGGGTTAATGATGATCGACATGAGCAACCACTTAAGGAAAAGGACAAAGGGAAGTCACATGCGATCACTATTGGCAATGTTGAATATGACAAAGATGTGGTGGAATGATTAAGTGTTTATGTAATGTGGTTCCAAAATAATTTTGTATAGAGTATCGCGGAATATTGGAATATTTATGTATTGGTCTATTGTGGTTTTCAATACTTTTATGGTACCAGTAACCATGGAAAGTGATTGAGATATTTTCGGTAAGCAGATGGTATGCGCATAATGAAGAGATAAGAATATAATGAGATGTTTGATTGTATTCATGAGCTCATGATTGATATAAGGACTAAGTGATATCATGGTTTGAGTATAAATAATTTTGAGGATTTTGGTATGTGGAAAGTTTTAACTTTTAACTACATTCATGTTTTCACTAAGGTTCAATGGGTATTCATTCTTCAAGAGAATACATGATTAAGGTATTCACATATTTGTAATGTGACCCACAAGATATATCTTATGATACATGGGGGATAAATGATGGCATTCACGTGATTCTTATGTGACATTTCAAGTAATCATTTTCTTTATACTATGATCTTGGACCGAAGTATTCTAGATAACCCTAAAGTTTGGAATGGATTATGTTGGACATAAGTTAGTATTGTTTAAGGATAGAAATTTTTTCGATATTATTGATGGGATGTTATAGTAATATAGTTTTAGAAAAAGGACAACCTGCAGGACGAGTGACAGCCCATCACGTCGGACAAAGTTGTGGGTATCGAACCCACAACTGAAGTGCGACTGGCCTTTATCGCCTACCACTGGCCTACAGGAATTCCTTGGTTAGTAGAAACTAGTTTTATTTTATTACGCGATATAATATATGAATTCTAAGTTCATTTTTGGAATCGTATACGATTAACCTCACCATAGATGGACTTATTTATATTTGATAACTTTTTCTAACCTTTTGTTTGAAATAGATGGAATGACTCATCATTCTATCAAATGATCTGGTAACACTTCATAAATGAAAAATTCAACTTCATTTCTTTAAGAGATGAAGTGGAAATTGTTCAAATCACCAACAACAGTGATATTGTACCAAAATCAAGCAAGTATTTCTTCTAATTCCAATTTTTCAACTTTAGGGAAATGATATTGAAAACCAAAAATGTTGTCCTAGTGCCCTTATATCCGATGAATCAGATGGTACCATAGATCATCACAAATCTATGGATTTGTGATTGCTGGCTTTTCTATAGCCATGTTCTCTACCACACTCCATTAGAACATGATAGTTAGATTTCTCTTCCATATCCATATTTTCACCTATGTGGAAACCCAATGATTAGTTTATTGGGGTAACCGTTACGTTTCATTATTTGGTTTTTAAATATTGGTTTTGGTATTCCTTTTTATGATGTGGGTTTATATTAAAGAAACTTTCGGGTAGTAAACCATTTATAACCCCGACGAATTTCGAGGGCGAAATTCATTTTAAGGGGGGTAGAATGTAACACCCCGAGATTTTATGAAAAATATTATTTTTAATTTCATTAATGTCTTGTGTTGTACGCTACACTAAAAGGAGCTTGCACAACATGCATCCCTGACTTGGCTTGCACTACACGCAATCGTGACCTTCCACGATAGCGTGAGTTGTACGCAATACCGAGTTTCGCTAAACAACGATATGTTATAAAAACTATCCATTAGGAATAGTAATACCCACTTTTTGAAATTTTATAAATTTTATCTTTCAAAATTGAATTCATTTTTGGATTCAGAATATCGAAATTAGCCTAGGGTGAAATTTTGGTATTTTTCTGAAAACATTCAATTTTTGATGAATAGTGAAAACACTAGGTTACTATTTAAAAACCGAAATTTTATTTAAATAATTATTTATTTTATTTAAATTTATTTTAGGTCAAAATTGATACATAATACCTATATAAGTTCAATGTAATTAATTGGAGTCATTTTATAATAATTTTAGATATATAAAAATTTTATTGAACTTTTCACCGTCTTTTACCCACCTCCTAGGAGAATTTGCAAATTCACATAAAACATAATTTTACAACTTCTATGAATGGAATTTCAAAAATCCGAGAGACATGGTTGATGTCAGTAAGTAAAATTTGGTTCAATGAGATGAAAATAATTTTTGGCGAATAGTAACTTTTTACTTTTTTTACCACGGTTAAAAGTAAATAGGGTAATTAAGGGTAAAAATGAAATTATTATTACCCTAACACATGTCCTAATTCTATTGGTTAAGTGTAATTAGACCAAAAAAACCTTAGGAATAAAATATGACCATTTAGGCCCACTTGGATTAGATTAGGACATTTATTATTAATTTATTTAAAGAAGGGTTAAAATAGTTAAAATCAATGTTTAATAAGTAAATATTTTTTAATATAGGGTTATACATAATATAAATTCGACTATAAATATTCATTAGAAAGATAAAACGATTTCCTACATAATGGTATTTTATTTTTAATTTTTAGACTTTAAATAATTTAATTTATTTATGACACAATGATGATGCAGTAATTATCTTATTAATGAAATATTCACATAATTGATGTTATAAATACCCAAATAAATGTAATTTGAGACTTTTAATGAATTAAACTAATTTTATAGGTAAATATGGCATGTTTTTATTAATTTAATTAACTTTTTTATAACTAATCATTTTGTTATGAGTTTCACAAAAATCAATTACCAAATAGTGTCAAAATTGACATAAAATAGTTTTTAAAAAACATATTATATTATTAGTTGTTATTTTATTCTTAAAAATATAAGGTTTGGCCAAATTACTTAGATAAGGTTATATATATTAATAATAAACAAATTGGGGTTCTCTTTCCTTGTTATAGTAAGTTTATTAACCTTATAGTGTAAGAACACAAAAAGACACGGTAAAAGTAAAATTATCTAACTTAAAGTTTAATATAAATGATAAGGTCAGAATAGGAACCTAAACTTGTCTAAATTCTATTGGATGAGAGGATTTCGACCCATACCCACCTTAGCTTCGAAATAAATCAATTTGGAGCTATTTAAAACCTAATTTGTCTTTATAATAAAATAATATTTTTTATTTTTCCAAAGGTTCCCCTCTCCTCCCTTATAAAAGGGCACCTCCTACCTCTCTTCCTCACACCACTTTGAGCCTTCAAACTCGGCCAGACCCTGCCAAATTCTCTTCCAAACTTCCCTAGAAGCAACCTAGAGGTCCTGGTCTTCTTCAAAAGCCAATTTTAGTTCCCTAAGTGGAGGTCTCAAAGAGGCGCTTCAATGAAGAGCTAATGTCTGTTACTGATTCTTTCAACTTTATTTCTTCTTCCACTTCTTCTTCATAGGTTGTTTCATTATTATGTAATAACATCAGTATCAATCATATACTGATATGTTATTATAAGTATGAAACAACCCTATTTCACCATCTATCCATCCTATGGAAAACGAAATCACCGCGTGTGCGTACCTACGGAATACCATCTCCACGCCGTGGTGTAATCTATTTTCCACCACCACCTTACTTGGATGGGTATAATGGTATAAATAATACCTATATATGATTATTGTAAAGTGATATTGATTCTGAAATATTATACATACACTCCAATACAATTCCATGATCATGAGAATGATATCATCGCTCGTGCGTACGTACGGACTACCGTCTCCACGACGTGATGAGATTCATTCTCCATGTTAACCATTCATGAATGATTATAAAGTATATATAATAAGTAATTATGAAATATATGACATAATAATGATACTGTATTTATGTTTATATATATTTATGTCATCTACTTAATTCCATTCAACTCAATAAGGAAATGAAAACAGCGTTCATCCGTACGTACGGACTACCGTCTCCATGAACGGTGTATTTCTTTCCATCTATTATAAATATGTATATTCTGAATATATATTATATATAAATCATGTTTTATATTCTGGAATTAATTAATCATTATCTAAGTAATCATATGAATAATTATAAGTCAAAACACGGACGACAAATGAAAATATTTTACCCAAAACGCTCCTTAACATTGAATTTACAAAAGAACAGGTAATATAAAGTCATAATTGAACCATATATGATATCATAACAATGAGTATGATTCTGTAATAAGTCAATGACATTATTTAAATCATTATATAGGAGTTTCGGACACTTACGAAGAAAATCGGACATAAGGTAAGGGAAATATCACAATCTCATTTTTATATGAGATTGTTTATGCTTCAGAAATTACTAGGGTGTATTTTATCATCCACATCCATGTTTCCTCAATATGTAATATTATTTTCATCCACATAAAATTGTTTAAATCCAATTTTACCCTTCGGTGAGTTTTTCGTAAAAGATATGAAAGCAATCTTTTGTCGTTTTTCATACGAGGTACTTTTTGACTTTTCTGACAAAAGTACGAGAAGAATGTTTTTTTAACTTATACGGCATGAATGGATTTTTAAATAATTATTTCCAATAAGCTTCCTTTACATGTTTTAAAGACTATTTTTAATCAACTTCTTTTAGTTTAGAAGTGTATGACATGTTAAGAAAGGAAAAGTGTTTTTGAAGTAGAAAGGTTATTTTCCTCAAGAATGGAGTTCAAGTGTTTTATCAAAATTATTTTCCATATAAGATAATATAGATTTCTGTTTCCATCCCTGTTATTATATTGATTTTATTATGTTTTGATGGAATTATATTTATGAATTCCTTTATCTTATATGAATTGTTTTATGATGTCACGATGTTTAAGAATCCCATTTTTATTACATGGGTTATGCTATGATGTATGGTTTATAATATTGTGGCACGCATAAGAATGGTATCATTATGAGATGGGTGGGACCTATATCTCCCTCCAATGCATTGGATAAACATTTTATATCTCATGAGATAGACATAGCTGGAACGGAAGGTTAAACCGGTTCAGTGAAACAGGACTGAAACGAGGAGGGAACTCGATTCAGAAATGGACTTTGTCCACTAAGATAGTCTTGGAAATGAGTCTTGACTAATAAGAAATGATTCTCTATGATTGTGTGTGTATGCCACAAAATTTCATGTTTCAAGTTATGATTATTGGGATTACATTTCACTACTATGATTTATCCCATGTTATGAAATTATGATCTCTTTTGCAGGTAAAGATTTCCAAAAGTTATGTTCTTATGTATATGATGGGATTGATATTTCTTTTGTTTACCCTTACTGAGCATTTGAGCTCACCATTTTATGTTTTCTTTTCCCCAGGATATAAATAATGTTTTTAGGTAATAAAAAAAAGAAGATCTTTATGAGAGATGTTGAATATCTTTCACCACGATTAGAAGATTATATTCCGAGTTTCCAAAGACACTAAACTATTACAGTCCTTGTGTGTGTGTTTTTGTTATGTACGAAGTATTCCACAAAAGTAATTTAATGTCCATATATGTTAAGCTTCAGGTCTCTATAATTATCTCCCTTGAAAACACTATCCAAAGTTAATATAAGAGAGGGGACAGACACATGTACCTCAACCTTGTTGATAAGGGGGTTGGAAACCCATGTTCAACTATAATTTAGAAAGTGGTTCCTTCAGTAAAGGTTTTTGGAATATGTCAGCAACTTGTTCCATTATAGGAAAGTACTCCAACTTCAATTAATTATTCTCCATTTGAAATTTGATGAAGTCTTACTTTATGTCAATGTTTTTGAAATATAATATTGTACTGGATTCCTTGAAAGATTGATTGTGCTCTGAATATCACATCCCAAGAGTAAGGGTAGCTTCACTTCAACAAGTAGGTATTCCAACTGAATCTTCATCCACATAATTTGGGTATAATCTCGAGTGGTAGAAACATAATCATATTCATCCATTCTAAGAGTTAATAAATTCTGTTTCTTTTTATGCCAACTAACACAAATTTTCCCTAGAAAGAAAACTCCACCATATGTGGATCTTCTATCATCAACATTTCTTACCCAATCAGCATCTGAATATGCGAACAAATAAATATTTTCTATTCCATCATACCTTATTAGTAATTTTTTTTCCTTTGATATATTTTAGTATCCAATTTCCATCAGTTAAATGTGATTCCTTATGAGTACTTTGAAACCTTGCGCATAAGGTAACAATATATAAAATTCCAGTTCTTGAGGCCTTCAAATATAATAAACTTACAAAAGGCTTTCGAAACTCTTTTTGATCATCTTCCTGGACTTCGACATCTTTAGAAAACTTGGTTCCCACATAAATTGGTGTAGAAACTAGTTTTGAATTTTCCATGCCAAACTTCTTCAGAAGTTCATTAACATACTTCTCTTGAGAAAGAAAAATGTGGTTCTTTTCTGTATGATTTGTAACCCAAGAAATTATTTCATTTCTCCCAGTATAGAAATTTTAAATAACTTCTTCACCTCTTTAAAAAAATACTTCACAAGATATTTCATCATTTCCAGCAAAGATAATTTCATCATCGTAAACAATTACAATGAGAGAAGACTCCTGAAATTCCTTAATGTAAAGATTTTTATCAACTCTTACTTTCTTCAAACTCATCTTAATTAAAAAAGTATCTAGTTTGGAATACCAGAACCTTGGAGATTGTTTTATCCCATAAAAGTCTTTATTCATCTTACACACATAAATTTCATCTTTCCCAACAAAAAATCCACAAGGTTGTTCAATATAAACTTCTTAATCAAGATTTACATTAAGAAATTTGGACATCACTTCCATTTGAAAAAATTTGTAAACATTTTGTGCAGAAATAACAAAAAAATATTCTGATTGTTTCCAATCTATCCATTGGAGAAAAAGACTCATCAAAATCAAAACCTTCAGTTTGTGAGTAAACTTTTCCCACTAATCTTTCCTTGTCCCTTATCACTTATGCTTCTTCATTCAGCTTTTTTAGGAAAACTCATTTTGTAATAATAACATTTTTTGTTATCCAGCATGGGTACAAGTTCCCAAGTATCATTTTTTTCTATCTGATCAAGCTCTTCACTCATAGAATGAATCCATTATGGATGCTCAAAAGATTCATTCACATCATTTGGCTTCACTTTTGAACACAAAGAAGTATGTGTAACAACATTTTTTGTTCTTCTTATTTTAACCCTCGGATGTTGATCACTAATAATGTTATGAGCCTCTACATTATTCCTCAACCTAGGATGAGCTATTCAAATTTAATCCTCATCACTTGAAATTTATAAGTTTGTTTCTAATTATTGAGTAGTATTACCACTATTGGTAGAATTATTAAAATTGTTAACAAGACTTTCCTTATCCTGATCAACTTCTATATCAGCAAAAGTCGGATTTTTGGTCTCAAAATTTTCAACAACTTTAACATCAGAAGAATCGATGATTCTTTCTATTTCTTTGTTGAAACATATGTATCCTCTTCCTTATGGAGAGTATCCAACAAAAATTCCATCATCTCCTCTTTTTTCAAAATTTTCAATGTTTACACCCTTTTTCTTTTTGATTCATAGACTCCCAAACACTCTTTAGTGTTTCAAACTTGTAGTTTTTTCATAAAACATTTCATATGGATTCATATTTTAATGTGGACTATAGAAGCATCAGTTCTGAATATACACTGCAGTACTCATGGCTTGCCTCCAATAATAATGAGAGACACCATGTTCAAGTAACATACTTCTCTCCATTTCAACCAGACTTCTATTAATCCTTTTCACAGCCCCATTTTGCTGATGTGTGTATGGTGAACTTAACTCATGCTTAATTTCATTCTTCTCAATGTAACATTCAAAATATTAATTCTTATACTCTCCATCATTATTAGTTCTCAACTTCTTCACTGAATGCTAACATTCCTTCTCTGATTTCCTCTTGAAAGTCTTAAACATTTTCAGAGAATCTGACTTATGTATCATGCACATAACAAAAGTAATGTGAGTAAATTTATCAATGAAATTAATGAAGTACTTATCTCCATTTTTTATTTCTTTCTCATTGGTCCATAAATATCAGAATATATAAGTTACAAGGGTTGTTTTGAAATAATGTCAACTCTTTTATGCACAGAATTTGTAATCTTTCTTTTTTTCACAAATAGCGCTACACCAATATCTTCTTCTTGATAAATCAGGCATATCTCAGACACTGTCTCGTGTTGATAACTCGCACATTTTTCTCTCACACATATGTCCCAGCCTTTTATTCCATAACTTATTTTCAACCACCATGCCCATGTAACAATAGTTCTTTACTTCACTAACTTGGAATAAGTTCCCTTTTGTATGTTGGCCTCTTGTAACTACCTTTCCATCATTTTCACTTTTCACAAAAACCCCATATTTTCTGAAGATAACTTTTTTCCCTCATCACAGAGTTCTGAAACACTCAGTAGATAATGTTTCAACCCATCAACATATAATGTTTTCCTAGATTTCATTTTTTTTGTCTTGATGAGGGCTGATCTAAAACCTCTGATTCTCAGGTAATCATCATTTAAAAATGTAAATATTCCTTCTTTTAAGTCTTTCACATTCTTCAGCAACCTTAAGTCTCCTATTATATGATAAGAACACCCACTATTAAGAATCCAGGGATATTCTCCTTTTTTAGCTTTCAAGGCGGTTTCAAAAACAAGAGATTTTTGTTCTTCCTTTTCATTATTCACCTCCGACTTCTGATATTTATTAAGAACATGTTGTTGTGATGGAAACAAGACAAGACATCCCTTAGAAATATATACATGTTGTTCACATCTTTCACAAATAGTTTCCAATGGTTGGAACTTAATTTCAACTTTCATACCATCCTTTTTAGATTTCTTCTGAACTTCTTTATAGTAATTCATTTTTTGAGGGGATTGACTACCCCTCAAACCTTGTATTCCAAATCTTGTGAAATAGTAGTAATGTTGTCGATTGAACCAACACATGTTTGAAGTGGGTCTGAATCCACTATAATACTAGCAGTAACTATAGAATAATTATTTCCTTATGAATCTTCTACACTGACCGGAGTTGTGAACATACTTCTCAACAACCTTCTTAATAGAACTCAGATTTCCATCAACCATCATGTTTTCAATCTTAACTTTCCTCTTTAGATCAAATTTCTATTCAGACTTATCATTACCAAAAGTATTAAAAATATTTCTAGACTCAGGATTTTTACGTACATTTTATTTTTCAACATTGCTGACTTTGGCCACATACATAGCCTTTCTAGCTTTGTTCTTATAAGAATCATTTCCATCATTCCTCTTAACCTTTTAAGGTAACATTGGTGGATCCTTATCTAGTTAATTATTACTAGAACTTTCACCAACTTATGAGATAGATTGTTTAAAACTGATATTTATTTCTTTAGATTTATAAAGTTTTTGTTGGTCAAGTTCCAACTCTTCTTCTATTTCCTTCATATTTATTTCAAGATGATCATTATGACTCTTTGAATTTTCATGAGAATTATTCAGATCATCAATCTCATTTTCGATCTTGATTTTCTCATTAGGAAAACCTTCTTGATTGTTTAATGTGTAATTTTCATTTATCAACTTCTTATATTCCTTCTCAAGCCTTATGATATTTCTCAGACTTTCTTTCAACTCTTATTTCATATGATATTCAAGTTGATTTTCTTCTTCTTCAAAACAGTTACTCCCATAATCTTCATTATTCACTACCGCAATAAAGGTGTTTTTCTAGAATTGTCAGCAAATGATTTCTTGGATTTAGCTTCGCTATCTTCTTCTTCTTAATATTTAGATAAAATGATTCTTCTTTTTGATTCAAAGAACCTTTTATCCTTCCCCATGGAAAAATATTTATCTTTGTGATCTTGTTTCTTCTACAACCTTCTTGTCTTTCTTTCATCATCATCACTCACTTATAAATTATTCTTTTGAGGATAGTTAGCTACAAAGTTACCAAAGACTCCACACACAAAACATTTCAAGGGAAGTTTCCCCTTGTATTTCCCTAGACCTCTTTTCACATCCTCAGAAAATAAGGATAAAATTTCATCAAAATTTTGACATACCTCATCTTCAGAATCAGATTTACCAGCATCATCTTTAATAAGAGTCTTATTTGACTTCTCTCACTTTGCAGCCATGAATGAAATTTCTCTCTCAGATTTTGATTTTCTCTTCACAGTCTTCTCCATTATCATTTCATAAGTAATTAGAGTGCTATGAAAATCATCCAGATATAATGTTTCAGGGTCTCTATCTTCTTATAGATACACTTTATCATCAAATATGTCGGGTAGAATTCTCAAGATATTTTCAACAATTTTAGAATCTACCAAATTTTTACCAAGACATCTGATTGTAATAACAATGTCATTAACCCTGGTAAATAAGTCCCCAACAGATTCAGATTCTCTCATTTTAAAGTCTTCATACCTCAGCCTTCAGATTTTTAGTTTGGCCTTATTCACTTTTGTATTTCCTTCATAGATTTTATTTAAATTATCCCATATGAATTTAGCTATAGTGACACCTTTCACTCTTAAAAACTGACTTTGAAAAAAGATTAGAGTAATTCATTTTTAACTCTTCCATCATTCTCAATATTCTTCTTATTGGAAGGTGTAAGAGGAAAATTGCCATCAATAGGAGGAAATCCATTAGCTGTAGTTTCAAAAACTTCATACCTAAGAGACATATGATATGGCATCATTCTATCTTTCCAGATAAGATAATTATTTCTATCAAATATCCAAATCCCCTTACTATGCACAAAATTCATATTTTCTATCCCAACTTCTATTCAAAACATCAGTAAAGAACAAATGATGGTAACCTTCTCTATGATACCAATAGTAGTTCCCAGTCCGGATCCAATTATCACTAAGAGAGGGAGGGGTGAATCAGTGATATGAATTTTCTTTTTTTGTTTCCTTCTTTTTGAAAAAACCTTTTCCTCCTGTTAAAGAGTTTCTTTCATGCTGAACACACACAACCATAAGAACACAGCATTTACAAGGTTCACTACACAACAAGAGTAGCTACGTCCATGGTATGGTATGGAAACAATCTAGTACCACACAAACCAATAAAAAACAATCCTTTGATTTGTAATACAATGAGTTGGATATTCCCTTACACTCGTGTAGCACTTTGAAAACAATTCAATAGTGAGTATGCTACCTATTATCACAAATAGGGTAATGTAATGTTTTTGTGCTTCTTAATGAACTTTCGCAAATCATATCATTCAAACAAATTCTTCACTTTTCTACCTAGAAGCTGGTAAGAACCTCTTGGGGAAAACATATTACGCCCCCACCCTACTTGCACACCACCCTCCTTAGGTGCCACTCAGCTTGTGTGCCACATAGATTCCGCACCTACCTACTTGTGATCCACTCAGCTTGTATGGCTACCTGCTTGCGTGCCACTAACTACTTTCGCGACACTTTTTTATTGTACACGACACACTTCTTTCACGAAACTCCCTACTTTCATGCCTATTAGAACTTTGTGACACAACTTCTTGCACGCCACGCTGCTTGCGCACCACTCTTCTTGCATGAATCCTTACTAGCGCACCTTATAAATAATTCCTGACTTGCACAACACTTCATCTTGCATGCAACTTTCTACCACTTGTGTGATCAGAGCTAAAATTTTATCTTAAGTGTTGAGCATAAAAAAATGAGAAGTATAGTCATATATTTATAGTAATTTTGGTGAATTTTGTGCCACATACACTTGCGTGATGTTCCTTCATACATGACACTCAATCACTTGTGTGCTGCTCCACCACTAGTGTGCTTCTCCATCACTTGCACGCCAATTTGTTTCCTTTATCATATTTTGATGTGAGGGTGTTGAAATATGACTAGTGTGCAATATACACTTGTGCACCGTTTATACTTGTGCACTGCTTCCTAACTTGCACATCACTTTGTTTCCTTTTCCAAAAACACTTCTTTACACCCACTATCTTTCATAAGTCATTCATCACAAGTTCTATAAACTTATGATATTTTTGAAATTCAAATTCGAAAAGCATCGTAATAGTTACCATGGGAAGTATTATAATATCCTTACCATCCATCAACCACTTACACAAAGTGAATTGATTTCCTTTCTTCTCAAACTTCGTTGACAACAAAAGACTAAATCTAAAAAGGATATTATTCATAATCACCATGGTAATAACACACAGGACCTACCGAAAATGATGTATGAGGTCTTTAGAGGCATTAAACCAAGATGGTAGGTGAGCCAATGTGTCATGAGACCAGGTCATAAAGGGGGTCCCTTCAAATATGGAAGTGGATGAGGATCCAAATAAAGGGATCCTAAATCCTGGAAATTAAATGAGAGAATTTCCATGTGAAAATTCAATAATTTGGTCTCTTTATCATGATGCATTTGAGTGCAACAACAATGCATATTAGATAGAGGGAGTTAAATCCCTTTCTAAGGAAAATGGTCTTGGGATCGCATGCTCACAGCTTAAGGTCGTAGAGTAGACCATTAAGAGGGGACCTGATTTAATGAAATGATCATGGGGTGAAAAAGTATTCAAAACCAATGCGTAGTTCCCATAAGGGGATATTAGTTTAGGGTCATAGAACTCAGACCAGGATGGGAAGAGAAAAGGAAGAAACACGGTGCAGTTTTCACAAAACCCGATGAGAATGAGAACCCAAGAGGTGCTCGCCACACCACATTCTTACAATGGAGCGTTGGCCAAGGGGATGAAAAAGGGGTTGGATTTAATATTCCAAAGGCTAAACCTGTAGATGTAATGTCTAGGCATTCTTACGTATCCCATGAAGATGAGAATCAAGCCACATGTAGTTCTGGGAACTTTCATGCAGTTTGGTGTATTACGACAAAGACAGTCGAATCTTAGTTTAAAGGTCATAGAGCTCGAACCATAAATAGAAATGAGGGAGGGAGACACGTGGTGTGGTAACTAAAAAACTTGATTTGAATGAGGACAGTAGGAGTCCATATCACACCGTGTTCTCCCTAGGGAGGTTTTAGGTCGAGGGACCAAAAATGAGAGTTGGGATGGGACCAAGGCAACATACCTGGGCATTCCTACATACCCCCTTATTATGGGGATCAAGCCATATGTATTTCTAAAAGTTTCATGGTAGGGTACCAATTCCAAGGACTATACTATCATGTGGGACTGGCCTACGAACCAAAAGAAGCGACATTTGATAGATCTTGTTTGTTCTTTAGGATGGATGTGTGTTTTTTTGTGAAGTGATAATCCTAGGATGGAGATTCTAGGAATCACTACCAGAATCAAGACATATGAAGGAATTGAAAAATGGTATGGTGGATAACCACTACCAAACATGATGTCCCCTCAAGTGAGAACATCACAATGAAGTGTTGTTTTCTATCGTGTGACTAGGATGATAATGTCATATTTTAGGGTCGTATGATAGGAGAAACCCATACATTTTAACATCTTATAGTAAATAAATAACCATTTAGAGTTATGTGAGATAAGGCATCATAGTTTAAATTCATATGTCTTGGACACATATAGAAGAAATGAGGTTATAGGGGGGAATGCACATGGCGTGATAAACCGTACCCAATGTGAATGAGGATGAGGTCCACACCACACCACACACAACTCTGGGGATGAAACCCCAGGACAAGGGACAAGAAAAGGTTAGAGAACATATGTCCGGACCTATGGATGAAATGGATTGGTGTTCCTATGTTTCCCATGTGAATGGGAATCAAGCCAAACATAGTTTTGAGGGTGCATTTTAACGTCATGCAGGATAAGAGGTAGGAGAGACTAGCTCCTAGGAGGGGAGTATGTGGTGCGGCTATTGCAAACTAGACATGAATAAGGACATAATCCCACACCACACTATGTAATCCTATAAAATTTAGGGCCAAAGTACGAACAAAAAAAGTAATTAGTGGAACCTGAGTTGGACTTGAAGATGAGATTCTGGTGCATTCCTACGTACCCCATTATGATGGGGATAAAGCTTTATGTAGTTCTAGAAGAATGAATTTCTTAAGACTTGTGAAAAAGATGTAGAAATATCTTAGTTTAAGGTCTTAGATATCAGACCACAGAGAAGCGAGACTCTTCCAAATGGCCACAAACCTCGACCAAATACCTAAACCCATGTGAACTACGGTCGATGTGGGAAACAAGGGTGAAAAAGGTCTTTGCAACCCATGGAATACATGAAAAGGGTAAATCGATGCGGATCCCGACATGATGCCTTACCATGGCTCTGTCCTCATAATGTGAAAACGCGCACTGAGGGATAGCACCAAGAGTGTCGAGATTCCACTTGGAAATGATGGAGTGGACAAGAGTTTGAATCAAGCAACCAACATTCAGGGCTTGATGAGGGTGTTCTGATGATTGAAAATAACTATTGACCATGTTCAAAACACAGTATCCACATTGTGTGACCTGAAATGGGAACAACAAATGAGCATCGACCACTAACCATATTCACAACGTGGGACTTGTACCAATTTTCCATTCCAAATTCTCAGGGACGTTATCCCAAGGTGGTAGGAGTGTAGTGGGGCCTAGCATCTATGTCGTTCGGGGGGGCCTTTTGAAAATGAAAGATGATGAAAAACCAAATGAAGGGGAACATAAAGCCTGAATATGTGCTATAACATGTCTATGTATAATCCAACACTCTAGGTCATACACCAGAGTGCTCGTGGTTGTGCATTGGTGAAATTCCAAAGAGGGTCAAAGGGGCCATCTTAAGATAAGTCGACTCAAAAAGATGAGTGGAACAAGTTGAAGGAAGATCTCTTAGGAGGGATCGGTATGTATCATGGCTGTTAAAAACCCATCGTGAAGGAAGATGTAATCCCATACCGCATCACATACCTCCTCCCGAGGAACTCAAGACAGGGGGGAAAAAGATGAGGAGGTTTCTCAGAAACAGGCCCGAAGCCAAAGACAAAATGTATGTTTAGTCCTAAAAATACCATGAGGGTGGGAATCAAGCCAAACATAGTTCTAAAATATGATGTACAATCTTACATCATGCGGTAAGGATACAGATAGGGGAAAGGTATCTCGATGAATGATGTGAATGGAATTGTGAGTTTCTCGACGTGAATGAGGACATAAGCCAAAATATAACACACCATTAATAATTCCTAGAGAGATCTCGAGCCAAGAGGTTGAGAGAATGCATAAAAGAACTTGATCTGGACCCAAAGACAAAAATTTTGGGTTTTCCTATGTATTCCATGATGATGGGAATCAATTGAAAATTAGTTCTAGGAGATTTCAATTAGTTTATCGTCATGTGACAAGGACACGAAGAGATCTTAGTTTTAAGTTCTTAGAACTCAGACCGTAGATGCCCAGTTCAATGCATGGGAGTGAGGAAAATGGATGGAAATAGTGAATCATTGCACATACTATGTGGGAGACCACAAAATGAAAACAATGATCGAGGATACCTACTGGCAATATTCGCAACATAGTATCCATATCATTTCTTGGAATGGGGACAAGCAGTGGGCATCAATTGCTGGCCATACTCGCAATGTGGTACTTGTATCAAATTGTCATAAAAAATCATCAGGGATGTTAGCTCGAAATGGTAGGAGAGACTTTGGTCCTAGCATCCATGTCATTCAGGGTTCCCTTCATAAGTAAGAGAGATAGTGGAAGCCCAAATGATTGGATGTGTAAAGTGTGATGGGACCTGGGCAGTTTAACATATTATGGTAAGGACGATGATAGGGGAGTTTCTCAAGAGGATGTATATGGTAAGGTTGAAATATCCCAATTTGAATGAGGAAATGGAGTCCACACCACACCATACAATCCTAAATAAGAACTTGGTCTAGGGGCCTGGAAAGGCTGAGGGACATGAGGCTGGGCCACATACGGAATGTCACAACTACTTTATAGTTTAACGTATTGTGGGGAAGATGAAAGAAAAATATATATCTCTGGGGAGAGGGAAACATGGTGTGGTCATGAAGAACTCAATGTAAATGAGGGAAAAAGCCTTCACCACACCATTTTTTTGACCAAAGGGTAGATCCTGAAGTTTGGCGTTGGTCCTATGGATGAAATGTCTAGGCATTCCTACATATCCCATGAGGATGGGAATCAAGACATATGTAGTTCTGAAAGGTCCATATAGTTTAAAGTCATGTAGTGAGGATGTGGGAGGATAAAAGAATGAGGAGGGACACATGGTGCAATCATCTTAATCTTGACATGAGTAGGGGACAAAGAAGCCTATACTACACCATGTGGGGTCCTCCAAAAGAACTACAACCAGGGGGATAGTGAAAGAGAATAGTATGGGGGATGGACTCTAAGATGAGGCATCTGAGCATTCCTAAGTATCCCATGAGGATGGGAATCAATCCATACATAGTTCTCTAAGATGCGATGTAGTTTTACGTCATGCACAAAGGACGTTTATATAGAGAGATCTTAGTTTAAGGTCGTAGAGCTCAGACCAAAAAGAAATATCTTTCATGCGTAGTTTAACGTCATGAATGACGAGTGATGAGTTTTTCTAAATCTTTCAGCTTGGAAAAATCACATTTTTATCATTATGTGGTGAAGACAGAATATTTTAAGGTCAAGTGGGACTAGATACATTTTAACATCATGTGGGATGACATACAGTTTAATGACACATGGGACAACAACGTATTTTAATGTCATGCAGGAAGTAACAATTTAAGGTCATGTAGGACCAAATACAGTTTAATGTCATGTGGGAAGACGTACAGTTTAATGTCATGCGGGACAATAAAGCAGTTTAATGTGATGTAGGATGAAATAGTTAAAGTTCATGTAGGAACAGATACAGTTTAGCGTCATGTGGGAAGGCATAAAATTTAATTTCACATGGGACAACAATGCAGTTTAATGTCATGCGGGATGTAATAGTTTAAGGTCAAGTAAGACCAAATGTACCCAATCAATGTATTGCGTGGTGGGAGGAGTTCAACATTCGCCATCCATGGTAACTAGGGATCACACACGATTGGGGTAAACCTTTCTAATGATTTAATGTCCTTACCAATTGGGCGCCAACTTGGGTGGTTTCCTACCAGTTATCATTGGTGTTCTCAGGGCCAACACCAGGTCACCTTGCAAGAAAGATCATAGGAAAACTCTCTTGATGAAAGATCTGGCTATCTTGTTTTGATGCCTTTCTAGATTATGTAGGGTATGAAGTATGTTCTGGTCAAGTGCTTCCAATTCAGACATAGGGACTTTAGATACCTTATCTGGTGCTTGATGATCATATAATGTTGTCTGTGATGAAGGAAAATTAATCTCGATGGGTAGGACAGCCCTCGTCCCATACACTAGGGAGTATGGGGTCACCTAAGCAGAATTACGATTCATCGTCTGATAGGCCCAGAGTGCATTGGGAAGCTTGTCGAGAAACATTTTCTTGTCATGGCCAACTATTTTTTGTAGGATGTTTGAGAGGGTATTGTTTAATGCCTCGATCTACCCATTTTCTTGTTCAAGATAGAGGGAGGTATGGTTACAATAGATTTTGTACTTGTCGTACTATTTCTTCAACTCATCCTCCCAAAATTTGGTCCCATTATTGGTGACGATGATGAAAGGGACTCCAAATTGGTAGATAATATTGGAGGTAAAAAAATAATATATAGAGCGTACCTTGACCTCCTTGAGTGGAATTGCCTCTACCAACTTGGAAATGAAATCCATAGCGGCCAGGATGAATCAGTACTAGCGAGCTGGCGATGGTGGATATTGTCCCATGACAACGAGTCCCCTGACCAAAAAGAGCCAAGAGTAATTGGTACTGTGGAGAGGATATGGTGTCTGATGCACATATTTAGAATGAATTTGGAATGCATGACACCTCTTAGAAAACCCTATATAGTCACAGATCATGGAGGGAAAAAACTACCCCAGCCTCTGGATTTGGTGATATAGCTTTGGCCCGATCTGATGAGCCACGTTGAAACTGACATGAACCTCCGGCATGACCTGATAGATATCACCTCCTTAGATGTAATAGAGGAGAACCCCCTCAAACTCGTGCTTGTAGAGGATCTTCTCAAGACTAGGACCAGTCTGGAGGGTAAACTATAATGCGTGATACCGGATTCATTTGTTCTCTGCTCGATCTGTTGGGAAATTACCATGTTGGAGGTACATGATAAAGGGGGTCCTCCTGTAAAGAGTCACTTCCAGAACTACATCTGGCGGACCTAGGGGTCTTAAAGCGGATGAACTGATGGGGACGTGGTTTACCTGTGGGTTATCATCATCGTCTGGAGTTATGGGGGTGATAACTCTCTGGTGTTCCACGTTAATAACCAAATCATCCTAATTAGGCTCCACACGTGATGCAGCTATACTGGACAAGGTTTTGACTCGACCATTCTAGGATTGAGGGACATTGGTATCTTCTAGCCAAGATTGTAACTGGGCCCTCAGTCAGTGGGTACGTTCCAACAATGGTATGCGATCTGGATTTCTAATGACATAGTCACTATTGATTTTCTTAATGACTAGTTTAGAGTCCCCTTTCACATGAAAGTGGGGGACATAAATCTCGAGGTCAAACTCTAGGCCAGTAATGATAGACATTTACTCTACCTCGTTGTTGGTACAACCCTCTAACAATAGGAATGAATATGGAAGAACAACTTATGCTGGCATAATGAAGACGATACCCGGGGCCACTCAGTTGAGTCTCGGATCATTGATTCTTCTGCCAGTAAGTCTATGGGAAGCACCATCAAAGTGATTTTTCCAATAGGGAATGGCTTGGTCTACCGAGAGGATTGGAACATTGGAAAAATCAAGATCTAGAGACTGGTCCACCAAAGCTAGATGGGAAGAAAAGAAGTCTGCCAATGCATGTCCCTTAATAGCCTTATGGGGACAAACCTGATGTCGAACTCCTAGAGGATTACTGCCCACCGAGCTAGATGTCCTGTCAACATGGGACAGTTTAGGATTCACCTTAGCAGATTTACATGGGACACTAGCAATATCTCATGGTGCTATAAGTAATGTGGCAATTTCTGTACTCCAAATACTAGTGCATGGAAGCTTTTATTAATAGAAGAGTATATGGTCTCCGTGTTAAGGAGCATGCAGATGATATAGTTCATAATGTTTTTTTCCCTTGTTGGTCTTCTAGGATATAAGGGTGCTAATAGATTGTTCTAGGGCGGTCACATAATGGACCAGTGGATTTTTGGAAATGGGTGGAATCAGGACCAGAGGCTGCAACAAATACTGCTTGATTTACTCAAAAGCAGAATGAAATTCCTCATCCAACTAACAGATAGTGCCTTTCTTCATGAGTCGGGAAATGGGATTACACTTTCCAGGAAAATATTCAATGAATCATCATATTTAGGCCTAATGGACTTGAAATCCTTAAATATTTTGATTTTTGATCAGAGGAGACATCTGACTGATGGCCTTAGTCTTATCTGGATCGATCTTGATGCATGTATATCTGACAACAAAGCTAAAAGGATTTCTAGATGTGACCTTGAAGGAACACGTCAATTGGATCGTCTTTAGATGGAAAGAATGGAGGAAGTCGAACACTTTATCAAGGTCTTTAAAATGGTCTTGATGCTAGATATATTTGACCACCAAATCGTCCATGTATAATTCCACCAATATCCAGATGATTGTCTTAAATATGTGGTACATGGAACGTGGATAGATGGAACCTACATTTTTTAGATCAAAGGGATGACCTGGTAACAAAAAGTACCTTGTGGAACCCTAAAGGCTGTAGAATACTCATCCTCAAGGTCCATTCAAATTTGGTTATACTCAAAATACCCATTCATGAAGGTGAGATCCTGGAACCCAATGGTGGAATCAATCAAAATCTCCATCATGGGAAGGGGAAATCATTCTTCAGATAGTGACTGTTGAGATCCCAAAAGTTGATGCAGACTCTGATCTGTCTGTTCTTCTTCCTAATGGGCACATTGTTGGCTAACCATCTGGGGTACTAGACATCCTCGAAGACATTGTATCTGATGATCTTATAAAATTTGGCCTCGACCATGGACCTGTGGGAGGGATGTATCTTTATGGGAGGTTGTTTGAACCCACGGTGATTTTCTGGAAGGTCGAGGCGGTGGAAAACATCCTGAGGATCTAGTCTTGTCATTTCATCATAACTCCATTAAAATACATCATGATGTTGCTTCAGGAAGTCCACATATTGTTTTTTCTCTTCGGCAGGCCTAGCAGCACTGATCAATGTGGTTTTCGAATATGTCTCACAACCGAGGTTCACTTGTACCAATTTATCGACCACAGTAGATACACACTCTTCAAAAGTGGTAGTGCATCTTCCAAATCTTCTTCTACACTTATATAGGGAGTATCCCTAATCAGAGGAGATTACTTTGAGTCAATAGATATTGATGGGAACTTGGTGCCATCTTGAACGACATTAGATACCGCATCAGGGGAATTTCGTGCTGCCAAAACCATAACTATGAAAATTGTCAACCAAATCCCATATGGTCTATAGCCCAAGGGGTCACACTTGATGATATCGAAGAAATGGTGGTGTTTCTTCTTGATATGGTTTATCCCTACCTGAAAAAACAAGAACGTATGATGTATTGTCATTTCCATGGGGTGTATGTTCGGATACCTTATAGGATTAAGTGGATCTGGGAACACACGAGCCTGATTTGTGTAAGAATACAAGGTGATATTCCAAAATCCCCTAGAATTGGGAATTTTCTCCCTCCTCATTCTAGAATCAAAAAATAATTTCCCAAAAAATGGGGTTATATCCTCTAATCGGTGGATCAGAAAAATGTAGGCATCATCGAGGACTGTCCACGAGTCGGTCACAGTCATAGCGTGTTCAACCTTGTTAGCCTGAATCTTGTTGTCCTTGCTCTTATAATATTCAACATCTTGGTAGTGGGCTTCACAAGAGGAAAAGGGATATGTGTCACCTTGGAGTACACCCACTCCACCATTAGTGGAGTACTTAAGGCACTGGTGATACGATTATGGGACCGCCACATGCAGGTGAAGCCATGGCCAACCCATCAATTCATTATAGGCAGTGTCCTGGAAGACCACCATGAACTCGGTGCTGGAAAATAGGCCACTGAATTGGGTCTTCAAGAAGATCTTGCTGATTTGTGTCTGTTATGTCCTATCGTAACCTTAAATTTTCATGTTGGAGGGACTCAGATCATCTTCAGATAGCCCCATTTTTCTAAGTGTTTGGGTCAGGATTAGGTTGACCCCAGAACCTATGTCGACAAGAGTGCAAAAAACCTCCACCCTATTGAAGTTCTTGGTGATGTATAGTGGGTGAATGTTCCCTTATATGGGAGAGCCTTCATCTTATTCAGAGAAAGAGATAATGGTCTAACATTCCATATGCTTGACTGCCTCAGCATAGAAGGCTTCTACGGCTGCTACCTCCATCTAAAACTAGAGGGTAATTCTTAATGATTTGGTGATGTATTCACAGATATCTGCTGATAGGAAAAGATCCTCTAGGATAGAGATCCTTTCAAGAATGCTATAAAGATGCTTAAGTATATCCTACTTCCATGTTAATCATGAACTTATTCTTACTGGATGTCTTTCTATGGTAGGGGGTATGATGGGCCCTTCCAGCTAAATTGGCAGCTGACTGGTGTTGTAAATGTCTCGTTGCTCACTTGTCGAAGGTCATGGAGAAAATAACAGATGTGGACAATATGACCAAGGCCGTTCTGTAATAGAACATGGATGATCACAGGGTGGTTGAGGAAGCTCTTCCTGATCAAGTAGCACAAACGATGGTAAAGACGGGCCTGATGACAATAGATGAGAAGGATGTGTGTGCTGAGATCTGTGGTGGGTCTGCTGTCTAGTTTTAGTGGAATACATATCCTGGTTGGAAGTATTGACTGAGGCACTTTGATGAACCATATTTCCATATCCCCATCAACACTGGCAACAGCTGGGAATGTTGGGTGGATCTGTCGGGTTCTCCTCGCCACCGGAATTCGTGTAGTGGTTTACCTACTCCACGGTGTTAACCGAGGCGTACCCTTTATTTTCACCAAAATAATCCTCCACTATTGGATGAATTCTTGGGTTAATCTCCATCTCCAGGGGGATGAAGTCACCGAGAGTATAGGATGAAGATGGTATTAGTGGGGGACTTTTTTCCCTTGCATTGCTGAAGCCTTCTCTTCTGTGAACTAAGATGATGAGTCGTTGATGCATAAGTACTAGTTGTAGGTGATAAGGCATCTACTAAAGGCACCAGTCAATTTAGACATTCACAAATTATACCAAGGGCATGGATGACTGCCTTATGAGCCATCCAGTCATTACACTTTTAGGACCTGTGGTTAGGAACCAGATTCCACTAACCTTCGTTGTCACTGCCGCTCTCTGGCGTCATGAATACACATTCCACTTGTGATGGAGCTGGTTATAACCTGACTATGTTGTTATCAACCTGGTGTTGAATCCATTATTTTAACACATAACACTTTTGAGGGTGTTCCCCAGGATCCGGTGATAGAGTAAATAATTGGGTCAATCAGTGAGATATGCCCCATTAGGCCTCCAACATTTAGGAAAATGTACAAGTCTAGGTTCCACGGTGCTTCACAAATAATCGGGGACCTGAGCTTCGTGGAATGAGTAGGTTTAGTTTCTACTATCCAATAAGGGGGATTTGGGATACTGTCCCTGAAGAGAGGATCGAGGAGCCTGTTGAGAAGGTGGAACCTGGTTATCTCACCTAGGTGGTGGTGGCGCGTTACGCGGGGGGGGGGGGGGGGGCATGTAGGTTATGGGGTGGTCACTGCAGGACCGGAGGCTATGCCTGAGGTGGAGGGTCGTTGCGAGGATGTGGTGGTAGCTCCACTAGTACCAACTCTAACTTCATGGGGCCTCTATTTTGTCTATCATGGTGGGCTCAGCCTTAGTGGACCTTCTCGTGGGAATTGAAGGAGGCAACTGATGTGGCTTCTTGGCCTGCGGTAAGGATTTCATTAATCATTAATCCTTAATAGATATGTCTTAGAGTCCCCCTGGGTAATTCTGAGTATTGAGAGTGGGGACTGGTTTAGTTTTAACATTCCTGACACACAATTTTAGTAGCTATTCACAAGTCATCTGCATGACCAAGCAGTAGGTGAGGCCTTTCCACTGGGTGAAAAATAATGTGATGCATTCGACTCTGCTTACTCATGAAGTGGTCTGTAATAATTGTCTTCTTGGAAGTAGAGATGAACTGGTAAAGGAACTGTCTATGTAGATCTTCCCAACCGGCGGCTGACCTGATAGGTTACTGGTTTTACGAGACAAACACAGGCCCCTCCAATGTCTATATGAAACATAGGATATTGGTGGCCTCTTGCTGCACTGGAGTTCCCAGCATAGGTCCACACCTTGAGATGGAGTGGTTAAGATGCTGCAGTAGGTCTCTAGTCCCATTAAAGGGGGATAAGGTGGGATTTCTAAAACCTAGGGGTAGAGGCATATCGTCAACCCATGCTGGATATGCCTTGCCATCCGGAAGGATTTCCACCTATCAATTTTCTAATTCCTCGAGGTGAGCAATGAGGACCCCCATCAGATCATTTGGGTGGGTATTCCTGTCATGACAATGTTCCCTAACCACTAATGAATTGTTAGGTTCATCAACATGATAATCAAGCCCAAAGACTCATGGAGCGGCTACTGGGATGACCAACAGAGCAACTGGGGGAACCTTGGTTGGGTCCTGAGGATTATCACGCCACTCAGGTGTATTTGGTGACACATACCGCACAGTATTTTCATAAGTTCCAGCCTCTATCCTGTCAACATGGACAGGATTGTCAGGGTAACCTGGAAGAAATTCTCTAGGGGACTGTTCTACCTACCCCTACTACCCCGGCTGAGGATCACCATAGTCTAGACGCCGTTTTGCAATATGTTCAGTAAGGTGGTCATCGACCATATTTTTGTGAACAATGAGTTGTTGGCACAAAGTGGTTTCTTCGGGATCATCCTTCTTCTTCTGAACAGATCTAGATGGGTAAGAGGGTTTGACGGCCCAAGGTTCTCCTTATGATTATTGGGATTGTGATTGATGGCTAATGCCATAGTGGGCATGGGAAGACCCAATAGGTTTCTATAATGGTGAGTAACCCTTCCCAAAGGATCCAATAGTTGCGGCACTCTACCGTGGAGTATGTTATCTCCAAGTAACTCTATCTCGGTCTCTTCCTAAGACAGATCAGCCATGTTAACTGTGACTCTACCTTGGGCATATCCTCAATATCCCCTAAAAAATTGGGTTGGAACTGGATAGAACTAAAATGGAGGGCCACATACTACCCCTAAACACGAACCTAAAAAAAGAGGGAATATTCCTTGATAATTATGAGGAGCACTTTAAAGCTATGAATGCATCATTGTTGGAGGGTCCGGTGGTGACTAGATGACTTCGGGCATTGGTCCACAGAGAGTGCATCCAAGTCGACCATACGACATTGCTGGTCAATATATTCAAAGTGTGTCTGACTCTTGGGGTAAGACACTCACTGATAACGGAGCTAGAAGTGTGTCACCCAGAGGGTTTGGTGAAATCATGTGAGTTCCTCCATAGTAAGTGATTCCAGTGCACTGAAGTTTGTGGTTGAAACTCTCCAGAACCTATATAGGAAATGATCTGCTGCAAGGATGTCCCAAAAGCTCCTTGGCTCAGACTAGGTATCTGGTCCTTGGTTTCCCCACAAATCAACTAGAGGTGGCTGTAGGACCAGTAACAACACTGAAGTGCACTGCTAAGATGGTAGACTGGACAAGGGAGAATACAGAGAATGAGATAACAAGCCACTGTATCTCCGATTGCCCTGCGATGAATGCAATTATTGTTCCACTACATCCCAATAATACGGGTCGGAAACCACGACCTTCATCATAGGGGCTACGGTTACTGGTGGTGGTCCATATTGTTGTCTGACCTCTTTTGGTCACCAATATAACTCTCTGCGATGTCTAGTTGAATCAAAGAATGACCTTGTTGAAAATAGGGATGATTTCATGGCCAGGCCCTGATAAAAGGCCAAATATTCCTCCTCCTGGATATATCTATAGAGGGAAGTGTGAATCTGATGGACCTAAAATTCCAGAAGGATGAGGCTGATACACCTTGTTCCTTCCCCAACCCTTAACATAGAGGATTGTGGTGAGTGTTTCATTGGAAAATCGCATTCCACCTCTAAATATGAGAAGAATAATGTCTTAATTGCTATTTTAATATTCTCGGCATTCCTTTTATGGCATCGACAACCCTCCCTCCTTCCTCGAGATGGATCTTCAGGACAAGGAAAATTTTAGGCTCGAAGTGGACCTTCGGCTGAGTTGATGCTAGGGTAGAGAGGACTTCCACCTAGGTGAGATGGGGTACGAAGAGCACCTGGACATATTTTAAAGGGAATACATTGAGGACCCCTATGTCCACGGGATGACGCGTGGAGGGAATCTCCACGGGAAGTGTTGGAGCGAGTAGGACCTCCACTAGAGTTTATGGGAGCATGGGTAGGGCCTCCATGTTAATTTTCTTTGGCAGCATTTATGCGTGGAGGGTCCTCATACTGGTAGAGATGAAAATGGGTAGGAACTCCATGTTGGGTGCCCATAAAGCATGGAAAACCTCTTCTTCTCTGATTTCTAGGATGAGGAGGACCTTTTTCGGTTTTTGGAAGGACATGGGGAAGACCCCCATGCTGACAATTGACCATACCAGTAGCATCTTCACATCAACAACATCTGACAAGGGGAATGGATCCATTCCTGAGGTTATGGGTGTAGAGGAGGCTTTCGTACTAGGTGTCAATGTTGTGGGGAGGACCTTCACATGGATTGGAGGTAGAATGGGGAGCACCTCTACGCCAATATTAGGATAAGAGAGGGCCTACACTCTCATTGGTGATGATACAAGGAGGACCTCTGTACTGGATTTCATTGCCGCAGGTCGGCATTCGGCGGACACCACCTGTGTCGGTGACCAAGAGAGTCGACCCAGCCAGCCAGTGGGGCGGTTGGGGCCTTGATTCGAGCTAGTCTTATGAGTTCCCCTGCTTGACATAAATAGGGGATTGATGATATGCATCAGTGGTGGCATGGAAAACAGCAGTCATTTATGTTGATGCCCCTCGGTGGGTGTCCTCCTCTACCTGCACCCGATGTTGGCATTGGGTTAACTAGACTGAGGCTGATGGTTCACGCATGTATCTCACCTACTCCTCATTCTATGGGGCTAGGTGGTGGAATGAACATGGCCTAGTGGGATCCATTCTTTTGACCCCCTGGAATTGGATTCCAGCTAGGCTAGCCCAGAAATTCCACATCTCTTTGGCGTAGGGGTGGGAGTCATCGAAACGTTCCAGAGAGAGGCTCCCAAAATGATTATACGTTGGAGTGTGGATAAATGGCTCCCTACATGGCCCTTATGGGTGACGGTGGTGATGAGGCACAGAAGCCTCTAGGTCTTGTTGGGCCATATCCTGGGTTAGGATAATCCCCTCCTCAAATTGTCGAAGGAGGTCATTAATTACCCTTCTCTGAATGAATTCATATGGGGAGATGGGGTTTCGGCACCTAGCAATTGTGGGCATGAGGGATACTATGAAAGGGATGAGGCAGCTCAGGATTTCTGCAATGATGTTTCCCCTACCCCTGCGTCGGTGGGTGGGTGGTGATTGGTTTTCTATCATGACAGCATGCGTCCTAAAAACTAGGGAGATCTAACTATTAGTGATGAAAGAAGGAAAGTGGAAACCAGTGCCCCAACACCATTCCATATTCCATGGTTGGTATGAAGGATCCATAGTGACAACTTTTCAGACTGGGATGTCCAACATTCAACTACCCCAATTTCTGGTGAGTTTCACACCGGGCCCACTATTTCCTTAGCGGGACCTGGTGCCAGATAACTGGATCTGGTAACACATTAATCCACTAATGTCTCGAGCACTACTAATCTCCACACTGAGGAGAAGAAATTCAATTTTGTTTCACCAGTTGTGTTACCAATGATTTCTCATGGGTGCGCATCCATATGTCGAGGACGCGCAACTGTCTCCCCACATTCCTACTTTCCAAAGGCGGGTGGCATCCATCACTTATATAGGGAGGTTTTCTCCTTGATCTAAATGGTATGATGGGATGTCGATTCCCCCTTATATGTATTCCTCCAATAAACTCAACACCCACTTCGGGTCTCCCTCATAGACTTAAGACGTTGTTCATAAAACTCTTCCCAGTTTCATGCCTTCATGGATGCCGGTTTGTTATGCTGCTTTTGTCAGGACATTCCAAGGGGTGATGTCAGGTTAGCAAACTTCAATCGGGGAAGTAGTCTTGTTGGACATCGCTGGCGTGTCTGGACATTAGAACATTGATGTGTATGGGTTTCTTCCCTTATGAAAGGGCTTCTCGAGGGAATGGAATTTTGAGGCATCAGATGTCATATGCGGGGAATTTTATGCCATAAGCATGTCTCTGGGGTTTTCCCCAGATTCTCATGTTTAACACCAGGTATGCCTCGAGTTTAACATATAGAGGAGACGGGGAGGACTGATCAAAACACTGATAAGAGTGGATCATATGGGTGAAACCCCAAGAGGGATCACTGATACTGGGGCTAACACAAGGTTAGTTACTCAATTTCTGTCAGGAGCAATGAGAAAGTGGGTGACATGATCTCACCAAGATGTGGCGTCCCGGGTAAAAATTAGGATGGATATGGAAGACTAAGAGTGGATGGAGAATGATATGGAATCAATGTGAGGGGAAAAGGTGATTTTGGGATTGAGCCTCTAAGAGACCTCCTGCATATCCCCATGGCAGGGAATCAAAGTTTGTGTAGTTCAGTGGGGTGATGGGACACCTGAGGAGGAGACCTGTGAGAATGGACGCATGGCTGGGACCAGGAGGAAGTAGAACCTTCAGGGTTGGGGAATGACCTTCCTGAAACACATAGGCTCAAGGGAGAGACTACAATGGGACACGAGTGATAGGATTGAACCTTATGGAGGCTTCCTACGTATCCCAGAGGTAAGGAATCAAAGTTCACATAGTTCAGGATGGGGGTAAAGAATTAGGGTGTATGCATAGGACAATGACCCGACAATATATTTGGGCTTACGTGTGATTAGAAGCCCAGGATAGTCGGAATCGATTGGGGTATACCGGAGATGTGAGTCTCAAAGATGGGGACTACGATGGATTACCATCGCTTGTGGGTTACAATATCCTACCACTGGTTGGGGTCGACCATGGATTTCTGATGATTGGGGTTCCAACACCATACAACTGGTTGGGGTTTGCAATAGCTTACCTTTGATTGGGGATCACAATGGATTACCATCGATTGGGGATCACAAAGGCTTACCATTGATTAGGAATCACAATGGCTTTCTATTGATTGGGTATCACAATGGCTTACCATTAATTGGGGATCACAATGGCTTACCTTTGATCGGGAATCATAGTGTCCTACTATTGATTGGGGGTCACAATGGCATACCATTTATTGGGGAACACAATAAATTACTATTGATTGTGGATCACTATGGATTAACTTCAATTAGGGTTGGAAATCAGAGAGGCTTCCTATGTGCCTTATCTAGGAGACAAGGATTAAAACCAATGTAGTTCGAATAGGTATAGGTTAACGTCCTGAGGGATGAAAAGGGGCGTAAAGTTAAATATCATGCAGAATGAGGGTGGACCAATGTGGGGTGGTTGGGACAGATGGGTGTTGGTCTCGAACTTCTGGGAGGCTTCCTACGTACATTGGCTAGGAGATAGGGATCAAATTCCAGGAAGTTCGAAAGGGAGGATAAAGTTTAATGTCATGTGGGACAAGGTTGAACCGATGTGAATAGGTCAAAACAAGTAAGTGTTAGTCTTGAATCTCAGGGAGGATTCCTACGTTCCTTACCTAGGAGACAATGATCAAAGTACACATAGTTATAAAGAGAGGTTATAGTTTAACATCATGGGGGATGAGGGTGAACTGACGTGAAGAGGTCGGAAAAAGTAGGTGTTGGGATTGGACCTCAGGGAGGATTCCTACATACCTTGCTTAGGAGACATGAATCAAAGTCCACGTAGTTCTGCATAGATACTTGGACATTATGTGCTAAGGAATCCCATAAAGGATTCCACAGTCAATGATTAATCTAAGTCCACGTGAGTCGTGCTCAGTGTGAGAAACAAGTGGAAACAAAGACCTGGAAATCACGTCGCAAAAGGTGCTTCTATGGGAAGTTGAGTGGGTCCTACATGTGGTTAGTGGCCGAAAGAGGAAACAGGGGCTTAAGTGTGGTTAGCGGCCTAGGGAGATGGAGATTGTGACTTACTCCAGGATGGAGGCCTGATGGAAAAAAATCCCAGAGCGAGAGGGACAGAATAATGAAGGTCCTTATTCCCATATCTCCTCAAATATTTGGCCCCAAAGAAGAGGGGAAGAGGAGGGATTCTACCTCCCACAAGAATGGCTAGGGGATTACACTAGGATCATTGCCCTTCCCTGCAGATAGATGTCACTCCATCAAATAGGATATCATTCCATGTGAGGAATATCTCACTCCCATGGAGACAAGCAGGCGTGGAGAATGTCTGATATGGGGCACCCAGCATATTATGTGTGGGGAGAGGCCACAATTTAACATCATGTGCTGAGGACGATGGGGATTTTCAGTTTAAAATCTTACATCTCAGACGGGGTGGGTTCACTTCACACCCCAAGTACTTACATAACTGGAATGATTTAACCCTTTATGAAGGGAAGGAACCTATAATGTCAAGGCGTTGGGGTGTTTTGGAGTGATCCACTGAGGGGCCCACATTAGCAAGGTTATGCAAAAAAGCAATATCCGTTAGAGTGCCTATGTGAAGAAGCATAAGGATAAGCAACACAATGTAAAGCACCAACAAAGGGACCTTGAAATCACTTCGTAAAAACCTAGAGGGTCATACGGGAGAAGGTTTTGTGAAGTAAATGGGTTCACAGGAAAGGACCATGTGAAGCCCTAGTTCTCTATGTAGTGGAGGGTCTTCAAAAAGGGGTATGCTTCACGATGTTGGGTATACTAGCCTAGGAATGGGGAATTTTTGCATATGGAGGGTTCATTGAGAAGTGGAAATGCTTTCATAGAGTAGGAAATTGCAAAGTAAGGGTACCTTGCAAATCATAGCACTGTGGAGAAATGTGCTTCGTGGAGTATAGTGGCCATACTTTAGCATATGGTTCACCCGTTCCTTGGGTGTAATTTGCGAAGCATGTGTGATTTGTGAAGTATCGATTCCACTTGGGTATCTCCTTCATTCGCAGTGTCTTGTGGGCTCTGTGAAGGGCATCCCTTCTTTAAGAGGGGTTGTATTTAAGCAAATAGAAGCGTACTTCACAATGCTCAAGTACCTGTACGAGCACATTTTTCTCAAGGCTTCGCAGTGTAGAATTGGCATCATGAGTTGAGAGTAGATAAGGCCAAAGTTCAGAGTATCCATCCATTGTGCTCTAGGGGAGACCAATATTCATAGGCGAGGGGCAGTGCGAAGTAGGGACAGCTCAACACAAAGCCACATGGCACTCTACGATCGGTCGCAGATTGCGTCAAGTTCTTCGTAACTGCAGAGTCAACTGTCATCCCCTTCTCTACATGGATCACTCCTAGGAGCTCTACACGGCGTTGGTGGATGTTTTTTTCAAGTTTGAAGGGTTTTTGGAGGTCGACTTATCTCCCTCCACGATGCGAATATCCCAGTCAATTACGTCGTAACCATAGAGCCTCCCACCTCTTTATTCCACAGAAACCACAGAGGGGGCCTCAGCTCCGTGTCGGCCATGGTGTTGCGGGGCTCAACAAATGGCACAGTGCTAAGGGGATCTGTGAATGGTATTCACGAGGTAGCAACTTTGGGATGGGTTTATTCTCCGCGTCCTTTCCTTCTACAAATTTTTTGGCGCCAACAACCACTACTCTAATAAAAAAAGGTCAATAATGTTACTAAAAATGGAAACATGACTCAAAATAGACCATGGACGATGTGTTAAACCATATTCCTTTAACTTGGATGAAGATAATATTTTATGAATTTTAAATAATTTAATAAAACATTATTTTGATAAATTTCTATTAATGTCAATTTTGACACTATTTATTAAATTTGACTTTAAATACATCAATACAAAAGGTAAATTAGAATATAATCCAATAATAATTACGTAAAAATTTATATAGATCTATAAAATTCATGTTAAATGTTAATTATTTTAAATTTTATTTGTTTTAGCATTTTAAAATCATTTATTTTTTTTATCCCAATTAAAAAAACATTTTAACAGTGTTGCACAAGAATTTCAGGTAATTATATAATTTTTAAAAGTTATAAATAAATTTTTATCAAGAAAATAATTTCATTAATATTAGAATTGACATTTATTTTCGTTTATATCATGATTTTTTTACTATTTGGACTCATAATATATATTAGAAACTAAGAGGATGGCATATTGTAGTTTTGTTTACATTAAATATTACAAGGTCCATTTTCCTAGAAAAGTGTCCATTAAATGAGTAAATTTCAAGTCTAAGGTGATTAGGATCTAATTACACTCATGCAGTAGGAATTATGATGAAAAATTATAGCCTTATCACTTAGTTTTAAGAATTATTAACATGATTTACCCTTTACCAATGTGATAAATTTTACCATTGTTACTATTCATAATACTTATAAATAAAAGCTCCTTATTTATCAAATTTACCTCCTCGTTAAAAAATATGAATTCAATTTTATAATATTTAATGCCTATAAGTGGTAGAAATTAATTTCTAAGATATGTGTGAAAAATTATAAGAAAAGTATTAAATTTATACGTGTTCTAGAATTTAATTATAATATTTTCTCATAAAATGAAAAAAAAACAGTTTTAAAAAAGATGTATTTTTTAATCATAAATTAAAATTACTAATTTTTTTGATTATTTGTAAAGACATAAATCCTAGTATCCCAGAGTGGGTTCCTAATATATATAAATTGTAATGATTATAATAATTGTTATCCCAAAGGAACAAATAGTTTATTAGTTTTGGAAAACAAGGCACAAACACAAGTTCAACATTACAACTTGAAAAAAATACATGATAATAATTCCATTGGAAACATCTATGACTCCTAGATTATCCCTGAAATCTATTTATAACATTCATCTTCAAAACCTGTGGAAAAAAACATAAGAAAGGGGTGAGCTTATATACTCAGCAAGGGTAAGTAATATAGTAGAAGTTATCATAAAAATAAACACTAGGCATGGTGAACAACTAAAAAAACTTGTCTTTAAAAATATACTTGATCATAATATAGTAGGAATGTAATATTATTAAATAATTCCATATAAATGATCATAAGAGAATGAAACATAAACATTAATATTCTACTTGTTGAATAATCACATGGTTTCTCAATTGGTAATACCATAATGAGGTAATGCATAATTCTAAACATCAAAAACATATTTTCAAGGCCTCGGCCAATATGTCTGAAAATACTTAGGTAAGATCTCATCCAAAAACCATTTTTATTTTTTTTCATGAAACCTATCAATGCATCGAGGGGATATAGAGGGACCAAACCATAAATTTCTATGTCCAATTCATTCCTCATATTGATGGTGTCAAACATAAACATCATATACACATTCAATGTAAATAACTTTACCCAATCTGTAAACATGATCTCTAACCATTCTGAGTAATTAATTAAATGGTTTCAAAATAGCACATCCACAGTCAAAATGATCATTAAAAATTTAATAAAAAAATTATAAAATAAAAATAATATATTAACTTTAATAAGACATAAAAATAAATAAATGTGTTGAAATAGACAAAAATACTCTAATAATATCATCAAGGAATTTTTGAGAGAAATACACTTTTACTTTGAAAAGAAGAGTTATTTTCAAAAAATATTTTCATAAAACTAGAAACTAACTAATTCAGTTTTTCCAAGATGAAATGAGTAGTTTAATAAAAATAATAGTTTCTTAAAATATATTATATAATTTACTTGAAAATAGGTAAGAAATTGAGAAGTTCCCTTGATTCGGGCGTGTTTATTAGGAAGAATTACAAAAGATCTTTATAAAATATTTAAATACCCATAAAATAAAGAAAGATTATTATTTTTAGACATGTATCTAACATTAAAACAGAATTTATGAGGAGTTCATAAGAATAATTAATAATTTAATTGGTATTAACAGAGACAAAGAGTAACCCGAAAGAAAATGGAGGTTCTGGTAGAAAACCCTTACCTTATGTCTGAATGTGTTCAACACATGACCTTAAGGTCCTGTAATATGAAATTAAACATATTAATCATTTAATTAAGAACCTATTAGAAATTTATATAATTTATTATAATTTTATTATGTTCATTTATGTCCTTTTTATAAGTTATAATATTGAATTTCGTCATTTCAGAGTGTTCGTTTCTTGATATTCATGATCGGTTCACTCAATTATAATTAAAGAAGATCATGTGGAATTGATATAATTTTCCAGGATTGAATTTATATATTATTATTACAAATAAATAAATTTAAATGGTTATATATATCCTTTGGTTACATGGTATGAGGAATAACCATTAGATAAGTCATTCAGTGATAATCGTTTATATTTTTAGAGTGGTTTTTTGACCACAACGAACTAGTTTTGTTCTATTGGTTAGTATCATGTGCAAATTATAGTTCCAAAATCATTATATAAGATATTATACATATTTTATAATCTTTTTCAACCATAAAAATGGTTTTATGACCATCTTTTAAGGAGAAATTTATGAATGAAGGTTCATCATTCAAGAAGGTTGTAAATTGGTACCTCTCGAACGATGATTTTCTTTTTAAGATAATAGAGAGAGAATAAGGATATTTATGGTGTATCTTCCATTAAAATGATATTATTAAAATGTATTTATTATACTATAGTTATCATGATCATTTTTATAGAGGGTGCGGGGAGATAATAATAAATAAATAAGGAACTTGAAAATAAAACAAAAAGAATTGGAAGAGGATTTTACCTCTTGGATACTACTCCTTAAGAATCTATTTAAGAGGATTGATTTTGGTATCTTGGAAAGAAAAAGAGATCTTGGAAGTGGGGAGAGTCTGGGAAAGAGTATTTGGGTTGAACTTTGACATTCTTCAAGACTTAGAGTATTGAGGAGAAGAGGGAGTAAGGGGTGATTTTTATATTGGAGGAGAGGGGTGGTTTTTGAATATCTTATTCATTATTTTATTAATTTTCTCAACAAAATCAATAATGTTTGATTATTGTGTCCAAAAATACTAATAAGTGCATTCTAAATCTATTTAATGGTTTCTTATATCATCCATGATACAATTAATAGTGTATTTATCTAATAATGTATTTATACCATAAATTACCGTATTTTACAATTTACCAAAAATTGAAGTATTTCAGAAAAATCTAAAAAAATCCCCCAACAAATTATCAACATATAGAATTCATAAATGGACTCCATTTTATCAAATTAATTTTCTAAATAAGTGAAATTTAATTTTTATATAAAATCATCATTTACATGTAAAATACAGTTTTAAAACTAAAACAGATTTTATAACACCCTAAAAAATTAAATAAGATCTTACAAAATTATCCTAAAATCATTGAAAAAAAATTTATTTAGAAATTAATTTTATTTTAAATCAATTTATTAATTTAAAATTGTAATTAAATATTTATTACTATCAAAAATACAAACACTTAATTATTAAATTTTAAAAAATTAACTCCCATTTGTAAGGTTCTTAAATTTTATTTAAACATACATGGGTGAGGTTAAGGGCCATATTACAATACATAAGGGTATAATACTATTCATAAGGGTCAATTTACTATTCTCAAAAAATGTAATTTGATAATATAAAACACTAATTATTTTACTGATCGCAACCGTGTATGTCCGTTTTTTGAAATTCAAAAAATAGAAGTGGAAAATTTATGTTTAAGGGCTAGGTTATAAATATCTCCTATAATAAATCATTTATTTCATAGAGACTCCGTGTTGCATGAATTTATTTTTAAATCCTTGGGGTGTTATATTCTTCCCCCTTAAAAAAATTTCAACCTCGAAATTACCAGAATGCGATCTAATAAAAAGAATTGGATATTTCTTCATCATAATATCCTAATACTCCCATATCCCCTCTTTAATTTTATGTTTTTTCCAAAGTACATTTACATGATGAGTTTTCTAATTCCTAAAAACCTATTCTTCAGTGTCTATAATCCAGATAGGCTCTTCACAGTAAGATAATTTAGGTTCCAATTCTATACCTTCAGAAGTGGGGACATGTGTTGGGTCTAGCATGTAATTTATCACTAATGAGACATGGAATACATTGTGTACCTTAGAAAGGCTACCTGGAATCACCAAATGATAAGACTATTAACAACATTCTTTAGAATTTTAAAAGGACCAATATACTTTGGTCATAGTTTCCCTTCTTTCCCAAATATTATAACACCCTTCCATGGAGATACTTTTCATAAAACATGATCTCCCACTTGAAATTTCAAATCCTTCCTTCAATTATCAGAACATCTCTTTTCCTTATTTGATATACTTTGATATGGATTTGAATTTTTTTTTCCTTCACTATTGTTTCCTCCATAAGCTCTAGTCCCACTATCTTCCTTTCACCAACTTCATCCAAACATGTTGGTGTGCAACATTTATTTCTGTACAATGCTTAATATGGTATCATTTGAATAATTGAATGGAAACGTTTATTGTATTAAAACTCTACCAATGGTAAATATTGATCCCAAATACCTTGAAAATGAAGTGGTAATAATCTCAAAATGTCTTCTAAAGTTTTTATTGTCCTTTTTAACTGCCCATCAGCTTGAGGGTGATAAAAAGTACTCAAATGAAGCTCAGTATCCAAAGATTTTTGAAGACTTTTCTAAAATTTTGATGTAGATTGTGGATCACCATCAGACACAATTGAGAGAGGTCCTCCATGAAGTCTTAAAAATTCATTAATATAGAGTCATGCATGGTACTCTAGTGGAAAATCCTCCCTTATTACAAGGAAATGTGAAGATTTGGTAAGTTGATCAACAATTACCCTTATTGTATCATTATTTTTTGGATTTTTGGGTAATACAGTGACAAAATACATTGTTATATCATACCATTACCATATAAGAATAGGAATAGTTTGCATGAATCCTCTACGATGTTGTCTTTCAGCATTCACCTACTGATAGACTAAACATCTTGATACATAATCAACAATTTCACACTTCATGTCATCCCACTAGAAATTTACTTTAAAATTCTTTTATATCTTAGTGCTGCCAGGGTTTATGGAAAAATTAAAAAAATGGACATCATCCAATAACTCCCTTTTTTAGCTCAGGTATAAAATGAACACATAGCCTTCTCCCAAATTTTAGTATTCCATCCTCAGACATGAAATCTGGAAACATCCCATCATTCATAGCTTTAATTTTCTTTTGAATATTCCCATAATCATATTGAGAACTTTTAATTATTTCCAATAAAGACGGTTGTGAAAACAATTGAAAAAGTAGCAATGTTTCACTTTCTTTAATCTCACTAAATCCATGTATATAAGATTCTTGTCAATTTTAATTTTTTTTAAAACTCCATGACCCTTCCTGATCAATGGATCGGCTACATTATTTTCATTTCATGGGTGGTAGTGTAAGGAAAAATTGCAATCCTTAAGTATCTCGATCCATTACCTTTTCTTCATGTTGAGTTCTTTCTCTAAGAATATATATTTTAAGATCTTGT
Organism: Viscum album; assembly: GCA_963277665.1. Lineage (NCBI taxonomy): Eukaryota > Viridiplantae > Streptophyta > Magnoliopsida > Santalales > Viscaceae > Viscum > Viscum album. The sequence goes on from OY728122.1 coordinate 1,089,787,484, forward strand.
GATATGTATATATCTCACAAATTTCACTATAGAGATAGTGTCTCCATATCTTTAGAGAAAAAATCACAAATTCTAACTCAATATCATGAGTTGGATAGTTCTATTCAAGAATTTCTTACTAACTTGATGCATAATAAATAACTCTATCATTCTACATATGGAGACACCTGAGTCCTTCCTTTGATACATAACTATAGATCACAAATCAACCATTCACCAATGGTAGATTCCAGATCGGAGAATTCACTAAACTTCTCTTAAATTTTTCTAAAAATTCTTCACATTATTATGTCCATACAAACATAACCCCTTTACGAGTAAGCTTGTTAATGATTTGTCTAATCGGGCGATGTTCTGAATGAAAGGTTTATAATAACTTGCTAAACTAATAAAACTACTTAACTTGGTAATGTTCGTTGGTGCATCCCATTCTTGAACTTACTTTTCCTTTGTAGGATCCACTAAAATTACATCATTCAAGCCAATATGACCCAAAAAAGAAACTTTTTGATGCTATAATTCGCAATTTCTCAATTTCCCATATAATTTATTTCTTCTAAGAGTCTTTATAATAATGCACAAGTGATTACCATGATATTTGTAGAATTTGGAGTATAATAAGATATAATAAATAAATTCCCAAAAAATCATCAATATTTTCCTTGAAAACTCTATTTGTTAGATCCATAAAAATAGAGGGTGCATTAGTTAGTCCAAAATTCATTTTTGTAAACTCATAATTACCATACCTAGTTCTAAATTTTTTTTTGGAATATCTTCTTTCCTCACATACAACTGATGATATCCAGATCAAAGTTTAATCCTCAAAAAATATTGGGATTCATGAATTTGATTCAATAAATCATCAATATGAGGTAGGGGATATAGCTTCTTTATTGTAATAACATTAATTTTCCTATAGTAAATGAACAGCCTCATGGTTCCATATTTCTTCTTGACAAAGAGAATAGGGGTGCCCCTTGGAGAAACACTAGGGTGGATAAATACTTTTTCCCTCAATTCCACAAGTAGTTTCTTCATATCTTCTAATTCCACTATAGTCATTCTATAAGGGGTCTTGGAAATAGGCCTTTCACTCGGGATTAAATCAATAGAGAACTCAACTTCCCACTCTATAGGACATTTAGGTAAATCCTTTGGAAATACATCAACGTAATCTCTCATAATAGGTACATACTCAATTTGAAGATTTATTACCTCACCCATATATATTGTGTTCTCTTTATCCCCGTGAATTGAATTTAATAGAGCTACTGGGGGTGGATCAAGATAAGAATCATATGGTGATGTTTCTTCTCTAATGATAATTGATTCTATACCTTCCTCATAAATCACAATTTCCCTCTTCTTGAAACAGATTTTCACATCATATTTTGAAAGCTAGTCCATGCCAAGGATTATGTGAAAGTCATCCATAGTTATGATGACAAAATTAGTAGATAAAGCACATTTATATTCCATAATAGGGACTATCTGACACATATTTTTTGCAATGATACTTTCCTTAGGGGTTTTGACTGATAACTCCCCTGTTAAGGAAAATTGAAAATATATAATTTTTAATGAAAACCGAGAAGATATAAAAGAATTCAATGATCTAGAATCAAATAAATCATTGGTAAATTTTGGGGAAATGATTATAGTACCCACCACCACATCATTACTAACTTAAAATTCAGCAGTTGTGATCGTATAATATTGGCCATGCTCCCTTGGACTTCTCTAGGAAATTTTTCGTTGATGCTTAGGAAAGTCATTGGAATAATGTTCCATCTCTTTAAAATTATAACACTAAACATTTATAGCTTCCTTATTTCCCTTTTATTCTCAAGATTAGTGGCCTCTTTCTCCACATTTGTAACAGACTCCTTTTCCTTTTAAGCAAGATTTGGGGTGTTTCTTTCCACAAGTATCACATATCAGAAAACACCCCTTTTATCAACCAATTTATCAATTCTTTCCTCTTACAACCTATTATTATCTTTATTTCCTTTAAAGTCATAAAACTTAGAGAATTGTTTCACTTTCTTGATTGCACATGACACTATATCTTCATATGATGAGAAATTTTAGGAAACCAGTTCCCTTTGGAGGGAAGGTTTTAAACCATAAAATAATTGACCAATCTTGCTCCTATGATTACATTTGTATTCTATGTCAGGCCTTGCTAGACTTTTAAAATTATATTTATATTTCGCCACATTTTCATCCTCTTTTTGTTCTAAACTCAATAATTTCCTCTCCATATTTGTTCGCTGTTCTCGAGAAAAATATTGTTATAAGAATATTTCCTTAATGTACCTCCATTACATTTCATTGATTTCTTCCTACTCCTTCGTATATTGAATTAATGACCACCACTGATATGCATCTCCCAATAGACAATAGACTACCATGATAACCTTGTTCTTTTCACTACATCTAAAAGTGAAAAATATCTCCTCTAAGGATCTTATCCACTGCTCTGCTAGGAACATGTTTATAGCACCATTTAATGATGGAGTATGTAGTCACATAAAGTGGTATAACATTACTCCTCTACAATGTGAATCAGGATAACTCATACTCGTACTGTTCTTGTTCATAACCTCAGTCAGTTCTCCTAGTATACTTATAAGCTACACAACACCAGTCGCACCTCCAGTACAAGTGTCATTATCTTATATAGGAGGAAAATTCATACATGGGATACGTGTGTTCATGTGGTTTCCATTTCATTCCCTAGGAATCATTTCTATATAATGGAATACACTAAATTATTTTATGAATCACAATATATATTGTCAAACTCGCCAAATAGTTAACTTAAATTGAAATTTTATGCATGTCTAATCATAGCCATAAGCATGTTACTTTGAGGAAATATTTACATTTATATAAATCATAAAGATTTATAAAGAAAATGTGAATTATACTAATCATATCTCTTAGGAGTGTGAAATTGGGTGCGTAATAAGGCCCATTGTCATGTACCATATTATCCCGAGTCAAGCCCAGAACACCATGTTGGAGTTATTACTCATAGGTGCATTTGTTCCAGAACCATGTGCAATTGTATTATACATATATGGATTTATTTCATAGAAATATCCACATTATCCATACCTTAACAAAATTATAGGATGTTCTTTTATACTTATCCTCGATGTTAATCATAGGGTTTTGTTCCCTAATCTATGCCTTCTAAATATAGATTCAATGTTTTCTACTAAATTTCATCTGACACCAACTATAAAGACATAGACCCCAGTTTCCCAAAGCCGGTGCCTTATATGAATAAATTGAAATGATTACATGAAATCTGTATCTCGAAGGAACTGATATTTTAGTAGTTTTGGAAAAGAATAAAGAAACACATGTTGATGATTACAACCTAAAAATAAATACATAATAACAATTCCATGGGAAACTTCTATGACTCTTAGTTATCCCTGAAAATAATTCATAGAATTCATCTTCACAACCTGTGGAAAATAAAACATACTAAAGGGGTGATATTATATTCTCAATAGTGGTAAGTAATATATTGGAAGTAGTCATAAAAATAAACACTAGGTATAGTGAACAATTAAAAACACATTCCTTTAAAAATATAATTTAGAATAATATGGAAGGGATGAAAGATGATTAAATAAATCCATATAAATTATCATAATAGAATAAAACATAACAGTTGATATTCTACTAGTCTAATAATCAAATGGTTTATCAATTGCTAATACCATAATGAGAGAATTCATAATATCAGAAATCTGAAACATATTATCAATCCCTCGACCAAGAATTTTGAAAATAATATGGTAAGTCCTTGGCAAAAAACCAATTCTTTTTTGTCCCATGAGACCTACTAATGCATCGAGGGGATATATAGGTTCACAAAAGTCACTAACCAATCTGTAAACATAATAACTAAGCATTCTGAGTAATGAATTGAATGGTATCAAAATTGAACATCCATAGTAAAACTGATCATAAACCTCTTAATACAATATGGTAGATGATAAAACTAATATATTATCCTCAATAAGACCTAAAATTCAATAAATTTGTTGAAATTGATAAAAATACTCTAACAAGATCATTAAATAATTTTTGAGAGAAATACACTTTTACTTTGAAAAGAAGGGTTCTTTAGGAAAAATATTTCCATAAAATCAGAAATGAACTTAGGTAGTTTTTATATGATGAAATTAGTGGTTTTATAATAATAATGTTTTCTTAAAATATATAATAGTTTCTACTTTCAAATAGGTAAGAATTTGAAAAGTTCCCTTGAATCGAGCTTGTCTATTTGAGAGAATTGAAAAAGATCTTTATAAAACATTTAACTCCCAATAAAATAAATAACTATTATGATGGGTACTCATATATATATAATTAAAACATAATATATGAGATTTATATAAGAATAATTAATATTTCAATTTTTATTAAGATAGATAAAGTGTAACCCGAAAGAAAATGGAGGTTTTGGTAGAAAAACCTCACCATATGTATGAATGTGTTATACACTTGACCTTAAGGTCCTATAATATGAAATTAGAGCCATTAATAATTTAATTAAGAACCTATTATAAATATATTTAATTTATTAAAATTTTATTAATTTCATTTATGGCCTTTTTATAAGTTATAATATTTAATTCGGTCGTTTTGGAGGGTTCGATTCTTGATATGCATGATCGATTCGATTGATTATAAGTATAGACGATCATATAGAATGGATTTAATTTTTCAAGATTGAATTTATATATTATTAATGAAAATAAGTAAGTTTAAATGGTTATAAATTTCATTTGGTTACATAGTATGAGTATGAATCGTTATATAAATAATTTAGTGATACTCGTTTAGATTTTTACGGTAGTTTTTCAATCACAACGAACTAGTTTTGTTCTATTATTTAGTATCATGCACAAATGATGCTTCCATAAATAAATAAATAATATATAATACATATTTTAGAATATTATTCAATGATACAAATGTTTTCATGACTATCCTTGAAGGATAAATTGAATAATTAAGTTTCATCATCCACGAAGGTTGTAAATTGGATGCTCCCAAATAATGATTTCATTTTTAAAATAAAAGTGAGAGTAAGAAGATTGATAATGTATCTTCCATTATCATGATATAATTATATTATATAGATGATACTTGAGTTATCATGATCCTTTGGATAGATTTAGTGAGAGTATAATAGTAAATAAAGAAGGAACTTGAAAAGAAATGAAAAAGAAATGGAAGATAATTTTACCACTTGGATACTCCTCCTTAAGAATCTTCTTAAAGGGATTGATTTTGGAATTTCAGAAAGAAAAAAAAATCTCTTGGATGTTGGGAGAGGCTTCGAGATATTATTTGGGCAGAAATTTTATATTCTTCAAGGATTAGATATGTGATGAGAAGAGGGATTGATAGGTTGTTTTTATAGTGGAGGAGAGGGTGATTTTTGAATATCTTATTCATTATTTTACTAATTTTCTTAAGAAAAGAAATAGTGTTTGATTATTGTGACCAAAAATAGTAATAAGTTCATGTGATTTCTAAATAATTGTTTCCTACATCATCCTTGATGTAAGGAATACTTTATTTATCTTATAATGTATTTATACCGTAAATTACCATATTTTACTTTTCACAAAAAATTCATGTATTTCAGAAAAAACCCGAAAATTCCCCCCAACCATTTTTTGATTTTTAGAATTAAAAAATTGACTCCATGTAATCAAAATAATTTTATAAATATATGAACTTTAATTTTTAAATAAAATCATCATTTACTTGAAAAATACCGTTTTTAAAACTAAAATAGATTTTATAACACCCTAATAAATTAACTAAGATCTTATTAAATTAACATAAAATCATAGGATGACAAAATATATATTTAAGAATACTTTTTATGAAAATTAATTTTATTTTAAATCAATTTGTTAATTTAAAATTTTAATTAAATATTCATTACTCACAAAAATACCAACACTTAATTATTAATTTTTTAAAAATTCACTCTCATTTATAAGGTGCCTAAATTTTATTTATAATTAAATATCTGGGGTTAAGGGTCATATTACTATTCATAAGGTTATATTACAATTCATAAGGGTATGTTTACTATTCACCAAAAATGTATGTTCATCCTATAAAACTCTAAATATCTTATTGATTGCAACTATATATCTCCATTTTTTGAAATTCAAAAACAGAGAATTGGAAAAATTATGTTTAAGAGAAAGGTTATAAATATCTTCTATGAAAAAGTACTTTTTTCAAAGAGACTCCGTGTTTCATGAATTTATTTTTAAATTTTTGGGGTGTTACATTATTTACTAGTAAATTTTAAATACAATTATATTGAGTAAGAAATTTATATATATTTCATAAAGTTGTTAATCATATTCATATCTACCAAATTAATGTCAAGGTTATAACAGTCACATTAAATAATAATATTTTAATTGTTTATCGTGGTTCATTTAAATTTAGTGTTTCTGGTAATTCAAGATATCGAAGAAATAACATTATTTAAAGAGATTTTTTTAATTCTTTTTTTTCATTATCCCCAATTTAACAAATTCCATAAATTAAATTTTAACTTTTTCTTTCCAATCAATGGTTTGAAATTTAAAAAATCTTATTTTGAAAACCAACCTCATAAAAAGGGTTAATAAAAATTATTCTCAAAATAGAGAAATGGAAGTACTAAGTTCATCTATAATAACACATAAATATATTTCCAAATAGGATAATGTATCAGGGAAGTAAAAACATGGATATGGAATAAAAACCTAACTACAAAAGATTGGTAGAGAGTGACAGAGAACCCATCCAAGAGAAATTTATCCATCACAAAACTATAAATCTATGATGTGTTAAAAGTTAATTGATTTCTTGGAAAGAAAATTAAACAAATAAAGTTTTTATTTCAAGGTACCTTTTCCTAATTTCATGTTAATATTTTAAAATCCAAATAAAATCATCAATAAAATTAAATAATTTTATTTAATTCGATGTCATAACCATAATCTCATCCTTTGGTTGTGGTTTGATTAGCTTCCACTTCATATATAACTCCAATAAATGGATATTTGAGGTAACCATTTCATTCTTGAATAAATTTTAATGAATCATGAGATCCATAATTCATTAATTAGGCCTATAAATATTTACTAAAACCACAATGGTTAATATAGTATATGAAAAAAAAATTAACCTTAAAAAATAATATCCAAATTTCAAATTAATCCATTCCACAAGTAGATAAACTCAAGAATCCACCAAAATACTATCATCCATAATAAAAAACTAAAAATAAATTGATCTCATATCCTTCCATGATCAAAATAAAAATCATTTAGCTACTCATAAGGTCTCATAAAAATGGTATATACCATGATCATATATTCTCCAATGTGAAATGATAATTTACCAAAAGGAAATAAAAAAATAATATATGTTTCTAAAAGATAATTCACCCATTATTCTTTAAATGAGCTCTTATCTTAACCAAAAAAATCTATTGGAGGTTTGGGTTCATCCTTACACTAATAGATGATCATAGGTTGATTCATAATATTATTTCTTTATTCAAGAAATATATACTGAATCTAGGTGAGGACAACTTATCAATACTCATATTCACATCAAATTTCACTAAAGGATACGATTTTCCATGGGCCTAATCATGAAAACATCAACATGGAATCCCGTATTCTAGAGTAGAGGATAATTGTTCCCTAATTATCATGATTAACTAAAACTATTGTAATTTCATATGATTTCCATTTTTTATTTAGAGGTTTTTGTGGCTTATTGTCATCATTAGCCCTTATATTAGGGAATTGATTCTCATAGTCCCCAAAATCTTCTCATTTATTTCACTAAACTATGAATGGTTTATTTTATTGAGCTCTATATCTATTCATTTCATTGAATGGCCTATTTACATCACTCTGAAATTCGTTTGATTAATGGATAGGATTCCCACAATTGAAATATTTTATTTTTCCTTTCATCTATTCAACATAGTTCTTCTTCCCGCATTTTTGTAAAGTAGTAGGTTGAAACTTTTTCTTCCTTCCATGTGAAAAAACTACTAGGGTTTCCATGAAGCTCCATCAACATTTTCTTATCACCAGTACCTTGAGGGTTTCTTTCTTCTATTTCCACATTCATTATACATTAATTTTTTTTATAGATTCCAAATTCAATTATGGATAATTAATTTCTATGTCATGGTTTCAAAATACTAAATAATTGATAAATTTTGTTTTAAGGGTTGTTGATTAAACCTGAATCATACCTTGTAAGTCTTTTAAATTTTCCTCCTAGGTATCAGTGGATTAAGCATCCATCAAACTAAGATCAAGGAATTACTTCTCCATTTTTGTGGGAAGAATATGGGGAAAGTATTTATGGAAAAATATTCCCTTCAACTCATCCCATTCCATTTATCCAATTTTTTCATATTTTTTAATATTGTTAAGAAGATTCCACCATTTATTTACCTCACCTTGAAAATGATAAATAAATAGGACAACAATTCCATGCCTTGAGCACTAAATAATGTAAAATATATTTTCAATCAAATTAATCCATTTCATATAAACTATTGGATGATAAGAACCATGGATGTATGGTGGTTGTTGTTGCATAAAACATTTATTGACATGTTTCTCCTTCCTTGGTTCATTTTAATGTTTAAAATCATATGTATTACCACTAATATCTTGAGAGATTTGAGTGAGCATAGTCACAAGATATTTCATAATAGTTATCAAGCCCTTATATTTTTCATGAGGATGATCATTTCATTATTCGTCACATTCATTTTTCACAAAGTTACATCAGGTACCATACATTTACTAAAACCAAAAAGAATAGTGTGAGCAATGATAATCATAGTAGAAAACCAAATAATCATGATGCATCATTCAATGGATGTTTAAATCAAGACAAATTATTTTTAGTCTATGACATGTTTGGTTTAAAAAAACGTTATCCATGATCAAGAAATTTTGGATATTTTTCTATACATAGACATATCCCTTGGGTTATTAGTAAATTTATTTTATCATTGTTTCCAAATGATTACTAAACCTTTCTATGATACAAACTATAGTGACCTTTACTTTTCAAACATAGATATGACATGAAAATAGATTAATATTCATAACCTAAAATTTCAATCCGTACCAAAATGTTATTGGTCTAGTTCCTTTTGAAACTTGTAAAAATAAACAATAGGTTCAAAAAAATATTTATCATCTCCCACTAAATTCTTCATAACTAGAAACTTCTTAGACATATCATTCTTAAACCCCTTCTTAATAACCTATGGAAAGTAAACATAAGAAAGGGTGAGATTAAATGCTCATTAAGTGTAAAAAAGGTATATTTCAATGATCATATATGAATAACATGAGCATAATGGTGTCAAAAATGGTCTTAACATTTGAAATGTACACCCTATATATCAGAGACCATAATCATGAGTCATGGAATAATAATTTCGAGTTCATAATACATGAATCATAAAAATATTAATGATATGATCAATAAGATAATATAATTGGAATAAGACATGGAATTATGGAATACACATAAAATTATATCTTTGTGAACACGTATAAATATAAATGGGTTCCCTCATTAAGTTAAGGACATGAAATAAATTTCTTGCATAAACTTATGGACGTGAAACAAGGTCCACATATAATCTTATGTGCATAAAATACAGGTTAATAATTTTACTTATGAACATGAAACGAGGTATATTCATAATCTTATGAACATGAAATCCAGTTCCATGCATAAAATTTTGAACATGAAACCCAGTCTATGCATAATCTTCTGGACATGAAATCTAGTTCCATGCATAAATTTAAGAACAAAAAAATCAGTTCTATGAAATCATGTTCATTTAAAACATATTTACCTCATGCGTTATCCATATTTACAGAATACATTGGAGGAGTATATGGGTCCCACATATCACATAAAGAAAATTATACATATATGTTCCATAATATTATAAATCATTCATCATCAAATAACATAGGAAAAGAAACTAATTTAATAAATATTTAAATAAATTACTACCTGTAGAAAACATGAATGGGTTTCAACATCTTATTATCATAAACATAAACCATAAATTAGAAGAATAATGATGGTTTCCATGAATCATAACTCTAATGAAGTATAATTATAATCAACTGACGTTCTCCTTGATGAATTGATATACCATTAAAAGTTCATTAAAACCTTCTTGAGAAAAATAACCTTCCAAATTAAAAAATAAAATTTCAAAATCTTAAAAATACACACATGATAAAGAAATTATTGTATTTAAAAAACATGTAAAATTATAAATGAAAAATAAAAAAATTAATTTCTCATGGTGACTATAAATTCGGTTTATTTCTTATTATCTAAAAAAATTCCTTATATACATTTTTTAGAAAATGTATAAAGTACCTCATTTAGAAAAGGACAAAAAGATTCCTTTCAAACATTTTTTTAAAAATTAAAACATTAGTAAAAATGAATTTAAAAAATTATAGGATAATAGTAAAAATATTTTTTGAAAACATTTTAAGTAAACATGGACATTGAAGAGAAATATTCCCAAAAATAGAAGTAAAATATAAAAAATTGTGAATAATTATGATGCTGTGAAATAAAACCCCTATTACTTTGGTAACTTTTGAATTATAATAACCATGAAAGATATAAAAATATGTGGATATATAAATCCATATAAAATTAGTAATATATATCATAAAATTCAATCTTGAGTGGTGAATATATCACACAAATGAAACATGTGTTGAATATTGCCATGGGTCCCACATAAATACAAGTTATATGAGAATATCTTACCTAAATTTTTTCATTTCCTCGTTCATATTCAAACCCCATGTATAAAAAATATGGATTTTTTATACATGTATTCCAAAAAAATATTCATATATATCACACCATTTATGATTCATTTATGATATCTTACAACACATTTATTAATAATCAATTATTAAAATCATTTTTATAGGTAGTAACTACTTTGTTTTCCAATCTTGTTTCAGTTCAGAAGTCTTTGACCTTATACTTTAATTATGGTTCCATAATTATATAAATTATATTATTTGTATAAACATCATATATATTCAATATATACATATATAGAGTCATGCATTAATTTTATTGATAGAAAAATGAATTGAACTATCCATGGAGACAATAGGTCGTATATATGCATAAAATTTGTTTTCATTTTTCAACAGATGGAACATGAGAGGTAAATATTATGAAATAATTAATCCTTCAATAAACCAATAATATCACAACTGAAATGATCATAAAAAAGGACAACATATGTGTAACATGATAATTCCAAAATCAATGCCCGCATCTTTAGGATCATCTATAAGTAGAAGCACACAAAAAATGAAGAGATTAAATATGTTCAGAATTAGAAAAAAGTGAACCATCATGGAAAAAGAAAAATAATTAATGTGTTAAACTCTAGATTCAATAATAAATGTTTTCTAAGTGGGGGTATTTATAGTATTTTTTGACTATTAATAATTCATCTTTTTGAACTTTTTAATAAAGGTTAGAGTGATAGTAATAAAATAATTATTGTAAACTTTTTAAATAAAATGGAAGGTAAAAAGATAGGGTAAATTATTTAAAAGTAATTTTATAGTCTTTAGCACCTCATATTTTAATTTTTTAATTTTTGAAAATGTTATAATGAATAATTACTTAAAAATATTTATGAAACAAATTTATAACAAATATAGTAGTAATATAAGTGTTGTTAGGGTGGTAGTAACACACCTTATAAGTATGGATGAAACCCAGGATCAAATACTGGTGGAGGAATATTTCTATGATACGATAGAATTATAGTATCAGTGAAAAAGAAGGAAATATATTGGTACAGTAGTAGCTAAAACTATTCTTCATTTTGGGCCCTCAGGCCATTGTTTTGGGCTTACGATCCACAAAGGGCTGTCAGGCCGTCAAAGGGGGTGGTGAGGATGGCATGATGGGTAGGTGGTGATATTGGAGTGATGTAATATGGGACTTTGGTCCATACAATCATAGGACTATGGACTATTTAATGGGATTCATGCCCAATGGGCCTTCTGGCCAAAACATTTAATAAACAAACAGTTGGTTGTGTGGGTTAACAATGTTTTACATTTTGTGAAGTGAAATATCACTATGAAATAGGTTAATAGTATCAATAAATACAATTAGTAATACTATGTTAAAATTTTAATAAGCAAGATATATGTAACATAATTAAAATATTAAAATTTGGAAGATAAATAAAAAAAGAAGTAAAATATTATCAAGGACAGTAATCCTTCAAACTAATAATACACAATGAATTAAAAGAGATGAAGATTGACATTCACTATTCATCATAAGTTAATTGTTGAAGACTTATTCACTGAGGTTGTGGAACACTCACAAGAACACTGAACGTCCGATGTAGTCAATCCACTCACATGGACTGAGATGCATGAGATAGAAATACTATAAATGGGAGGTTGATTTTGTTGTGAGAACCGATCCATGTGAGAAAACCAAATCTGACATGATAAGATGGTGTGTACGTATTTAGTGAGGTTATTTCATGTAATCACTTGTGATGATAGTGGAAGAATCTATTATTGGGGGGACCGACCAAACACAATAAGGAGTTGGATTTCATGCCAAAACACGTAAATCACTATGCCTTGTGATTTTAACTATTTACATATTCATGTTTTCTAAGAGACCTGACATTAATGTAGTGAGATATTAACAAATCACAATGGACTAATTAAAAGGGAAAAACATAAAAATAAAAAAGGATCACTAACTCACTATCTCCCCATATAATTCATCACACTAGGCGTGTGCTTCATAAGTGGTATTAGATAAAATAAAAGTTACCTCAAAAATATATAATCTTTGTTAAAGGAGAGTCATGAAGACCCTTAGTTATATTAATAGGTAAGGAGTTTGAATTTATTATGGCCAAATTTACATGGATTGAAGAAAATAATACTTTTATATTTTATATAATAAGTTCTTGAGGAGATTAACGTTGTTACAATATCATTTACTACACTTTAAAAGGACACTCATATGACTTATATTGAGAAAATAAATCCATAATTGGATGGGAAAGCTAGAAATTCCATCATAGAATAATTATTTGTTAATGAATAAACCAAGTTGTTGGGACTTAAACTAATAAAGAGATGTGGGATAAGATTTAGAGCATTAATTTGGAAATTTTAATATTAAAGATATAGTGGACCAAGTCTTTTAAACTTATTATTTCATGATTTTTAACATAAACATCCAACAATCACAACAAACAGATTGAGAGGCCTTGTTTCTTCAGAAAAAAATATTAATAATATATAAATAAAATAAACTAAAAAATATATTTTTTATATTCTCTTTAATGAGTTCCTAAATCAATTTGATCACCTAGACCTATATCTAATAATATGGGGAATAAATAAAACAAAGGGGTGAGCTATAAAGCTCTGTAAGTGGATAAACATACTAATAAAGCATAGAAAATGAGTCAGAAGGGAAAACATGATATCATAAAATATGATGCTAATGAGTAATAGTGTAGAGGAATAACATAAATAACATGAACTCATAAGATCATGATAATATAGGAATTTTTCAATAACATAAAACATGAAATGAGTATAAATCAAGGCTAACTGCCAATTCAACATCACATGATGGACAGAGTCCCATTATTGATTAGGTTTACTCCCAAATTCTATAAATAACATCACATGAGAAAAAGAATTACCCAATGAATTGGATAAATATCTAGGAACACAAATCATAATTTGTACATTTATATGTGTGACATATAAGGAAATAAAACAAAAGGCATAAACATAAGAATTATTTGTGGAGAGAAATGAGTTAAATAATGATGCCATATAGCATAACTAGTTTTTGTAACTTAATGGTTTCCATGAAAGAAGGTATTGAATAATTCTTTTATATACATAATCATATTTCATGATAAATTATGTCCAATTGAAGTTAATACTTGAAAATAGTAGATAAAACCCTTTGGGAATGTACCTCTTGACTGGGGCATTATGAAAAGGGTAATAAGTTTTAAAGAGTATAAGGGAATAATAATTTCCTTAAAAATAGAAACTAAACAAAATATATTTCCATGATTAAACAATAAATTATAGAAAACATGAATGTTTAAAAAAATTAAGGATTAGTACATTTAATAGGGTATAAAACAGATAAGTTCCCTTTAATCAGGCTTTCTTATTTAGAGAAATTGAGAAGGGGACATTTTTAAACATGTATATCTCCATAAAATAAAGGTTAATTAAAATACGTATATTTTTGGGAGGAAATATATATATTTATATATATAATATAAAAATTAAATTAAAAAAAATATATAGATAAAGTGAGGTAATGAGATATAAATCATAACCCAATGAAAATAGGTCGGTTTGAATATATACATTAACTTATGTTAAAAAATCATTATTCATGTGTATTTAATTACCAAGATAACCAGATTAATTAATTAATTAATTAATTATAATCCTTTTAAATCTATATTTTATTGAATATAATTTTATCATGTTCATTTTTAATTATTTTAATGAGATATAATGTTTAATTCCATTGTTGAGAGAAAATTTATTTCATGGTTCCATGGTCAGATCACTTATGGAAAATTATTGTTGTTCTAATCAAATGGGGCTAAAAATATATAATTGGAATAAAATTTTATTAATTTACTGACAGAAATTTAAATGGTCTTAAATATCCTTTTGTGTTTCAACAATGGGATGACTCACATAATTATAATGTTAATATTATACGATTAGATCATTTAGGCAATTTTACAGACCATCATGAACTAATTTTCTTTTATTTAATTAAATGATTATTAAAAAATTAAATAACTTGAAATAAGATATAATATACTTATTATAATAATATTTAACCATAATATTATTTCTATATCCATTCTATAATGTGTTGGACAAAAATTAAGTTTGTTTTTCATGGAGGTGGTGAACCAATGAAATTATATACAATGTTTTTGTTTTAGAAACAAAACAAGGGATGATATAAGTGAGATATTCCACCATAGTAATAAAATATAAGTAAATTTAGGGTAATTATGTTACTTTTTTGTGGATTTAGATTATATGGGGGTAGAAGAAGTAAGAAATTAAAAGAAAATTAGTTTAGATTCTACCTCTCCCTTTGGATGTCTCTTATTAGGATACCCCTTGAGGCTCCTTGGAATGGTACTTATATAAGACTAGTAGAATAAGGAAATGGAAGATAGTTTAGTATGTGAATTGGGATTGTTTTTTTGAAAAATCTATGGCTTGTAAGTTGTGGGGATAAGTGGTGGAATTATATGAAGAGGATAAGGGTGTTTTTTATTACTATATTCATTTGTATAACATTTCCAATCAAGATAACCAATAGTACCGATTATTGTGACTAAACAAAGTAAATGTGGAATATTATTTATAAATAGTTGGTTCTTAAATAATACATGACTCAAAAATTCGTGTACTTATCTTATAATGTTAAATAGAATATTTTATCATATTTCATTATTCACTAAAAATTCAATTATTTTAGAAAAATACAAAAAAAATTAAAACAATTCATTTTTACAAGTGTAGATTCAAAAAATGAAATCCATTTTACTTCAACAATTTAATAAATATATGAAATATAATTTTTATATAAAATCCTCATTTATCTGAAAAATTTATCAATTTTAATATTTTGATCAATTTTATAACCCATTGAAAATTTACTTGACATATCATAAAATTATATTATAATTATAATACAATCTAATATTAATTTATAAACCAATTTTATGGAATTAAATATTTTAAAACATTATTTTTTTTATAAAAATTTAAATAAAACATATATGTTTTACCAAAATAAAAACGCTTATTTTATCATTTTGAAAACATTTATTTGCTTGTATCATGATATAAATATAAAATATTTTCATTTTATAAGAAACCTAAATATTATTTTACTTTTACATAGGTTAGGTTAATATTCTAAGGGTCAGGTTGCCATTCTTAATGGTAAAATAACTATTCTAATAGTCATATTACTATTTTAATGGTCATATTACTATTCCAATGGTTCTAATTGCAACAGTCATATGGGTTCTCTATATTGAATAAATACTTCATGTTTCACTAATTATTTATTCACCTCTATTTTATCTCAAAGTTATATATTTATATATATATATTCATTTTCAAAATTCTTATAACATCACTAATATTATTCTCCATTTCTTCCGTGTTTATGCAATTGTGATTATTCTAGGGGATCAAGATGATCAATATTTTCCTATTGTTGTTGTATTATTTTTGATTTTTTTTCATTATAATACTTTAAATTCTAATGTAAATTTTTATTCTATTAATGTAACATTCAAATTAATATAAAAACTATTGTTGGTTTCGTTAATTTGTTTATGTTCTTTATAATACATTACTAAATATAAGATAATTATAATAATGGAAATTTCATTGATAAGATTCTAGGTTGTCACATTCTTACGCTCCTAAGAAATTTCACCCTCAAAATTTTGTTTTACATACTAAGGTGAAAAAATATGAGGGTAATTTTTCTTCAAAGATTTCTCTAGTTCCCATGCCGCCTCCTCATACATATATTTATCACAATAGTACTTGGATTATGTGAGTTTTCTTATTGTGTAGAACTTTATCTCAATGGACAAAGATATTCACTTGATTCTCCTTATAATATAGATCATTTTCAATTTTTACCACATCCAAATTTAGTAAATTTTATGGTTCTACTATATACTTGTTCCATAGGGATACATGGAATAGTTTGGGTACATGATACACAGTTGGTGGGAGTGTTAGTAAATAAACCATGGATCTTTTTTTATCAATAATCTCAAATGGGTAGATATACTTGGAAATTAGTATACCCTTATTCAAAAATCTCATGACTCTCTTCCATGGAAATATGTTAGAGAACACCTTATCACTAACCTCAAAATCCAAGTCTCATCAATGATTGTAAGCATTTCTCTCTTATCAACTCGGAGAATCCTTCATGTGTTGTAGAATAGTCTTGATCATTTCAACCATTTAGTTAGCCATTTCATGTCCGAGAATCCTGTATTAAAAAACTCTATCCCAGAATGTAGTTGTTCTGAATCGCTTCCCATACAAGGCTTCATATGGAGCCATTTGGATACTTTAGTAATAGCTATTATTGTATGGGAATTTAATTAGAAGAATATATGGATCCCATCCTCCATTAAAGTCCATTGAGAATGGCCTTAACATGTATTCTAGTTTATGGATAGTCCCCCCATATTGGAAATCAATTTTTGGATGACAATACATACTAAAGTTAAACTCGGTGTTTAGAGCATATTGGATACTCTTCCACAACATGGAGGTAAATATCTTATCTCGGTCAAATATAATCGATAGCAGTGTTACATGTATCCCCGCCACTTATTATATGTTTATCCTTAAAAGTTGATCAAGTGATCAGTCGTCTCAAATTCTACGTAAATGAAAATTCTTAATAATATGATCCACTAAATCCCATATAGAATTATTTCCTCTTGATGACTTAGGATGAAAAATGACAAAGTCAATGGTAATGTTTTCCCATTTTCATGTAGGTATGGGTAATGGTTGCATTATCCCCATAGAAATTTTCCTTTTATCCTTCACCTACTAACATACTATTAATTTTAACATCTATTATATGATCTCCATCATCATATTCTCCCACTAATAGTGCTCTTAGAGAACTCAATATACTATTAATTTTAACATCTATTATATGATCTCCATCATCATATTCGCCCACAAATAGTGCTCTTAGAGAACTCAATACATCTTTATGCTCCCTAGGTGGATGGATAAGTTCAATTTGTTATCATCATCCAATGGATTTATATTTATCTCATGATTTTATGGTATACATAGTCATGATTTAAATATTACAAATCCCACTTTATCAAATTTGAACTCTAAGGATTTACCTTTTCATATAGCTTCAGCCTTCTACTGTATTTCCACATTATTTATTTTATGATACTTTATCTTCTCAAGAAGGGATGGTTTAGAAATAATTTGAGAAAGGAATAATGATGTTGTTTTCTTTATGATTCCCATGTTTATCCATTTAAATTATAATAAGATTTTATACTTTTCTATTCTCATCATTGATAATGTGGTTGGATGTTGTGTAGAAATCCCTCATGGAGTCCTCTCGGTATTTTTTGGGTGTGTTTGTGTTTGTTGACAAAGCCAGATGACTATAAATGAGTGTCATTGGTCTTTATCGAAGGAAGTATTTCTTCATAGGATTGAATGGTATGGATAATATTGATGAAAATTGGAAAAGGGTGAGAAATATGTACCATAATTCATGGGTCGTGTACCATGTTCATGGAATGGTACGTGGAGTGGCGGAAACAGTACGTGGGTGAGGTTCGTGAAACCAAAAGTGATTTGTAGTGTGGTGGCGGTGTGGTATGTGTATGGATTGTCATCAGCAGAGGAAATCGACCACATTGGAGCAAAGATGGTACATGGAGCATATTGGAAAATGGTTTGCGGATGGCTTGCGGTTCGTGGTGGCTGAAGAATTGGTAAGCGGTGAAGGGTGGATTGAAGATTCAATAAATCTTGATTTAGATAATTAAGAGGGTATCATTGCCTATATAATAATGGATAATCCAACTGATTACTCTATAGATTAAACATCATTAGAAAGCATATTCTGCTTTGGGAATTTGGAAAAGTTCAAAAGTGGTTAACGCTGAAGGATTTTGTGAGGTTTCTTGACCTGCAAAGGAGGTTCGGTATGTGGAGGAGGAATTATAGTATGCGGAAGGAGATGACTTAGTACAAGAATGAGGAATATTTTGTACATGAGTGGGATAGTTCCACAAGTGTTACACGGAGGGAGAGCTCTGATACGCGGATGTGAAGGTAGTCCACGAATAGAGAACAGTTCGCATACAAGGGGGATTATGCAGAAGAGGTTCATGGAATCAGTACGCAGTAGCGGTACGCGATCATGAAGCCAGTGGCAGTCTATGGATGAAGGTCAGTTCACAGTGGTGATGGCAGTAAACGGAGGAGGTTACCGCATACCAAACCCATGACACATTATGTAGTGGAATGAGTTGGTTCACAATTTTCTAAAGGAAACTTGAAAATGTTTTAATTCAGTTTTCGAGAATATTTTTTGATACCTAGCAGTACTCTGGAAGGTGGATTTTATTCCAAGAGTAGTGAGCAAAGGAAGAGGAAGATGGTGACCCATTCCAGTGGCAGTGATCTAGAGAAAGAGGCAAAGGGAGTGACCCTTGGGAATGCAGTGAGCAGACCCTAAATCTTATAAGGTATTGAGCCCGGACATAGAAGATCTTCTACAAACATTGTACTTATTATTGACCATGAGCCTTAGTGAATTTTGTACATCAGCACATTGTCATTGTATACTCATTGGATGTTTCCCAGTAAGGGTGAACCAAGTAAAAAATGGTGTGTCCTGTGCATGATTTCATATCTGTATATATATTCTCACTAGAGGAAGAGAGAATTGAGTTTTTTATAACAATTAAACAAGATCCGAAAGGGATAAAGTTTTAATATACCATACCCTGATTCACCCCACCTCTCAGGGTATTCGACCTAGTAGACCTAAAAGGATTATTTTTACTTAGATCATCATCCATATTATTTTATTTCCCTATATTCTAGTGGATTGAGAAGTCTTATCCATTGATCATCTCTAACTATCGTCATTTGTGCATATTAATGTCTTTATATGTGAATATATATTTTAGGCTATTATGATCCATATATATCTCACACATATACCCATAGAAATAATCCTGCTAGATCCTCAATGAAAATATTAATACTGCAAACTCCAAATAATTCATTGTATAGTTTTTCTCTTTAAATTTCAACAACCATGAGGTGTAGGAAATCACATTGTCATTTAACATAAATATTCATCCTAATACCTAGTTTTAAGAATTTTTTTATACCATGAAAATATCCATACTTGAGGTAAATGTGAAGAATGGTGTACTGTTATTCCACTTTTTCAAATCCATAAATCCCTCTTCACACAAACTAGACTAG
This sequence comes from Viscum album, assembly GCA_963277665.1. NCBI lineage: Eukaryota > Viridiplantae > Streptophyta > Magnoliopsida > Santalales > Viscaceae > Viscum > Viscum album. The sequence continues at coordinate 1,089,807,748 of OY728122.1, forward strand.
AAAAACTTTACTCCGTTATAAGTCAACTTCGATAAAGGGTTTAACAATCTCAATAGGTTTATCAAAAATTATTAGTAAAAAAATGTAGTCCAATAAAAATTTGATCTCCATTACAATTTTTTGAGCCATTCCTCAATTTTATTTATCTTGAAAGGGATTAAATATATATATTTTTTGTTGATAACATTCCACAAAAATGATACTTCATCCATCCTAAACTCACATTAACTATAATTTTCATTTAGCTTCTTCTTTTGAAAATTCTTTAGAAAGGTATTAAATTATTTTTCATTATCCACCTTTCTCTTAGAGTATATCAAAATATCATCAATAAATACTTCCATAAAATTTTAAAGGAAATATTTAAAGACTATATCCATTATGTTTATAAAAAAATTTGTAGTATTTGTGTGTCCAAAGGTTATAACTCTAAACTCATATTTTCTATACCGAGTTAGAAAGTTAGTCCTAGAAATATCATCCTTCTTCTCCTTTAATTGGTGATATCCCAACCGAAGGTCCACATAAGAGAAATAGAAGGGCCCACATAGTTGATCTAAAAATTCATCTATATATGTTAAGGGTTACATGACCACAATAATCAATGAATAAGTACATTGACCCTTCATTCTTATTGATGAAGAGGACTAATTCACACCAAGGTGAAGCACTCTTGCATATAAAACCCTTGTCCATATTCCCTTGTAATAATCTCTTCGATTCTTTTAACTCAATAGTGGCCATTCTATAAGGATTATTGCATGTAGTAAGAGATCAAAGTATAATTTAAATTTATAACTCTACCTCATTATCAATTGGAAGACTAGAAACTCATTGGGGAATACATTAGTTTAACCACTCACAATGGGAATGAATCCAATAAGGAATCTCTCCTTAGTCCGAATCATTTAAATTTGATAATCTTATTCATAAGGAAATAATATCTACACTTGATTAGATGATTCCAAATGAAATTCATCCTTATCCTTACGCTTGTACATAACTAAAGGATAAAACATGATAGTAAGATTGATATCCATATCCTGATAGTTGATGTTGGATTTATATATGTATAGTCAATCCATGCCCAAAATATAATTATACTACACTAAAGGAAGTAAGATGATATTTTCAGAAAGTTTCAGTCCAAAAACATTATCTACAGAGGAGTTATATACTTGATATTTGAAAATTTATCTATTTACTATTCTAACATATAGCTCAACCCCATTTTAGTGGTAGTTTTTGAAAAGGTATTCTAAAATTACAAGATATAAAGGAATTTTTATAACCAAATTCAAAATGAATGGTCTCTATTCTTGAATGAATAAAAATTATACTTGTCGCCACATAATTTTCACGATCTACCTCAGCAGTAATGATAGTATATTCAATTCCTTTCTCACTGGGCCTTGGATGTTGGTTTCATTTAATTGCTCCAAAATCCTTTATCATAGAGAATTATATAGAATAATTTGAATGTTTTATATAGTTGAAACACAATACCATATGTTGAATGCTGTTTTGAACCTTATTTTCTTCTATCACAATAGTTGTCTTATTCATATCCTTTCAAAATTAACTTTCTTGATGCACCACTTTTCCACACTTGAACCACGTCTCAGTTCCATTCATAGAATTTCTAGGATTCTTATTTAAATTTTTTTTACCCATGTGATTTCCATATTTCTTTCCACCATGATATTTATCCATAGTTCCTCTTGAATTACATTCCATTTTATGTTTTTTATCTCTATCTCAAAAACACAGATGAGAGTCATCAATCATTATCATAATAATAATGGAACAAAATAATATATCTTCGTGACCATCAGTCTCTCTAATAACCAACAATTTGGATAGACTTTGATTAATCCAATAAAAAATTGGTTCACCATACTTTCAATTCTAATGAAAAAGATGGAGGCAAAGCATGAAAGCCTTATGTTGTATTCCTCATATACCCTAATAGATTCACCATCCTTTTAGTTCAATATAAGGAACTCCCCCTCCATTTTATGAATAAGATTTCAAGGAAAATATTTACAGAAAAATATTTTCTGGAATCCTTCCCATTCCAATTAATAAATTTATTCTTTAGACTTTCTATTTTTTATTAGTGTCCACTACTGATTAGTTTCCTCCAATATTCAATAAAGGTATAGTAAGAATTTCTTTTTTTAATACCATTAAAGGATAAAGAATATATTCTTAATGGATTTAATCTATTTTTTAATGAATATGGTATCATAATTGTCAATAAATGTTTGAGCCATTTTTATCATAAAGGAATTGGTTAAAACTTTCTCATTATTTGGAAAATGAGGGTGCTCCACAAGATTCATGAAATTAATCATTACATGATTAATTTGAGAAAGTATTAACATTAATTCAACAACTCTATATATCATATGGTTTGGAATATCATTTGGGAAATCATCACATTTCTTATCACATTGGTTTTTGGCATAGTTCCTCCCTTCTCAAACTAATTACTAAAATAAAAAAAGGGATGAGAATACTCAATATAAATTTTTTATTAAACATAAAACTATGGATATAGAAATAATAACATAAAATGACATTTAAATCCTAACTTATGAGTCTATGGGTTTCAATTTAGGTTACCAATGAAATTTTTTCCTATTAGGTCTTCAAACCTAACAATATATTCAATCCCTTAATAATGGTTCATAAAGAGTTTGTGAAGTTTCTAAATAATAACCACAGGGAGTGTCAAAATAAGTGTGAAGAAAGGCCACCTTTTTTTGCACTATCTGAAGATCTAGTAAAAAAAGATCCCTTTTAGGGTTATTACCCCAAGGTATAACTGTTATAGAAAGGCATCCACATATTTTATCCATACAAGGATGTAATTTCTTTAAAAACATCCACTCTATACTTCACCAAAATTTCAAGATATTTTCCAATACATATATTTATCCCTAAGGCTCTCACAGAAGTATTCTAGTCCTGATCCCCAAAAATAAATTAACCTTACTCTGATGAAAACAATACTGAAACATGTCTTTATACAAATTATTACTTGTGTTTTAACATAAATATCCAATAAACACTGCTAAAGTATTGAGAGGCCTAGTGTCCTTGGAAGACTAGGTTCATATTACATAAAAAATAAACTAAAACACCAAATCTCTATTTTATTCTCCATAATGAGATCCTAAATAAATTTGAGAACCTAAAGATATGTATAATAACTATGGGAATCTATAAAATAAAGGGTTCTGTTTTAAATCTCAGTAAAGGTATAAACATGGTAATGAAGCGTATCATATGAGTTAGAAGGCATAACATGATATCATAAATAAGTATCGAGAGAAATCATATCGATTCATAACATAAAGAATGTGTAATCATAATTTAATAGAAACATAGAGATGTGGAAACAACTAAAAACACGACATAATCATTAGTCAAGGTTAACAAACAAGACAAAATCAAATGGTGGATAGAGTTCCATCAGGTATTAGGTTTACTCCCTAATCCTATACATAACCTCTCATGAGTCAAAAACATTACAAAGTGTGTTGGAATTCTATCAAGGTGAACTCAATGTAACATATAGATGAATATGTTTTCCACATAAGTATAGTTCATGAATACTTTTTTCCAAGTGAATTAAATACTTGAATATAGTAGAGAAATCCATTTCAAAATGTACTTCTTGAGTGGGGATTTATGAAAAAGGGTAATGAGACTTTAAACAGGGTAAGGGAATAATAATTCCAAAAAACGAAAAATGAAAAAAATGGATTCCTTAATAGAATGACTGATTTTATAAAACATTAGTGGTTAAAAATATTTTAAGTATATGTACTTGTATTGGGGTTAGAAATAGATAACTTCTCTTTAATTAAGTTTTCATATTGAGAGAAATTGAGAAGAGAGCCATTTAAAACAAAACTATCCAAATTAAACTATGGTGAATTATAATAGTTATATATATTAGGTAGAAATATATATAATATAGAAGAATTAAATTATAAAAATAGAGAGTTAAAGTGAGGAAGAATGAGAGAAACTGTAAGACAAAAAATAAGGTGGTTTGGAGCGATCCCTTATCTTAGGTTCTAGAATCGTTATGAAATAATACTTAACATCTAGGATAATAAATTTAGATTTTTTTGGGGGTGGTGTCATGGCCAAAAGACAAGGAACAAATTTTATGAAAACAAATAAGATATTACAAGAATCTAAACCACAAAATCATATTACAATTCTTCTCATGAAGAGGATGTAAATCAGAAGGGAGATCATCAATCCAAATAATATCTTGATTTAATCCCTTATTAGAAAGGCCATCAGCAACCGTATTCTCTTCACGATAAATATGAGTTATAATGTAGTTGATGTCACAAAGTGAGTGGTCCAGTCCATCCAACGAGTAGTAGTCGGCCACGAAAGGTGTTTCACACCATTCCAAATTTCTTGTACAATGGTGGTCAAATCACATTCAATCCAGAAATTTTTTCAACCATGGCTCCTTACAAAAGACACAGCATGTATCATGCCCATCATTTCTGCCTCTAGAGAAGAGGTAAAGCCGTATGAACTAAGAAAACATCCAAGGATCTGGTCAAGATGATTTCAAAGGATAGCGCCACAACCCACAGGACTTGGAATCCATTAGGAGTCACCATCGACAATAACATTAACCCTTCAAGGGAAGGGATCACGCCAAAAAACTTCAAAGGTGCGGCACAGTTAACAAAATTTTCCATCAATCTGAATCCTTCATAGAATTGTGAAGTTATTCATAGTGTTATTTCAATGAACCTTTTGCATCAAATCTTATTCACAAATGGAAATAAGGATTTTTATCCAAACTTCATTATGATTGAGTGAGTAGTTGTTATGAATAATAGAATTTCTATCATACTAGATCACATGAGGAAGTTCAGAAACTGTTGCAAGGAAGAGGTTCTTAATTTGCTGAAAATTTTCCATTTCATCTCATCTCTTTAGTTCAGAGTTGACAGAGTCAAGAATCGACCATTTTTAGTTAAAAATGTCAAAAATATAGTTCCAAAGAGTAGAACTAGTAGCACAAGAAAGGAAGAGATGATTAGAATCTTCTCAGTATTGATTGTAATGTCTACATTTAGAGAAAATTTGAATACCAAAATATTGAAGGCATCCATCTGTAGGAACTCTTTTGTGAGAAAGGTTCCAGATAAGAGTGAATCTTGAGGGTTTTATCCAGGGTTTTTCAAAAAGAATTATCCAACAAAAATCACATTTAGAGTTGCAGAAAAATGATTATAGAATTTTTTTGGAATTAAGAATACCAATGTGTGCAGGTTCCAAAATTAAAATGTCCTTAGTTTTTGAGAAAGGGTAGTTATTGATGACATGCATAAGGGATTTAGGAATACAATCATTGTGAGAATTTAGCATATCTAAAATTGAGTAGTTCGTGCTCCTAGGTAATTTCTCAAGATGAATCATAGAAATTAAGGGGTTCTAGTCCAGTTATCTAACTTGAAATTGATGGAGGAATCCCTGGTAACCATCCATCTAGAATTGTTCATAATGATAGAAAAATATTGTTTAATTGAAGGCTAGATAGAGGAGTTGAGAAAATTCAGATTTTTTTCCTTGAGTTTTCCAAGGAATCTATTTTTGAGAAAAGTAACAAAATCTGAATTATTTTAAAGAAGGTTTCAGGTGAGTCTAGCATGAATAGCCTCATTAAAGTACCAAATATTTTTTATTCCAATCCCACCCTTTTCAATAGGTTTTCAACAGGTCAACCAGGTCACAGTCACAAGTTTTTTTCTAACATGCTACCAGTCCAAATGAAATTTTTGATAGAGGTATTCATTTTTTAACAATTAAAATGGTCCATTTATAAACCATCATGGAGTATAACATTTTAGAAACCATAATGGATTTGACAAGACATATTTTGCCTTCCATAGAGAGGGATTAACCTTTCCACGAAGATAGTTTCTTAAGAACATGGTCAATTATTGTAGAAAAATGAGAGGACTTGTGTGTGCCTCAAAAAATGGGAACACTAAGATAAGTAAAAGTAAAATAACCTTCTTTAATGCCCAAGTCATTACTAATATTAAATTTCCAACTAGGAGAGAAGTTTTTTTAAAGAATATGAAATATTTATTTAAACTAATGGCGTGACCAGAAACCTCTTCATAATTAGAGAGACCATTTTTGATGTTTCTAATATTTCTTTTACCACCCTCTAAAAAAGGATAATGTCATCATCATAAAAGAGATGTGTGGGAGCATTCACATTCCTAGGTACATGTATTGGCTTGAGTTTGGTTTTATCCACAAGACAAGTGAGGAGGTGACTAAGGTAATCTTTCGAAATGGAGAATAGGATGGTAGATAGGGGTCACCTTGCCTTACACCTTTGGTGCACTTAAAAAATCCCATGGGGGAGCCAATGACCAATATATAAATAGAGGTCATGGTGAAACGTTTTCATAATGAATTGATAAAATAATCACTGAAACCAAATCCTTGAAGAAACTTGAAGATGAATCTCTAATCCATGGTATCCAAACCTTTTTTGATGTCATGTTTGATGAAAATATTACCCTCTCAGTTAACAATGTTTAGAGTATTAACTCATTTAGAAGAAAGACAAATACGATTTTGTATGGATCTACCTTCAATAAATCCAAATTGGTTCTTGGGGAAAATTTTGTCTATCATAGTTGATAGTCTATTATCAATGATTTTGGTGATGATTTTATAAAGGGTGTTAATGAGAGAAACGGGTATAAACATGTGGATCTCAAAAGCATTCTCTACTTTAGGAATTAAGGAAATAAATTAAGCATTAAGACCATGAGGGAGGACACCATTGGGTAAAAAATATTTGACAAGTTTACAAACATACAAATGGATAATGTCCCGATAGCATTGAAATAAACCATTATTAAAACCATCAGGACCCATAGCACTATTAGGATTCAGACTAAAGATAGTGTCTTTAATTTCATGATCAAGAGGTATTCTAAGGAGGAAAGTGTTATCCTAGAAATTAACCACCTTCAGAAGCACCTCAGGTAGGAGGTCTTTGTTATTATTAGGGCCATTAAAGACAGATTCAAAGTACCAGACAATATGGCTGGAAATATCATCATCATTATCTTATAGGTTGTCCCCATCTTTTAAAAGAGATAGTGGTTTACAGGTTTTCCTGAATCTATGAAGAGAGTTATATAATTTAGTGTCTCTTTCACCATCACATAACCATTTAATTTTTTAAAAAAAAAATCTTATGTTCTCTTTAAAGGTGAGTGAAGAGTTTAGTTTTACCAACAAGTTGATTTCTTGAGTTAGATTAGTGTTGAAATGAGATCTAGTGTTATTATTCTGAAGTTGCTTAAGCACATCCCATAGATGAAGAATGTCATTATTAATTTGTTTGGCAGTAGAACTACACCAAAAACCACACATTGTTAAACCATAAAGGTAATGAGGGTTTCATATTTTTGATGGATACATTGACCAGAATGGGATGGTGTCCGGAGTGACACTTTTGGAGGGAGATACTGGAGATGGTTTCCCATTTATCTAAAGTAGGGACATTCATGAAATATCTGCCCAACTTGGAAGAAACCATCCTATTATAATGCCTTCTATACCAAATATATTTGGGACCAGTGATATTAATTTCAAAAATGTTGTTGTCTTCAACGGATGTTTTAAATTCTCTCGTGGAAATAACATCATGATATGGTTCAAATTTCTCACTAGAGTTAGGAATAACATTAAATTCCCCAACCAAAAACCAAGAAGTATTGTTATTTCTACCTAAATATATAAAATAATTCCAAAGGGGCCTCCAATATTGATATCTATTCTTATCAAAAACAGGGGAGCAGAAATAATGAGTGCCATAAATTAGGAATCCAAAAGTAAAGGCTTGCTCAGAGACCTTGAAAACATTGAAATTTTGAATAGACGAGTGAAAAAACAATCTAAAGAGATTCAACATTAAAAAAAATTTGTTGCCCCTAAAAAAGAATAATCATGTTGGCATAAATGGGAGTATTTATTGGAAAAATTAGTTTTGGGATCAACAATAACAAACAAAATTGGATGATGAGTGTTAATCAGTCTTTTTAAAATTATTGATGTGTCAGAGTTCTCAATACACTAAAAATTCTAGAAAAATATCTTCATCTAAAGCTAGGTTTGGAGCTAGAGATCCCCTTTTTTGTTTCCAAAACCCTTCTTCCTAGAATATCTTCTACGATTTTTGGCATTGTTTGGGCGGGTGATCTATTTCTGCATAGTTTTAGGAAAAGATGAGGGGACTTCCTTAGCATTATTCATGGGAGAGTCATGCAGAGCAGTATTCAGAGGTGAATATATAGAACACATAATATTAATATCAATATTATCCACATCTTGAGTTGTAAACAAATTTTCAGTTTGCACAAAAATAACATTACTGTTAATAGTTTTGGAACCACCTGCTAAAGGACTGATAAGCATAGGAGAAAGAGTACCTGATTCTGTTAAATCCATTGGTGTTGTATCACCCATTTTTGTGTTTGAAGGTGTGAAGAATTATCTTTTTGGAGTGGACAATGATGACTCCTCCTACAAAAATAGTACAGTATTTTAAGAGGGAACATTTGAAACTCTTGTGTCATCATTAATCTGCATTTTTTCATTTCCATAGGTAGGTTTTAAAATACTAAGATTACCTAAGATGACCATATGATTGGTTTTACATCCCTGTACAGACTGCTTGATGCATACAGTTTCTAGTACAACCGATTTAGTGTTGGGATTTTGATAAAAAAGGCATGCAGGGGGGACATTTAGTGCAAGTAGAACTATCAATATATAAATTCTATCCTCATAGAATAATAAAATTATATTATTTAGTTAATTAATTAAAAAAACTTTACATCTCTATTTTATTGAATATAATTATATTATTCTCATTTATAACCATTTCAATAAGATATAATATTTAATTTCATTGTTCTGAGATCATTTGTTACATGGTTTTAAGGTAAGATCACATCTGGATAATTATTGTTGTTCATGTAAAATGGGACTTTAACTCCAAAATTGAATTGAAATGGTATTCATGTCCTTCTAGTCATTAAAATGTTTTGAAATATAATTATGTTTTCTTATATATGGATGATTCATTTGTAAAAACCTTAACATTATGTCTTTTTTTATTTAGGTGATTTTACTAACCATCATAAACAAGTTTCGTTTTATTTAATTCAATTCTTCTTAGAAAAATAAAAAAATTGAAAAAAGGTAAAATATTAATATTATAATCATATTTAACCAAAATATGGTTTATATAACCATTACTAAAGGCTTTCAGTGAAAAAAAAATTATATTTTAGGGTTATGGATATTGTATGGTATGGTATATGAATAATAAAATTAAAAGAAATTTAGTTTCGACTTTACCTCTCCCTTTGGTTGTCTCTTTTTAGGCTACCCCTTAAGGCTCTTTGTAATAGTCTTTGGATGATACCATCAGTACTAGTATGTTCGAGAGAGGATTTGGAAGGTAATTTATCAAAAATTTCATAATATATAAGGCTTAATAGTTATGAACATAAGGAGTGGTAGGGGTGGTATTTATAAGGGGACGAGAGTGGTGTTTTGGAATATTGTATTCACAGGTGTATTATTTTGGCTCAAGACCACAAATAATATTTACTCCTATGACTATACATAGTAAATAGTGCATGTAAGTTCTAAATAGTGGGTGATGGAATCATTCATGAATCAAAAATTCATGTATTTAGCTTTTAATGTTAAATACCATGTAATTTGTATTTCACTATTCACTAAAAATTCAACTATTTTAAAAAAATTAAAAATAGTTCACTCTAACCATGTTTCAAAGTGTAAATTATAAAATTTTAAAACATTTTATTAAAATAAATTTCAAAATATGGAAAATTTAAAATTTTAAAAAATGTCCTCATTTATTTAAAAAAATACCAATTATAATTTTATAATCAATTTTATGACCCTTTGATAAACTAATTAAGGTATATTTAAATTATATTATTATTATAATAAAATATAATATTAATTTATAAACCCATTTTATGAAAATAAACAATCTTTTAAATCATTTATTTTTTTATAAAATTCTATATAAAACATATATGTTTTCCAAAAATAGGACCACCGATTTTTTCATTTTTAAAACATTTATTTACTTGTTTCTTGATATAAATATGTCATATTTTCTTTTAAAATGATAAATTAATATTATTTTACATTTACATAGGTGGTTTACTATTCAAAGAGACAGTTTACTTTTACTAACAGTCATATTACTATTCTTATAGTCATTTTTTTTCATTGCTAAAATTACTGTTCCAATGATTTGATTTGTAACAGTCATATGGGTTCCCTAATTTCTATATATAACTCATTTTTTATTAACTATTTTTTTACATCTATTTTCTCTTAAATTTATATATATTATTTCATTTTCAAAATACATATAGAATTACTAATATTCTTCTTCATTTATGTAGTGTTGTTTTTTGGAGTAATTATTATAGAGGATCAAAAAGATCTAAATTTTCCAATTATTGTTATCTTATTAACTATTTTTACCCATTGTAAATACTTTCAATTCTAATATCCATTTTTATTATCAAAATATAATTTTAGAATTAATATAATAATATTTTTGGGTTTTATTATGTATTTCATGTGCTTTATACTAAATTACTAAATATGGCACAATTATAAGAAGGAAAATTACACTAATAAAATTCCAAGTCATTAAAAAACAATCCAAATTTTAAATTTGAATAGATAATTTTGAAGAAATTAGAGTGTATGATGAGGAGAATGTAAATGATTTCTATACAATAATTGATGTGACTATAAGTCACATCATAGGATTTGGTGATACTTTAGAAGATTCGATTATCATTAATAAACTGAGGAAGAATTTTCCAAATAGACCTGTCACGAATAAATATCACCTTAATAAAATTGGAGATATGTCTCTTAATGAACTTGATAACACACTCATCAAATATTAATGGAGAAAAAAATCTAATTTTAAAAAATATATATAAGAAAAATCCTTAAAGGCCATGAGAAGACATAAAGACAAAAATGACAAATATTTTGTCTCTGGTAAATATAAAATTGGGGGAGATGATATATACTAAAATAGATTTATATCTCTTATATCAATGATGTTTAGAAAGGTAAATGTAAAATACATAATAATATTCCTCAAAACGTTCTATAAGTGTAGAAGTACTAAAAAAATTACTATGAACAATTAAGAAAGGAAAAATGATGAATATGAGTCAACAAATAAAAGTTAAGAAGCTTATTTAATTGAGGAACTGTCTAGAAAAATATATATTACTCACAAATGGTAAAAATAATAATAAAATGAGGTCCCTAAGAATGGATAAGAAAAATTTTATGTGTTGAGAAGTATTTTAGGATTCCACTACTTATACTTAATCTTAGGATGTATATATCAACAAAAAACAAAAAACATTCATTTAGTAATTTCAGAACGATAAATTCACATTAAGAAATAGTGAGTAAAAATAATAATATTCCTATAATGAATATATTTTGATGGAATATCATAAGTTATATCTTAATAAAAATACTAAACTCAAGAATAATATAAAATTACTTTTTAAAAAAAATTAATTGAAAATATGGAGGTGATTAATCTCATTAAGGAAATTCTTTTATGGTAACAAATGAAAAAGGGTGAAAATAATAAGGTAACATAATTCTAATTTGGATGAAGAAGAATAATAATCAAATGAGACACAATATATATTCCATAATTTAATATATATACCTTAATGAAGATTTGATATGTTTATAATAGGGTTGTGGGTGTTCAGGAAGAATCCCCCAAAGCTGCAATGAAGGCCAGCCTTAAGAAATAGGTATAAAAGATTTTAAATCTCTCTAGTGATACTAAATCTATTTCAAACATCTATACAAATTTTGAGGCAGAAATTGGAAGTTTATAGGGGTAATAAATATATAATACGTACACATCTACACTAAGGAGAAGTAGAGGTATATTGAGTAGACAAAATCTATCTATAAAAGAAAAAAACAATGTGTGAGTTCATCTTGAAATAAATCAGTTCGTTACAAATAGATTCATTATCACTATAAAAGATCAAGTTCTAAATGATATTTTTTGTATTATGGGACACTTTTATATAAATATTACAACTTCTGCTATAACATGTCACTCCTATGGAATTGGAAAGGGTCAAGGGGTAGTACTCCAAGGAAAAGAATAACTAATTTTATAAAAAACAAAAAACATCAGAATGTAGAAATATATAATTGAGAAGCCATTAAGAAAGACTCAATGTACTTTTAAAATGGGGGAGGATCAAAGGAGATTTATATTCTATCAAAATAGTACATGTTAAAGTGGAAATCTAGGGAAAGCACAAGATAGTGCATGTAGAGAAAATAGATAGGGAAAATATGATGTTCATGAGGAAGTATGTGGGAGATTTAAGGAAAATTATCAGGTCAAAAATGATTATTTGAAAATCCTATGTAGGAAAAAGAAATAAAGATAATAAGAAGATAGCATTTGAGAAATAATATGAGTATATCTCTCATCATAAGAATGAGCACCCATACAAAGGAATTTTTTAAGGAAATAAAGACATATCCATGATGCTATAAAAAATAAGATATTGAAGATTAGAAAGAATAAAAACATGAAGAGATCTTCATCAGATTAAATATAAGATAATTAAGATTCATGGATAAGAATAAATTATCAAACCTATTGATATTTTTGAAAATTCAAAGATACCCAACACTTTGTTCCCTTAAATTTTGTATGGTTGTAATTACATGTATGGAATATATGGAGTAAAATACAAAGGGGTATAGTTATTTTATAAGTTTTATAAAAATAATAAGAGTTCATCATTGAGTTATTTTGATGAAAATAAACCTTGATGAGAAGCATAAATGAGTTAATCCCTTTAGCGGAGAAAACCTAAAAAGGAGCTTCAAAAAAATTATTCTAAAATAAATATGAAATTTTAGACAACTCTATGAAAATTTAAGATTGAGGTATTCCAATAACACATTTCAAGCATTTTCTTCTATATAAAAAATATTTTAATCAAGGGGGTTTCTTTTGATGTGTAAGATATGATAAAGTTTTGGAAATATATCTCTCACTTGAATTTTTTTTCTATATGTTATTAGTAAGAGTACAGGTTAAATATTCATGAAACAATTATTCATATAGCCCATGGTTTCAGGAATTTGTAAATGGTGTCACATTATAATTGTAAATGTATATCCTTAATTAATTGGTTAAATAACTATTATTTTCTACATCAGGTTATCCCACATAAACTTATAGTCGACTAGTTAAAGGATAATTACTAATGTATCATCCTACTCTCTATAAGTTGAATTGGTTGACACTCGGATAAAATAGGGATGTCAATCTTATAAAATATGAGTGAGATCTAAAAGCTAAATTTACTTTTTATTTATTATCAATGTTTGGGAGATGAAATGGGGATCAATATACATATATTGATATTTATAGACATTAGTGGTTTTGAAAAAAAAAGTGGGACATTCATGATTCCATTGAAAAGACTATATTTGTAGTCAATAATTATTATTTTTGGTAAGAGAATATGCCATCAATATGTGTTAATGTTTTTGGGTATTTTTCACATGAATTTAAGGGAAAAGAGGTTAGAGAAGTTTTTACTTCTATCATGTGTATCTTGGATGGAAAGATTCAATAGTATCCCCATAAAAGTGATGAATATTTTGAATGTTATTCATGTTTAAGTGAAGTGATAATGATGAGAGTATTTTCTAAAAAAGTTTAGATTAAATTTTAATGTTGAAAACTAATGAAGAACCAAAAGAATTGATTATTCCATAAAGAAGGAACTAGCTAACGTGAAGTATAAACATATAATGAGTAATAAAATTCAAAATATTTTTTCTATGTTAGGAGATACATTGGATGATTATTTTAGTTGATTTTAAGTGATTAATATTCCCTATAATTTAATTGAACAAGTGTTGTTAATACTTCTAAAAGTATAAACTTATTAAACCGGGGTAAAAAAAGGAAAATACTGAAATTATGTATGAATTACTTCTGAAGTGCAGTAGATTTTTGGAAAAGGGTGAGTTTATATGAAATAATTCTTTCATATAAAGTGGAAAACAGTATATATAAGATTAGAAGTTTCATATGAATTTTTAAGGATTTCATACGATATTGAAACTTAAATATGCTGTTTATATTAATCTGGAAAAATTATATAAAAAGAAATATAACATTCATACAAGCTGGAATTCATTCATAAAAAAATATTACTTCCTCCAAACTGAAAAAGGGATAACTTCATATCATACCTGAATTTTAAATACTAATTTTTTATAATATAGTTGATTCTCATATGATACCATGGTGCTTCATAAGATACCAATGTCACATAATATATTTTTCCTATGTATGATGACCACCATGTAAAAATTTATATTAAAAAGGATTTACAAATAAATTAAAACCATAAGATTCATCAAATATTATGAAATTATGTCAGAACATCATAGGATAGAAATATGAAATATCAGAATGGAAAATTGTGGAATTATATAACAATGATATTTAATTAGATGATCCTTTCAAAATGATCTTTATGGATCGAAGCATCATGATCATTAAATTGGATCGTGATTCAATCTACTAAGTTGATAATAGTTCCCCACCGCCAGCCATAGTTCTATGTTGATGTTAAATTCTTCCATGTTCATGTGGAAAAAATTGAAATGATTTAAATACTACATATTTTTTGGAGAATAGAATATCATGATATTTTAATATCACATACAGAAGATAAAAATAAAATAATCCTTAAGGGTGTTTTAAATAGAGACCTTGAATCAATTAAAATGAGTTTGAATGAGATAATATCTCACTCTTGAAGATCATCAAATTTAAATAAAACTTACAAAAATAATTTTCACAAAAAAATATTCTTTGGATATATATCTATATATTAGAAAAAAATAGTTTTATATCCAATCTCAAAACAAAATTCAAAAGAGTAGAATTTTTATATATTAAAGAAAAAAAATCGACTACATTCAGTACATCCCTATGTTTCAAACAAGAATGAGGAGGATACTAAGAAATATTTGGATCTAAGAAGTTGATTGATTAGGGAAGAATACCAACATTGTAATTATAGTGTTGTATCATGAACAAGGATTGTTATCCTTTAAAAGACAGGGATGTGAGGACTTGAAGGAGAACAATAGATATGGACATCACACCTCAAAATGTTTTCTTTTTGAAAAAATGTTCATAATTGTTCTTGAATACTTTGAAGAACATTCAATGTGTGAGAATTCAATCAAGTCAAGTGGACTGAGCTGCGTGAGATAGAATTATAATCATTGGAAGGATTATCCATCTGGGAGTACTGAGTTGTGTGGAACAATAGAAGAGAACATGAAGTAATTTCATGTAAGCATGGATTCAGGCTATTCAGTTTAACTGATTTCATTATTAGTGGTAGAATTCATGATTTGGGAGACTAAAAAATTATGATCAAGGATAAAACTTTCATGTTTGAACCTTATCAATCATTTATTCTTATGAATTTTACATTTTTCACTCTAAGGAAAGGTTGAGAGTCACATATTTAGAGGATCCATAACTTAACTCGTCATAGGGGATGAATTAAAATGGGCTAATTAATAAAAATAAAAATGGATCATTGATACACCACCTCACCCTCTCATGTGATCACACCAGACCATGTATATATAATTTTCCTCTAATTTTAGTTATGAAACTACATGGGAAGCTCAAAGATAAAACTTGGGGGTGATTACCTAAAGTGAATGCTCAATAGAAGAGGTTTTTCGCATAGAAAGCTGACTGAATATTATCATGGAAGGGAAGAATACGGGTGAGTAAGTTATAAAAACACAAACCTCTATGGGAAGGAAATTAATTTTAATCTAAATACAAAAAATCATATTATATTATTTTTTTAATAAATAGAAGAATTAAGGGGTTTTCAAATGAGTTTAATTTTGAAATAGGAGGGGTAGAGATGCATAGAGCACCAAGTATCTGGTTGTCAGTTATTGGGTACCTAGTGGGGGTTTAATGGTTTTAATGTGTTCTACATGGATAATTCGGCACCCATAGGTCCAGTACCAGGTACCTACTAGACACATTGGAAAATATATTTTTAAAAAGATACTCCTGTAAATTTAAAAGCAAAATCAGTCCCCTAAAATAAACCCAACATGAGATTTTCATCTTTTACAATCCATTTATATCTCCCTCAATATATCCATATCATCTCATTAATTCCATATGAACCCGTATTCTTCCATGGTTCAAGTTTCCTATGTTTTTTCACAGTTGGTTTTATTTTGTAAGGTAAGACATATCTCTTATCTTGTTTAATCTTGTTTTTGTTTGTTTATTGAAATGGGTGCAAGAACATTTTCTCACTATCTAGGTATTTTTAAATTCCTTTAATATCATAGATTAATTTAATTATAGCTACTATGAGGTATTTTCCACTTTGAATTGATGATAATATTATAGTTTTCTTGTCCCGAATTGTTTCCCTTATATGGAAGATATCAAAATCCATAAGTTCCCCTATAATAGGATGGTTAGGTTGGATTTTGGTGAAATACTTCCTACCCTTGTATTTTTAAGATGTATCTATCATTAAATTAGTGAGTGAACCCATTCTTCCTCTCATAATCATATAGGCTTAACCTAGAAATTATTTTTATCCAAGTGAACCCAATATTAATGAATTTTTTTTTAATAAAAGTTTTCAAAGTATTATCCTAGTCTAGTAATAGATTATTAAGATGATTTGGTTTATGTTGACCTTGTTAATAATATATAAATTGAAATGTTGTACAATATTACTAACATTATAAGATTTTATCATTCTCATTATTTATCCATGTTTGGTGAGACCTAAGGTGGAAAATAAACATCTATATTATTGTTGTCCATTGTGAATTTTACTATACCCTCTATTTGTATTTCACACTTTGGTTACTAAGAATGTAATGTAGTTTATTTTTTGGTCCTGTATCCATGTTGGAATTGTTCATATGTACACATAATGTTAAATATAAATTTGAATAGGTATCCATGTTTTGTTGAATGGGTGGATGTTGAGGGAGGGGTTCACAACACCCTAACATGGTATACCCTTTCCCCTATTCCCAAAGGGGTGGGCTGTGGGAGTTTTTTTGACTATGTATAAATGATTTCATTTCTCTAGGATGGGTCATTGGGTTGTAAATTAGTGGGTATACGTCTTCATATATGTGTGGGCACATATATTTACATGAGTACAATATCTATAGGTGTGTGTATCTCCTCTTTTTTAGGATAGATCCAGCACAAGATCAAAGATTTCAAGATGACGTTCAAATAAGGTTTATTACGTGTAGAAACACCTAGTATATGGTGTTTATTTTTATCATCGATATCAATGATGAAAGTATTGTTTAATATTGTTGTCAGTTTCACTACTCATTCATTTTATCCTAATATTTATCATACAAACTCTTGATTATGACATGCTATTTGGGATGATCAAGACCACCCAGTATGTATGATACACTCACACCCTGCATAGGCCTCTATGGTATTTGTAAAGAAACATTAATTTGTGATATATTTAAGGGAAATCCACCAGAGGATGGATAATATTTTCACAATGAGTCAAAATGGGTTTTTTTGTATTTTTTTAGTGAGCATATGAAGTGGGTGTAGAGTAGTTTTTTATGGGGATTTGGTGGAATATTTATGCATGAGATTGTACCCTTTTAGATAACTTAATATTTCTTTTGATTGTACATTATTTATATTTTTTATTTTTTATTTGGATTATATATTTATTGGTTGTATTGTTGGTTTTTGGGTGTTTCATATATATGATTTATGTTCATATCATGTCATCTCATTCAATTAGTCATATTTCATGATTGAAATACTACTATAGTGTTATTCAGGATGCCTCTGGTGTACTAAATGCTCAAACATTTCCTGCTAATCATGTTTAATGACTCCATATTTTATATTATGTCATCCATAGTAGGAAAACCATCTCTCATGGATATATTATTTTTTATATAGAGTTTTAATAAGTCTTTAGTGATACAATGGTGTTATGGAGGTGTAATGGTGGTGTGACTTGAGTGTTATATAAGAATTTAGGTCATGTTAATTATTTGTTCTACCCTTTTACATGAAAATATCCAAAAAATAAAAAGTGTTCTAAAAAATTGTTGTCACATGAAGAGTTTTCTTATAATTGAGTTATATATTCTGTTACTCTATTATATTTGAAATTATATACAGGTTTAACCTAAAAAAACCAATAGATATTAAATCATAATACACTAATGATATTTCTTCCTTGAAATAGAAAAAAAGAAAAACAAATTATGGGATTAATATGCTAAAATGAAATTCAACACTAAAAAACAAATGAATGGTATAAAAGCATGAAAATAAGGCTTCAAACAATATTTTTCTAGATATCATTGAAAGTGTTTGGGTATTTTTATGTTATAAGATATTTACAACCCAAATAATGGCTACAATAAACCTATGTGGAGATTATCTTTTTAATGTTTTAGATAGGGGCCAATAGAAATTCATATACGATTGACCTTCAAAGTTATTATAGGAATGATATTGTAACATTTAATATCACCAAACTTTTATTATTTATCTTTTAATATTTTAGTTTGAATCATATTCCTGAAGGATATAATTATGGAATACAAGTGATTGAAAGAAATAATAATAAATTGGTTTGGGGAAAAAAACTTAATGATCTAAAACAAATAAATATATTGGTCTAGTTATAAGGAATTTTTATAGAAGCTAAAATAGAAAGGTTGAAGAGGACAAGAGTGTCTTTAAAGAGGCTAATTATAAATTTACAAGAGGAGGATCAAAATACTTGAATGATAAGAGAAAATGGGCATGTATCCACTCCTATTTAAATAGATCAAATGATTTTAAATATACCACCGAATTTATCTTTATAATTTTAAGCCCAATAGTGTAAAGGAAGACTCTAAAGTCAAAATCATTGAGATATTGGCATTAAAATACAAATTTGGTCAACAACATGTATCCAAAGTCACTGGGTGTCCTTTAAAAGTCTATTGAATATGTAATGACATTTTTTAAGGTATAACATGTGTCGTAAAACCTAGGAAATATGTAAATAAAATAAATTACTTTTTTAAAATTTAAGCAACAAAAAATTAGGTTTTTGGGAAAATATAATATTTGTTTGACAACATATGGTCCCTATCATTATACTCTAACAACTTCATCATGGATTTTGTAGTATTTTCTAGTAATATATACTTATATTCCTTATGTATATATGTGAATTCATTATAGATTATTATCAAAACCCTGCTTTTATTAGAAAATTAAACATGATTTATTACATAAAACTTCACTTGATACAACAAAGAAGATCGAGAGGTTTAGTGTATTTGGGGCTTAGGATCATTACATAAAAACTTAAAACATTAAATTCAACATCTTTATTGAAAACTTCCTTTACATGACCACTACATTCATTCGTACATAGCATTGCATGGGATAACCTGAGGACATGCATAAGAAAAGGGTGAACTATAAATCCCAGAAAGGGAGTACACATGGAATAACATGAGGAGTACAATGCATGTTAGACAATAGGCATATCAATATAGCATAATAAAAACATGAACATAAAGGCACGATAAATCGTGATAATCATAACATGTAAATGTGGCAACAACACTTAACATGGAATTAGCATGAGCCAAGGCTCACTGCACATGGAGCATGCGTAATTCCTCATTGCACATAAAGCACGAGTAAACCCATGTTTCACTTGAATTAGCATGATTCAAAACACATTGCACATGACATATCATGATCCTATACTTTACCCAATGCATTGGATTACTATAAGGGTGCACCCTTCTTAAACATTTCATTTCATGCATAAGTGTGCCACATGGATCATGAAACATGGATTCATAAAACATAATCATTTATCCCATGATAGAGGAATGTGGAATTAATACATTAAACTTTACAATATATAAGTAAATTTTCGTAAAGGCGAATACCCTTGATGGAGAAATGGGTATGCTATTCACTACACAATGACATTGGCTTAGAAAATCGGTGCGATTTCGGCAGCGTAACGGCGTGACATAAGAATTCATAAAAACGGTTGATGAGAGAGAAAGGGGTTCCACATAATATTTACATGTAATGGACAGTAAGGAGGTAATATAGATACATTTCCCAATAATTGAAATGGAATTTATGTTCATGATACAAAAGTATTGCTTGAATGTAAATGAAGAGGTAGAAGTTCCTTTCAGAATGTCGGCATAGTAAAGGTTGTACATGGGAGGAATTAAATGAGAGATAAATGGGTATCCCATCATTAAAACATAAAGAGGGCAGTATGAGGGAGGTGAAAACCCATACCCGAACATTCATAATTGAAATTAAAAGGGAAAAACAACTTAAAGAAAATTGGACAAAAATGAGAAAGGAAGAAAAAACCCTTACTTGGAAGTGTGCTTCCAAAGGCTAGAGAGAGGATTGTGAGAGGCTTTTTGGGAGCTTGGGGCACCTTGGGAGGATTCTAGAGAGAGTAGTTCAGAGGTTGGAAGAACTCCAAATGCTTTGAGTGAGGAGGAAGTGGGAGCTTGGGTGGGTTTATATAGGAAAGGTGAGGGAATTCTTTATTATTTAGGTTTGGGACCCCTTATATTAAATTAATCCAAACCACAAACCATCCCATGGTTTTTACCCATGGTTTTTGGAAAAGGGAAGAGGAAAATAATATTTTATAAGGCCAAGGTCAGAACTTCTTAAAATATTAGAGTTTCTTATGTGGAGGTGAGTCACACTCCCAAGGAAATTAATTTAAAAAGACAAGGTGTTTAATAAGTCTTGAGGGGTCCATTAATGATTTCAAAAGTAAGCCAAAAAAACCGAAATCACATTATTTTAATGGTAAAACATATATTGGCCGAAAATAAAGATTATAGTATTTGATTAAATCACTATTGGGTCATTATTATGTCATAAAACACATTTATATTTAAATGGTATTTAATTTTTACTAAAAAATTTGACTGTCTCAAAAAATTATGAAAAATTCACCGATGGATAATTTCAACATCCTGATTCAAAAACTAACATTTATTTTATCTAAATAATTTTTAAATATGTTAATTTTCACTTTTATAATAAAAACCAATGTTTATCAAAAATTCACGGGTTTTGACAAAAATGGCTTTCAAACCTTAATAAAAATAATAATTACATTCATATAATTACATGATAATTTATACATAATAAAATTAATCTAATAATAATAATAATAATAATATTTTATTAAAATATTATTTAATTCAAAAATCCCTTAATTTAATAAAATATATTTATTAATTAAATAATAACTAAAAACACAATTTGTACTTTGAAAACTAGTTATAATGTATCAGTAATGACAAGAAATTATATTCATTATTATATACAAAAATAATGTACATGAACATAGTACTATCGATTAGTTACATAACCCCTTAAAATAGCCTCATAAGACCTAAGGGTAAGATGTGCGATGGTGACAGACTCTTGGGGTGGCTCGTATAACAACGCTCGAGTGGTAATTTCTATCAACTTCCACTTCTCCCGTAGACGGTCCCGTTTGAGCTTGACATGATGAAGCTCAACATGGGATTGGTCAAGAGCGAAGCCCAAGGATGCCACCTCTTTTCTGAGCTCTGATAAATGGGCTTCGTTTGGGGAAATTCTACTAGATGAGGTCATCGCTTCCTTTGTCTAAGTAAAATTGGATGTGTTAAAGCCCTATATTTATACTAATCATGTGATCATTGTTCAATGGCTATAAATGTAACGGTCACAATTCTTATCATAAAACCAATGAAGTTGACATTTTATAAAAACATTTTATATAAAGAGACATCTAAAATAGATGTGGGTAACTCAACTTCATCATTTCCTCCAATTCCCAAGTTGCTTCTTCAAACATGTGGTTTCTCCACAACACCTTGATGATGGGAATTATCTTATTTCGTAGAATTTTTTCTCTAAGATCTAAGATCTTCACTGGTTGCTCCTCAGAAGAAAGATCATCTTCCAATTGTACCACCTCAGAAGAGAGTACATGTGAAGGGTCTGGTATGTACTTCCTTAAGAGGGATACATGAAAGACATCATGTACTTTGGCTATAGTAGGTGGAAGTGCTAGTCAATAGGCTACATCCCCGACACGATCAGGAATCTTGAAGGGGATGATGTACCTTGTACTTAACTTCCCTTTCTTTCCAAACCACATGACCTTCTTCCAAAAAGATATGCGTAAAAAAACCATGTCTCCAACTATAAACTAAAGGGCTCATCGACGATTATCTGAATAACTCTTCTGTCGACTCTGGGCTGCCTTGATATGCTGCTGAATGGTTTTCACCTTCTTCACCATTTACTCGACCATTTCTGGTCAAAGAAGCTTACGTTCACTGACTTCATCCCAACATGCATGTGTTCTACACCTTTTCCTATACAAGGCTTCATATGGTGCCATTTAGATGCTCGAGTGGAAACTGTTATTATAAGAGAACTCAACCAGAGGAATATGTTGATCCCATATTCCTTTAAAGTCAATTGAGAATGCTCTCAACATATCCTCAAGTGTTTGGATAGTCCGCTCGGATTGTCCATCAGTTTGAGGATGATAGGCCGTACTAAAGTTTAGTTCAATATTCAGAGAATGTTGAAGACTCTTCCAAAACTTAGAAGTAAATCTTGGATCTCGGTCAAAGACAATAGATAGTGGTACCCCATGAAACCTTACCACTTCACTGATATATATATGTGCCAGTTGATCCAATGAGAAATCCTCCCAGATAGAAATGAAGTGTGTAGTCTTTGTAAGATGATCCACAACAACCCAGATTGCATTGTTGCCTTTGGATGTCCTCGAAAGTCCGGTGACAACGTCTATGGTGATGTTCTGCCATTTCCATTCTGGTATGGGAAATGGCTGCATCATCCCCTTAGACTTCTTCCTCTCCGCCTTCACTTGCTAGCACACCGGGCACTTTGATGTATATTCAGCAATCTCCTTCATCATATTATCCCACCAAAAGTTTTCTCGGAGATCTCGATACATCTTTGTGCTCCCTGGGTGAATAGAGAAATTTGAATTATCTGCACTATCCAAAAGTTCCTTCTTCATCTCCTGACTTGATGGAACACATAGTCTTTTCCCAAACTGCACAATTCCTTCTTCATTAACATTAAACTCTGAGGATTTCCCTTTTTCGATAGCTTCCACTTTTTTATGAATTCATACATCATCCTTTTGAGCATCCTTAAACCTTTCCAAAAGAGACGGTTGAGAAATCATTTTTGAAAGGATTGATGATGTTCCCTTATCTATGATTCCCATTTCCATTTTTATCAAGTCTATGAAGATTGGATCCTTCTCAATTATCATCATTGATAGAATCGTTGGATCCTTTCTACTTAGGGCATCTACCACCTTGTTCGCTTTCCCATGGTGGTAATGTATTGAACAGTCATAATCCTTGATGAGCTCAATCCATCTTCTCTAGTGTATATTAAGCTCTTTCTGTGTGAATATATATTTAAGACTCTTGTGGTCATTATATATCTCACATTTCTCCCAAAAGAGATAATGCCGCCAGATTTTCAAGGAAAAGATCACCGCTGCCAACTCCAGATCATGCGTTGGATAGTTTTGCTCATGGATTTTCAACTGCCTTAAGGCATAGGATATCACTTTATCATTCTGCATCAGCACACAGCCTAAGAACTTCTTTGAAGCATCACTGAATACCACAAAAAGTTCCCCACTTGTTGGTAAAGTGAGCACATACACAGTGATAAGCCTCCTTTTCAACTCCTTAAATCTTTCTTTGCATTCATCACTCCAAGAAAACTTTACTCCCTTTCGAGTTAGCTTGATAATAGGGTTGGACAATCATGAGAAATTTATCACAAATCGTCAATAATATCCAGCTAACCCCAAGAAGCTACGGATATCTGTTATCGATGTTGGCCTCGGCCATCCCTCAATTGCATTTGTTTTGGGGGGATCCATAGATATCCCATTGCTTGTGATGATATGGCCCAAGAATGAGACCTCCTTCAACCATAACTCACACTTTCTGTACTTTTCATAGATCTTCTCCTTGCGCAAAGTCTCTAGTACAGTTCTCAAATGCTCCTCATGATCCTCCTTGGTTTTGGAGTATATTAGAATATCATCTATAAAGACTACCACAAATTTTTCTAGGTAATCTCTAAAGACTCTATTCATCAATTCCATGAATATTGTTGGAGCATTGGTGAGTCCGAAAGGCATTAATATGAATTCATAGTTCCCGTATCTTGTACGAAAAGCAGTCCGGGGGACATCTTCCTTCATCACCCTTACTTGATAATATCCCAAACGAAAATCTACCTTGGAGAAGAATTGTGCTCCATGCAGCTGATTGAACAAGTTCTCAATTCTTGGGAGAGGATACTTGTTCTTTATCATGATTTTTTTAAGTTCACGATAATCGATGCAAATCCACATTGACCCATCCTTCTTCTTGACGAAGAGGACTGGTGCACCCCATGGTGGAGCACTTGGGCATATAAACCCTTTATCCAGATTCTCCTGTAGTTGTTTCTTTATCACTTCAAGCTCTACAAAAGCCATTCTATATGGAGTCTTGGATATTGGTAAATCCTCGGGTATAAGTTCCATTGAGAATTCAGCATCTCTTCTAGGAGGAAGACCAGGCAGTTCCTCGACAAACACTTCAGCGAATTCCCTCACAATCGGTATTTCTTCAAGGATGGTTTCTTCCATGGACTCAATCATCTGAGCCAGATACGCATTCTCATAGGTCAGTAATATCCATGCTTGAGATGATGGAGCTAAAGGAGATTCATCTTCTTCCTTACACTTGTAAAGAATCGGGGTTCGATCCTCCATATGGAGTGTGATTTCCCTCTCCCGACAATTTATGTTGGCTCTATATAAGGAAAGCCAATTCATGCCAAGAATTGCATAAAATTCCACCAGAGGGAGTATGATGAGGTTTTCAAGGAAATTCAATCCACACATTATAATAGGGGAGGACTTATATTCATGGGATGCAATGATTGCCCCATTTTCTGTACTCACCGACATCTTCACTTCCATGATTTGTGGTGGTGCTGGGATTGTTCTACTAAACTTTAGAGATATAAAAGAATGCGTAGAACCTGAATCAAAAATTACATTCTCTATTATTGAATGAATAACTACCATACAAATCACCACTTTGTTTTTGGGGTTCACTTTGGCAGAAGTGATGGCAAAAGCTCTTCCTTGCTGCCTTGGAGGTTGTTGGTTGTCTCTGAAAACCCTTGGATTAGGGAACTGATTTGCAAAATGACCCGGTTCTTTGCATTTGTAGCATTGAACAATGCATTGAGGTTTGAATGGAGAGTTCTTCTCTTCTGTCGCAGCCGCCGGTCTTTCTTTCCGACAATTAACAACTAGTTTCCCTTCCCTTCCACACCTGAAGCATTTCCTCGTCCCCTTAAGGCAATTTCCAGGGTTCTTCTTTCCACACTTTTGGCAAGTGGGGTGCTGGATCTTCTTAGCACCGTGGGATTTATCCATCGGCCCACCAGCATTGAAGTCCACCTTACGCTTCTTCTCCCCATAATACCCTTGTGATTCTCCGATCTCCATTTCGACCTTGAGGGCACATCGGACAATTTCTTCATAGCTGTTGAAGTCACGGATCGCTAATGCTTTCCAGAGGCTAGGCTTCAGCCCACCAAAGAAGTGGTCAACCTTCCATTCGGGGGTAACGACAAAGCCAGAATCGTATCGTGCAAGCCTTGTAAAGTTTTCCTTGTACGCTCCAATAGATTCTTCAACTTTTTGCTTGTGGGAAAGGAAGTCCCTTTCCATCTTAAGCCGGAAGGTGCGCGGAAAATATTTATTGAAAAACATATTCGGGAAATCCATCCATTCCAATTCCTCGAACTCATCCTCAGGCTTCGTATTTTTGATCAACGTCCACCATTTATCAGCTTCACCCTCCTTAAGATAAGCTGCCAGGATAACCTTCTCTTGTTCTGAACATTGAAGGATGGAGAAGATCTTTTCAATGGAGTTGATCTATTGTTCAGCGATTATGGGATCGGATAATCCACTAAAAGTAGGAGGCCTTTGTCTCATGAAGATATCGATAGTGACTTGTTATTTCTTAGGGGGGTTTGGACGTTCCTCTTGACCCGTGTTTCTATTCAATGCTTGAGTTATCTAAGAGAGAATCATGACAAAGTTCGTGATTCCCGCTCCCATTGGATAGGGAATCTCATTAGTACAGTCATCACACTAATCTTCACAACGGTTGTTAGCCCGAGTCCTCATATTACAGGCCATTGGCTGGAATAAAAGGAAATTTAGTGGTAACACATAAAGGGTAATCCAAAGACAAAAGTTGATGACTTATAAATAAAATTTCATTTCCTTAACTCATGAGTCTATATGCTTCAATCTAGGCTTTTCATGATCTACTTTCTAACAAATATTCTTAGGGGCATTTTTTAATTCCTATAATAAGGGTTAATACTAAGCTTGTGAATTTACCAAATCATATCCCCTGGGAGTGTTGTAATAAAGAGTGAATCAAGGCCCGTTTTCGTGCACCAGTTCCCGTTCGAGTCTATCTCAAAGCGGTGTTTTCGGGTTTTACCCCTAGGATACATCTGTGCCAGAGCCATCTCTACCTGCTCGTATCTAGATAGGGATGTGTTTGCTTGATAACCCACTTACTCAATAATCACCAAAACCTAGGGACGTTTTTATTGTAATTATTCTTGTATCTATGGCTTTACTAGTTTTTTCTAATCCTAATCCCCAAAATAACCAAACCTCCCTCTGATACCAACTGTGACAACCCTTCTTTTATTACAAACTTAAAAATGATTTATTACATAAAACATAACTTGATACAACAAAGAAGATGGGGAGGTTTAGTGTCTTTGGGGATTAGGATAATTACATAAAAACATAAAACATGAAATACAACATCTTTATTGAATAATTCCTTTACATGACCACTACATTCCTTCGTACTTAGCATTGCATGGGATAACCTGAGGAGATGCATAAAAAAGGATGAGATATAAAGCCCAGTAAGGGAGTACACAATGAATAACATGAGGAGTACAATACATGTTAGGCAATAGGAATATCAATAGAGCATAAGAGTAACATGAACATAAAGGCATGATAAAGCATGATAATCATAACATGGAAATGTGGAAACAACACTTAACATTGAATTAGCATGAGCCAAGGCTCATTGCACATGGAGCATGAGTAAACCCTCATTGCACTTGAAGAACGAGTAAACCCTCATTGCACTTTAATTAGCATGAGTCAAAACTCATTGCACATGACGTATCATGATACTATACTTTACCCAATGCATTGTAGCGCTATAAGGGCGCACCCTTCTTAAACATTTCATTTCATGCATAAGTGTGCCACATGGATCATAAAACATAATAATTTATTCCAAGATAGAGGAATGTAGAATTAATACATGAAACTTTACAATCAATAAGTAAATATGCATAAATGTGAATACCCTTGATGGATAAATGGGAATGGTATTCACTACACAATGACATTGGCTTAAAAAATCGGTGCGATTTCGGCAGCGTAACGGCGTGACATAAGAATTAAAAAAAATGGTTGATGAGAGAGAAAGGGGTTCCTCATCATATTTACATGTAATGTAAATTAAGGAGGTAATATAGATACATGTCCCAACAATTGTAATGTAATTTAGGTTCATGATACAAAAGTATTGCTTGAATGTAAATGGGGAGGGAGAAGTTCCTTTCGGAATTTCAGCATAGTAACGGGTGTACATGGGAGGCATTAAATGAGAGATAAAGGGGTCTAAAATCATTCAAAAATAAAGAGGGCATTATGAGGGAGGTGTGAAACCATACCTCAACATTCATAATTGAAATTAAAAGGACAAAACAACTTAAAGAAAATTGGACAAAAATGAGAAAGGAAGAAAAAACCCTTACTTGGTAGTGTTCTTCCAAAGGCTAGAGAGAGGCTTGTGAGAGGCTTATTGGGAGCTTGGGGCACCTTGGGAAGATTCTAGAGAGAGTAGGGAAGAGTTTAGACGATCTCCATAGGCTTTGAGGGAGGAGGAAGTGGGAGCTTTGTGGGTTTATATAGGAAAGGTGAGGGAATTCTTTATTATTTAGGTTTGGGACCCCTTATATTAAATTAATCCAAACCACAAACCATACCATGGTTTTTGCCCATGTTTTTTGGAAAAGGGAAGAGGAAAATAATATTTTATAAGGACAAGGTCCGAACTTCTTAAAATATTTGGGTTTCTTATGTGGAGGTGAGTCACACTGCCATGGAAATTAATTTAAAAAGACAAGGTGTTTAATAAGTCTTGAGGGGTCCACTAATGCTTTGAACAACAATCCAAACAAACCCAAAATCACATTATTTTAAAGGTAAAACATATATTGGACGAACATAAAGATTTTAGTTTTTTATTAAATCACTATAGGGTAATTATGATGTCATAAAACAAATTATATATTTAAACGGTATTTGATTTTTACTCAAAAATTTGACTGTCTCAGAAAATTATGAAAAATTCACCGTTGGATAATTTCGACATCCTGATTACAAAAATAACATTTATTTTACCTAAATAATTTTCTAAATATGTTAATTTTCACTTTTAAAATAAGAACCGACATTTATAAAAAATCACGGGTTTTGACAAAAATGGCTTTCAAACCTTAATAAAAATTATAATTGAATTCATACAATTACATGATCATTTATATATAATAAAATTAATCTAATTATAATAATAATAATATTTTATTAAAATATTATTTAATTAAAAAATCCATTAATTTAATAAAATAGATTTCTTAATTAAATAACAACTAAAAACCCCATTGGTCCTTTAAAAACTATTTACAATGTATCAATAATGATAAGAAATTATATTCATTATTATATACAAAAATAATGTACATGACCATAGTACTATCGATTAGTTACATAACCCCTTAAAACAGCCGCATAAGACCTAAGGGTAAGGTTTTCAATGGTGACAGACTCTTGGGGTGGCTCGGATAACATCGCTCGAGTGGTAATTTATATCAACTTCTACTTCTCCCGTAGACGGTCTCGTTCGAGCTTTAAATGGTGAAGATCAGCTTGGGATTGGTCAAGAGAAAAGCCCAAGGATGCCACCTCTTTTCCAAGCTCTAATAAATGGGCTTCATATTGGGCAATGCAGCTGGATGAGGTCATCGCTTCCTTTGTCTAAGTAAAATTGGATGTGTTAAAGCCCTATATTTATACTAATCATGTGATCATTGTTCAACGGCTATAAATGTAACGTTCACAATTCTTATCATAAAACCAATGAAGTTGACATTTTGTAAAAACATTTCATATAAAGAGACATTTAATAAGATCAAGAGGGATTTTCCATTAATGAAACTTTGGGTTGTTACAATTATTTAAAGGGGTGATCAATTTATTTCAATCTATATAATTAATGTTTTAGGAAAAAATCTCGTTGGGTTAGCCATATTATTTTCCCATATTGCTTTTATTTATTTTATTTCATTTCCATAATTTATATTTTTTTCAATAAAACAATAAATAACTCACCTTGTAAAATATTATGTCACTCTCAATAAAATTCAAAAAATAATAACCAAAATACAAAAAAATCATTCTATAGTTTTATCTAGGTTATGGTGTCACCAATTATCTCTTTTGATAAGATATTCCCCACTAAATATTTAATTTTAACATGCCTTTTCATCACACACTAGATAATAGTTATATATACAACATCTCATAAAAACCTCACTCAATTTACTTTATAAACAATGTATTTGTTGAAGAAATAATTTCATTACTCCTATGATGAAAATTATTTCATAAACTAAAATAATGACACAATTATTATTTTAAATAGTTAAAAATCATCAATGCATGAAAACCATAAAAAATCTAAAATATAATTTAATTTTAAATTTAGGAAAATTATATTTATAAAGCTGAAAAATAATTATTATTTTTTGTAATAAATTAAGGATTTCCCAAAAAATATAAGTCATATTTTATAATTCCATTTTATATTATATATAAATGAAATTATATTTATCACATTTAAATAGTTTATTTTTATTCTAGATTAAGTGATTTTAAATAATTTATTAAATTATAATATATTTTTTACAAAAAATAATACATTGTTTTCTAAATGAATTATCATAAAAATGTATTATTAAATTATAAATTGAAATTTTAAAAGTATATAGCATTGAAAATTTTAAATAAATTTCTTTTGATGATATCTAAATAAGGAATTGAATTTTTATTTTGAAAAATTATTTCAAGATAAAACATATCATGAAATTTAAATAAATCCTCAAATAACAAAACATTTAAAAATTAAATCATTTTTTAGAATGACATTTATAAATAAAAATAAAATTTTTTCATATAGAGAAAAGGTAAAATTAATGACGCATAGAAAATCTTGGATGAATTTATGATTTATTTTAAAAATAAAAAACATAATAATTTATTACATTCAAATTAATGAGTTAATATTTTAAAATTTGAATCAAAGCATTTTATACATTGAAAATGATTTTTTTGAATATATTATTACAAAACATATTAAATAAACAAATCTAATTTCAAATAAATTATATAAAAATATATATTTATATCCAAATAATATCTTAAAAAATGGATTCACTATATTTATTAACAAATAAAAATTTATTAGTGGTGACTAACTCTAATAAATAAATTTTAGTGATATTTTTAAATTTCTTGTTTTGTATTAAAATCTATAGTCTATAATTATGTTAAAATCCATAATTTCCATGACATGTGTCACACACTACTTCACTCATTTCCTACTTCACTTCTTCTTTTATATCTTTCATATATCCTTTCTCTCAGTCCTTACCTCCCCACATAATATCCCTTCTAAGTTGTATTTGAGTCTACCTCCCCACCTCCATCTCATCTTATGAATCATTAATTCCCAATAGTTATTTCATAACTTCTCCATTCTAGAACCAATAGACCAGTTATAAATATCACCTTAATCAGTTATCCTCTTATTTTATCATTTTTTATTTTTCCTTCTCTTTATTGATATTCCCCTTTAAGAAACCATTTAAATCATCTAGGTAAATCCACCTCATAGATCCCATATCACATAGATTGAAGATCACCTCCCACATATATTTCAAATCAACTAGAATATTTCTAAAATATTATTCAATTTTTGTATCCTTCCCTTCTCAATATACCATACAAACACTCCAAAATTTTTGAAACCCTAACTATATTTCCCAATAAAATGTTTACATTTTTGGTTATGTACCTTGTCCTTTCTCATTAGTAGGTTTTATTCTGTGTTCGATGATAAAACAAACCATATCTCTAAAAACCTAAATAGATTTCTCTCAAAATGATAATTTATTAAAACTAGAAAATTCTCTATTTAAAACTCTAATAATTTTCCATCTTCCATAATACCAACTTCATCAACTGTATTTATGACTATTTTGGTATTCTTTCCCTAAATTTTTGAAAAATAGTAATCTACTATCTATAGAAAAATTCATTTTCCTAACTTTATGGTTTTTTTATAGAGTACATTTTAAATAAAGCTTTATTTTAGAAAAAGTTTTTATTTAATGTTTCTTTTATGAATTTTTATAGTATATTAACTCCTTGAACTAAGAGATGGTGAATTATACTACCTTAAAAAAGTTGTATCGAAAGTAAATTTTCATTTCTAATTTATCCTCCTCATTAAAACTTAAAATTTCGGATATTGATTATTTATGATCTTACACATGTATAGTATAATGATAATCGAAACAAAATCATTAGTCTTACACTAATTAATAAGGTTATTTTTCATGCTCTTTCATGTTCAATCCCAAATTAAAGCTTATTATTTTTCTTAGAATTTTTAATTTACATTGATTTATATCAATGAAAATAATTAAATATTTCCACAACTTCTATATTAACTACATTATTTAATTTTCATATCTAAATTTTTTTACCAAAAAAGTTTTATTTAATTTTATGTTTTTACAGAAAATTATTTTTATTCTATGTAGGATCTGACTCAAAAAGCTACAATAAATAACTTCATGGTTTTGTGACATGATAAAACTATTAATGAGTGAGGATGGTGTAAAACAAAAGTTATGTATACTCTATAATTTTTTCCCACACTTTTTCCCTTTTTATATATTTCCTTTTTGGATAATTTCAAAAAAATGATCATATTATCTTCGAAAAGAATCATTTCATTCTTTTAGATTATCTTATAATTTTCAAAGATGGAGATCTTGAGGAAAATAAACCATTATTCCATATTTTTAAACTTTTTCAAGTGTAAAATCATGCTCATGGAAATTTAATATAATTTTAGTTCTTTACTTCTTTCCATTAATATTATTAATGGTTAATAAGATGATAGAAATAATCTTTTCATGCTAGTCTAACCCTGGAAACCCCCCTCCCAACAAAAATCAAATATAGTGTTGAATTTAATGTTCTAAATATTGTGTTTCAAAATTGAGTAATATAATTTTATGATTATTCTTGTGGGAACTTTGTCATGCAAATAGGATTGGAAAATGCGTGTAAACTTGTACCACCACTTGAACCTTAGTTTTGATTATTTTAAAAACTATAATTCAATTAATATTTTTATTTTTCATACTTAGTTATTCTTAAATTACTTAAGATATAAATTTTTTAATTTCAATTTGAAATATATAGGTTTTTTTTTGGTATATTTATATTGACTGGAATTTTTTTCCTTGAACCCTTTATAAATATTTATCCGAACTATTTCATTCCAATGTGGTTCCTTTTTTGCATCCTGATCCAATCCCTCGGCCATGGAATTTTGGGTTATTATGTGAAGAGTTACACTACGTTATAATTAATCTTATGAAATATATGTTCCACCATAGTAGTGATAATTAAACTATGGTGTATATGAAGTATTTCTAATTAATCGAATGAATCAGATGTTTCACTGTGACACCAATTGTAATACCGCAACTGGGATTGAGCCAGGTAAATTTATGAGAGCTGAAGATATTTTTTGAGGAGTTAGGAAGGAAAATAATCACATCATGATTTTTTATCTTAAATTAACCAACATATTTTATGATTTGATACTACTTGTTGCTTCATGTTTTTTATGTTATTTGAAAGAGTTTTAGTATAACTATTAATATTTTGGTTTGATTGGGGTGGGGTGGGTTTTCTTTATAAATAGTGTCTAATACCTCTCTATCATAGATTTTCTCTTCTATTCTTGACTTATTGGTTTTCAATGGTCCATTAATAGATCCCAAGTTAACTTAGATTATCCTTTAACTAGAGGAGATTTAATGGCGATCTCTTAGAACATCTGGATTATCAATTCAAGCTATGGTGATGAATGAGATCCTGGGTAGGATGCTTTTCTCATTCTATTATTCATCATCACATGATTTCATTGTGAATATATCTTGTTTTATTCAAAGTTTCACTTGTGATATTACCACTATGAATCCCTCTTTCATTTTCAGTGATAATTTACCATTATTTTGAAAAAAACCCATGTTAATTTGTTCTCCCATATTTGATTTAACTTTTCTGAATCGTTCTACAAATTCCCCTTATTATTTTTTCAATTAAACTGTGTAAAGGCCCCTAACCCTTATGATGGTGGAGTTTGGTGTTGGTTAGGGACATTAGATACATAACATGGTATAGATGGTATGTGATGAGAATGATAGTAGAATAATTATTTGGTTTTTTAGGGTCTTGTTCTTCCATAACAAGTCATTTCATACCACAACTCTAGGTTTTGTGAATTATTCAACAATCCCTTAAAATAGGGTCAATTTATAACAATAATTATTAAATAATGACCACCCCTTACATAGTGGTATGTAAGAATATAAGGGTGTTAATCTTATATAGTAGTATCATACCATGAGTTAATCCTACTGAGATGAGTTATATCATGATGGTTCTAGATATTATGTGAAGGAGGTAGTTATAATATGAACATGTGGATTGTGGTGAAGAGGGGATGAAATCATCCACCAATTGTGATATATGAAGCATTGATTTCAGCATGGAACCAGCAAGTTAGGAACATATGAATTCAAAATATCTCTCACATTCTGACTATGTGGTGTCATAAAGAGAATGGCCTAGTGAGATACCTTGATGGTAATTTTCTTGTCTTTTTATTAATATTTCATATTAGGGAATTAATATGCGATATTTAAATCTATGTCCATGTGGGTCATGATTATGCAATCTTTTAGGACAACCAAGAGAATCTGCATCATATTTCTAATAGGTTCATATTTTAGCTATATAAAATTATTTTTTGGTTCAAGTGTTAAAAGTGGAGCATGACTCGGGGTTTGGTAATTACTTGGTCATGGGTTTATGATAGGTAATGGGTTCCCCAAAAGGTTTTAAAGTTATGTACTACCCTAAATTCATGGGGTGATGGTCCTCTATAGTTCAGGAAAGGATTCAAAACCGCCATGTTCTCAAAAAGGAATAATTTCTCATAGGGTTAATTATGTTTTTTACTACCCCAGTCAATGTGCTGGGAATCATTAGGGAATGAGTTCTCTATTTTTGGTGTCAATTACTCCCTCATTTTAAAACCTTATTCAGTGAAAAATGGGTACCCCACAAAGGTTTAATACTCCCACGAGTAAAACTTATATTGGTTATGTGCCCCCTCCCCCCCCCCCCCAAATAGTCTGTGAGATGATGTGGGTTTTTATTAGCTTGGTAAATTTGATTTTTTTTTTTCTTTGTATAATATATTTTCTTGTAAATATTGGTTTTTGAAAAGGGGACCTCATGTCCCTAGTTCTCTAAGAAGATAAAATATATGGGTTTTTTCATCTTTTCATTCTTCATACCTCGGAGGGTTATCCTTTACCTTTGTTATTCTGAGATGGATCTAACTTTATTATTTGTTTATTTTTAGACTTTGGGCATACTACAAGGTATGTTTATACTCAACTTCGTATGTGTGTTTCTTCTACACATGTTTTGTCTCTTTAGTGGACGTTATTTTGGTGAAGAAGTAACTTAGTGGCACCTTAAGGTGATAGTATCAGATAATGATTGTATCTGGATCTATTCATTATAGAGAAACCATTTTATCTTTGTTTTATAAGGTTTTTTTCCTTGGTATTTTTGGATGTGTATTTTTCCTATTTTTAATTTAAGTTTACACACTTGATAATCATTCATAGATCTTAGAATAACTTGTAAATTTTTATATATTCCAGTTAGTTGTTTATTTGGTTTTAAAAATTTTACCCTTCATGGAGATTGGTGTCTTTAGACAAGTACCTTAGTCAAAGGCCTACCAGCTTTTGTGCAATGCCTAATTAATGTTAGTCACTATTCATTATTCTATTAGACATGTAGTTGGTGGAACACTTAGCTTACTACCAAATCTGCTGGGGGCCTAGTCTGTTAGGTTATGTCAAAGTGGTGTAAAAAATAGTTTTGTCATAGGTACAACATTTATAATTAGGTGTCTATGAGGATTGTTTTTGGAAAATAGGTAAAGATTTCAACAGGTTTTGAGTTTAGATTTTAGTCCAATGAACTTAATGTTGATGTGGTTATTAAAGTATCAATTCAATAAGACTCTGATAACCTAATTTCTCTCTCATAGCTCTACGGAATGGATTTCAATGAATAAAAAATTTACATGACTTGTTTTGGGAGTAGTTATTGATTTATTTGTCCTTATTCAGTTATCTACCCAGATATGATTTCATAACCATGGTTAATTTTTTCAAACTATAGGATGCCACCATATAGATAAATAACTAGTATCCCATGACAAGTTCACATTGAACCTGTGTGGGTTATCAAGCCTCCTATCAAGGATCAGATGATATGCGAGTCTTTTATCCAAATATCATACCAAGACATATCCCCACCAAAAAAGAAAGAAGTTTTCCCTCTTCCTATATTATAGAGATAAGACCCACTACATGTAGCTTAGGTTGACATCCCTCCCCCAATTAATTCAGGGATGATTCAACAAAATGGGTTTTATTGGATGATCATATGGTCTTTAGTGGTAGAAACACCACATATAATTTCTTAATCTATCTTAATGGATCAAATATATAAATATTTACAGCGAACAACATACATGTATCCTATAATAAGAATCCACCATTATCTTTAGACTATGTTTAATGATGATAAATTAAGAAGAAAATAAGGGTTTTTACCCCCAAATGCAATTCATCAGCCAAATGATCCAAAATAATTTGTTAGGATTATCAAAACCTCAAGGGGTGTTAGAGAATTGACCGTGGACATGAATAACGTATTGAGAGAAGAGATAATTTAAGAAAAATATTTATAAACTAATCATCACATATCACACTAATTAATAATTAAATTCATTACCTTATATATCCATCCTCAATGATCCTTAAATGAGGAACACCTTAGCCACAAATAATGCATAAGGATCATTTATTTGCATTGGTGGATCCATGAAACTCATTCAATGGATATTCATAATAGATTAAATAATAATGTAATTGGCAAGGGAGGATCAAACAATTTCATGCAATCATTATCATAAAAGATTTCCCCCTTCACACACTATGATGGGATCATATCATAGCCTATTATATAAGTATTTGTATAATAATATTGATCATTCGGATCCAGGGATATTGTTAAATATGATATACCTTGATTTCTGTAAACTTATAAATATCTCCCACTTGTAAAAAATCTATAAATATATAATGAAAATCTTCACAAATATTTATGAATTATTCAAAAACTCTTTTTAGAAACGGTTTCATCAAAATAAATTTATTTTAGAAGAAAAACATTTTCAAAGACATAATCCTTATTTGAAAGAATAATTGTGTCACCCTGTGGTCCATAGTATCCTTGAAAAAAATATAAAACCCAATTTTGTAGATGTAAGAAAAGAGATTCCTCTAACAAAGAATTGGTGATACTCAAGAAACCAAGGGGGCCAATGTTATCTCTATCAATGAGAAAAAATATCAATATAAACATTTCCACTAGAAGATGTATAATTTATATCATATTTACACCTATATAATCCATTTTTTTATGAAATTAATCGACCACTATACATGGGAAAATGTCAATTTAGTGTAGTCCATATCACCCATTCTGGTTTCTCTAAAAAATGTTGACCATGTTAATGAATAAATCAAATTTAGATAATCTAAAATATGGGTACATCACATATTCCTAATTAAAGTAGCTAAACACATCATAAACAAATCAAATCAGCGTGGAAATGAATTTCTATATAGAAATTCAATCAAGGTTCAAATGTCTTTACCCACTATACAAATGGGGAAATTCCATATTGGTTTCACTCCAACTAAAAACATTATTAAAAACATACCTAACTAACCATTAATTAGATATGTAACTTTTGACTTTCCAAAGAATGTTATCAGAGTATAAATATTCTCATGCATGGTATCTCTCCAACCTTAAGTAGTGGATGTTGATAATTAGCATACACCCCTAAACCTGAATGGCCCGACGGCCTTCTTTTTTATTGATTTTTAATAACCCACTTTCAAGGGATTAGGGGGAACTATTACAAGGCTAGTAGTCTTATAGATTAAATTTATAGTAGGTTTGGAGACATTACAGGACCTGTAGGTCTTAAGGAAATCATAGAGACAATAACTACTTGAAACCGCCCCTCCCCAATATCTGCATCGGGATCAGCTCTCCACATTTTCATGGCTATTGGGCCAGTTGTCCAATGTAGAGATGGTCAGGCCCAGTACTAATGGAAATCCCATACCCTCTCATTCTTCCAGAATATATTAGCCCTGCTCTGGAGAAAGCACCCTACTCTTGAATCCTCCTCTAGAGCTGGTTCCTTATAGAATCTGTATGTGCATTCTACAAATCAGGTGGCCCTGAAGGCCTTATGGTGGCCCGAAGGCCTTGAGGTGGCCCAAAAGCCTTACTGAACAGAAGTCCTAGATATCCCAAAGGCCTTATGGACTATAACCCCAAACTGGTCTCCCAAGGTGAATAGCTCTAGCCGCTACAGTACCAAATAGTTCTCGCTACAGTACCTACTATAGTATTGTTATAGTGTCTGCTACAATACTACTACAGAACTGCTACAGTACCCTAGAATTATGCCTCTACCTGGTTTCGAACCTCAGTCTCATCGATGCACATAGAGAGACCTCACCAATTGGGTTGAGGCTCTTGTGCGCGTACACCCCTAACTATATCGAGGATTGTATGTCATTCTAGGAGATATAATTTGGTAGGTCAGTCTAAGTAACAAGTTTATTGTTATTATATTAGGAATATATTCTTTATATCTAAATTAGAACCCTTTATAATGAGTAAAATATTCTATTCAAGATGACCATAACATTTCATTACAACCAATTAAACTTCATAATGATCATTGATTGGGGATTACTCAAATTTTCATTTTGAGGGGATATTATTGTAATATCCTGACCTTTTATGAAGATGTATTGAGACTTTTTAGGTACTATTTTTCCTTATTTTGAAAATATCGTGTTCGGTTTAAACCTTGGGAAGTGTGGGTGTGAAATTGAAGAGTATTGGAATGAAGAGGGGTAGTTCACGGTTCACCCACAGTTTCCCAAACTGTGCTCTCAGGTCATCAAACTGTGTGAACCCAAATATAGAGGATTCTCACATCCAGCACATGTTTTTTCAAACTATTCACCCTTCCAATAGTAAGTGTGTCACCCTCTAGGAGGAGGTACATGGTTAACTGCACAGTTTGGGAAACTATGCACCCCATATAGGAAATTCTGCATACGGAAATTTAAACCCCTAAAAAATTACAATAAAATACAAGGCACCTGATATTAATCCCAAATCACACCCACTCAGAAAAAAAATAATTTATATTATTATAGAGGATCCCATATGATTTATAAGGCTTTCCAGCCTCTTTTTTTGAAAAATCGAAGATATGTGGACCGATCTTTACCTATTTTCAATATGCGATCTCTTCATAATTGGTTTCCTATATCCATATTATCATTATCTCATCTTTTTAAGGGATGTTTTCCTCTATTGGTAAAGTATCTAGATCCTATTTTGGATAGATCAAATATATTTGATCTTGGATGATGTTTTTTATCTAGGTTTCGGATCTAGATCTCATTCTTTGTCAAGATCCTAGTTATTCCACTTTAACTAAGAATTTATATTGCCAGGAATCCATCAACAATCTTGAGGTAGGTGGTCTAAATACAATTCCCATAGCCCTGAATTCCAATTTCATATATCTATTTTGAAATTTCAATTGTAACATTTTTAAATTGAATCTTGAATCGAATAAATTAATTGATTAAATAATTTATGGAATCACATAATTGAATAATTGATTTTCCGTGTGATTACAAAATGTATTGAACTTAATAAAATTGAGATTGGTAATATTTATTATGAAATTGGTGAATAATGGTGCATTAAATTGATTGATTAATGGGATGTATAATGGGACAATTAATGTGACTGTGTAATTTCTCAATTGATGATACTATGGACTTGATTGATTAATTGAATGTTGAATTGTCTGATTAATGGAAAAAGGGGATGTTTGGATTAACTTGGAAGGGTTAACAAATTATATGATTAAATATTTATAGTTGTTTTAACATATATTTTTTCATCTTATTCCACATTATTGAGATAAATAATTGTGATTATTACGATAAATGGAAGATATTCACTTCAATGAGAATGTTTGATGAGAAGGCTAATGATACATAACCTTGATGTATATGAAATTTTTTTATGTGTTATTTTGATATTTGTCATATTTGTGTCATATGTGTTAATAAGTGTGGCACAATGACTGAGACTCCTAATAACCATATTTTACAATGAGTGTGGGAAAGGGACTGAGGCTCCAAATACCTATATTTGACATTGAGGTGTGGGATAGGGACAAAGGCTCCAAATACCCATATGTGTTAATGACTGTTGGATAGGTAATGAGGATACAAATACTCTTATGTCACATTGAAGTGTGGGAAGGTTACTAAGGCTCAAAATACCCATATTATATAGAGAGTGTGGTATAGGGAGTGGGGATCCAAATACCCATGCGATATTGAGGCGTGGGATAGGGAAATATGCTCCTAATACCAACTGGGTGTTGGGAACAATGTTTTACACCCATGATATTTGCATTGCACAAAGCTTCCAATTGGCCCTTCTATTATTTGAAATGAAATGATAAATAAAAAACATGGTATGGTGATATGTGATATCCCTTAGGGGTAGTTCATACTATGGCATGGGCTAAAGTAGTAATTGATAATATTTGTGACAACATGAACCTGGGACACTATGTGGTTTGTTAAAGAATAATGATGTGTGATAACTATTTACTTTATGCATTGTAATTTATTATTTATAAAAATTCATAAAATATTATTGACTGTATTTTATTTTAGACACAGTTATTCGTGGATGACTTAGTTTTACTCACACCGTACTGAGGTTGTCTAATCGGTACCCGAATAGATTTAATGTTTTCAATACAGGATAAGAGAAATATCCTTGGGTTAGATGGATAATTTGGGATAGATATTAGATTAGGAA
The DNA here is from genome assembly GCA_963277665.1 of Viscum album. Taxonomy (NCBI): domain Eukaryota; kingdom Viridiplantae; phylum Streptophyta; class Magnoliopsida; order Santalales; family Viscaceae; genus Viscum; species Viscum album. Next base: position 1,089,848,733 of record OY728122.1, read on the forward strand.
ATAATATATAGCATCGGGACCCTATTTTGAGTGTCGATGTGTCTTTATTTTGGTTTTACATTTGACACTTGAAATATAATTTACATGACATATCTACTATTGTGGTTTGGGTATTGTATTCTTAGTTTTTTCATCATGTGATACTGGTTTGTCTGGTTATTGTTTATATCATTTGGTTATTTTTTTAATTTATTGTATTTTATTACTATGATAAAGAAGTTATAGTGTCCCCATGTTTTATGTTATACCCTCATTGTAATTTGGTAGCCTCTAGTAGATAGGGAGGTGCGCTTGAGTTTATGTGACTGACCGACTTGGGGAACCAGTGTGTGGCATATAGGTCGAGATGTCACAAAGTGGAATCAATTTTGTTTTCTTTTATTTTGTTTTGACTTATTATTCCCAAAATGTATATAGGATACTAAGAATATTCAGGCATTTGACAAGAGCTCTTTCATGGGAGTAGAAAATTCATATATGGGGGAAACCCAACTATCGAGGGTTTTTTTATTGCTATTAGTGTTTGTTGTTATAGTTGGATGTTATTTCACCTATGGGTGATTCACTTTTTTTATTATGTGATCTTTGTTTCTTATATTTTCTGAGAAATGAATAATTTTTTGGTATAGAATGGGACTTGAGTATGTATGAATCATTCTAGGCATTGAGGAATTATTCTAACCTGCATATTTTTTAGTCACAAACAAGAAAATGGGTATTGGTTAAGTTTTTGAAATTGAATTGTTTTTCATTGCTTGTGTAATTAAATTGAAAAATGTGAATGATACAGAATTTAATGTTGTAAAATTATGAAAAATGTGAATAATTGGGTGTCTAATGGAAAATGGGAAAATGTGAATGTGTTAACCCTTGTTAAACATGATCTTGATATAGGATGGTTAAGGGTAGTGATAGTTCATTGGTTTTGACTGTGTGGTGGGAATGGGGGAAGAACTTTTAATGGATTTATGTGAACCACAGTTTTTGTATTAATGTTGTGAAATATGTATTAATATGTTCTATTGGAATTGTAGATATATTCCACCACGATGACGTTTGTTGATTGGATGTAAAGAGGATATTACGGTAAATGATCCTCCAGCAGTGGAACTAAAGGCACCGATAGTTCTAGGTCAAGGATCCATAGAGTAGTTCCACGAGAAAATTTCTTGATTCATTAAGTTTGTGGAGAGATAACCTTAAAAAGTTGTAAAGAGTATGTCTAACTTGACATGGAGTTCCAGTTATAACGCCCTAAAAATTTTTATGTATAGGGTTGAACTATGGAAACAAAATTCTGTATTGACTCTATCTAGACTATACTTGACCATTTAGAGACTCCTTGTGAGAATTTGTTCAATATGGATACTTATATGTTATGAGTGTTAGTGAAGTACTGATGGGCTATGGAGGATTGGACAGGGAAAGCAGATGGCATGATATGGAAGGACTCTGAAGAGAATTTTCTAGATAATTTTTATTTAGAAACACTGATATGGGAGAGGGGAGTTGAGTTCATGTGGTTGAACCAAGGGAGTATATCTGTGATGGACTATACTGGTCACTTTACTAACTTATAGTGCTTTTCCCTAGTTCTGGTAGGGGAAGATACATCTAAAAAAAGTCATTTCCAAGAAGGACTTAAATGTGAGATTAAGTCCTAGGTTAATATCTTTTGGTTAAAGAAATTTTCTTAGGTTGTGCATCAATCTCTCATATCTTTGGAGAACCTGAAGGAGACTTCCATTGGAGGATATGTGATTCCTTCTTGATGATAAGGATATACGTATTATAAGAGTAGGAAGTGATGCTATGATAATATTGACCAAAGTAGTGGAAATAAGAGCGACCAGTAAAAAGGATCACTAACTCAAGATATTACCAAGTTCTTATACACGAGTGCAGTAGGCCATGCCACTTTCATAGATTTTTTCCCTGACCACCGGTTGAGTTCTGATCTTGCAGCATGATGGGAAATCTATAATGGTTTTGTAGGAACCCATGGTAGGTGGGTAGTGATGGGGAGGCTAGGTAAAACCATATTATGGGAAGGGGATCTTTTACACTGTATAAGCCTGCCAATTAGAGTTCTACTAGCCTTGGTGGTAGAGGAAGTTGATATGGTACTTCTAGGTAAGAGCACCTATATGAGTAGTGTGGTGTAGCTCATGGGACTTAGACTACATCACCTGGAATAGGGGGAAGATAGTTAAATTTTGTTCATACTACACTAGTTGATAGCAAGGTAGGACCACTGATAGTTAGAGGTACTATTCTTGTAGCTTCTATACTATCTAGTGCCTTATTTGATTCTAGTTCCACTCATTATTTTATATATGAAAAACTTGTTAATGGGTTGAGTCTCTTAGTGGAGTTTTTAAGTAGGGTTATGATGATTGATACACCATTGGGATTATGGCTGAGGAACAACTTTTTATACAAGGGGTGTTCTCTAGTGGTTAGGGAGTATAATTTTCTATGGGATCTTTACATTCTGAATATTTTAGGATTTCACCAAATTATGGGTATATAATGGTTAATGGTGTACCGATCCGACATGGATTGTTATCATAGGAGAGTGAATTTTACATCTTATGAGGGTGGAAATTATGTTCACCATGGATAATGGGATATCTAGGTTGGGCATGTAGGGACAGTTCATCAGCAACTGGCGGAACTCACCACCCAGGTTACTAGTCTATTTCTAGATAATGGGGGTGTGAAATAGGATTTATATCTATACATAGTTGACATGTTCTAGTATGTATTATTCAGGACTTCTCATGGTTTTCAACAGAGATAGACATGGATTTTACGATCGATCTCATGTTAAGGTTTGATCTAGTTTCTATTCCACCATATAAAATGGCACCAATATAGATTCAATATATCAAGAATTATCTAGAAAAGTTGATAGATAATGGGTTTATCGGACTAAGTAATTTTCTATAGGGTTATCCAATATTGTTTTCCGAGATGTCTTAAATAACTTTGCGCTTATGTGTTGATTATAGGATGTTGAATCAGATGACTATGAAGCATCAGCATCCTCCTCTGCATGTTGATTATTAGTTTGACCATTTGATGGGATCTTTTGTTTTTTACAATATCGACTTGAGTTTAGGGTATCATCCATTGATATTTACACCTTATAACATACATTAAACTTCTTTCAAATGTTGTTATGACCTATATGATTTTATCGTGATGTATTGTTTATTGTGGAATGATCTATTAGTGTTTATGGAATTGATAAATTGAATCTTCCACCCATACCTAGATTAGTTTGTGGTCGTTTTCATCAATGAAATCTTGGTGTACTCTAAGACTCATGATGGTCATTCCCAATATCTTGACATCATTCTGAGTATATTGAGAGAGAATCATCTATACACCAAGTTTTGTAAGTGTCAATTCTGGATTGATTAGGTACATTTTTTGAGCCACATCATCTCGGAGGAAGGTGTATTAATGGACCTGGAGAATGTTTAGGAAGTTATAACTGGGGAGCATCCCAATAACATTTTTGATATCTATAGTTTTCTAGGGCTAGTTAGTTACTATCGTAGTTTTATCCAAGACTTTTCCTACTTAGAAACACTACTTTCATGATATACCAAGAAAGGAGTTAAGTTTGATTGATTGGGATCATGTGATAATTCGTTCTAGGAGTTGAAGAAGTTATTGACTACGACACCAATCTTGATCCTACCCTATCTATGGGAGGATCATACAGTGTTTTTTTATACTTATGGGATTGATGTATGGAGATAAAGTTGTGGAATCTTGTATTGTTCATTTGAGGCCACATTAAGGAAACATCCCTATGCATGACCTCGAATTAGCTTTAGTGGTTTATGCATTTAAGTTGTGTTGACATTATCTGTTGGGTGAAAATTTTACTGTTTATACTAATTACAAGATCTTAAATTAAATCTTTTCACAATGAGATTTGAATATCTAATATTAAATATGGGATGAGTATATAGAGTAATTTTATTTTGATCTAGAATATATTCTAGGTAAAGGAAATAGTTTTGTGATGGGATAAGAAGGAAAAAATAAGACTTAGGTAGTTTAAGAGTACAATTCTAAGTGGAAGATGTTGACTTTACTGGTTGAGATGCAGGTTGTGGCTCATGAGGGTTAGTTGTAGATAAATATTATATCAGTTTCAATGGATTAAAAACATTTAATCTAGATCAAGGTGAGGTAGTGTGAGGATCCAAAGTGTTTTTTCTTGAGAAAAAGTCTTCAATATGGGGAGGCATCTTCAAATTAGACTACAGAAAAGGATGAGATATTATATATCTAAAAACAGGCATCTGTGCCTACGAGTATACTGGAGGAGATGATGAATGAATTGAATTCCTAGAAGTGGTTGGTGCCTCTAGGTTTAACCAAAATGTCTTGGGACCTATGATTGTGGTACTGATGGTTGTGCATGAAAAGGGAGATTGTAGGGTTTATGACACGATGCTACACCTGTCAATAAGTGAAGTCCGAACATTAATGACCTGGAGGATTATTATAGTTATTCCCACTCTAGAATGGAATTAGGAAAACGTTAATATGGAATTTTCAGTGTGTCTTCAAATGAATACTTGGAAGAATTATTCTATTTGGGTTATTTTGGACTAACTGAAAAAATTAACTCATTCCTTTCCTATATGGAAGACTTTGTCAGTGGACCAGTGGTGATATTTTTATGTTTAGGAGATATTATATCTACACATGGTTCCATAGAGTGTTTTTACATATATTGATTCATGTTTTATTTCATGTTTCTAGAAGTTCTTGCCGAGGGATCTTGATCCACAGATTTTATTGAGTACAAAATTCAACCCACTGATAGATGTATATTAAAAATTTACTATATAGATGCTTGGGTATATGATATGATCATGTGTTATATACTTCAAAGGGTCTTGGGATAAGCAACTAGAACTTGTGTTGTTCACCTATAAAAATAATTATCAAGAAACTCCTCATATAAAACCATATGAGGCTCTTTATAATATTCCATGTAGATCACACTAATGTTGGATAGAGGGAGGTGAGTAGGAGTTGTTGGTATTGAGTCTCATACAGGAGACATAATAGCATGTTCAGTTGATTCATAAGAATATGGTTACATATCAGAGTAGGAAGACATTGTATGCTAATAGAGGTGGATGACCCAAAGATTTGACATAGGGTGATCATGATTTCCTTCGAATGTTTTCCATATTTGGTCGAAATAGGATTCAGATATAGGGAAAGTTGGAACACAAGATTGTTTGAATATTTTTGGTTATGAAGATAATTGGGACTGTAGAGACCCGAAGCTTGACGTACATGGACATTACATTACTTTTTCGGAATACTTAATACATAACAAAAAAACACACAAGGACCGTAAAAGTTTAGTGTCTTTGGAAACTCGGAATATAAACAACTAGTCATGTTGAAAGATCTTCAACATCTCCCATAACAATCTTCCCCTTTTTGTTTCCTTACCTAAAACCATTCTTTATTTCCTGGGGAAAATAAAACATAAAAAGGGTGAGCTCAAATGCTCAGTAAGGGCAAACAGAGAGAACATAAAACAATCCATAAATATTTGAAAACAAAAACTTGAACATGAAATCTAAACATTAAACCCTTGAGCAAAGACATAGATCTTGGAAGTACATAAGGAATATAACATAAAGTAAATTAATTCACAATAAAATAGCATGGGAATAAAACATGTAATTGTGGAAACCATTCAGAACTTGTTATGATTTCCATAGTAGCCAATGCATTGCTGCCAAGACCATCTTAGTGGACAAAGTCCCTTTCTGAATTGAGTTCACTCCTCGTTTCAGTCCTGTAACACTGAAATGGATTAACTTACCCTTCCATCCATGTCTATCTCATGAGATATAAATCTTTACCCAATGCATTGGAGGGAGATATAGGTCCCACCCATCTCATAATGAAATCATTCTTACTTGTGCCACAAAATAAACATACATAATTTATAATAACCCAACGAATAAAATGGGTTTCAAAAACATCATCCCATAATCACATAATCCATATAAAACAAATGGATATCATTTCATCATAAGAAAAGTGAAACCATGTAAATCATAGAGACATTATACTTGAAACATAAAATAATGTCATCTTAGATGGAAAATGGTTTTGATAAAACACTTGAAATGAATTCTTTGGAAAATATCCTTTCTTCTTCAAAATCAATTTCTTTTCACAAAACATCATGCAATTTTAAATGAAAAATATTTTGTTGAAAATAGTCATAAAATCTATTGGAGGAAGCTTCATGAAAATAAGGCTTTATAAAACCGTAAAAAATCCGTTCGTGCCGTATAAGTTAAAAATAACAATCTCCTCGTACTTTTGTCGGAAAAGTCAAAAAGTACCTCGTATGGTAAACAAAAGAAAGATTCCTTCCATACGATGTGGTAAAATTAAGAAAACATTAAAAATGTATTAAACATACGAGGAAGGAAAGTAAACATTTTTTGAAAACATTTTGAGAGCATATGGACATGGATAATAAACATAACCCCCAGTAAATACTTACGAGTAAACAATCTCGGATAATAATGAGATTGGAAAAATTATCCCTTACCTTAGGTCTGATATGCTTCGTATGGATCCGAACCTCCTATATAATGATATATATAATGTCATTGACTTATTACAGAATTGTTATGATATCATATATGGTTCACTTATGACTTTATATTACCCATTCTTTTGTAAATTAATGTTAAAGTAGCATTTTGGGTAAAATCGTTTCATTTTTCGTTCGTGTTTTTACTTGTAATTATTCCTCGTACTTTTTTTGGAAAAGTCAAAAAGCACCTCGTATGGTAAACAAAAGAAATATTTCTTCCATACGATGTGGTAAAAGTAAGAAAAGGGTAAAAATGTCTTAAACATACATGGAAGGAAAGTAAACATTTTATGAAAACATTTTGAGAGCATATGGACATGGATAATAAACATAACCCCCAGTAAATACTTACATGTAAACAATCTCGGATAAGAATGAGTTTGGAATAATTATCCCTTACCTTAGGTCTGATATGATTCGTATGCATCCTAACCTCCTGTATAATGATTTAAATAATGCCATTGACTTATTACATAATTTTTATGATATCATATATGGTTCAATTATGACTTTATATTAACCATTATTTTGTAAATTAATGTTAAAGTAGCGTTTTGGGTAAAATCGTTTCATTTGTCGTTCGTGTTTTAACTTGTAATTATTCATATGATTACATAGATCATGGTTACTTACATTTAGAATGTAAAACCTGATTTATATATAATTTATATTCTGAATATACATATATATAATAGATCAATAAATGGAAATAAATACACTGTTCATGGAGACGGTAGGCCGTACATACGCATGAACGTTGTTTTCGTTTCCTTATTGAATTGAATGGAATTAAGTAGATGACACACACACACACACACACACACATATATATATATATATACGTAAATATAGTATCATTATTATGTCATATATTTCATGATTAATTATTATATATACATTATAATCATTCATGAATGGTTAATCATTGAGAATGAATCTCATCGCGTCGTGGAGACAGTAGTCCGTACGTACGCACGAGTGATGATATCATTCTCATGATCGTGGAATTGTATTGAAGTGTATGTATAATATTTAAGAATAATTATAACTTTACAATAATCATATATAGTCATTATTTACACCATTATACCCATCCAAGTAAGGTGGTGGTGGAAAATATATTACACCACGGCGTGGAGACGGTATTCCGTACGTACGCACGCGCGGTGATTTCATTTTCCATAGGATGGATAAATGGTGAAATAGGTTTGTTTAATACTTATAATAACATATCAGTATATGAGTAATACTGATGTTATTACATCATAATGAAACCACTAAAGAAGAATAACTATAAGAAGAAATGAAGTTGAAAGAATCGGTATCGAACATTACCTCTTCTTTGAAGCGCCTCTTTGAGACCTCCTCTTAGGGCACTAAAATTGGTATTTAAAGAAGACCAGGACCTCTAGAATGTTTCTATGGAAGTGGAGAAGATAATTTTTCAGGTTTTTTCCGATCTTGAAGGCTCAAATATGTGTGAGGAAGAGAGGGAGGAGGTGCCATTTTATAAGGGAGGGGAGGGGCACCTTTGGAAATCTTAAAAATATTAATTTACAATAAATCTAACCCCACTTAAAAACCTCCGAAAATGACTCATATTCTAAGATTAGATGAGATATGGTTGTAATCTCATCAAAAAATAAAATTTAGACATGTTAGGAATTAATTTTAAACATCATCAACTTGATTTAACCTTATTTAATGAATTTAATTTTATTTGTGGTAATAACATTCTAAATTTTAAATTATAACTAATAATTACTTATTTGTTGTGAATTTTCCATATTTGGATACTTTATAACATTATAGACCATATAGAATTAAATTTATAATTTTTATATATTTTTGTGATTTTTAAACAATTTTATAATATGTTATTTTTATAAAATAACAATAGTGTCAATTTTGACACTATTCATTTATATGAATTTAAATAAAATATATACTGAAAATATGTTCGAACTAAAAGCATTAATAGATTCATAAAAGGCAATATGAATCTATAAAATTAGTGGAGAACATTAAATAGTTCATATAATATTTATTTTATTATTTTTAAAACCATTTATTTGGTTTATCTCTTAATAAAATAATTACTGCAACATTTTTATATAATTATTTAATATATTTATTTGTTGCCTAAAAATTCCAAATAAAATCCTATGATGAATATAAATAGATTACCTTTCACAATAATAATTTTACTAGAATTTATCATCTTAAAATCAAAATATTTAAATTGTTATATTTATTAAATTTTGAAGGGGACAACTTTGGAATCATTTAAAATAAAATACTATAAGTGTCATAATCACTTTTATAAGACTCCAAACTGTTATATATTATGTCATTGAATGATTATGGTATAGAGATACGCTAAAAGTAAGTTTTTTCAGGTTTTTGGTCCTTTTAATGGGTATTATTATTTCAATAAAAACTATATTACTGATTTTTCACTTAATAAATACTTTCTGCATCATTAATGTATCACCATTAATGACAATTATTTAATCCCTAAAAATTATAAATAAATTATAATAATGTAGATAATTTTATTATCTTTCTGGAAACTATTTATGTTCTTGGTTTCATGAAGGTTATCACTAAATTAAAATTAATATACTTATATGATTTAAGAGAGTGACATGTTGTCACTTTCTTTGGTTTTAATAATAATTAAATTATTTTCATGGTCAAAAGTTCATAAAATAAATCTAATCCGACCCTTAGGTGATATGGGTCTACTTTTAGTCTTCCAATAGGATTTTTTCAGGTGTTAGAGTAATTTTATAATCTTATATTTACCCTTAATTACCTGATTTACCTTTAACTATGGTAAATAAAATTTACCGTAGTTACTATTCATATTGTCCAAAAATAAAAAGTAGCTTATTAACATAATTTGGACCCACTGATTCCAAATATGGAATCCATTTTTCCAAATTCAATATACAAAATTTGCAGAAATTAAATTAAAATTAATCCCGTTGTCGAAAGAAAACAGGTTTTTGTTTAAAACATTGCAAAAGATTGAATTGATTTAACCTACGAATTCAAGGTAAAATCAATGATAATGACATACATTATATTAAATGGTAAAATTATATTCTATTTATACTTTAAAACCATTAAATATTATTATTTAACCGTATAAACTAATATGATGAAAAAAGTTGTTTTCAATTAAAATATAGCGTGTTTTTACTATTCATTAAAATATGAAAGTTATCGGAAAAATATCAAAACTTTATCCAATGTAAATTTTTATATCATGATTAAAAATAAGAATTTTATTTTTTCAAATTGAACATATAAACATGTCAAAAACTTGATTTAATATGGGTGCGCCATTAAAAGGCGGCAAAACTGCATTTTTTGAGAAAAACTTATTTTACCCGAAAATTTTTTTTTGTTCTCATACTATGTTCTAGAAAATGTGTAAGATGAATAATAATGTTATGAAATTCAAAACTTAGTTGATAAAATTCATAATTGATAGTTCTTTATAATATTATAACCATATATCATTGTTTAGTGAAACCCGGTATTGCGTACAACACACGCTATCGAGGAAGGTCGCGATTGCATGTAATGAAAGCCAAATAAGGGTTGTGTGTAGTGAAAGACTCCTTTGTTGTTACGTATAAAAAAATACAACCATATTTTGTTTATACATTGAATATATATATACACACACACTCAATGTTGCGTAGAGTAACAACTGTTAAACAAACTTGAAATTGAGTGTAACCTGATCCTAGAATAATGTTGCGTATACCAAAAGCTAATACGGTGTTGCGTATAGCGCAATATTATCATAGAATATCGTACAGCATAAGATATGAAAGAAATTAAAACGAATATATCTTATAAAATCTTGGGTTGTTACAGGGACTCTGACATACTGATTGGATCTTTCACTAGGGTACAATATTATTAATGGATTTTTTTTCCGTCATAGCTTCAACGGTATCACTCCAATCCTTCTTATGTGATCGATGTGGATGATGTTGAGCTTGATACCAATGCACCATCTGAGGATCATTAGATATATATGTTGAATCTTAGTGAGAAAGTGTTATGATAAAGGATCGTGATAATAGTTATTATATTGTGGTTACATGTGATTTTTCATCAGGAAACATGGGATAGATAAGTGGATGTATGGGTTCAGTGGCCCAATCTTTATGGCTCATACTCTTATAGATGATTGGGAGTACATCACGAGGACAAGTTGATATAAGGTGGGGAGATTGTAAGATCTCGATCATTTCTAGAGATGTATTGATCTTGTTTTTAGGCACCCTTTTCCCCTTTTTTTGTTATATATTTTTTGGGCTTTACCTTGGGGGTTTTGAGGTGAAATTTAATAATTTTGGAAGGAAGTGGGGAATTGAGCAGTTGGTGCATGATTTTCCCAAACTGAGCACCTAGTCTAGAAAAAAGTGTGACCCAAAATATAGGGGATTTGCATAGATAAAACACCTTTTTTCAGATTGTGCGCACTCTTAGTAGTAACTGCATGACCACCTATAGGAGGTGCAGATTTATGCACATTGCTAGGCAAAATCATGCACCCCGTGCTAGAAACTGTGCACCCAAAAATTTTAACTCCTAAAACATTTAAATTAAATTCTGATCCCCTGGTAGTAATCCTTAAATTCCCCACTCATACCTAAACTAGTTCCTATAAATTTTAGAGGCTCCTGAATGAGTTTCAAGGTTTCTAACCTCTATTACTGATGAATCGAGTATTTTTTGATTGGAGGTGTGATGTAGGGATGGTGTGGGTTCTACAATGGAAATGCTAATTAGGGTTTTTCCTTAACGAGAATGGTTCCGGACATTTTTGGACATTCGCTGGTGTTTCATAGGCAGGATGGCACTTGACTGACGTCGTGCATGTTGGTTCCTTTGGTTTCTATGGCCGGCCTTGTGGTCTCATTGTCAGGGATGCCTGAGCTTCAGCGAACAGGGAAGGTTTTACCATAATTTGGTGCAAGGGTAGCTGAGGAGGACGTGGAAAAACACATTGTGAAGTTCACTTATGATCAACCTACACAGGCAACTATATCTCGAATAGAGATGGTGTTTGGGAGCACAGAAGGAGGGCACCGGGATCCTGCTTCACTGGACATTCAGGCGCATCATGGTGGTCAGGAGATTTTGGGAGATTCTGTAAATCGTCCCCTTTCCTGTCTTAAAGGTGCAATGTATTCCCCCATCCGAATAAAAGGAAACTTCTAGCATATCAGGGCTGACCGAGATGTTGTTTTAAAACAACTAAAAATGGGTGAGTTTTTGAGAATTGCTCATTTATTTTTTCCTAAAGGGTCTAGTCCTTTGAAAATAAATGAAATTAAAGGTCATATATCATTGATCTGGGAATTTTTATCCTGAAAATGTGTCTTGCATGGCTGGGGTTACTTCCATATGCTCTTTCCCATAGAATAATTGAAGGTTCAAGCTTGGGGATTTGGCTCCATAGCACTCAAACTGGGGATCATTCACCTTTGTGAATGGGATAAAAAATTCAACCCATTTTTGGTTAGTAATACCACTACTCAAATTGGGGTAAGGTTCTATGGATTAAATTGGATACTATGGCACCCTAAAATTCTATATGATATTGCGCTGTCGATTTGTTTACCAATTAAAATTGACAAGAAGTGAAAGTATCCCACTTTGGTCACTTTTCAAGGTTCTTGGTAGAGGTTGAACTGGGTTCGACACTAGTTGATAAGATTTTTCATGCAACTGATGGTGACATGATTGAGTTGAATATTTTTTTATGACAAATTGCCCAAATTCTGCAAGGATTTGAATGATATTGCTCCTGAGTCATCTACCTGTAGACCCTCCACAATATGTAGCTTATGCTCTTTGTGAGGGTATGATGTGAACAATTACCATAAGAAGAATAAAAATTCATCTTCCCAAAAGACCGATTTGCACACAGCCTGAGAATAATCAGCACAAGAGCCCTGATAGAATTGACATTTCCCTTGATAATGTTGAACAAATGAAAGAAGAACATAATTTTTCTACTGAGGATCCAATCAAGCCTAGCATTGATGAGAAAAAAGGAAAGGTCTATGCCTCCAATTCTGAGAATAAGACAAAGTCTTGGGCTGCCATCTTCTTTGTAGAGACAAATGTCCACAATGAAAACACATATAGCAAAGGAAATGGTGAAAACTTGTCAGATTCTTATATACCATGAAGCATTGATGACATGATGGGAGAAAAAAAATTTGAAGATGAGATACAAAAAGAAGTTGATCTCCAACTCTCACATGAAAAGTCGGTTGCCTCAGGTAGTAAGGGAAAGAAAATTTTAAAACATGACACTCTGGTCAGTTCTAAAACATTTCATGATTATCCCAAATCCTTTTGTGGATAATGATGGCTTTCAGCTTGTTTCTCACAAGAAGTCTTTTTCTCCGGTAATGTTTCAAGCAGTGGTTGAGAAACCATTTCCAGGTAACCCTATCCCGATAGATGGAACTTTTAATATGAAGGAGGCAAATGAAAGATCTCCTGTGAAAATACATCAGGAGACGGCTTCGACTCTGACAATAGAGGCTGAAGGGATGTTGACTCCAGTGAAAAGAGACACTTCCCCTAAAAAAGAGCAGCATGAGGATTGATATGATTCTGATAGTACTAATACTAAGACACTTCTCAAAAGACTCAATTCACTTTCTTCAAGTAGAGGGAGAGAAAGAGGTTGTGGATATGGTCACGATAAGGGTACATGGAATGTAATGGGAGAAGAAAAAAAAAATCATTGAACGGATGAAGACAAAGATAGGTAGTTAGATTTGCTTGGGCTTTTTCTTTGTTTTCCTACATGCTCTTAGGTTCCTATCTTTTTTTTTTCTTTTAATAAAAGAGGCACATCCTCCATATTTCTTAAAAAATATATTTTCTGATTAACTGTTACCCATTTCTGGTATGTGATATGTTCTAGATTCATTTCTTCTCTCCATCTCATCTTTCTCTCATACATTCAAGGAATGTTTTCCTATATTGGTAAAGGATATAGATCTAGGTTTTGGTATATCTAATACTTATGATCTTAGATCTAGGTTTCAAATCTAGATATCATTTATCAAAATGATCGTGGTTGTTCTTCTTCAATTGGGTATTTCTATTGGAGAGCGTCCATCAACAATCTAGAGGTGGGTGGTCAAAATTCAATTCCCATAGTCTTGATTTCTAATTCCATGTGTGTGCTATGAAATATCAATTAGAAAATTTTTAAATTGAATATATAATTGGATAAATTAAGCTATTAATTAATTTATGGAATCACAGAATTTAATAATTGATTTTCTATGTGATTACAAAAAGATTTTAACTTCAGTGAATTGAGTTTCGTAATATAGATTATGAAATTTGAGAATAATTGGACATTAGATTGACTAATTAATGGGGTGTATTATTAGTCAATTAATGGTATTGTGTAATTGGTCAATTGATGGGATTATGGAGTTGATTGATTGATTGATTATCGAATTGGGTGATTAATTGAAAAAGGGTGTGTTTGGCGTAACTTATGAGGGTCAATAAATTATGCGGTAAAATATTGATAGTTGGTTTAACAGTGGCTTGTTCATATTATTCCTCATGATTGATATAAATAATTATGATTATTTTGATAAATTGAACATGTTTACTTTAATGAGAATGTTTGATGAAAGGTTAATGATTCATAATCTTGATTTATATAAAATTGTATTTTGTGTGATATTGTGATATTTTTGATATATGTGTTAATGTGTGTGGGAAAGGGACTAAGAATAGAGACCCATGATTAACCTAAATGGATATTACATCATTTTAGATGAATATTCAGAACATTAAAAAGTACATACCCGATAACCATAATAGTATAGCGTATTGTAAAACTTTGAATAAAATATTCTAACTTACTAGAATAAATTCAATGTTTCCCACAAAGATATTCCCCCATTAGTACTTCTACTTATATTATTTATCCATAATGATGGTAAAGGAAACATAAGAAAAGTGGTGGGTGAGGTGCTCAATAATGGTAAACAATGGAGATAAACATGAGTGTAAGGGTATGAGAATATGATCACAACATTATAAGATCATACCTTTCATATCAACGATCATAAACATGAATAATGGCATAATGATTGGAAGTTAATAAGGCAAAAATCACAATGAAACCAGTATCATAAGTCAGGAAATAATAACATAATAATAAGACATGGAATTTTTAGCATATACATAAGCATAGAAACTATTATACCAAGGATGCCTACAAATATCATCATAACATGTTACGTGTGGGATAATAACCCATGTACTTTCTTCTAACATGGGATGCCCTCCCATGTACCCCCTTGTTTTGGAATTGGGATGCCCTCCCTTGTACCCTCTTATTGTAGGCTTTGGAATACCTCTTTTGTAGCCTCTTATCTCATTCTTAGGATTCCCCCTTGTTTTAGGAATAGGATAACCTCCCATGTAACCTCTTTTTTGGGCTTTAGATTTCCTCTTGTTTTCGGCTCTGTTTTCCCTCTTATTTCGAGCTTGGGATAACCACATGTGTACTTGTTGAGATCATCAAACATTTATCATTACCTAATTAATTTGATGGATATATGGGTCCCACCAATCAAATAATAAAATCCTACATGCATGTGATATAAGATAACAGAACATTCATCATATCATGAACAATGCAAAGATATGGGTTTATAAACATAAAATCACAACCCATGAAATGAAATTTGTATCATTAACATTCTATCAAATCATAAAATATGGAAAATATATTAGTTTCCTAATCATTTTATTAAATAACTTCCCATGAAAAGAAGCGGGTTTCAAAAATATAAAACCTATGGAAAAGAAACGAGTGTCGTAAACAACATTCCATCAAAACCTAAATCATTCAAGAAAGAATATGAAGGGAATAATTGGACCATGTACCCAATAAATCTTAAACTCTATCAAAGGATTCCATATTATCTGGATAATTATTTTTAAATATCACTTGGATCATTTCATATGGAAAATAACATTTTTTTGAAATTCACTTGGGCTCCATGCAGTTGGTCAAATAAATCATCAATACGAGGTAGGGGATACTTGTTCTTTATCGTTATAGAATTGATCTCCCTGTAGTCGATACATAACCTCATAGATCCATCTTTATTTTTAACAAAAAGAACAGGGGCTACCCATGGAGAAACACTAGGGAGAATAAATCACTTATAACTCAATTCCTCTAGTTGTTTCTTTAGTTCGACTAATTCTACAGTGGCCATTCTATAAGGGGTCTTTGATATAGGCCTTGATCTAGGAATCAAATCAATGGAAAACTCAACTTCTAGTTCTGGAGGATGTCCAGGTAAATCTTCCGGAAATAAATATAAAAATTCTTTCACAGCAGGTACATCCTCTATTTGAACATTCATTTCCTCACTGACAGTTATTTCATTCTCTTCCTCCCTAATAATTGAATTATGTTGAGCTACTGGGGGTGGATCTAAATAAGAATTAGGTGGTGACGATTCTGCTCTAAAAATAAGGTGTTCCTTATCATTATCATCAAGAATCGTAACCTCTTTCTTCTTACAATAAATCTTCGCATCATAGTCCGAAAGCCAGTCCATACCGAGGATTATATCAAACTCAATCATAGGTATGACGATGAGATCAGTAGATAAAGAAAATTTATGTGCTCTAATGGGGACTGATTCACAAAACATTGTTGCAATGATACTTCCCTTAGGAGTTTTAACTGACAACTCCCTTATTAAATCAAATTGGAAATATCTAATTTTCTTAGAAAACTGGGAAGATATGAAACAATGCGATGATCCAGAATCAAATAATGCATTTTCAAAACTTGAGGAAACCATTAAATTACCTGCCACCACATCTTTCGGAGCTTCTACCTCAGCAGTAGTGATAGCATAAGCCTGGCCTTGATCCCTTGGCCTTTTCTGAGGTAAGTTCTCCTGACGCTTAGGACATTCAATTGCATAATGCCCCATCTCTCTGCAATTGTAGCACTGAACGTTGGTAGCTTCCTTCTTCCCCTTGCAATCATGAGCTTGGTGGCCTTTTTCACCACACTTGTAACAGACTCCCATTCCCTTCAAGCAAGTACCAGGTTGTATCTTCCCGCATTTACCACAGGATGGATATTCAACCTTTCCCTTCTTCCCCTTATTTCCATTCCTAGATTGATCAGCAGGTCTCTTCTTCTCTTGCTTTGCTTTAAATTCATAAGACTTAGAGAATTCCTTTTCGGTCTTGATAGCACATGAGACAATGTCTTCGTACGATGAAAAGGATTGTGAGACTAATGCTCGACGGAGAAATTGTTTTAACCCATCAAAGAAACGATCAATCTTACTTCTTTGGTTACGTATATAATCACCAGCGTACCTTGCTAACCTTGTAAAGTTAGCCTCATACTTTGCGACATTCTCATCCTCCTTCTGTCTCTGACTTAGAAATTGCCTTTCCATATCTGCTCGATGGTCGCAAGGGAAGTATTTTTCTAAAAACAGATCTTTGAACTCCCTCCATTCCATATTTGATACTTCATCATCTTCCTTCATGTTTTGAATCAATGACCACCATTGATCAGCATCTCCAGTGAGGCGGTAAACTGCCATGATAACTTTTTCCCTTTCACTGCTCCCCGAAGCCTGAAATATTTTCTCTAGGGAATTTATCCATTGCTCAGCTACTAAGGTATTTGTACTCCCATTGAACGTTGGTGGTTGTTGCCTCATGAATCGATCTAACATTGATCCTCCACGCTGCGGATCAGGGTGCTCCATACGGGTAAGGTTATTATTCATAACCTGAGTAAGTTGTCCCAGTATGGTGATTAGCTGATCGGCACCAGTTGCATCACCAGCCCCACTATAATTATCTTGAGGAGGAGGGCAATCCCTACATGGAGTGCGTGCATTGATACTGTTTCCATTTCTTCCACTAGGCGCCATTTCTAAACAATGGCATAAACTAGATCAGTTTATGAATCAAAATACATAATCCCATACTTATAAAACACTTAACATAAATTGAACTATTTATGGATATAATCCATAATCATAAAAATGTTTTCTTTGAGGAATTATATACTCATAAACCCTTCATAATGATTTGTAAAGAAAATGAGAGTTATCCTAAGCATATCCCCCGGGAGTGTTGTAACCAAGAGTGCAACAAGGCCCGTTGTCGTGCACCAGTTCCCGTTCGAGTCTAGCTCAAAGCGGTGTTTTTGGGTTTTACCCCTAGGTACATCTGTGCCAGATCCGCCTCTACCTGCTCGTATCCAGACAGGGATGTATTGCTCGGAAAACTCACAAAATCTCTACAATACCAAAATTCTAGGAAGTTCTTCTATACTAATCCTCAAAGTTCATCTTAGGTTTACGTGCTCTAATCAGAGTTTATCTAAATCTAGCTTCCAAGGTTTGTACTAAACTTCCTCTGATACCAACTGTAACGCCCCGACCCCAGTTACCCAGAGTCGGTGCATTATTACATAACATTGTCATGATCACAAGAAAGATCAAATCTCGAAAGACCGATTGGTTTAGTAGCCTTGGAAACACTAGATATATTCATAAGTTTTACATTACATCATAAAATGAAAAACTACTACAACAACATAATGTTTCCACAGTCCACACTATAATCCCCTCATAATATCCCTGCAGTTCATTCATAAGTAACATCTTCACATCCTGGGAAAAATAAAACATAGAAAAGGGGTGAGCTCAAATGCCCAGTAAGGATAACAATATAGCTGAACATTCAAAAATAAGCATAAACATTTAAGGCAATGAATTACTAAAACAAAAGCCTTTTAAACTTGAACTTCAACATAGTATGGCAAAATTAAAATGAAATAATGTCGTTTACTTGTTCACATGGATATTCTACTAATCTAATAATCACGTGCAATATCAATAACCACTTTCATAATGTTGGAATGCATAATGCCAAACTATCATAACCACATAGCCAACGCCTCGTGCCAAGACTACAAATAAGATTTTGCCAAGGCCTTGTGCCAAGACACTAGTTTGTCTCATGATACCTACCGATGCCTCGAGGAGCTATAGCGGGCTCCACCCATCACATATTAAGTCCAATGCATTCCCATATGAAAAGGTTTAAACATAACATAAACATTCGTATTAAAACTAGCATACGAAATGTCAATAATTTCACCATAAACTATGAATGGTATAAAAATAGCACATCCACAGTCAAAAATATCACAAAACCTTCAATACAATATAGAAGTTTTGTATCATAATAAATCAACTTCAAATAAGCGTAAAATCCGTCAAAGGATGTTGACATAGATGAAATCAAAACACTTTTTAGAGAAATATCTCTTTCTATTTTTGAAATCATTTAAGAGCCATATAAAATAAAACATTTTCTTGAAAATATTCTTATAAGATTGTAAGGGAATCTTTGACGATTTTATAATGGCGGAAAATAACCGCACCCGCCGTATAAGTTAAAAAAACATTCTTATCTTAATTCTGTCGAAAAGGTTAAAAAGCACCTTGTTTGGAAAACGACGGAAAGATTCCCTTATAAACCTCTTATAAAAAGTCAAACAAGGGTATAAATGACTTTAACCCATATTCTTTTAAATATTAAAAATGTTTTGAAATACATTTTGAAGAAACATGGACGTGGATGATAACGAGGTCCCAGTAGATAATTATGTATAAACAACCTCGGATAATGAAGAGATTGGGAAATAAACCCTTACCTTGTACTTTTCCTTGGTTGGGGTAGGTTAACCTCTTGTATAATGGTGAAATAATTGTTATTAAATTATAAAATAATCATATACATTATTATGATATCATATATGATCTTTTAATATTGATTTGATAATAATATCTTAGTATTATCGTTGTTTCGGGTGTGAACTTACTTGTTTTCTTTTGTATGTTTTATTACATAAGACATGTTTGTAAAGGATAGGTTGTATATTATTCATATCCAGAATGATATCAAGTCTTTAAACATCATTTTTAAATCATCAAATGATAATTATACTTGAATGGATACGATGGAGAATGAATCTCATCGCATTCGTGGAGACGGTAGTCCGTACGTACACATGAGCGACAATATCATTCTTTTGATATTAAAATAATATATAAATGGATGGTATATCATATATACAGAATCATTAACATGTTATATTTATTATTTACATGAGTTACACATCATTATTATACCCATCCAAATAATATTATATTGAATAACAATTACACCACAACGTGGAGACTGTAAGCCGTACGTACGCACGTATGGTGACATGTTATTAAAAGGGTGGATAGAATACTGAATATGGTTGTACCATATTTATAATAACATCACAGTATATAAATGATACTGGAGTTATTATTTTAGAATGGTAACAACAAGGAAGAAGAACTGGAAGAAGAAATGAACTTGGAAAAGGGTGGTGAAATCATTACCTCTTCTTCGGGCTCTTCCTTTTGATTTGATCAAAAGGGATCTTTAGTTTGGCTTTCTGATCAAACTAAGGCCTCTAGGTTGTATTGAGGGAAGTTGGGAGAGTATTTGGGCATAGTTTGGCCGAACCAAAAGGCTTTGAAGGTGTGAAGAAATGAGAAGGAGTGGTCTCCTTTTATAAGGGAGAGGAGGGGCTCTTTAGGAAAGAGTGAAAGTATTACTTTATAATATAATTATATTCGGTTTATAATGGTCCAAAAATCATTTCGGTCGAAGATAAGATGACTCATATTCTAAATAACATCAACCAATAAGAATTAGACAAGTTTTAGATAATATTTTAATCATTATAATCTTATTTATTTAAATGATTTATTAATGAGGTAAACATTGCATCATTATTGTGTCATTAATAATTTAAATTATTTGATGTCCAAAAATTATAAATAAAATATCATTATGTATGAAATCTTCTTATCTTTCTAATTAATATTTATAATCGAAAATCGAACATGTATAACCCTATGTAAAAATTGTTCTTCTAAAAGATGTAAGCTTATGCCATTTTTATTTTTATTTTAACTTTATTAATATAATGTGTCCCTACCACATACAAGTGGCTCTAAGGGGTCCCCAAATCGACCCAAGGATGCCCATGGTCGGGTATGTGTCCACCAATAAGGTTAGGACACGTTTTAGGGTAATTTTGTATTATTATAATATTATTTTTTAACCCTTATTTACCGGATTTACCCTTTAACCATGGTAAATAAAATATTTACCGCAGTAATTATTCAAAATGTGTAAAAATGAAAGATACCTATTTATATAATTTGGAAATCCTGATTCCAAATATGTAATCCATTTTTCCAAATTCAAAACACAGAAGTGGCAGAAATTAATTTAAAATTAATTCCCATTGTTAAAATAAAAAGCGTGTTTTTAAGAGATAATAATTATCAAAAGATTGACAATTGTTTATGTTGGGTTTAATTGTAAAATTATGTCCAATGACCAACATAATATTAAATGGTAAAAATATATTCTAAATATACTTTAAAACCACTCAAATTGATAATTTATCAATATTAATTATTTTGATTAAAAAAGTTGATTTTAATTAAAATTTAGTAATTTTCACTATTCATCAAAATATAAAAGTTATCCGAAAAGTACCAAAATTTCACCCTAGGCTAATTTCAATATTCCGAATCCAAAAATGAAGTCCATTTTGAAATATAAAATATATATTATTTCAAAAATTAGGTATTACTATTCACAACGGCTAGTTTAATTAGTTGTGGTGTGTGTTAGAACTCGAGGTTGCGTACAACACACGCTATCGCATTATTCGAAGGGAAACGTACCGTGGAAGTTTGGGGTGTTACATTCTCCCCTCCTTCAAATAATTGCGTCCTCGCAATTTCTAGGGTATTACTGCATAAAAAGACTCGGGTGGTTCTTCATCATAAGTTCCTCGGGTTCCCACATTGCCTCTTCCATCTTATGATTTCTCCACAAAACTTT
Organism: Viscum album; assembly: GCA_963277665.1. Lineage (NCBI taxonomy): Eukaryota > Viridiplantae > Streptophyta > Magnoliopsida > Santalales > Viscaceae > Viscum > Viscum album. Next base: position 1,089,870,454 of record OY728122.1, read on the forward strand.
TACCAGATGCGTCGTCCGGTTTCTCAGTACTTGTTCTCTTGTATCAAGAATCCTGACAGGCTCTTCACAATAAGACAGATCGGGTTCCAGTTCTAATTCCTCATAGGAGATTACATGCGTTGGGTCAGGCATGTATTTTCTCAACAGAGATACGTGGAACACATCGTGAACTTTGGAGAGACTTGGCGGCATTGCCAATCGGTAAGCTACAGCCCCAATTCGTTCTAGAATTTCGAAAGGTCCGATGTACCTGGGACTCAATTTACCTTTCTTACCAAAACATATGACTCCCTTCCATGGAGATACCTTCAGGAAAACATGATCACCGACTTGAAATTCCAAATCCTTCCTTCGATTATCGGCATATCTCTTCTACCTACTTTGAGCTGCTTTGATGTGATTTTGGATTACCTTCACCTTTTCCACCTTTTCCTCCACTAGTTCTGGGCCTACAAGTTTTCTTTCACCAACGTCATCCCAACAGGTTGGTGTACGACATCTCTTTCCGTATAACGCTTCATATGGTGCCATCTGAATACTCGAATGGAAGCTATTATTATAGGAAAATTCTACCAGTGGTAAATATTGATCCCACATACCCTGAAAGTCAAGTGAGCAAGATCTCAACATGTCTTCTAGGGTTTGAATAGTCCGTTCTGATTGTCCATCTGTCTGAGGGTGGTAAGCAGTGCTCAAATGAAGTTCAGTATCCAGGGATTTCTGAAGACTTTTCCAAAATCTTGAAGTAAAACGGGGATCACGATCAGAAATAATCGATAGGGGTACTCCATGAAGTCTCACAACTTCATTAATATATAGTCTTGTTATACGTTCCAGGGGTAGATCTTCTCTTATAGCAAGAAAATGTGCTGACTTGGTAAGACGATCAACAATAACCCATATTGCATCGTTCCTTCTAGGAGTCTTTGGTAGCCCCATGACAAAGTCCATCGTAATATTGTCCCATTTCCACTCTGGTATGGGAAGAGGTTGCATGACTCCTCCAGGCTGTTTCCTTCCAGCTTTCACTTGTTGACAAACCATACATCTTGACACAAAATCAGCAATCTCCCTCTTCATGTTGTCCCACCAAAAATGTTCCTTCAAATCTCTATACATTTTGCTGCTCCCAGGGTTTATAGAGAAATTGGAACTATGAGCATCATCCAGCAATTCCCTTTTCAGATCAGGTAAATCGGGAACACAAAGTCTCTTCCCGAATTTCAAAATTCCATCTTCATACACAAAGTCTCTCAATCTCCCATCATTCACAGCTTTAATCTTCTTCTAAAATTCTTCATCATCGGTCTGAGAACTCTTAATCCTTTCTAGTAAATATGGTTTGGAAAACATTTGAAAAAGCATTGATGTTTCACCATCCCTGGTTATTCCCATGTCCATCTTCACTAGATCCATGAAAATTGGATCCCTTTCAATTCTCATCATGTTCAAAACTCCATGGTCTTTTCTGCTCAAAGCATCTGCCACCTTGTTTCCTTTCCCCGGGTTGTAGTGTATCGTGCAATCATAATCCTTGAGTAATTCAAGCCATCTCCTTTGCCTCATGTTGAGTTCTTTTTGTGAGAAAATATACTTCAAACTCTTCTGATCAGTATAAATCTCACATTTTTCACCATAGAGGTAGGGTCTCCATATCTTCAAAGAAAAGATCACAGCTTCTAACTCAAGATCATGAGTAGGATAGTTTTGTTCATGAATTTTCAACTGTCGTGATGCATAGGCAATAACTCTATCATTCTGCATAAGGACACAACCAAGTCCTTTCTTTGATGCATCACTATAAATAACGAACCCATCATTCCCCGATGGTAGAGTCAATATAGGAGCATTGACTAATCTTCTCTTCAGTTCTTCGAAACATTATTCACACTCTTTTGTCCAAACAAATTTAACCCCTTTACGTGTGAGCTTCGTTAATGGGTTAGCCAATCGGGCAAAATTCTGGGTGAAACGTCGATAATAACCTGCCAAACCAATTAAACTATGTACCTCAGTTATACTCATAGGTGCTGGCCATTATTGGATTGCCTTGGTCTTAGAAGGATCAATAGAGATTCCATCTTTAGAGACAATATGGACAAGAAAAGAAATATCCTGAAGCCAGAATTCACACTTGCTAAACTTCCCATATAATTCATGCCTCCTCAGAGTCTTCAAGATAATGCGCAAGTGATTTTCATGATCTTCGTAGGTTTTGGATTATACCAAGATATCATCAATAAATACCACCACAAATTCATCGAGATACTCCTTGAAAACTCTATTCATCAGATCCATGAACACAAAGGGTGCATTAGTCAATCCAAACGGCATTACGGTAAACTCGTAATGCCCGTACCTGGTTCGAAATGCTGTCTTTGGAATGTCTTCCTTCTTCACACACAACTGATGGTATCCAGATCGAAGGTCAATCTTTGAAAAGTATTGGGCTCCATGCAGTTGGTCAAATAAATCATCAATACGAGGTAGGGGATACTTGTTCTTTATCGTTATAGCATTGATCTCCCTATAGTCGATACATAACCTCATAGATCCATCTTTCTTTTTAACAAAAAGAACAGGGGCTCCCCATGGAGAAACACTAGGGAGAATAAATCCATTATTACTCAATTCCTCTAGTTGTTTCTTTAGTTCGACTAATTCTACAGTGGCCATTCTATAAGGGGTCTTCGATATAGGCCTTGATCCAGGAATCAAATCAATGGAAAACTCAACTTCTCGTTCTGGAGGATGTCCAGGTAAATCTTCTGGAAATACATCTACAAATTCTTTCACAACAGGTACATCCTCTATTTGAACATTCCTTTCCTCACCGAAAGTTATTTCATTCTCTTCCTCCCCAATAATTGAATTAAGTTGAGCTACTGGGGGTGGATCTAAATAAGAATTAGGTGGTGACGATTCTGCTCTAAAAATAAGGTGCTCCTTATCATTATCATCAAGAATCGTAACCTCTTTCTTCTTACAATAAATCTTCGCATCATAGTCCGAAAGCCAGTCCATACCGAGGATTATATCAAACTCAATCATAGGTATGACGATGAGATCAGCAGATAAGGAAAATTAATGTGCTCTAATGGGGACTGATTCACAAAACTTTGTTGCAATGATACTTCCCTTAGGAGTGTTAACTGACAACTCCCTTATTAAATCAAATTGGAAATATCTAATTTTCTTAGCAAACTGGGAAGATATGAAACAATGCGATGATCCAGAATCAAATAATGCATTTGCAAAACTTGAGGAAACCATTAAATTACCTACCACCACGTCTTTCGGAGCATCTACCTCAGCAGTAGTGATAGCATAAGTCTGGCCTTGATCCCTTGGCCTTTTCTGAGGTAAGTTCTCCTGACGCTTAGGACATTCATTTGCATAATGCCCCATCTCCCTGCAATTGTAGAACTGAACATTGGTAGCTTCCTTCTTCCCCTTGCAATCACGAGCTTGGTGGCCTTTTTCACCACACTTGTAACAGACTCTCATTCCCTTCAAGCAAGTACCAGGGTGTTTCTTCCCGCATTTACCACAGGATGGATATTCAAACTTTCCCTTCTTCCCATTATTTCCATTCCCAGATTGATCAGCAGGTCTCTTCTTCTCTTGCTTTGCTTTAAAGTCATAAGACTTAGAGAATTCCTTTTCGGTCTTGATAGCACATGAGACAATGTCTTCATACAATAAAAAGGATTGTGAGACTAATGCTCGACGGAGAAATGGTTTTAACCCATCAAAGAAAAGATCAATCTTACTTCTTTGGTTACGTATATAATCACCAGTGTACCTTTCTAACCTTGTAAAGTTAGCCTCATACTTTGCGACATTCTCATCCTCCTTCTGTCTCAGACTTAGAAATTGCCTTTCCATATCTGCTCGATGGTCGTGAGGGAAGTATTTTTCTAAAAACAGATCTTTGAACTCCCTCCATTCCATATTTGATACTTCATCATCTTCCTTCATGTTTTGAATCAATGACCACCATTGATCAGCATCTCCAGTGAGGCGGTAAACTGCCATGATAACTTTTTCCCTTTCACTGCTCCCTGAAGCCTGAAATATTTTCTCTAGGGAATTTATCCATTGCTCAGCTACTAAGGGATTTGTACTCCCATTGAACGTTGGTGGTTGTTGCCTCATGAATCGATCTAACATTGATCCTCCACGTTGCGGATCAGGGTGCTCCATACGGGTAAGGTTATTATTCATAACCTGAGTAAGTTGTCCCAGTATGGTGATTAGCTGATCGGCACCAGTTGCATCACCAGCCCCACTATAATTATCTTGAGCAGGAGGGAAATCCCTACATGGAGTGCGTGCATTGATACAGTTTCCATTTCTTCCACTAGGCGCCATTTCTAAACAATGGCATAAACTAGATCAGTTTATGAATCAAAATACATAATCTCATACTTATAAAACACTTAAAATAAATTGAACTATTTATGGATATAATCCATAATCATAAAAATGTTTTCTTTGAGGAATTATATACTCATAAACCCTTCATAATGATTTGTAAAGAAAATGAGAGTTATCCTAAGCATATCCCCCGGGAGTGTCGTAACCAAGAGTGCAGCAAGGCCCGTTGTCGTGCACCAGTTCCCGTTCGAGTCTAGCTCAAAGCGGTGTTTTCGGGTTTTACCCCTAGGTACATCTGTGCCAGAGCCGCCTCTACCTACTCGTATCCAGACAGGGATGTATTGCTCGGAAAACTCACAAAATCTCTACAATACCAAAATTCTAGGAAGTTCTTCTATACTAATCCTCAAAGTTCATCTTAGGTTTACGTGCTCTAATCAGAGTTTATCTAAATCTAGCTTCCAAGGTTTGTACTAAACTTCCTCTGATACCAACTGTAACGCCCCGACCCCAGTTACCCAGAGTCGGTGCATTATTACATAACATTTTCATGATCACAAGAAAGATCAAATCTCGAAATACCGATTGGTTTAGTAGCCTTGGAAACACTAGATATATTCATAAGTTTTACATTACATCATAAAATGAAAAACTACTACAACAACATAATGTTTCCACAGTCCACACTATAATCCCCTAATAATATCACTGCAGGTCATTCATAACTAACATCTTCACATCCTGGGAAAAATAAAACATAGAAAATGGGTGAGCTCAAATGCACAGTAAGGATAACAATATAGCGGAACATTCAAAAATAAGCATAAACATTTAAGGCAACGAATTACTAAAACAAAAGCCTTTTAAACTTGAACTTCAACATAGTATGGCAAAAGTAAAATGAAATAATGCCATTTACTTGTTCACATGGATATTCTACTAATCGAATAATCACGTGCAATATCAATAACCACTTTCATAATGTTGGAATGCATAATGCCAGACTATCATAACCACATAGCCAAGGCCTCGTGCCAAGACTACAAATAAGATTTTGCCAAGGCCTTTTGCCAAGACACTAGTTTGTCTCATGAGACCTACCGATGCATCGAGGAGCTATAGCGGGCTCCACCTGTCACATATTAAGTCCAATGCATTCCCATATGAAAAGGTTTAAACATAACATAAACATTCGTATTAAAACTAGCATACGAAATGTCAATAATTTCACCAAAAACTATGAATGGTATAAAAATAGCACATCCACAGTCAAACATATCACAAAACCTTCAATACAATATAGAATTTTTGTATCATAATAAATCAACTTCAAATAAGCGTAAAATCTGTCAAAGGATGTTGACATAGATGAAATCAAAACACTTTTTAGAGAAATATCTCTTTCTATTTTTGAAATCATTTAAGAGCCATATAAAATAAAACATTTTCTTGAAAATATTCTTATAAGCTTGTAAGGGAATCTTTGACGATTTTATAATGGCGGAAAATAACTGCACCCGCCGTATAAGTTAAAAAAACATTCTTATCTTAATTCTGTCGAAAAGGTTAAAAGCACCTTGTTTGGAAAACGACGGAAAGATTCCCTTATAAACCTCTTATAAAAAATCAAACAAGGGTATAAATGACTTTAACCCATATTCTTTTAAATATTAAAAATGTTTTTAAATACATTTTGAAGAAACAAGGACGTGGATGATAACGAGGTCCCAGTAGATAATTATGTATAAACAACCTCGGATAATGAAGAGATTGCGTAATAAACCCTTACCTTGTAATTTTCCTTGGTTGGGGTAGGTTAACCTACTGTATAATGGTGAAATAATTGTTATTAAATTATAAAATAATCATACACATTATTATGATATCATATATGATTATTTAATATTGATTTGATAATAATATCTTAGTATTATCGTTGTTTCGGGTGTGAACTTACTTGTTTTCTTTTGTATGTTTTGTTACATAAGACTTGTTTGTAAATGATAGGTTTTATATTATTCATATCCAGAATGATATCAAGTCTTTAAACATAATTTTTAAATCATCAAATGATAATTATACTTGAATGGATACGATTGAGAATGAATCTCATCACATTCGTGGAGACGGTAGTCCGTACGTACGCACGAGCGACAATATCATTCTTTTGATATTAAAATAATATATAAATGGATGGTATATCATATATACAGAATCATTAACATGTTATATTTATTATTTACATGAGTTACACATCATTATTATACCCATCCAAATAATATTATATTGAATAACAATTACACCACGACGTGGAGACGGTAAGCCGTACGTACGCACGTATGGTGACATGTTATTAAAAGGGTAGATAGAATACTGAATATGGTTGTACCATATTTATAATAACATCACAGTATATAAATGATAATGGAGTTATTATTTTAGAATGGTAACAACAAGGAAGAAGAAGTGGAATAAGAAATGAACTTGGAAAAGGGTGGTGAAATCATTACCTCTTCTTCGGGCTCTTCCTTTTGATTTGATCCAAAGGGCTCCATAGGATGGCTTTCTGATCAAACTATGGCCTCTAGGTTGTAGTGAGGGAAGTTGGGAGAGTATTTGGGCAAAGTTTGGCCGAACCAAAAGGCTTTGAAGGTGTGAAGAAATGAGAAGGAGTGGTCTCCTTTTATAAGGGAGAGGAGGGGCTCTTTAGAAAAGAGTGAAAGTATTACTTTATAATATAATTATATTCGGTTTATAATGGTCCAAAAATCATTGAGGTCGAATATAAGATGACTCATATTCTAAATAACATCAACCAATAATAATTGGACAGGTTTTAGATAATATTTTAATCATTATAATCTTATTTATTTAAATGGTTTATTAATGAGGTAAACATTGCATCATTATTGTGTCATTAATAATTTAAATTATTTGATGTCTAAATGTTATAAATAAAATATCATTATGTAGTAAATCTTCTTATCTTTCTAATGAATATTTATAATCGAAAATCCAACATGTATAACCCTATGTAAAAATTGTTCTTCTAAAAGATGTACGCTTATGCCATTTTTATTTTTATTTTAACTTTATTAATATAATGTGTCCCAACCACATACAAGTGGCTCTAAGGGGTCCCCAAATCGACCCAAGGATGCCCATGGTCGGGTATGTGTCCAAAAATAAGGTTAGGACACGTTTTAGGGTAATTTTGTATTATTATAATATTATTTTTTAACCCTTATTTACCGGATTTACCCTTTAACCATGGTAAATAAAATATTTACCGCAGTAATTATTCAAAATGTGTAAAAATAAAAGTTACCTATTTACATAATTTGGACATCCTGATTCCAAATATGTAATCCATTTTTCCAAATTCAAAACACATAAGTGGCAGAAATTAATTTAAAATTAATTCCCGTTGTTAAAATAAAAAGCGTGTTTTTAAGAGATAATAACTATCAAAAGATTGACACTTGTTTATGTTCGGTTTAATTGTAAAATTATGTCCAATGACCAACATAATATTAAATGGTAAAAATATATTCTAAATATACTTTAAAACCACTCAAATTCATAATTTATCAATATTAATTATTTTGATCAAAAAATTTGATTTTAATTAAAATTTAGTAATTTTCACTATTCATCAAAATATAAAAGTTATCCGAAAAGTACCAAAATTTCACCCTAGGCTAATTTAAATATTCCGAATCCAAAAATGAAGTCCATTTTGAAATATAAAATATATATGATTTCAAAAAGTAGGTATTACTATTCACAACGGCTAGTTTAATTAGTTGTGGTGTGTGTTAGAACTCGAGGTTGCGTACAACACACGCTATCGCATTATTCGAAGGGAAACGTACCGTGGAAGCTTGGGGTGTTACAATTTTTCAAATTTCTAATAACATAAGTGGTAGAAATTTATTTAAATAAAATCTCATCGACGAGATGACAAAGCGGGTTTTAAAATAGAAATGTTCAAACATTTTCTATGTTTTTATATCTAAATTTAATGTGAAATTGTTTTCAATTATCTAAATTGGTTTTAATGATATAAAATTGATCAAATTATTATAATAAATAAAATAAAATCATTATTTAGCTATATAAATAAATTTTAAAGAATATCATTTTGGACAAATATTTAGTATTAATCAAAGTTTGTCAAAATATGAAAGTTCTCATAAAATTACCATAAATTCACCCAAAGTATGTTTTGATATTTTTCTTTCAAAAATAAAGCTTATTTTATCAGATAATAATTATAAAATTGTCAAAATTATATTTAAAATGGGTTCTCTATTAAAAAGTCGTAAAATTACCTTTAAGAAAAATATATATTTTAATTCAAAAAGTTGGATTTATTCTTATCTTTTCCCTATAAAATATATAGTATGAGTATCAAAAATATTTATTAAACATATAATATATAAATTGTATTTAAAACATTAATCAAATTTTTTTTTTGAATTTATTGTGATAAAATTGTATTTGTACAAAGAAAAATAGTTTTCTTAGAAAAGTAATTTCTTTATTTTCAAATTGTTCTTTCATTCACTTATACAAATTGATATAAAAATGATTCATTTTATATTCATTTGTAAATAATATTATCAAAATTTAGTTAATATTATTCAAAAAATCCATTCTAATGGATAGGTGGTAGCTATAATAGTATTTTAATAATAATATTAATAGTATATTGTGGTTCGATAAAAACTCATCCTTTCATGTAATTCAAGCTATCGAAGGGACTTGGTATTTTGTGTAATAAAAGAAAATTATAGTGTTGGGTGTATAGAAATATAATCTATGTGTTGCCGGTAGTATATAATTACCTAGGTGTTACATGTAAAGCAATCCAAACTTAGTGCATTTATATAAAAATACTATATTCAATGTTGGGTGAAATGAAAAATATCAAAATTATTAAATTAATTTGGAAAAAAAATAATTCACAAAATTTTAGATTCTTATATTCTACCCCACCTTAAAATGAATTTCACCCTCAAAATTCATCTTTTTTATTAGAGGTTTAATACATCAAAGTTCCTTTTATAGAAACCCACATCATAAAAATGAATAATAAAATTTGATTCAAAAATGGAAACTTTGATACATAATAGTTACCCAAACTTAGTCAAAACTTGGTTTATAAATTTAAGAACATTATTGGAATGTGAAAACATAGACATGGAAGAGATATAAAACTGTCATGTTCTGATGGAGACTAATTGAGAACATGGTTAGGATAATGTTAACAATCACAAATCCATAACCCACAGAGGCTTGAAAAAGTTCATTGATATCATCAAAAATGATGATAAAATAAAACCATTTTATTTCAGGACCCTTTTTCCATAAAGTTGAATAATTTACTTGATAGGTCATGCTTTTAGGACTTCAAGACAACCTTACCCTTTATTATGCTTTAATCAATTTATACTTCATCTCTTATTCCAATAAATAATGTTGAATTTATCATTTTGAAAACATTATCATGTCATGATATCCATAAATAGAATGATAGGTGATTCAATCTATCTTTAGTTATCACAAAAAAAAGGTTATCACATGTAATTAAATATGCATAAATCCTCATATGGTGAGACAATACATTAATCTCTAAAACCTCATCTGAATTTTTTAACTTAAACCATTCCATAAATGGTTAACCTTGTAACCCTTACAAATTATAATTCACCCTTTATTCCATAAATAAGCTCTTATCTAATACCAAAATATTTTCATTAAAAACATGGGTCCATCCTTCTATCGATAGAATATTAAATATTATTTTATTATTCCAGAATCCATGTAGAGGGAGATAATCCTATGAAACATCACAAAAATATGAACCATAAGATTTTCATTGGGAATATTCATACAAAATCAAATATGAAATTACAACTAAGTAGGGGAGATTAATTTTACCCTAATTATCACGATTCAATTCATCCAATGTGATTGTATAATATTTGCCTTTATCCCTTGGTATAGAAGATTGATAATTTTTACAATCATAAAAAACCTTTGGTTTTAGGAATAATCAAGAAAAATTAACATACTTATTACATTTGAAACACTGAATTACTGGAGGTTCATTGTTTGGATCTTTCTCTTTATTCCCATTACCATGGAATTCATCCACTTAATGACCTTTCTTTCCACACTTAAAACATTTATCAGTTCCCCTAAGATAATTTCATACATGTTTCCTTACAAACTTTGAGCATAATGTAAATATAATCTTCTTCTTTAGATAGTTTTTAATGTTTTATTTAAATTCTATCCATATTTTCATATCATAACCATGAGATCGATGGGTAGTATAAATCACCTTTTTTTAAGAAGAATACAAGTAAGGTACTCACTGAAAAATAATTTCTTCAACTCAACTTAATCTATGGATTCAATTTTATATTTTTTTCTCATATTCTTGATAAATTTACACCATTGTTTTGGTTCACCTTCTAAGAGATAAGTTCCCAATATACATTTTTCATGTTCTAAACAATGAATAATGAAACATATCATTTCAGTGGTACATATCCATTTCTCAGAAACTATTGCAATGGTCATTCCACTAAAATAATGTGGTTGTTTCCTTAAAAGTATTCGAGAAAACATTTTTCCCTCCTCTAGTCATTTGGAAACTCAGCATGATTCATAGCTTCATAATGATTTTTAGTCATAAAAACAATGGTATTCACTACATCTTCCATAAAAATAAGTTTTTTAGGAGGTCCATCATTTCATTTTCAATAGAATTCATCATTAACATGGTTCCATTAGGTTCTATCCATTAAATAATATGAGAAATCATAGTGTAAGCAACATTATCAGAGAAGAAAACCACAAAATCATGAAAAATTACTTATAGAATTTCTAAATCATGACACCCAGTTTTTTATCTATAAAACCATAGGTTCATCCTAGATCATTGAAATTATTTATCTATATAAATCCATCATGATGGTTTTTAAGGGTTTTTGAATTCGAAAATAATATCCCTTGGGAGTGTCAAACTAGGATTGCAGTAAGTCCTTTTGTCAAGCACCAGTTCCTGATCAAGTATAACTAAATATAAGTTTTTTGGGGTTATTACCCCTATATAAATCTGTGCCAAAGATACAACTTTTAGTATCCATATCAAGATTTATTTCTTGGAAACCATTCATTCTATCCTTTACCAAATTTCTTGGACATTTTCCACTAATTTAACTCATCCTTATAGTTTTCATTAGTGAAATCCTGTGAAATGTCCTTATAAATATTCCTAGGGATCTCACTAAAGTTTTATTATCCTAGTTTCTAAAGGTTAACAAAATATATCCTTTCATACAAACTATAGTGACCTAGGATTAACATATATGGACTTTACATCATTTTAGATGAATATTCAGCACATTACAAATGTGCATACATGAGGACCATAATAATGTAGTGACTTCTGAAACATGGGAAAGAAATCTTCTAACTTAGTGAAAGATCTTAAATATGTCCCACAAATATATTCCCCATTAGTACTACATAAAAAAATTCTTTATAACCCTGTAAAAGGGAATATAAGAAGGGGTGAGCTTAGATTCTCATTAAGGGTAACCAGGGGAGATAAACATGAGAATAAGGGTGTGAGAACACGATCATAACATTAAAAGATAATGACCAAAATATCAAATATGATAATCACGAATCATGGCATAAATATTGTCTGTTCATAAGACATGAATCATAAGGGAATTATTAGAATAAGTTAAAAAATCATGACATAGGAATAAAGCAATGAATTTAAGCATATATATAATAATAAAAAATCATAGTTCAAGGATACATAACAAGACCTTAATAACATGTTAGTTCTAGGATAATAACCCATGTACCTTATTCAGGCATGGCATTCCCTCCTATGTACCCTCTTGTTTTGTTCTTGGGATTCTCTGCTGTGTACCATCTAGTTTTGGGCTTGGGATGCCCACCCATGTACCATACTCTTTCGGGATTAGGATACTCTCTTGTTTTGGTCTTATGATTCCCTCTTGTTTTAGGCTTAAGATTACCTCTTTTCTACCCATTGATCACATACAACACTTATCATTACCCAATTCATTGTATGGATGTATTGGTCCCACCCATCACAAAAAGAAGTCATATACGCATGTTCAACAAGACAAAAAAAATTTATCATATCATGAACAATGAAAAGAGATGGGGATTATTAACCTGAAAAAATAATCTAGGAAATTAAATTGGTATCATTAAAATTTAATAAAATCATAACCTATGGAAAATGGATAGGTTTCTTAGTCATTTGATTAAAGCATAACCCATGAAAAGAAGTGGGTCCCAAAAGCATATAACCTGAGGAAGAGAAAAGGGTGTTTTAAATATTAATCCATCAAAACATAAAACATTTAATAAATAATTTTAATTTCATCCTTGGATCATGTTCCCAATAAATATTTAACTATATCAAAGGATTCTATCTTATATAGATAAGGATTCAGAAATATCATATGGATCATTTCTTTAGGAAAATAACATTTCTTTTAAACTCACTTTTTAAAACATAGAATATACTCAAAATCATTTTATTAAAAAACACTTGGAAAACATATAAAGTAATCATAAAAATAACTAAAAAAATTTCCTCAGTAAAATATGTTTTCTATTTTGAAAAATTATATTTAAATCATAAATAATTTTGAAATTTTTTTCATTAAAATAGCTTTTTGTACCTATAAAAGAATATTGAAATCATTTTGAATTACTTTTACTTTGAAAATACTTTAAAAATTTATAAATAAATATTGAAATCATTTTGAAAAAAAAATCCTTGAAAATTTCTAAAACAATTTTTTAAAATAAAACCTTTTTTAAAACCTTTTTCAGAAAACACGGTTTTGAAGGAAGATAGATTTACAATCGAAAAGAGAAATAAAATTTTATTTTCATAAAAACATATTATTAATTATATTATGTAAAAATAGTGGGAAATGGTAATAATGATTGAATATATCATGGATATAAATAGGATAATCAAATTAATGAGTGTTCTTGAGATAAGGATCATAATATTTCATCAACAAAAGAATAATCATGCACAATCCTGTTAAATGAGTAGATTATAGCAACAAAATATTACCACTTTGGTAACATTGAGTCATACTCTATCTTAGATAATAACTTTATAAGAATCTTAAAATATTGTTAAATAAGGATATTCATGATATAACAGGTCAAACGGAATTACATACAACCCATTGAAAAATATATGGGCATAACTTTGCATTTATCTCAAAGAAGGCAACTTGAGATAGAACTTACTTTAACGATTTGGTTACATTTGAACTATACACCACATGAAAGAGAGATCCTAAAATTTATATGAAAATGACATTAAATTTTAAGGGTAATAATTATAATTTTATTAACAAGTCCATGTTAATGGTATGTATTGCATAATATTCGCTTTGTTTTTCATATATGTTTGGACATGTTATTATTGGTCCTCATACTTAGATAATTATTTAATTATTTAAATAATGTATACCATGAAATAAATATAATATATATTCTGTATATAAATATTTATAATAATATATAAAAATAAATATATGAAATGGAATACACCGTTAATGGAGACCATTGGTCGTATGAACCTATGAACATTGTTTCTCTTTTCTTATCATATTGAAATAAAAATAAATGAAATATTTATATATATATATATAATATCTTTCCATTAGAATTATTATTTTATAAATATCAGATAATTTCACTAAACCCATCCTGAATACATTTCATTTAAAGTGTGAACGATTCTCATCACTTTGATGAGGTGGTAGTCCACACATCCACTAACGAAGTTATTGTATTTAAAAAAATGTAAATCATGAAGGTATGTGTTATATAGTAATTAAAGAAGAATAAATACATCATAAATATCATATATATCACATAAAATTATACTTTCTATCATAATTGCCAACCATGATAGGTGGTAAAGGAAAGATGAACTACATCGTTTCGTGAGGCGATAGTTCGTCGTACAGAATAATTGTAAGTTCATTACCCATTATATAGAAGTGTTTTAATTGTAGGTATTTAACTAATACTAACAATATGATAGTATATTTTGTGGATGAGGAGTTCCATTCATGTAATTATAAAAAGGTAAACATTATTGAGAAGTCTCCCTTACATAATGTGCCTCCAATAATACTTCAAATAATATAAAAGAGGATAATTGGTAGAAATATTTTAATCCAATATATTTTTTAAATGTTTCTAGGTCATTTGGACTCTTAAAATTAAAGTTTAACCATTAAGTAATCTTTTTCTCACCTCAATCACTATAATTATTTTTAATTAATTTCAATAATATATCTAGTCCAAAATAAGTTGAACTTATTAGACATTATAAATTATTCTTATTACAAATATGTAATATATTTTTCAAAATTATAAACATATTTGTGTAAGAAATTAATTTAAAGTTAATATTGTATACGGGACCACAAAATGGGTTTTTGAAGTAAACACACTCCAAAATTTGCAATGTTTTCATATATAAATTTATTGTGAAATAGTTTCCAATGACATAAATATGTTTAAATGATATTAAAATTATCTAATTATACTTAAAAACCAATTAAAAATATTATTTAATTATATAAACAAATTGGATGAAAATGTTGTTTCAGAAAAAAAAAATCAAAATTATTCACTATTCATCAAAATAAGAAAGTTCTTAGAAAAATACATAAAATTCACCCAAAGTAAATTTTGATATTTAAATTTAAAAAATAAAGTTTATCTTTTTAAATAAAAATTATAAGAGTGTCAAAAATTATATTTAAAATGTGTTCTCCATTAAAATGCGGTAAAATCGCTTTTTAGAAAAATACATCTTTTTATTCATAAAATTTTATTTATTTATATCTTATACCTATAAAATTAATTGGATGTGTATAAAAATATTTATTTAATATTTAGTATATATATTTTATTTAAGATATTAATCAAAATTTGTTTGTTTAATTTATTTAGATTAAATTATTTTTGTACATAAAAAATAGTTTTCAAAGAAAAGTAATTTCTTTATTTTGAAATAGTTCTTTCATTGACTTCGACTAATTGATAACCAAATGATTCATTTTATATACATGTGTAAATCATATTTTCTTAATTTAGTAAATGTTATTCAAAACTTCCATTCCAGTATCCAAGTGGTATCTATAATGGTATTTTAATAATAATATTATGTTATATTAAATTTTAGAAAAAACTTGACCTTGCATGTAGCACACACAACCGAAGGGACTCGGTAGTGTGTAATACTAGCCAAACATAGTGTTTTGTTAACCGTAAGCTCATATAAGGGGTGAATATAGTGAAACATTAAATTGGTGTTGCATATCACACAATCCAAACATGGTTCTTTAAAATAAAAAAACTATATTCATGGATGTGTGAAATGAAAAATATCAAAATGATTAAATTAATTTGAAAAAAAATTATTCAAAAAATCTTGGGGGTGTTACACTAAGGCTCTAAATACCTATATGTGTTAATGAGTGTGGGATGGGGACCGGGGCTCCAAATACCCATATGTGACAATGATTTATGGGACTGAGACTAAGGCTCCAAATACTCATATGTGTTAATGAGTGTAGGATAGGGACTGAGGATCTAAATACCCATATGTGACATTGAGGTATGGTATAGGTATTGAGGCTCCAAATACCCATATGAGATAGTGAGTGTGGCATGCAGATAGAGGCTCCAATACCAATGTGATATTGAGGTGTGCGACAGGGATAGAGGCTCAAAATAACCATGTGGAGTTAGACGTGACGTTCTACACCCATGATATTGGAATTAGACTATGGTTACAATTGGTCATGATATGATCTGAAAACGAAATGATAAATGATAAATATGATATTCTGATATGCGATTTCCCTTGGTGGTAGTTTATAATCTGGTATAGGCCAAAGTAGGTTTTGATAATATGGGTGACATTGTGAACCTGGTAAAATATGTGATTAATAAAAGAATAATGAAATTTGATAATATTTTAATTTGTGAATTGTGATTTATTTTTTATACAACTAGATACACTATTATTGTATGCATACTCTGCTCAGGTTTCCAAATTGGTATGTAAATAGATTTCATGTTTTCAAGACAGGGTAAGGGAAAGATCCCTATGTTATAAGGCCGATTTGGGATAGATCTTGGATGAGGGAATTGAACATAGCATTTGTACCTTCTTGATATTAGAAGTGTGTATTTATTTTGGTTTTCAATTTGACACTTGGTACGTACTTGGCATGACATATCTATTATTTTTCTTTGGATATTGTATGCATGATTTAGTCATCATGTCAAACTGGTTTTTCTGTTTATTGGTTATATAATTTGGTTAATCTTGTTATATTTCCCCTGTTTTATCACTCTGATAAATAGGTTATAGTGTCCCCGTGTTTTATATTAGACCCTCTCTGCTAGTAGTCTACATTTATCATATTGGGAGGAACATTTTTGGTCATGTGACCGGCCTTCTCAGGGCACCGGTGTGTGGAACCTGAGATGGAATGTTACAATTATTGTTATATTATTTGATGAATAGTGAAATATAGTACACATGACTAAAGGATAAATGTATTTTTAATTTTATTATAATAACATGATATATTTATATCCATTACAACCAATATATTATTTTTCCAACTCCTTGAGATTCTATGTAATCCCCACATGGTCACCGTAGTAATGGTTTTTCTAAACGGTCTACTATATTTTCATCTTTAGACACCCAATAGATACTCACATAACCCCTGTCAATTATTTACTATTTAGAAAGTATTTTTTAATTATGGGTTTGGTCCTTTACTGAGATTTGGGATCATTTTCTAGATTAAAAACTCCATTATTGTCATAATAGATCTTTCTCACTTTCTCAATCCTAGAAATCACTTCAATTTTATATATGAACTTCCTAATCTAAATAGTTTCCTTTATAGAATTTGATGTTGTGATGTACTATGCCTTTTTTTCAAGTCCTCCTAGGTGAATTATTTGGAATGCATCTAATTAATTCATCCACAATTCAGGAAAAACATGAAACCAAATTGAGATTTCATGTCATATTTGTTAGACTAGAAACCATCATTTTTTTAACCCTTTATACAGTGATCATAATCCCCTCCAAAGACCAATAATATATCATCAGTCCATCTCAAGTACTTAATAATTCTCTTCATATAAATAAATTGACTCTCATTAGTGTTGGATTGGTATATACTAGTTATAATTAGATCATATGAGATATCAGATCGATACCAAATAGGGAATACCAGATTGATCTAATAACACACGCATAGGTAATTCTATACATTATTTCTAACTCTTTATTTGGTTCTTGAATGTACCTAATATTCATACCATGTAACCCTAGTAAGGACCCCATATTACAGTTCTTCATACTAAACCTATTTAGCACTTTTCCAAAGTAAGTTCCCCAACTAAGACCAAGTATTCTCTTAGATCTACCTCAATATATATTCATACCATGTTTATAGGTAGCTACACTCATGTATTTCATTATGAAGTCTTTATCTAGAAACATCTTCAAGGATTGAAGTGTCAGGATATCATTTTTGACAAGAAGTATGTCATCAACATAAAATATCTAAACTACTACTACACACCCACAAATTTGAGTATACACACAAGTATCATCAACATTTTTTATAAAACAAAAATAATTAATAGAGTCATCAAACTAAATATTCAAACACCAATATGCTTTATTAAATCCCTAAATTGACCTTTGAAACTTGTATACCATAGTGGTTTCAGTTTATACTTATAATCTTTTAGGTTGTATCATAAATATTTTCAAGAATAAATTCATTTGAAGATAATTTGTTTTTAAATCCATTTGATATATCTCAAAATAATAATGGGATATTATGTATAGTAATTTCTAAATGGAATTTATCATCAGAAAAGGTGAAAAGGTTAATTCATAGTCCACACCAAGAATTTTTTTCTAAAATTTTGCAACCAGGTTTTCTTTGTAGGTAGACAGTCTACCATCCATTTCAGTTTTTTTAAAGAACCCCCACTATAGACCTATGGGTATTTCCCCTGAATTTGAATCCACCAGGATCCAAAAATGGTTAGTATACATATATTCCATTCCAAAATCGATGTATTTTAACCATTTATTGGAACCAGAGTACAAAATAGTCTCTGGATAGGTAGTAGGTACATTATCTATAAACATTACCTTATCATCATTAGCTTTGAAAAATCCATATCTCATTATCCATTGATGAATCCTATTAGACCATTGAGGTTCTTGTGTGGATTAATTAAGTTATTCTTCTATAACTCTTACTGTAAATGGCTTAACCTCCGTCTCATGAACACTTCTGTTTTTTTATATTGAACTTCTTCAGGATCAACACTAAACCACAAAATCTATTGTTAATAAATTTCTTATCATGAAACCTTGAAAATATATCCATACAAATGTTATTATCTATAGGATTATAAAAGTAATATCCCTTAGTTTTCTTATGATAACCAATAAATAATCACTTATCAGATTTAGAGTTATGATTTTCAGAATCCAAATGGTGTATGAATTCTTTACATCCCCAAATATTTATATGATAAAAAATAGGTAATTTAAAATTATATATCTCATATGGTGACTTTATAACTACTTTATATGGAATTAAATTTAGTATAAATACAATAGTCTACATACCATAACCCTATAATTAAATAGGATGGTAATAATGACTCTTCATTGATCAAGACATGTCCAAAAAGGTATGATTTCTTATCTTAGACACACTGTTACAATATTTGTTTCAAGGATGACTGATTTGTGAAATAATTCAACAATCCCTTAGATGATCAATGAATTCAAGGAACAATTATTCATGACATCAATCAAATTGGAGGATCTTAATACATCTTCCATGACGATTTAGTAATTTATTCTGAAACTCTTTTAACTTTTAGAAAGTTTCATACTTTTTTTCTCTATAAATACAAATCCATTCTAATAGGATTAATTAGTAAAGGTAACAAAGTTCCTAAAAATTTTTCTTTCTTCAGTACCCATTAGTCTAGATACATCACCATGTACGAGATCCAGTCCTCCACTAGATCTTTTACCTTTTCTACTGAAAGGTGTTTTGGTTATCTTGCATAATAAAAAAGTTTCACTATTTAAAAATGATTCATTGGTAAATGGTTCCAATAGTCCATATCAATGGGGTCTTTATATTTGTTTTTTCATTTATATGTCTATGGTGATAATGCCAAAGATAGGGGTGATTAGAATCAACTTTGGATTACTTATTCTAAATTTTATAAACATGATTATCCATATCTAGAATGTATAGACCATTTTTCATATTCCCAATAACATAAAACATATAGTTCATATATATATAATAACTATTCTTCTTAATATTTAATGAACATACCTTATTATCTAAACAAGAAATAGAAATCAATTTTCTATTTATGGTTGCAATATAATAATGGTTCTCTAACTCAAGGACTAATCCATTGGGTGTACTAAGATCATAATTCTCAACTTCTAATGTAGTAACTCTTTCTCTATTACTAAAATGAATATCTAGTTATGATTTTAATAATTCCCACATATCAATGAATCTATGTTTATAAGCCACAGTGTGTGATGCACAACCAGTATCTAACATCCAAGAGTCGTATTTTTTGGTATTTATCTCTATAACAATCACATTTATATACTCTGAATGTTTCTCCTAGAGAACACTTCTCAACCTAATATTCCAATCTCCAACCATTTTATAAGTAATACCTATAATTGATCTCAATATTATTTTCATGAAGTAATAAATATTCTATAATAAATGCATGTTAGGTTGTGTGTATGAAGTTTTATATCTCTTTATAAATTTCTTTTAATTAAATTACTCTCACTAAAAAATATGACCCAGCACATCATACCTATTTAGTGAGAGAATATCCATAATCCAATATGTGATAAATCTTCAAGGGAGTTCCTCCCACCACTTGGTAATTTAAGTAGGGAATCATCCCGATAATAACATTTATGATTCATTGATAGTTAAGTGACCAACTATTTTCCTATATCCATCATACGTTCAAACCTAACTCTATTCCTCTAGTATTCTAACTTTTAGGATTTCACATCCAAGTGTAACCCAAATATCATAGGGGAATTTGGTAATATAACTTTTAGGATTGGTAATTTCAACCATGCCTTAGAAAAGATAATTTAGGGGAATCCTATTATGGTAGAACCAGACTAGTTGAATGATTAAGGTCTTCAATTGTTCTAACTTGGATGTAATCTCACATGTATATTTCAAATGGTTCTTCTTTTAAAAGTCTTGGTAGTTTAACATGAATCACATTCATGCAAATCCCTTTGAATATCATGTAAAATTTATTTTTATCATATTTTTAATCTTTTGTGAATGTATGCTTCCAAAAATTTTGTTTTAGAATCACAATTTCAAACATCAAATTAATGTCTCTTGCCACGAACCAGGCCGGGTCGTCATCCGACCCAGCGCCCGACCGGGTCCGCGACATGGCCCGAAGGGCGTTCCCAATCCCCACGGGATGGAAACTAGTGCCGGGCATCAAAACAAACCAGTTGGGAACGGTTTGGCCCATGACAAAGACAAGAAAACATAAACTGAACAAGCAGATAACTAAAGGAAAATAAATTGAACAACGTGGAAGAGGATAAAGGAATAAACAAAGAAACGTGACATACCTCTGGTGACCCCATGGATCACCACGGTACGACAACCTCACTCGCTCCCAAAAGTGATCCAAGACTGAACCCTGCAACTGAAAAGTAATATAGGCGTGAGCACCGAGATTCTCAGTAGGAAAGCCAGAAATATAACCACGTCCTATGCCTCCGCCTTTAATAAGAAATCCAAAAAAAATGCCAGTTTGAAAATAAGATATAATAAAATAATGTTTTCCCTTCTTTTCAAAATCAGTAATGAGTTTGAATTTTCAAATAAATCATTTCACTCTTACTACATTTTCAAAATAGTTTCCAAGCATGCATTAACATTTCAAAATGAAAAGAAACCAGTTTGGAATAAAATGTGATTTTTACAAATAGGACATCAGGTATGAAACCACTGAAAAGGAAGTTACATCACAAGCAGTATGTCACAAATGAGCACTATGGGTAATCCCTATAGGTAGCTAGAACAAGTGGGAACCTAGAGACCTCGTACCTCGGTGAAACGTGGCTTATAAGACCACGACCGTCAGAAAACGTGGCTTAGAAGGCCACGACCCTCAGAAAACGTGGCTTATAAGACCACGACCCTCAGAAATTCATATGTTTAGTTAGTGTTGTTGCGTCAATCCTGCTAGACAAACCAGGATGAACCTCTGCCGTGTCATCTAGCGTACTAGTCCTGGTCACCCACCTAGATACCCAGGTTTACCATTGTGCTCTATTTCAAAAAGGTGGTGAGCTTCTATCAAAAGAAAAGAAATGAACGTCACACTTTCTTTATCCGAAAAACTCGCTAAACCTCTCACCACTGTTCTCCCTCCTTAAGCGCATTCCCCACTTTCACATTACATAAAGCATAAGCTCCAATATTAGGCACATATTCGTACACTCAACATACAAGTCATTTTCTAAAACCAAGGGGGTTTGCCTTAGGAGGGGTTTTTTTCCAATTTTACAAACCATTCCAAAAGGGCCAAACAGGCTTTATGGTTTCACAAGTAATAGTTTTAATTTTTGCACATAAAATCATCTAAACTCTTTGCAAAACCTTTTAGAAATCCCAATTTAACAATCTACATGTTACATATATAAAAAAACAATCTTGAACACTTTCTTAAAATGATGCAATTAGTTTATGAAAGTCCAAATGGCATTTGTAATACATTACATTTTTTTTCCAAAACAAATGCATAACCATTATTAGCAAATGCACCCAGATTTCATAACATGTAAATATAACATATAGATACATATAACATATTTTCAAAGAAAGCAAGCAATTATGAAATTCAAACTAAAGGCATAGGCATAGGAAACCTACCTCAATCATGTCATTATTGCCGACGACCACTCGAATTGACACTTGGCGCACACACACATGCATTTACATATATATATATATATACACACCCATAGGTGCATTGCACATATATATATATATATATGCTTTACTTTATGCATGTGCATGCGGGGTACCTCGACACCCGCAACCCAAAACCATTGTAGCGGGGTCCTGCGCACCCCACAAAACATATAATAAATTAAAAGAACAAATTATGCAATACATCAAAATTAGTACCACAAAATTTACACAAACGAAACACACCCAAACTACATCATAGCACCACTTCAAAAACACTCGCACGTCAAAATCATTGCAAACCATGAATCTCATAATTTATACAGATTAAATAAGCCATCTGCACCACTTATAAAACATTTTAAAAATACATAACACAACATAAAACAACAACGCACCCGAAAACCACTTCTAAGGCCAAAAGCATATCGAACCAGACTCCAACGAAATAAAACGTAGCCCTTGCATCATTTAATAAACTAAGTGCACAGTTCATAAAATACCAGTAAATGACACATTGTGGGTTTTTATCAATAAAAACACTCGATATCACAATACCTTTTACAAAACTAATAAATCAAAGCATACTAGATTTTCTTCAAAACAAACTTCGCACAAAACAAATTAATTATAGTACATGGTAAATTAATTGGACAAGAAAATTATTTCAGCAAACAACATTCAATATAAAATCACCACTTTTAAACAAGACCACCTCAAATCCTTTCACTAAATCAAAACATTCCTAAAAAAAATAAACACACTATGAAACACATCTAAATCATATTAAACCTTAAGTGAAGCTTTATTCGCACCAAGAAAACTAATCAATGAGTATACTAAATTAATTAAATTCAAAAATTAATTCGTCGAACAAAACATATATTTGGAAACACATACTTTAGGTATCGAAACATCGCAAACGCGATGCGCAAACTCCGCCGCATGACAACCACACCACAAACAATGCAATTAACCCTAAAAACAATCAATTGGACCAATTACACCATAAACAAACGAATTGCAAACCCTAACCGCAACACCACAAAATTAAAAGGATGAAAAAAAAGGGACTTCTCACCTACGGCGAGGGGTCCGAGAGGTCTTCCGGAGGTCGAAGGGTGGTGCGCGGCCTTCTGGACAAGGTTTTGCTTGGTCGAGGAGGATCTGGCTGGTCCGGCGAGGAGGCTGGGTGGTGGGACGTCGGCTGGACAAGAAGGAGGATGGCAAGGGGGATGCGGAGGTGGTCGGGAGGTGTGGCTGATGGCGGTCGGGTGCCGGCCGGGAGGAGGGGGAGTCGGAGGGAGGCCGGCGGTGTGGAGGGGGCAGGGGACCGGAGACGGCAGGGGACCGGAGGTGCGGCGTGGCCGGAGTGGGAGGACGGGATGGCGGCGTGGGCGGCGGCTGAAGCGGAAGGGAGGGATGGCGGCGAGGGCGGCGGTCGAAGTGGATGGAGGCGCGGCGAGGGCCGGACGGGAGGGAGGCGGGCATCGCGCCGCGAAGGGGAAACGCAGGGGGTGCGGCGTAGGGTTAGGGAAGGGGGAAGAAGGGTAGCGCGACGGGATAGGGTGAGGGAGGAAGGAAAAAAAGAGGAGAGAAAAAAAAGAGAGAAAAAGAAAAAAAAATAAATAAATAAATGGGGGGAAAATAATAAATAAATAATTAAATAGATAATAAAATGAAACTTAAAAACAACCTAGAGTTACTTATACACAAATCACAAAAATAATGGTAATATTAATAGTGAGTTAATTATTTTATAATTGTAAGATTAATTTTAATATTAACGTCCAAATCAAAATATTAGCTGAAAAATAATAATTAAAATTATAACCTAATTAAAATAGTAACTTAATTAATATTAATACTAATAATAAAACTAAAATAATAAAGCCAACCAAATTAATATCATTTTTAATTGAAGTTAAACACTGCGCATGGTCGCGTGTGCGGTCGCGTGCACGGTCACACGCCCGATCACTAGAGCTGTGCGCGCTCGGTTGCATGCGCGGTCGCACGCCTAGTTGCGCGGCCATGTAAAAATAAATTTAATAAAATAGAACAGTCTCTTATTAAGAATGGGAACCGACCACAGTCGCGGGAAGGGTCGCGCACCCCAATAGTGACATATTTTATAATAAAACATTGTCTAAATGTGATTGGGCGCTACAGACGGTCGTGCGTACGGGCGCACACCCATATAAGATCCCAAAATAATTAAGTTAAAATAATGCATTGGTCGGGGTGTGACAATTCTCCCCACCACAAAAACTTTCTGCCCCCAGAAAGTCACCAAGCCAAACGGGGAAACAAACTCGAGTTTGAAACTAAATGTGGCCAACAAAATCACATCTCTACATGACCTTTCACTCCATCAGTCACACCCGACCAACTCTGAGGGGAACTGAAAAGAAAAGAACCATCAGGAAATGAGGAGGGTTCTCCCCACCACAAGAACCCAACTAGCACAACCGACATTGAGACTCTTAGCATGAGCTGACTCTGGAACTGTCAACTTGATCCAAGAGGAAACCGCTACACAAACCAAACCTCAAAGAAGGCACGACAAGATCCGTGGTGAGTCTCCCCACCATTTAAGAACTGACCAGCTTTAACCAGTGATCACAGACCAGTACGAGAAACCTAGCACAACCGACCCATGAACTCTCCGCATAAACTAGACCCCCCACCACATGGGGTCATCGCCGAAAGACCCCAAACTGCGTATCGGACCAACCCCTATTCATTATTTTCCAAGACGCAAGTGTCTCCAAAACGATAAGATCCTAAAACAAGAACGGGTCACCAAAGGAGCTAGCCACATGACAGAGATAATCATCTTGAGACTCACAGCCATAAAGAGACAACTCCAAAGCTCATATTTGGGGAGGCGCAACTACTAAAATTTCCAAAAAGATGAGATCACCACGACTTCTTACCACCGCAGTGGGGTATTCAAAGAACAAAGACCACAACGAGAAAAGGAGACCTTTGCACCTCTTACAGAAAAACAGAACCTTCAAAGACGGGAGAGCTACAACAGGAAAATTCAGACCGTCCCCATTTCAGCATCGGAGACAAAACTTAGACCAAGGTTCCCCACACCCAATAATTCCTAACTGCGTGAAAGGCTTTGCTCCGAGACCTGTGGTTGGAGCTCTGATGTCTTGAAGCAATTGCTGCCCCGCAGTCAGGAGCTGACATTCTCCTGTCGAGACTCCTCCTGAAGAAGCTGCTAGCAGAACCTCTCCAAGTTTCCCAAACAACCACACCGACAGCAAGTCTTCAACGAATGATGATGACAAGGCGGCTTAAAGTACCCAAACTGATCACACAAGAAGCGAACAGGAGAGTGGTCGGACTAATAGAATATGGAATTGATGAGAAAACTTGTCTGAGATGGGTTCCTCCGGCTCGCCCTCACATAATGGGGAACCATCCCAAACACCAAAGGGAACCGGTCCTTGAACAATAGACGAAGACCCCACACAAGAGAAACTTTAACTGATTCTGCGACATTATCTTTGGAGAAAAGGGAACCAACTTCTTGAGATGCCCAACGTAGGCCTTCACTATTCGATGGCATTACTGGACACTCACGAGCCTTGTCGCTTCCATCACCTTCGCTTCCACAAATATAAACCAACTAAAGAGAGTGGTCCTAAACACCTTCCAAGTCATACCATCATGCAATGACACTAGGGTTATCTCCTCCACCAATCCCAAGTTGCACCTTCAAATGGACCTGAACCAACACAGACTCTCTTAGCTTTAGGAGTTCCCAATAACCTGAAAACACCAACGACTTCACCATGCCAGTTTGTTACCTTCAATAGATCACGATCACTATAAAAGATGGACATCAACCGAAAAGAATTAAATTCCACCACTATGCTAAGAGTCTAGGTAGAACCAACAACTAGAAGTGACTCACTAGAACCTTCTGGGACTTTTCTGGGTGGAATACTAAAAAAACAAGGGGCACAAATCCGAATCAAAACTCATCATAAATCAAAATTCCACACCATAATCACAAACAAAAGCTCAACTCACATCACTATTCCAACCACAATTCAATATGTCAAAACCAAGAACCCACGAAAAAGAATACCCAACACGAAAAGAGAACACCAAACAATTTCTCGCTCACTTTTCTAGACATTTGAAAACCCCCCTTTTTTTTTAAAAAAACATTTTTCAGCAACCAAAACCACTTAAATATCCACCATTGAAATCCCATGAAGTCTCACACATACATATCCCCGTGCTAGCTCAAGCACCCATCCACTCACTTCACCAATTTCCCCACTTACCACATGCGCACCTCAATGTATGTGATCACTCATAGGAATACCAAGGGTCAATTCAAGAAACTTATCATTTCCAAAACATACCATTAAGAACACATCACAAATTTCCAACCAATTTGAAAAAGTAACTTATCATCAAGGCAATACATTTCCAATTTCCAAAAACATTTCCAATTCCCATTCCAAAAAGTGTTACTGAGATTCCAAAACAACTTCCAAAATACCTCTCATTTTCCCTTTTGAAACCACACATTTGTTAAAAGAAAACAATTTCCATTTCAAAACCACTTTTCCACTCTAACACCACATTCCCAATTCAAACCACCTTCACAAAAATCCATTTTAATTTTTAAGATCTACTCACACAAACCAAAATGAAGGTCAAATATAACTCACATCAAAATTTCCAAAAATAAGGGACTAGTGGCGATGCCAACCCGGTAACATGGCTTAGCAGACCATGCTACGAGCGGGTATCCACCGTAGGAAGTATCTCGAACTGTGCACTAGGGCTGTACATGGGTCGCTACTCCATGCAAGTCTGCCACGTAACACTGGATCACTTCCTTGGTCATCCCTAATCCACACATACCAATCCAAAGAAGAAAATTCAAATCCTGGACTACCCCTGTAAACTCGAGTCTCGGGACGAGCAAGGGTTCATGACGTCCTTCCCACACCTACCTCTCGAGTCCCGACACACCTAATCACCAAGCTACTTGACACCACAAATAACAAGGGCACCTCTGATACCATTTTGTCACGAACCAGGCCGGGTCGTCATCCGACCCAGCGCCCGACCCGGTCCGCGACATGGCCCGAAGGGCATTCCCAATCCCCACGGGCTGGCAACTAGTGTCGGCCATCAAAACAAACCAGTTGGGAACGGTTTGGCCCATGACAAAGACAAGAAAACATAAACTGAACAAGAAGATAACTAAAATAAAATAAATTGAACAACGTGGCAGCGGATAAAGGAATAAACAATGAAACATGACATACCTCTGGTGACCCCACGGATCACCACGGTACGACAACCGCACTCACTCCCAAAAGCGATCCAAGACTGAACCCTGCAACTGAAATGTAATGTAGGCGTGAGCACCGAGATGCTCAGTAGGAAAGCCAGAAATATAACCACGTCCTATGCCTCCGCCTTTAATAAGAAATCCAAAAAAAATGCCAGTTTTAAAATAAGATATAATAAAATAATGTTTTCCCTTCTTTTCAAAATTAGTAATGAGATTTCATTTTCAAATAAATCATTTCACTCTTACTACATTTTCAAAATAGGTTCCAAGCATTCATTAACATTTCAAAATGAAAAGAAACCAGTTTGGAATAAAATGTGATTTTTACAAACAGGACATCAGGTATGAAACCACTGAAAAGGAAGTTACATCACAAGCAGCATGTCACAAATGATCACTACGGGTAATCCCTATAGGTAGCTAGAACAAGTGGGAACCTAGAGACCTCGTACCTCGGTGAAACGTGGCTGAGAAGACCACGACCCTCAGAAAACGTGGCTTAGAAGGCCACGACCCTCAGAAAACATGGCTTAGAA
Source organism: Viscum album (assembly GCA_963277665.1). Classification (NCBI taxonomy): domain Eukaryota; kingdom Viridiplantae; phylum Streptophyta; class Magnoliopsida; order Santalales; family Viscaceae; genus Viscum; species Viscum album. The sequence continues at coordinate 1,089,898,899 of OY728122.1, forward strand.
GACCACGACCCTCAGAAATTCATATGTTTAGTTAGTGTTGTTGCATCAATCCTGCTAGACAAATCGGGACGAACCTCTGCCGTGTCATCTAGCGTACTAGTCCGGGTCACCCACCTAGATACCCGGGTTTACCATTGTGCTCTATTTCAAAAAGGTGGTGGGCTTCTATCAAAAGAAAAGAAATGAACGTCACACTTTCTTTATCCGAAAAACTCGCTAAACCTCTCACCACTGTTCTCCCTCCTTAAGCGCATTCCCCACTTTCACATTACATAAAGAATAAGCTCCAATATTAGGCACATATTCGTACACTCAACATACAATTCATTTTCTAAAACCAAGGGGGTTTGCCTTAGGAGGGGTTTTTTTCCAATTTTACAAACCATTCCAAAAGGGCCAAACAGGCTTTATGGTTTCACAAGTAATAGTTTTAATTTTTGCACATACAATCATCTAAACTCTTTACAAAACCTTTTAGAAATCCCAATTTAACAATCTACATGTTACATATATATAAAAAAAACAATCTTGAACACTTTCTTAAAATGATGCAATTAGTTTATGAAAGTCCAAATGGCATTTGTAATACATTACATTTTTTTTCCAAAACAAATGCATAACCATTATTAGCAAATGCACCCAGATTTCATAACATGTAAATATAACATATAGATACATATAACATATTTTCAAAGAAAGCAAGCAATTATGAAATTCAAACTAAAGGCATAGGCATAGGAAACCTACCTCAATCATGTCATTATTGCCTACAACCACTCGAATTGACACTTGGTGCACACACACATGCATTTACAAATATATATATATATATATATACACCCATAGGTGCATTGCACATATATATATATATGCTTTACTTTATGCATGTGCATGCGGGGTACCTCGACACCCGCGGCCCAAAACCATTGTAGCGGGGTCCTGCGCACCCCACAAAACATGTAATAAATTAAAAGAACAAATTATGCAATACATAAAAATTAGTACCACAAAATTTACACAAACGAAACACACTCAAACTACATCATAGCGCCACTTCAAAAACACTCGCACATCAAAATCATTTCAAACCATGAATCTCAGAATTTATACAGATTAAATAAGCCATCTGCACCACTTATAAAACATTTTAAAAAGACATAACACAACATAAAACAACAACGCACCCGAAAACCACTTCTAAGGCCAAAAGCATATCGAACCAGACTCCAACAAAATAAAACGCAGCCCTTGCATCATTTAATAAACTAAGTGCACAGTTCATAAAACACCATTAAATGACACATTGTGGGTTTTTATCAATAAAAACACTCGATATCACAATACCTTTTACAAAACTAATAAATCAAAGCATACTAGATTTTCTTCAAAACAAAATCTCACAAAACAAATTAATTATAGTACATGGTAAATTAATTGGACAAGAAAATTATTTCAGCAAACAACATTCAATATAAAATCACCACTTTTAAACAAGACCACCTCAAATCCTTTCACTAAATCAAAACATTCCTAAAAAAATAAACACACTACGAAACACATCTAAATCATATTAAACCTTAAGTTAAGCTTTATTCGCACCAATAAAACTAATCAATGAGTATACTAAATTAATTAAATTCGAAAATTAATTCGTCGAACAAAACATATATTCGGAAACACATACCTTCGGTATCGAAACATCGCAAACGCGATGCGCAAACTCCGCCGCATGACAACCACACCACAAACAATGTAATTAACCCTAAAAACAATCAATTGGACCAATTACACCATAAACAAACGAATTGCAAACCCTAACCGCAACACCACAAAATTAAAAGGATGAAAAAAAGGGACTTCTCACCTACGGAGAGGGCTCTGAGAGGTCTTCCGGAGGTCGAAGGGTGGTGCGCGGCCTGCTGGACAAGGTTTTTCTTGTTCGAGGAGGATCCGGCTGGTCCGGCGAGGAGGCTGGGTGGTGGGACGTCGGCTGGACAAGAAGGAGGATGGCAAGGGGGATACGGAGGTGGTAGGGAGGTGCGGCCGACGGCGGTCGGGTGCCGGCCGGGAGGAGGGGGAGTCGGAGGGAGGCCGACGGTGTGGAGGGGGCAGGGGACCGGAGACGGCAGGGGACCGGAGGTTCGGCATGGCCGGAGCGGGAGGACGGGACGGTGGTGAGGGCGGCGGCCGAAGCGGAAGGGCGGGATGGCGGCGAGGGCGGCGGTCGAAGCGGATGGAGGCGCGGCGAGGGCCGGACGGGAGGGAGGCGGGCATCGCACCGCGAAGGGGAAACGCAGGGGGTGCGGCGTAGGGTTAGGGAAGGGGGATGAAGGGTAGCGCGATGGGATAGGGTGAGGGAGGAAGGAAAAAAAAGAGGAGAGAAAAAAAAAGAGAGAAAAAGAAAAATAAATAAATAAATAAATAAATGGGGGGAAAATAATAAATAAATAATTAAATAGATAATAAAATGAAACTTAAAAACAACCTAGAGTTACTTATACACAAATCACAAAAATAATGGTAATATTAATAGTGAGTTAATTATTTTATAATTGTAAGATTAATTTTAATATTAACGTCCAAATCAAAATATTAGCTGAAAAATAATAATTAAAATTATAACCTAATTAAAATAGTAACTTAATTAATATTAATACTAATAATAAAAATAAAATAATAAATCCAACCAAATTAATATCATTTTTAATTAAAGTTAAACACTGCGCATGATCGCGTGCGCGGTCGCGTGCACGGTCACACGCCCGATCACTAGAGCAGTGCGCGCTCGGTTGCGTGCACGGTCGCACGCCTAGCTGCGCGGCCATGTAAAAATAAATTTAATAAAATAGAACAGTATCTTATTAAGAACGGGAACCGACCACAGTCGCGGGCAGGGTCGCGCACCCCAATAATGACATATTTTATAATAAAACATTGTCTAAATGTGATTGGGCGCTACAGACGGTCGTGCATACGGGCGCACACCCATATAAGATCCCAAAATAATTAAGTTAAAATAATGCATTGGTCGGGGTGTGACATGTCTATTCTACATTAATGAATACCTCTTTATATAACCCCTGAGTTTGTGTTGTTCACCCAATAATAGGATCCAAACATATTCATAAATATTCAAATGATTCTCATGAATAAGTAACATGAAATATTATTGTAAAGGCATTGTATAGAATGAAATTGATATACTTCACATGATTATGACCAGGGAGATAGATAGCCAACTCATCATCTTTTTTAATAAGGAATAATCCTCTACGTGGATTGGAAAATCGACCCCACGTCCCTCTCCATAAGGATTATTTTCTTAAGAGATAATTCAATTCATAATATCTTTAAAAACTATTATATACAAACTATATTGAATAAATACTACTAAAATTATAACATTAAAACAAATTGAGCTTGAGGTAGATGAAAATTAAATCATATTGTGTTGTTCGTATAATTTAATGCAAGGATCTATCTCCTTGAATAAATTTACCATATAATTTTAAGCATGCACTTTATTCATATTATATGAAAAATTTATAAACATAAATGATATAAAGGAATAAAATAATAAATAAACACTTTATTTATTTACAAAAAATCATAAATTAATATGGAATTTTTCATATTAAATTTGGGCATGAAACACTCATTTTATAAGGCCTAACATCTATAATTTATAAAAAAATTAAACAACGTAATTAAAACGTGAAAAAACATAATATTTTTCACATTTCCTATTTTATGAATAGAATTCAATCATAAAATAAGGCTGATACAAGAGAGAGTTTATTCATTACATATTTCATATCTTATGACAAAGGTTAATCTCATAGACTTCGACTCATATCACTTACTATAATTAGGGATATTTTATAACTCCAATCATATTTTATGATATCCCACATATCAAATTTAAGGTACCCCACTCTATTTTCATTTAAACCCAAATTATATAATGCATTATGATATATTATATCATAACCTACAGTAACAAAAAAAATCATTTCCTTATATCTAGCCTTATGGTATAGATCTATAAAATGCTATGGTAGATCAAAACATAAGAATTTTAATGTATCATTTTATATGATATGATTTCATATGAATTATGATATAGAATTCTTCAAAAAAAATAGTGAATTAAAGAAATTTAATCCTTGAAGAAGAAGGAACTGATACCAATTATTTATTTAGGTTATCAACCATTTAATGTTTTTTATAAAAACAACCCTCATAGGTACATGATCTATCATCAAGGATAAAATGTTCAAAATTTTATGAAAAACATCATACTAGTATTTTTTAAGTAGAATTCACTGTCATATTTTGAGTGTGATAGATGATGATCCCTGAAATTACAAAAAAGGATTAATTTAAACAAAGGAATTACACCAAATAAAGGATTACTGGTCATTTTAGGAGGATTCTTTCAACATAAAATGGATGATCATACCTTCATGGAAGTTAGGAATTATTTATTGGTAAATGATAGATTTTCATAAAGATTTACATTAAGTTTTTCATCACATCTCACACCAATAAATTAATTCCCCCATAATACACAATGATTTTATCTTATTATGGGTTTTGATATAAGCATAAATATTCTTATATCACTCATCACAATCTAGTGATATCATTAAAAATTATTTCCACTGAATTTGTTAATTTACAACAACAATGATGCAGGATGAGAGTGAACATAGGCTGAGTTCACTTCAAATGTTTCATAGATAGTGACCACCTAGTTCATAAGGTGATCCAATCCCTCGGGAAGTAGTCGATTGGATTAAGGTAGTAATTCAGGTGCTCCTCTATGTTCAAACACCCACCAATTAGATGGCAGAACTAGTATCTCACCTTCTCTAAGGAATTGTGAGTCACTGGTTTTCTATGATCATCCAAATCCATGACGAGGTGACTCTTCCATGGAAAAAGCTTGATCACCTCTTTCCTGCTGAGCATTACCCATCCATTTTGAGATCTATGTGAATCTTAGAGATGTTGGAGTTCTAACATGGTAGCATTTTTATTTTGGAGTATGTCTTTTGATTCAATAACATTATCAGTACTCCATGGATATGATTCATGATTGATTCCTCCAAGCATGGATGTTAAATAATGTATTTCATAGAGAGACCTAATTCTGAATTGTTCCCCTTTTCATCCCCATCCATTTAAGTGTTCTAAAGATGGCCCTGGGATCAATATCTTTTCAAAAGAGGAGCAATAAGTCCTTGCAACTGGGGGATGTTATCCATAGGTGGATTCATCTGTTTTGGCCAACCATCAATAGGTGTCAAGATCTTATCATCAAATACATAGTCATTCTTGGAACCTAACTCAATAATCAATAGTTTATGATTGAAAAAGTTGTAATATCTAGTTAGGTGGTGAGTTTTTTTATATTTTTTGAGGATAATGTAATATGGATCATGAATTCCCAACTCAACATGCAGTAGAGAGTAGTCAGTTAGTGGATATGCCTCCTCATAAAAGGAAGTGGCATAATAAAGAACCTATATGAGGTTAACAGAGTGGTCTATAGGGATCCATCCATGGTAAGTGAGATGGCGATGCATTGGGAGGAGAAGCTAGAGGTGATTATTATTACGAACCACTTCCACAACTACCACACCCATATTTTCTATTCTAGTCTAAGGGATATTCCAAGAATAGATGTGGCTAGATGTATGTGCTTGCAACCAAGAAATTTCCATTATGATTTGAGGTGTAATTTGTGTCTTCTCTACACTAGAACATATACTCTTAGATGTCAGTGAAATCCATTATTTTTTCTATCCCTTTTTCGAGAGTTGGAGATCATAGTATATCCCTTAGTTCAGTCTTTGCAACTAGAGACTCCATCTATAAATGAGCACACACTCACCTGCATTTTCCAATGATGTAATGTTGTGATTAGTGGAGTGATATTCTTGTAGGGATGTATAGTGGTTGTGATTATTCCTTATGACATAATCATTTATATGAAATTTTTATCCTCAATTTGAGCCTAAAAATATTATTACAATTAAATAGTGATTTTTTTTCAATAGGATTGATGAGATACAATATTTTCCTCATTTTGAATTGATTTTAAATAGAAATTAACCACTTTTCGAGATAAAACTAGTGAAAATCATTTATTTTTCTTTCTTTGGTGAAATATTTTCTTGAAATGATAAATTTCATAATTATGAATATTTAATAATTGTTAATATTTTGGGATATATAGGAATGATACATTAATTTTGGATTTTAGAATTTTCTATTTTAAAGGATTATTAATCTTCTTTTAATTTTTTTATTCAATTATAGAAAGAACTGCATAGAGCTTACAATGAAACTATAACTTTCACTATTGTAGTTTTGAGCTAAAAAATTGGAAAAGTGAAATTTCATGTCACTTAAAATTTGAAGATCCACCAATCACCTCAATTGACCATATCTCTCAATCAACTATTACTTCTCTATACAAACCATACTCCACTTAAAGCAACCAAAAGTGAATATATAATTGATCCTAATACAAAATTGACTATAGTAAGAGATCTAGTCAATAATAATGAAAATTATTCATGTTACTGAATTTACCACATATTGATTCCAATTGAATATGTAAATATTTATTATGCCTCTCAAGAAATTTAGTTTTTATTATGAAGTGGCTGAATTTAAGACCATTCCATCTACATGTTAATTCCTTGAAATAATTCCATTTTATTGACCGTCAGCTGATTATAATCAACCATTAATTCCATTCATAGAGTTGATCTTGGACTAACACAAAAAAAATTCCCCAAGGATCAATAAAATTATCAAAATGGCATAACCTGTCCTAAAATGAAATCAAAACCCATTCCCATTATTCATAAAAAATTGGTTGATCTCTAATACGCTATCCACATTATGATAGTTTGAGAAGGAGAAAAAGATATAGATCATGGGAGAGTTTATAGCAAGAGCAGGAAGATTCTATATACCCAGCTTCATCAATTTCAACCCTCAAGATATGCATGTGATAGAAATCCAAAGAAAAATAATTTGACTCAAAATTTTAGGAATTTCATGAATTTATTAAATTTAGCAAGGGACCCAAAACCACTTCTATAATAAAAATACTATTTACCCAAATAAGTGATTTATACCATGACTAGGAAATTGAGGTGATAGTTTCTTATGATTTATTTCATGTTTCACTGTCATTTTTGTATAATTTAAATGATGATATCACACTAAGCCATTAGTTTTATATACAAGTATAATTCTCCCCCCTTCCATGTAAATTAATTTATATTTTCATGATTTATAATCTCATGTTCAATTCTATAAAATAATTTTATTTTTATAGGCATTAGAATATTCTATTTTTATGGTCCATTTAAATTACTCTTCTATTAATATAATTTGAACAGAAATTACATCTAGATATTATTCGTTATACTTCATTTTGAGAAGTTTTTTAATCTATGAGTGATTGGTGATAAGTGATCACTAGGATAGTAGATATTAGTGAATAGAGTAACTATGTCATTTCTCTAATTAATCCAAAACGACTAGGTAATAGTTATCAATGGGGTCTCAGTTGATTTGAGAAGGAAAAGTAAAGTTAAAATAAAATAATGAATTAATAGGTAAGAAAGGGGATATCCAAGGTAAGGCCACATTCATTAACACAAAAATTTAAAGCCCAATCAATTTAATCTTAAACCAAACCTAATAATAATTTTAAGTGCACACAATGAATTCAATCAATAATAGAGAAAAAAACATGAAACACTATCATATATAGATAAAACCTGACTCCTAATAATACTATATTAATTTATTTAAATACAAATTTGTTTGACTAGATCCCCATGACATTATAATAATTTACATAGAACCATTTCCATAGAGTCTAGAGTTGTGTTTTTTTCTATTTAAAATTATTTGGTTACATATCTAGGTCTAGTTCAAAACACCTCATTCATTTTGATCCAAAGTTTGAAATAAATATTCTATAAAAAATCGAGTTCTTTAAAATCACAGATGAAGTGTTGAGAGAGGGTTTCACAATTCCATTTACTGACTCTCTAACATCGTATTCTTATGAAACTAGACTTAATTAAGGTATTTAAAGCATGGGTGGAAACCAATATCAGTATAATAAGAATTTGAGTATGTTATGTTCACCATATTCCAATAATAATAATCATCTTCAACAACCCAACAACCAATAATATTTCATGATTACAACAGTAATTATCCAACTCATGCCAATGTTTCATGGATTAGTAAGAGAAGATCCCAACCAATGCTTGAGAGAGTTTAAAAATGTTTTTAGTAATTTTAAAACCTAATGAGTTTCATAATATTAGGATAGAATGAATATGTTTCCATTTTCCCTCAAAGGATTATCCATGTAGTGTCTAAACAAAATATAACCCAGAGAAGTCACCAACTGGGATTAATAGTATAAGTATTATCTCTATAAATGCTTCTGACATCAAGGAGTTCCCATTTGAAAAAATAAATATATATAATCAATGAGGAAAGTAGAGAAAACATTACATGTTTTTAAAAATATTTAAGTGGTTCAAAACATCCTACATGTTCTATACCATTGAATACGATCACTTACCAAAATTATTTTAATAAATCATTATTGAACAATGAATAGAACATCCGATATTCTTTATTGATAGGATAATTTATTGACAAGTCCTCTATTGAAGATAAAAAGTTTATTAAGAGAACTATCCAAAACTCATAATAATTTGGAAAAAGATCCAAAACTATATAAATACACATGGTAAATAGTTTTAACTCTCCTTTTATTGAAACTAAACTGAATAATTAACCTCTATTGTAAAATAGTTAAAACAAATATATGTCTTGAGAGAATCAATTTCAATACCCATGAGAGTTTTCCAAATTTTCCATTCATTAGATAAAAACACTTATGGATATCCAAAATTTCAAGAAAATAAAAATTATGAAGCTATGTACAAAGGTTAGTAGTAGTATCAAGAAACATATTATTAAGGATTCATAATGTATTTAAATACTCAGTTTAGTTCTAGAAACAAATATCCCTTAAGACCACCCTTCCAATAAGGTTTTTTAAAAACATTTCAAACCACTACCATTATGGAGACATAATTTTAAATTTTATCAAATTACAACAAATGAAATACTAAGAATCCTCAATGGTGGACCTTCTTCAAAAAAATGGAGTCTTAAACCACTCAATAATCAAACCTCAACACATATGGGTCAAGGCTGAAGGAAATGAAAGGATAATTCATAAAGCTTATGTCTACCCTCAAGGACATGAAAAATAAAGGTTTTGGTAAACTCCCTAGAAAATAACCTCCTAAACCCAAAGTAAATGTTAGTTCAATTTTTTTAAGTAGTGATTATGAGTTGAGTGATAGTAAGGAATTATTATCTCAAGATGAGGCAATATGTGGAAAGCCTAGTGAACCCAAAGAATCTAACCTTGAAAAGAAACGTGAAGAGGAAGTAAATATAGATATGTAACCAGAGAAAAAGTCTAGAGGAAAGGTAAAATTAGAGTATATAAATTAATCTCATATTCCCTTCCCTGCTAGAGTTAAACCACCCAAGTGAATCGATGAATAATAGTGACCATAAATATTCTGGGAAAACATTGTAATATTGGAGATCAAAAAGAATTTGTTGGAATTCATCCACAAAATTACATGTTATAAAGGTTTAATTAAATATATGTTCACTAGGAATTGGAAACTTCAAGGACATGAAATGGTAAATTTAGGTAAAAATGTCTCTTCCCTTCTGAACCCACAATTACCTTGGAAATTCCCAAAACATGGTACTTTCTCTATCCCTTTCATCATAGAATAAATCACTCTACAAGATGAATTGTGTGATTTGGGAGCATCAATTAATGTAAATCCATACTCATTTAATTCTTTTATAAGGATATGAGGGCTCAAACCCACTTGAGTGGTTATACAACTTGGATAATGAACCAATGTGTACCCATTTGATATTCTATAGGATGTTTTAGTAAGCATGTAAGTATTTTTCTTCCATGTAAATTTTAACATTCTGAATATATAATAATAAATAGGTAAACCAAATTCTCTCATTATATTAGTTATCTTATTCCTATATACTTATAAGACTGTAATAAATGTAAAATAAGGAAAACTTTTAATTGATTTTAGAAAACTATCCATGAACTTTAACATTGTAGATTCACTGAAATATCCCAATGATCAGAAATTTTTGTTTACATTAAATATTTTGATCGTATTTATTGTTATAAAGAAGACATTGAAATTATTAATAACATAATTCAACTAGGAGAATCCCTAGTAACACATGATTTTATTGATGAATCTATTTTTAAAATTGAGTTAAATATGGAAATAGTTTTTTGGAATGATTAGACATATTTTGGTAATATTTATTTTGATAACTTTATCAATTCTTCCACTAACACTTATTCTTTAGGGGTTATAATAGTAAAGAACATATAGGTAAAACCATTACTATAATAACCCCCTAAACTTGAATTGAAATTGTTACTCTATAAATTGAAATATTGTTTTATAAAATAAATTGATACATTTTTGTCATAATTTCAAACCAACTAGATATTAATCAAGATAATAGAATTTTTAAAATACTAAAAAAATTCTAGAGAATAAATCAACTCCTTTTGGGGAATTTTGAGGATTATTCCGACAACTTTTTTGCATATGGTTTTGTTAAAACCTTATTCTAAACCCATGAGATGTACCAAAAGTTCTCTTAAAATAACCCTCTTCAAAGTTGTGAAATAATAAGTTGAGAGAATATTATGAACCATAATAATTTCTCCCATTTCATACTTTCAATTTGTGAGTCCCCTAAAAATTTTACCTGAGGAAACTATATTCACAATTATATAAAATGATATTAACAAGTTATTTTCTACTAAGATTCAAAATAACTAGAGGTTTTGTATTTACTATAGTAAATTGAATCATGTGACCCAAGATGACCATTTCCCAATCCATTTTGTGAACAAAATTTTAGAGAGGCTAGTACGGATGGGTCTCCACTATTTCCTTATAAATTTTTTTAGATATTTTTATGTCCCCATAGAAATGAAAGACAATAAAAATACCACATTCACATGTCCACTTAGAAAATTTTCTTATCAAATTTTTACCTTTGTATTATGAAATTCCCTTGGTACTTTTAAATGTTTCACGGTAAGTATCAATTCATATATAATTAAAATATTCTTGGAGTTATTTATCGATGAATTTAATATTTATGGTACATGCTTCAAAACCTGCCATGAATGTATAGAAAAAAACATAAAGAAGTATATTGAGAAAAAATTGGTTTTAAACTTTAAAAATTTATCATTTATAATGGAAAAAATAAATTTGTTTTGGCCATTTATTTTATAAGTATGGTATTGAAATGGATAACACAAAAGTATAAATTATTTATACACTACCTTACCCCACCATTGTGATACATATTATATATTTTTTAGTTCATACAAAATTTTATTAAATATTTATTAAATATTTGAGTAAAAAAGATTTTTTTCTGGACTAACTTCTTGGAAAATAAAACTGAATTTATGTTTGTTGATTCATGCAGTGTAGATTTTGATAATCTTAAGTAAATCTTGAACACATTATATATTATATTCCCACCTAATTAGAATAACACCTTTAAGATACTATGTGATGCCACAAATAAAGATGAGGGAGTTGTCTTGTCCTAAATAAATTATGAGAATTAAAAAGAGATACCATTTAGTTTTTAGACCCCCCGACATAGCCCAAAGAAACTAAAAAATAAAAAAATATTGTATATCAATAGGTATTACTTTATAAAGGATTCGGTCTTATTGGTTAGTAGGTAGGGTGGCTATTTTTTCCAACCATGTTGTACTCAAATATTTAGTCAATAAGGGTGATGTAAATACAGAATAAAGAATATGGGTATTTCTATTACAAAAATATGACATAGATATTAAGGATACGAATTGATATGAAAATATAGTAGCAAACCACATGATCAGGTTACTTCACACTTCCAAGGTAGAACCACCAACTGAAACAAACCTTGAAAACTCCTTGCCTAGTAAGAGCAATTTTTTAGAGTTACTTAGGTGAATTGGTAGTTTGAATCAGTGAGTATTTTGGACACATTAAATTTACCCTTGTATTTACTAAACATCAAGAAGATAAATTGAAATCTGAGTCAATGTTCTGAGCCTAATAGGATTCTTATTTATAGGAAATTTGTAACGACCATGTAATTAGGATTTGTATCCCTATAAAATAGATTAAGTCTATAATTTCATTTTTTTTCATACACATGAATGTAAAGGATATATTTTAAATAAAATAATGACATAAAAAATATAAAATATCGATTAATTGGGCCATCAATTTTTAAAGTCTTGCATAAATTTTGAAAATCATATCAAAAATATCAATTTTCTGATAGAGTCTGAAAAATACAAGAAATTCACACAATGACCTATAGTTTTCTATGAAATATTTGATAATGGGAATTATATTTCATGTATCTATTTCATGTTTCATTTTTTTCTCTAGCATATTACTAGTAATATACTATGTTTTTAAATAAATTGAAGAAAAACAAACTTGTCCTAATGATTCCAAGGTTGTCATTTAATTTTTAAAATACAACATTTTTTTGTAATAATCACAATTCAAATGATCCATAGTCAGTGTCTAATTGATTACATTGTTACTAGATACAAGTTATTATAAAATAAAGGTATGAATAGTTTAGTAGTCTTAATCAACTAGATACATTCTTGAATATTTCATTTAAATTTGAAAAACATAAAATAAAACACAATATTTTTTTTAAAATATCAATGTTCTCTAAATAATATCCTCATAGATCATTCATAGTAAAAATCTCGAGATTCTAGGAAATTTTAAAAATAATAATTGTGTGAGCTAAGATTCTTAGTTATGGTTACTTACAATGAAATCTATCATGACGACTAAGGAAAATGAATACTTCATGGTAAATAACTGAAATCAAATTTCATTTAATAAATAGCTTGATCATGAAATTCATCCATAGATAATATCAATGTAATATTCCCATATATAATAATAAATTAACTCTTAATAAAGAAAATTCATATCATTTAATGTCATAATACCATACACAATGATATCATTACTATCAAATCCTTATGCCAATATAGGTTAATAAATGGGAAGGTATAAACCAAAAACTCATTTAATAAGGCTAGGGAACTATTTTTTCCCGTGAGATATGTTAATATATTAAGGGGAAATCTATAACCATTTATTACCCATCACTACTTGCCAAATGCATTCCGAATATACTAAATGAACAATTTGATTCATAAACTATATACCATATCAATAAATATCTATACTAAGTAAAGGATGAAGAATATCAATATTTATACAGTAAATAAAATAAATTCCTTCGTAAAACACTATATGCAGAAATGGTATATGAGTTATGAAATAAGAATATCCATGATGCAAATAATATGGATATTTAAGATAAATTTAATGTCTAATGAAATATTATCACAAGAAAGTTAATTTTTCAATATAAATTTAATTACCCCAAAATTAAAAAGAGATAAAATATGGCCATCAATTCATTAGGAAAACATGGTTTGTACTAAAATCAAGTCATTTTGAAAAATATAGAAAATGGAAGAAAAAAATTTAAATAATACTTCATAAAACATATATCGTTATAAAACCATTTAAAACCTATAGAATAATCTAAATAAAGTAAAAATTTTAAGGTATCAGGAATATTTTTTAACACCTTCTAAGTTAAAAAGAAACATTCATTTTGACTTTTGTAAAGAAAGTAAAAAATGACCCTTTCAAAAACATTAGTGATATTCCTTTCAGATGTTCTAAAAATTCAGGATAACATAAAATGATCTTAATAAATCATCTGAGTAAATAAAAAGGAAATTTGTAAAAAAAAATTGAAACAATATGGATATTGAAGAAAAATATACCTGATCAAAAAGAGAAATAAGATCGGTTTTTATTTTAAATTTTTTTATTGACTAAAGTTCCAAAGAGATGAAAATTTAAAATAATGTATGAAAATTAATTAAATATATTGTAGATTCTAAAATACATGGAGTTTATAACGGATAGATTATAATATTACTTCAATGAAAAGAACAGTTATCCTAAAAGATAATTAGATATTAAATTAAATACAAACCACTTTGGTAACTTTAAAATTATACCACATTAGAAGAGTAAACTTGAATTAAAACATTAGTAATCATAAATAAATATATATTTATGTCTAATACATCATTGGGGTAATATATGCTGCACATAAAAATAAATAGGTTTATAATACCAAATATGTCTCAATGGAGTGGAAATTTAGATGATGTCCCTTACAACAAGTTTGAATAAAATTAAAAGTGATCTAAACACTTGTATAATAAATTTTAATTTATTATTATTCAAACAAAGAACCATATAATTATCAATAATATCATATATATGATCCATTTATATTATATTATCACCCATTTGTTAATGGTATTTTATTATTCTCATTGTTTCGAGTGTTAACGACTTCATTTTTCATGAGAATTTTGGTTTAGTATTTTTGGTTCTAGTACTTTTGTTATGGTTTAATAATATTAATAATATTAGTAATTATATAAATATAATTATATATATATACATAGTAATAAATGAAAGTTCGAGATAGAAAAATGAATCACATTGTTCATGGGGATGATAGGTCATACGTACGCATGAACAATATTTTCACATTTTTTGGGATGGAAAAGAAATAGAAAATGGTTATACCAAATTCATAATAATATATAAATATATTTATGATACATGATTTATTATTTCCGGATGGGTAAAACATATTTATCATAAGTCGAATAAGAAATATATTTGAAAGAGTGGGTAAAAACAATTACCCTTTCTTTAGTAGACATCTATTAGATCCCAACATAAGAACCCTTGAAATGGACTTTTAAGAATAATATCACCTATAAATCATGAAAAGGGAATTTTATTAGATAAATATATAGGTTTTTATCAATATAAATGGCTAAATGTGGCGTAAAAAATATAAATGAGGGGCATCCTTTTATAAGGGAGGGAGGGAGCACTTTTGGGAATTCATGAAATATTGTATTATATTAAATTGTTAAATCTTGTAAAATTGTTTAAAAATTATAGGGATATGAAGATAAGAATTATATGGTCCTATTGAAATAATAAAATAACATATATATAGCTTTATATATCATTTTAAACATAATCCTTCGATTTAACCCCTTGGTTAACCAATCTTAACCTTAATTATGGTAATGACTTTTTTGATATTAAAGGGTTATAATTTTACTGATTAGTCAAAAATGGGATCATAAATGGAAAATGTATGAAATTTAGAGCATTTATCAAATTATTTTTCCTCTTTCATTATATTAATTGTTATTCATAGAATTTATAAAATATTATTTTCGTAAAATATCATTAATGCCATTTTTCCACCATTTATTTAATTTGGCTTTAATGAAAAGAAGATCATAGTATACTTAGAATATAAAACTTTTCACAACAAATAATAGATTATATGTAACTTTAAAACTCTTTTGAACCATAACTAATCCAAAAAAACAATACTTTTAAGCTTTTTTAGATAATTTACCTTGATTTTCTCACTGCTTTCATTGGCACTCTGTTAGAAATGTATAAGCAATTAAGAAAATTACATAATCAATAATAAGTGTAAATAAATTAACATAATAAAAAACATTAATTATTCTAAAAATTACTTTTAATACTGAACTTATTTTTATCCCTATGTGAACATATAATTTTAATTTAAAATCAAGAGAGTGAAATTTTGTATTTTTCTCTACATAAAATATTATTTGGGAAATTTTCATGAAAAAAGAATCCCATAGACAATTAAACATTCATAATAAGCTGAATATAGTTGAAGTAAAATAATAAAATAGTGATTAATATGAGAAATGGTTGTCTTATCACTCAGTTTTAACCTAGGTTAACCCGATTTACCCATTTACTTTAGGGATTTTTTTACTATTTTTAATATTCATTATGACGAGAAATTAAGTTGACATTATTGAATAACATTAATTAATTTAATTAAATTTAAGGAATAAATTTTACCAAATTAAAGCGCTATAAGTACTAGAAATTAAAATTACAATAATCTTACAAGGCCCGATGACAAACAGTTTTATAAAAATGTCTTTTTAAGTGTAAAAGTATTTTTATATCAAGATCAAGTTTAATATTGATTCAAAAGGTATAAAATGAAATATTTTTTTCATAAAAATAAACTATTTTTTTTTTAAAATAAAAATAAAAATTATTCCTTTAAAATACTATAAAATAAAATATATGTTTCTATAAAACTATGTATTTTCATTATTCGTTGAAAAATAATTTTTTCATACAAATCCTAAAATTTCACCCTATGCTAATGTTTACATGAAGATTCCAAAGGATAAGAAGGTAAGAATATATATTTGGTATTATAATTATAGAATTATAATAATGTCATAAATTTAAAATATATATATATATATATATATATATATTCATTAGTTTAATCTTTATAACCATCTATGTAAAGTGGTGAAGAAAAACGAATTACACTACTACATGGTGATCGTAAGTCCTACATATCCACTAGCGATATTTTCACATTTTATTGGATAGAAAAGTGATTGAAGATGGTTCTAAAATAATCATAATAACATATTAGTATATTTATTACACTTTATTTATTATTTTATGAGGGCTACAATAGATTTATAGGAAGTAGAAGATGAAACAAACATGAAAGGGTCTGTAAGGATGATTAAGTCTTCTTCAGTAAACTTACTTTAGAACCCTTCTTAAGGACACTTATAATGGTATTTTAAGAATACCATAATATCTCATGAGTGTCTAGTGAATTTTATAATATAATTGGTCGGGTTTTGGTCATTTCATATTTCTCAATGTGATGTAAATAAAATAGATAAGGTGTATACTTTTTAAAGTGAGGGGAGAGTCACTCTTGAAATTTTTTAAAAATACTATAATATAAAAAGCCACATTCTGGGACATGTGGTTCCAAAATGACCTGTATTAGAATATAAGTATAATGTGTTCCTAATATAATCATCCAATAAAATTGAGATAATTTTAGATATCATTTTTAAATTTATATTTTTTACTAACTCCTTCCTTATACAATTTTAACCTTAATCGTCATAACAACTATTTTAATTAACGAGTTATAATTTTAAATATATGGTTAAAATTGGTTCATAAATGGCTAAGTTATTAAATTTTATACAATATATCATCTTTATTTTCTTATTTTACTATTTTTAGGATTTTTAAATAATATAATAAAATATTTCTTTCATAAAATATCATTAATATAATTTTTAATAATATTCATTTAATATAACTATAAAGACAAAAAGGAAAAACTTATTTTAGAATATAATTTTTTTTAAAACATCATCTTTAAATTTTAAGGGGAAATATAATCCACCTAAATAATTTTACTTTTAGAGACTTTAAAATAAATTACATGATTTTTCTATCGCTTGCATAGACAGTGTGTCGAAATTGTGTAAGAATTTAAGGTAATTATTTCATCTCTAAAAATTCAATATAATTTACCATTTTAAAATTTTAATTTATTATTTAAATAAATATTTATAAAAAATATTTTTTTTATCCCTGTCATAAAATATTATAGCAATTAAAAGCTAGAAAGTGACATTGGTTACTTTATCTTTTATATCAATATTATAATGGTAAAAATCAAATATAAATGGAAAAAAGGTCATATTAAAAAAATTTGGAATAATATTTAAGAAATAATATCATAAACTTAAAAAAACTCAATTGTTTGAATGATTTTGAAGCCTTATCGCATTATTTTTTAACCTTAATTACATGATTTTCCATTTAGTGAGGTGATAATTTTTACTGTAGTTGTTATACATAATCTCAACAAATTAAATGGAAATATTTAAAAAAAATTAAAATATATGATTCAAAATATGAATTATATTTTTTAAAATTCAATTATTATAATTTAAAAAAATTAATTTACAAATAATCCCACAAAAAGTGATGAAAAATGGTTTTCCATAAAATGGGGTTTTAAGACCAAAAATTGACTTATATCAAAATTATGTAAAATAATGAACCTAATAGAATTGATTAAATATTTTAATATAAAATGGATATTTTATCATTTTAATAAAAAAATCTAAAACATAATGGTAATTTTAAATTACATTATTTAAAGAAAATGAGTTGTAGTTTTACAAAAAAATTGTATTTTTCACTATTCAGAGAAAAATACATCTTTTTAGAAAAATCACAAAATTAAAATTAATCCAACATTGAAATTTTTATTTATAAAATGATATATTTTTTATAAAATTAAAATTTTAAAAGTTTAAGAAATTAATTATAATATCTGTAATAAAATGAAAAAAATCATTTTTGAAGAAAAAATGTTATTGAAGTAAGACATGGATTTCTATAAAATTGAATACTTATTTCCTAATTTTGAATTAAATAAAATAATTATATATATTTTTCAAAATGTGGTTAATCAAATCCTAACCCACCAATACAATTATTATTCAATTATTTTCATATAATAACATTTTAATCATTTTTTTGTGGTGTATTTAAACTTTATGTTGGGTGTATCACAATCTATTGAAGAAATAAAATTTATTTAAAGATAAATATATCATCAAATCTTGGGGTGTGATAGGTATGGAGTGCCTCAAGCTGTAATCCTTGACCAAGGCACACACATCTATAAAAATAACCCAAAAACACTAATGAGAAAATATGGAGCGAACCATAATATATCAACAACATACCACTCATAAAAAAAATGGTCATGCCAAGGTATCTAATAAAGAAATAAAATGGATCCTGGAGGAAATAGTGCAGACCTTATGGAAGGATTAGAGAAATAATCTATAAGATATACTATAAGCATACAAGACTGAATGGAAAACCTTTTTAAGTAAGTAACATTATAGAATTGTTTATGGAAATACTTTTTACCAACCTGTTGAGTTATAACACAAGGAAAAATAATTTTTTAAGAGAGTGAACCTGATCATTGGAAAGGATGAAGATAAAAGGAATCAAAAAATGATGGAACTCTATAAATTTAGGGGTGATTATTATTATAAATCTATGATGTATAAAGTTAAATATATATTTATCTATAATAGGCTCATTCAGGAAAAAATATTTTAAGTGGAATAAAAAGTGCTAAAAGTTTACTCTCAAATGAATCTTATCCCCGATAATCTTCATTCTAAATGAAATATACAAATCATAGTGGAAAATATATATCAATTTGGTGTATTTGAGATCAAGGGAGATGGATAATATCATCCATTAATGGTGAACAGAAAGCAGGTAAATTATATCATAAATTTTTATGAATGAACCAATGAAGGAGTCTTAACACTTCTCAGTTTCTTATAAATAAAAGACTTCCATGTTATTTATTTCCCTTATATTAGTCTACATACTCAATTAAAAATTCTATTTTTCATTGAAATAAGTATGTTGTAAATATTTAAAATGGAGGACCAATATAACTGTGGGGGATAATGATAAGTAACTTAGGATGTAAATTTCTTTTTTCTATGTTTATTTGTCTTTTTTTAATTATTTTTTTTCTAAAATTAAAACAAAATTGTCTCTTACAAACCAAATTTTTAAATACTGTATATAAATATTGTTTTATTCTAATTTATATATTTTTTTAGAGTATTTCAATATTGGATAAATTGAGGATTAATGTTTTCTTTCCAAGTACAAATACTTGGCCAGTGCGGAAGGATTCCATCAGGCTTAAAATTTTCAAAATTATATGATTGTTGAGAGAATTTTCTCACTATTTTTCCTATAAGTTTATTTTTCCGGAGTAAAAAAGGTGGTTTAAATGAAAAATAACATAGTGGAACCAAAATCATATAATGATTAAACTATAATAATGAAATAAAACCTAGATAACCAGAACTTAGGGGTGTATTTTCACCATAGGGAGCCTACTTTAAAAAAAATCAGATTTCTCATATGAACTAGATTAAAACAAGAAGATATGTATAGGTCTATAATTATTCTAAAGGTATATATAGTAACATGTGTGTGTGAGAGAGAGATTTTTGGTAATTAAATTTGAGTTAGATCATCTAGAGAGATAACTACACAAGCATTACTTTTATGCCTTGACTATTATAAATACTCTCTAGGGTTACCTGTTGTATTTGGATGGTTTAGTTATAGGTTTAACCACACTCATTCAATAAATTCTACGCCAAAATATGTCTGGTAAAAATTCAATATCTCCCAATTAAAAAATCGATGAAAATATTTGGAGATTCTAAACTTAGATGAAGAATGGAAAGATGATATATCTAAATGTCATTTTAAAATTATCCAATAAATGTGAAAATAAACTTTGGGAGATAAAGAATAGGGGAGATGTATTTAGGAAGCTTCCACTTGATAATATCTTGATAATATAGGTTAATTTTACAATTACACACTTGGAAATAATAATTTTTCATGATTTAAAAGTGGGATAGCCAGTGAAGTCATAGAAGAGGAAGGATATTTAAAATAAGGGATGAATCTATGATTTTATTTCTCACTGGTTTGAGTACTTGAGTATTGGCCTAACCAATATTCATTTTAATAAATGTAATTATTTATAGTTTCTATTATTTAAATAGTGTAAGCATGGGAGAGTGATGAGAGATAATTATTTCAAAATTCTAAACTTTTTTACAATGTAAATTACCCAACTTATCTATATAGAACCCGGGAAAATAATTGATTTTTTTAGTTGGGTTAAATATAAACATTGAATGATGTGTGAAGGATATAATCTTATTAGCCCTTAACTTTGTGTTTTTTTTATTTTGGAGGCACCTAGAGGTTTTTCTAAGTAATTTTGATGGTAAATGGTAAAAATGGGGGTTCCACTACCATGTGAGAATAGGTTGTGGAAAGGATCCATGGGAGGCTTCTTATGCAAAGATTCTATGGAATAGTCACCCATATATGGTGTAAGAAGGCTCAAAGTAGGAAAATAATGACTACTAAATTTTTATTATAGGTTATTCTATGGTGATAAACTAAGATTTAGGCTCTTCCCCAGTGTTAAGCACTGCATTGTGGAGCAAGGTGGCTACACCGTTGTGGTTTTTGAGGTTACTACCAAATTAGGGGTAGAATCAGTATGGGTTAAAGGTAACAACATAATCTGCCACTAGGATTATAGGATCTATATCATGGATCCATCCATGTATCACAGATGCAGTTTTGGCATAGGGTTATGATGTGGTCTCCTTCTATTGTGTCATAGTCCTCCTATTATTCAGGAGGTTGTGGTGTGGTCTTAGTGTCTCCACAATGGTCCTCTAAAAATCAATCGACCTACCAATACCCCCAAGCCTTCAAATTCATTTTTATCTCACTCATTCCTCTGAAACCCTATCCTCTCAAGTATTCTTTTTGATTTATTTGAGTCAACCTTTCAATAGGTATCAATCACTACCTTCCCAAGTTCAATATGTGGTTATCTGAGGTTGGTTCTTCCTCCTTTCTAATGGATTCTATTTGTTTGATCTTATTTCCTCCTAATCCTTTTTTAAATTTTAGGGTGAATGATATCCATTATTTTAATAGTTTTTCCTTTTTAATTTTTTTGTTCATCCATGGAACAACATATTTTGGATATAATTGTTTCCTAATGATATTGGTGATTTGAGATTCGCAATGGTATTCTATTTCTGTTACAAGAATGTCAAAAGTTTGAGGTAGGGGTTTCATTATTGACCCTATTTATTTATTTCAAATCATAATTTTACAATGTCTTATCCCTTTAGATGGTGGTGTAATTAACCTAATAAATATTAAACTACATTAAAGAATAGAACTATTTTATGTTCAGCAATCGTATGTTGTTTCTTTCGATCGTGATAACAGTTTGCCTCTTGTTTTTTAGATATTGTATTATATATACTATGAATTGTAGAGAATGTTGTCAATATTGGTTTAGTGTGTTTAAATTGACGAAATTGTAAATGAAAATAATGATGGAATTAATTGGTTAGTAAAATAATTAAAGTGGTGTGCTTAATAAATCTGAACATTGTGCATATTATGTATAGGGAGAATCAAAGCCATTTCCTTGATAGAGAACATGTAGAACACTCTAAGTTTGGTAGGGTTTCCCTGTTGGGAGTTGAGTGTAGCCTATGCATTCATTTTGGATTGGACTACCTATTGAGATGGAACCACACTCTCTAGGTGCAGAAACACCTTATTCTAGGGTTTTTGGAAATCCTATATGGTGATTTTCCTATATCTTCCTGTGTTCACCACTTTATTAATCTTCTTTAGATTAGTTGGAAGGTTATTTTTTGGTGGATTCCTTCTTTAGATATATGATATCATATTTGAGTGATGTTGTTCCCATGAATCATTATTTATGAGTTCTCATATTCCCATAGTGGCATGAATTTTTTCATCTTCATCATCAGGCCTTAATTTGTTCCCTTAATATACAGATCATTTTGGATTCCTTTATATTTCCAAGGATATGGTGGTTATGGAGATTTTTTATTTCTAGTCAGATGTCATCTTAGGTAGTCTATAAATCTTAACCAGGTCTGGATGAATTTATTTATCCTATCATCTATGTGCATTGAGGTGTGGAATATGTTAAGTGACCAGTGACTAATTGGGTTCATATGTGTTATGGGGTGTGGTATTAGGTCTAGTTTGTCATGATTTGTAAGGAACAAAGTTTTACGGTGGGATGTCAATGTGTTTTCATTGGGAAAAGTCTGATATGGATTAATTTCTTTTGTTTAGTTTCAGGTGTCGATTGGAATGGCTAACCATTCCTTGAAATGAGTTCTCGGTGTGGATCTACATTTGATTTCCTTCTCCAGACTTCCGGTAGTTGTTCTATTTTAGTGTGGGTCTTCCATAGAAGGATTATATATTTATTTTTTGGAATAGTTTCTTATGCGTTTTATGATATATTTATAAGAATTGGTTTTTTCTTATTTCACTTAGTTTTTGGTACAGGATTTAACATAGATAATTGGGTGGGAAACCTCAATAGAGGGGTGGGTGTACTAACACCAAACAGAAGGAATATGTTCGCTTCTTGAGGGATAAATGGGCACCCTTCAATTGAATTATTTTATAGCATTTTCAATCTAGTTTTCCGTTGCATCAGGTTGACGGTGTGGTGAGTTCCTTATTGTGTTGTCATTTGGGAAGCTCGATAGAGAGATAGGTGTTTTGGAACCTATCGTTTGGCCCTCCAGCCACTTTTTTGTGGGGTTAGAGGGGTGATATTCCATAAATTTCTATCCATTTACATCCAATGTTTTGGAAGGGGCAATGTATCATCATCAACTAATTACTCTATTTCATTGTCTGGTAGGGGTGCGATGAGAAGTTGGCTGATTCTTTTTTTGATGTTTTTCTCCCATAGATCATTCTAGTCATTTCAAATACCTTCAATTCATTCTTCTTTATTATTATTTACCATTATGTATTGTATGGGTTCCCTATCTACCTAGTTGTTAAAAGGGGCTTCTTATTTTAATTTTAATAAATAGGGCTTAACCCTTAACCTATTTTAAAAAATTGATACAAGTATGCATGTACAATTGAATATGTTATTCCATGTGCAAATAGAATGGGAAAAATAACTTGAAGCTATAATACTTATGGATGATATTAATGATTAAAGGCATGATATTGAGAATTTATTTCAAAAGAGTGTATCAAAGCTAAAAAATATAAAAAATCATGATTAATTAATTTAATATAATATTACAGTAAATTCCTTAATTTTCCCATTGTAGGAACCTATGTATAAGGAATTGATTAATTCAAGATGGAATAAAAACTGATTATTTCATGACAATAAATTCTTAGGTCCTAGAGTGCCCATTTTTATAAAGGATGGATGCCTTGTGTGGGGGCCATGAGATCCATTTTCAGGTGGTTGTTGAATTCCTTGTTTTTAGTGACAAGTTTTCCTATTCACTAGAATTTCTGTCTTTTAACTTATATGTTCTCGAGATATGATACTTTATATACAATGTGATGTAAGCCTGTGATGGAGAGCTAAGATATGGGAAGGGACGCTGGAGGTTGCGGCATTAGTTGATGCCTTCGGTGGTAAGATGCATGGTGATATGCATGTGGCTATTGGGGATGGTACTAGAGAAGATGAAATGTGTTCAGGAAGGGTTTATTCGTTGTTGTACTAAAGAAGGATGTTTATTTTTATCAAATCTATATAATGGTTGTATATATGTGTTTCTTATTTATCTTCATTCCTTTCCCCACTGCTTAATGAATTTGTATGTGCTTTATTTCATCTATTGGTGGTACCTTAAGATGTTTTCCAAGATTACCTAGAATTATGGAATGATACTAATGAATAATAAATGTTTAAGCGATGGGTTTGGTTTTGTATGGAATAAAAATGTTAATGTTGATCCTAAGAAACCATGGACTCATTTGGATTATGTATGGAGGGTATGGAATTCACATTGATGGTTAATGAAATGTAATCAGAATAATGTCAGTAATGGTTAATTAATTAATTAATTAACATAATGTGAAATATTAAAATAAAATAATGAGATTAATGTACAACCTTAAATGATTGTTTTCTTATAAGATATATATTCCCTAGTAGTGGCAGTCAGGTGTCTGAGTGATGATGGATAACTTTGATCCTAGGACTTGGTTCTTCCCATATTGTTTTTGTAAACTATATTATATCATTTACATTTTGTAAATCCACATGAAACCCCACCCACATCGGTAGGGCGACTAATTTCCCATCCAATCCCAAGCCAGTGTTCGAGCCGCAACTACCCCAAGACTTCTTCCATAGTCCTAGGGTGGAAACGAATGCTAAAGGTATACCTAACATGGGTAGGCCATTTCCTAAGTAGATGTATTTCCACACAAATCCATCTGGATGCATAAGTGAAGAGGGAATGTGTAAAAGATACATCCCATCTAAAAAGTAAACCAAGCATACATAACCTCTACGTTGTATAAGATTATTAAAATGAAAATAAAAAAAGTAAAGGGGAAAAATACACACCCAACTATAAATAATTCCCAACCTGAAAAAACTAGAAAAGTAAACTATTAAGAGAGCTCAACTCATGAATCCCAAGCTGTGACAATCGTACATATCCCCAAGTACCAGGTATCCCTAAGCTCCTTTGAAGTCATTATTGACCTTTTTTTCATCTGTATAAGGCATGATACATGGAGGAAAAGACCATGTAGGGGTGATTATATACATACCAAATAGAACACCCTAAAATCTAAATGGAGAGATGTAATACATATAACAGGAATAGAAATAAAATAGATACAAGATATAGTCAAAGAAAATAACTCAACCCAAATAAAGAGTGAAACTAAACTCATCCAAACACTAGGGGATCATCATTGTGAGTAGATAAACTATATATCGAGTCTATGACACCTATACACTACTGGAAAATAGGTCTATACCCACGGTTTTACAAAAAAATAGTGGGTATAGGGATAGTAGGTGAACCTATACCCATGGTTTTCCAAAACCATGGGTACAGGACACCTATACCCACGGTTGTGCCAAAAACCGTGGGTATAGTTTTATTTTAAGACCTATACCCACGGTTTTAGAGAAAACCGTGGGTATAGGGTATTTTCTGAAGACCTACACTGACGGTTCTTGAAAACTGTAGGTATTGTGGGTTTTTTTTTATGCCCTATACCCATGGTTCTAAAGAACCGTGGTGCATGGGGTGGGTCATGTGTTCGAAACCCGACAGCGCGGTCGTGGTGCATGGGGTGGGTCATGTGTTCGAAACCCGACAGCGCCTTTTTTTGAATTTAAATACGTACTATTAATATATATATATATATATATGCAGATATATGTATACATTACAGAAGGAAAACCCAGCTCGGTTGGTTTCGGTGTTGAGTCCCTATAAGAGGCACGGGTTCAAAACCCTCTGCCCGCAACTTTTTAAACTTAAATTTCCCACGGTTTTCAAATCGTGGGGAAAGTGCCCTGCCAAGCTGTACAATAGCGGCTTATTGTGTGACACACCTATACCCACGGTTCCACCAAACAGTGGGTGTAGGTCAAGACCCATATCCCGACACTGTTCCAGCCCACGGTTCCCAAAACCGTGGGTATAGCCTATACCCACGGTTTTGGGGGCTATACCCACGGTTTTGAACTGTGGGTATAGGTCATTTTTCCAGTAGTGATAGTAAGAGATTAGACACATCTAACAATGAGAAGCTAAACCCGAAAAACACATGGAATACCCCATGCATCTTATCCTCTCCTAGAAGGAGAGTTAATAGTACAATGGTATGGATACATAAGGATATATATATGTGCTCAGTTAAAAGAATATAAAATGATAGAGTAAAGGGGATCTCCATCTCATAGCTCAGCTCAAGAAGAAGAGTAGCCAATATTTCCCAAAGTACATCAATGATGTCTGATATCTCATGCATCTACCTAGAGGTAATTGTATGATTCAAACCATGCCACATCATTGTGACCCACTGTTGAGGGGGAACAAACTCAAATTTGAGGAACAAAACCCTAGTACGCCATGGGGGTTCCTCATTATAAGTATATATAGAGGACCCGGTCACATTATGATGGTGGGTTTCACTCGAGTGTCACAAGGACATGTGCCCTATGTTGATAGTGGGGCACCACTCGGTAGGTAGAGGAACCGGGCACATAATGATAGGGTGTTTCACTCTATAGGTCGACAGCCTTAACCCTAGTGTGATATGGGGATACACTCTGGTTATCGAGGAACCATGCCCTATTTAATAGGAGATACCACTCAGAATTCGAGGACCCATGCCCTGGTATTATAGGGGTGCTCCACTCTAGTCATCGAGGACCCATGCCCTGGTATGTTAGGGGGTCCACTCAAAAGGAGCCTCTCGTGATCCTTCATGATCACTATCATCATTGGGAATCACCTCAATTAGCGGAATGCCCATAAAATTACACATAGTACCTCAAAATCCACAAATTATGGAACCATCACACTCTACATAGAAAAACACTTAAGATTGGATACTCATGGGCCACAATTTGAGTCCGAATGAAGGAGATACAAAACCTCAAAGATTCCGAAAAACATAACAAGGTGCACATAACATGTGAGGGGACCCACATGGTGTGTGGTCTCACTCTACTCCTTGGTTGTATCCCTAGTCGACACACAGATCCCAATCCATGTAATGGTAAACACCATATAGGTGGACTACACGGCTTGTCTGGACTAACCGGGACTAGGCTATGTCATTCTGTATGGGACTGTGTACATGACAATGTGTCCCAGTTCATGGGTACACAACTATATACTTAGCCATGTACCTTTGCAAAAGATTCCATCTGTGTGATCCACCAAAAGGGTTTCCCATCCTGGGAAAGGGTACATGCTGTATAGGGGGTTACACACCGTGTCATCCTTATATTTTCCCAAAATCCCAGTTGTCACTCTTAAGGGGCTGCATGTTGTGTGTTCATCCTTGTACACAATGTGTAGTTATATTTTTCTCATAATCTAAAATCCGACCCTCACACCTTGAATCATGTCATTACACTATATACCCCTCCTCGAATCATCCTAGGATGAGTGGATGTGGCCGCAATTCAAGGTTTATGCTTGATCCTCACCAGAAATTAGATGTTTTCACACATGAGAGTTTCCATTGTGTGTGAGGATCAGATTTTAGATTCTGAGAAAAATATAACTACACCTCACATTTGATTCTTTCATAATTCTGAGAAAAATATAACTACACCTCATCATCTTGAAAAAATCATATATATGTTATCAATTCTCTGATCCTCACCTCACATTTGATACTTTCATGATTTTGGGGGTCTTATAGGGCTTGGTACGACCCGACAATGTTGAACCAGGACCGTTGGGTCCAATTAGTGATGAACACAAAGAATTTGAGGGGGAAAGAACAATGATAAACTTTTAATTCACCATTTCCAAAATTTATTGTCCAAAGATGTAGAATGGGCCTCACAGGTTACAAAACATTGAAATTAATTTTCATTTCAATAAATGGGTGTGTGCTCCATCCACAATTAGTGCAGATCCAAGAATAAGGATCATTATGGTAAATATATTTAATTGAAAAAGATTAAATCAACAATAGACTAGTCCTACTAGGACATTGGATCATTTATCAATAAATAACATGCTCAAAAATAATTGATGGACATAATTGCATTATCTATGCTCTGATTAGGGGTTCCATCGTCATTCGTGGTGGTCCTCTAATAAATAATGATAGGGGAGCTTTGTAATTATCATAGGGTTTATACAGATAACTGGGAGGATTCTCCATGGATGTATTCATATTGAATATTTCACTGCATTAAAATGAACCAATTAATTAATTAATTCACTGAACATACCACCAATGAGCAATGTTCCCAAACACCCAAAACTGACCAATTTTAACTCACGCCTTGGGTAAAAAATACGCTCCAGACTCAACTGTCGTATCAGATTTTTGATCCAAGATTCCTTTTAAGAGTTATCATGTTTTATTTAAGAATTTTCATGTTTTCAATATAAAATATTTTTAATATTTTTATAAAAATAATTCTAGACACACTGAACCTCACAATCACACACTGTCTCAGCACCTACCTCAGGAAATTTATATCAAAATATTCCAAAGTATTATAAGGGAAAAACTAAGTCTCTATAACTAACACCCATTGGAATCTAGGAGATTGTTTTTCGTAATATCCTGGTGGTGAGGATGGTTGGATGACTACCCACTATGCACTTTCTCCCATCTCTTGGTAGTATTATATGTTGGTAAGCACAATGATTAGTTTCCCATATATGTATGTAGAGAGTTGTAATGGCTTGTGTTTATTTCACATACTTGTATATATGGATATAGTATCCAAAGTACTATTATAGGTGTTACTTGTATAGGTTGTGATGGATTGAGGTACATAACTCAGTGTGTGGGTTATGATGGCTAGAGTTTTAACAACTGATGGATGATACATGTCATATGGGCTATCACTACTACAAATAGGGCTTTTAAAAGTGCTTCAACTCGCCTTTAATAGTGCTAGAAAATCGTTATTAATCACGGAAAAGATAAAGGGGCATCCCCTTTATCAGCACTATTTTGAGCGCTAATAAACGCCCAATTTATCAGTGCTATTTTGAGCACTGATAAAGGACACCTTTATTGGTGCTATTTGGAGCACTAATAAAGTCCTAATTTATCAGAACATTATTATCGCTGATAAAGGCCATGTTTTTTGAGAAAACGAAGAACCTTCACAGAACATGCACACCTGCACACAAACATCCCTACACACATAGCACAAAATAGCACCTTCACATAAAACAACTGCACAAAATAGCATTTACACACAAACAAAGCATAGAAGAACAGAACATCACAAACAAGAGTATCGCAAACAATGCAATATACATTTACTTGAAATCATGAATAAAAAAACACACTGCTATATAAATTTCAAATAGTGTTTTATATGGTTACAATTAAAATCATCCAACAAAAAGTTAAAAACATTATTGTTTCATCCTTTTTGCCTCTGTGATCCCCTCTCAAAAAATTTCTTCCTTGGTTTTAATTTCCAAACAAAGCATCCAAACTCAAGAAAAAAATTCCACCTATATAAGAAAACAAATATTATGTTAGTAATACAATAATTAAATAAATTAAACATTAATATGAAAGAATACATTAATAAAATGTCAATTTTTAATAAAAAATACACGTTTGGGTAGGTAGGGGGCCATAAGACAAGATGATACGTGATACCTGACCTTGATATGGGTAGGTAAATGGCCTTGAGACCAGATGTTGTGTAACATGGTGTGATAAGGGACAGTAAGGGTGTTGAGATGTGTTAATTGTTACAACCCTTTCTATTGTTGATATTTTTATATATATAATTATATGGCTATTTCACCATCATGATATGTGTTATCCATTAGAACCATTACATGTCCATATATCCTAGGATTGAATTAATATTTTAGAAGAGGATCAAAATGATTCATTGACTTATAAATATTGTTTTGTTAAGATTACATGGATAAGAAAAGAATAGGAAGAAATGTCAACAACAACATGGAATCCAAAAAAATTTATTTAGTAATAATAAAAATGGGGGGAATCTCCAAAGTCTAGAGTCTCTCCCATAACTCCCCAAATATAGGGGGAAGGATAAATTTAGAATAATATAAATAGTATGTGCTTAGAATACCCCCTAGATATATGCTATCCAATTCTCTAGAGTATCTACGGATTATTAAAAATGATCAACTGATTTAGCTTCCACATCTACACCCTATTTTAGTGCTTCTGATCTTCTAGTAGAATCAAATCTGGAATTTTCTGCCCCATTGGTAATATTATGAATCTCTATCAATGTTTTCTCTACAAAATTGAGCATTTATTATAGGTGATACAATTCATGTTAGAGGATTTCTATCTCATACCTCCCATAAATGAATAAATATTTATGATCTTCTACTTCTATTGTACACATGGATGCTTTATTCAAGTCCTCATGGTGATGTTGAATGTTTGAATTTCATGTCTCCACCAATGATACTCTCAGCTCAATGAACATCCTGTTATACCTCATGGTGACCACCACATTCACACTAGAATGGAGTTCTTTATAATAAAACTCACTATAATTAGATCAGATCCCCACTGACAGGAACTTCTTTCATCGGAAAACCATACATTGTTACCAAATTTGTTGGCACCATCCTTGTAGGTGGTGTTAGATCTAAGTGTTGTATTTTCTTCTAAGGCATCTAGAGATATGTAGCTCTTCTGGAAGATGTTTTTTGTCTGGAATCTAGATTTTTCATGATTTCAAATCCCCTGTATCCTCCTCTTCATCCACTATAAGATGATCTATGTGCTTTATCGCCAATGGAGCCAACTGACCATTCGGGTATGATCGGACCAAGGTATCGACATAAGCCTTGGAGAGTTAAAAACCCACACTATTTAGAGGGAATATCACCCAAACCTAAGTGGTGTCGGATGAGAGAATAAGGGGGATTCCAGATCAGAAGTTCAAATAAGATGGTATGATAAGTGGTAGTTAACCAACAGTAGTAAAGAATACATAGTTTTATTATTAAATTTGTGAGTGTTGCACAACTAATATTCTTCCAACGCACTACATCAGTAGAAACAGCTGCATAAATGACCAAAATACAGAATATAAATGATCCATTCCAAAATAGTATAGGTCTAGTGCTTTTGAAAACATGGAAACATAAAGAACTAGTTCATAATGGTCTCTCGTTAAGTTATGATTTACTAGAAAGACAAATCATTTCTAAACCCATTCTTCATTACCTAAAGATGTGAAAAATAATAAAGGGTGATCATATAAGCTCAATAAGTGTAAAAAAGGTAGATAACAATGATCATATAAGGATAACATAAGTAGTTGGAATTCACTTTCCTTCTATTTTTGTACAATCTTCCATCAGGTATACTTCCCATTCGTTTCTAAACACATCTATATCATCTTGTGAATATGAGTTTTTGCGATAGTCACGGTAATACTGAAAAAATATAAATACACAAAAAATTAATAAGTATTTTAAATGAACTCGTAATTATTTTCAAAAATACCTCTTCAGGGATACTAGTTTTTTGATGAAATACGATCTCTTTCATAAATTAACAAACATAATAACCACAGTTCTTCCCATTTGTTTGTTTTGGAAATTGTAGAAACATCGATAAAAATAAGTAATTTTTTTTATATGTGTTTGGATAGTGAAATATTATTATATATACTATGATACTTGTCCAGTTGTATATCTTATAGCCATTCTTGTCCTTAGTCCCTAGATTTATTCCATAAAGTAGATGATATTGATGAAATGCCCTACCATTAAAGAATCCTCATTAAAATATTTATATAACTAGATGTTCAGTTCTAAAATGATGGATCTAGTGTATTAAAAATTTAAAAATGCCATCATGTGTGGTCAGTTTTTTTCATATCAATTCATTGAATCTAGAAAATAAATATTTGGACAATCCAAATTGATTTCAATCATCATCTAATGCCTCCTAAAAACACAAAAAGGAAGAAGTAATGAAAGAAATTAAAATATAGTTGATATGATTAAATTCTAAAGTTTTACCTCTACATAGGTGGTATTAAAAAGAGTTTGTCATCTATAATTTTCTTTTCAAATGATTTGAGGTGGGATGACATTGTTTCAGCCTCATTATCAGAATATATTTCTTCTTTTGAAGAGGTGATGTGAGGACTAACCAGTCCAATTTTTTGTTCATGGGGAAATCTTTTCAATTGTTTTTCATATATATGCCTGCAAAAAATATGAAATCTATTTAGTCATAATTATCACAGTATATCATCTTTTGTAAAATCAAATCATGAAAACATACCTCATGTATACATTTACAATTCAGGCACTTGGCCATTCATAATTTCAGATTTCATTTACATTTTCAGTACTTATGAAATCTGATTTTTCCTCTCCATTCGTATTTTTTTGAAAATCAACTATGTGAGCATTTACGTCTATCAACTTTGTCTCCACATGAGCCTATAATGATATTAAATGTAGATATAGAACAGGAAGTTTGAAGTTGCTCTCAGTATATCATTTCAATTGGTTGGTTGATCCTTGAGATAGTTTTGAGTTGATATTTCATTTCACCCCCTTCTCTTTTTCATTCTCTAATAAAATTCATCGGTTAAGACCTTTTTCATTAAATTTCAAAGGTTCAGTAATAAAACTAAATTGGAAATGGATACCTCCTTCTCAACATGTTTTTTACAAGAATTGATGACCAAGAAATGAAAGTTCCAACATCTTGTTCGACCATGTGAATGTCATCATTTTTATTTGGAATACATAGCTAGGCACTCGGCTCATTACCTAGGTTAATCGACACTCTGACATGATCTGTTGGAAGTTTTATGTTGTGTAGAATGTCTTTGTGCATATTGAACACCATATCCCTCACAACAAGGCAATATGTGGGAGTTGATAGATATAAATCATAGTCATTTTTACCCTGTAGAATATTAGTACAAAAAAGGTATCAGTGTCTATGTGATTTAAATTTCTTATAAAAATTTACTATAAGATTGGTTACCTCACCAAAGTTAGATTTTTGAGGGGAATTGATCACCTTAAAGTTGGTGGCGGTGGGGTGGGTACTTCACACACGAGTTTTTGCTGAGTTTTTTATTCTATTTTCCACCCCCCCCCCCATCAAACTTTATATCATCTCTATCTAGTATTGTAATTATTATTGAAACATAGCTACTGTTTCTCTCATATTTTTCATTTCCTCAGTTTAATCCTCCGCTTGTTTTTCTTTCTGAAAATATGTTCGAGGTGTCACCCCAAAACACCCACCTCTGACGCAGCCACACTGTTCTGGATGCTTCAATGTTGTTGAAAGTATGTCTACATCTACTGTGGGTGTTGATAATTCCTATTATTATGTCAGATGGAAAATATATGAAAATAAGTAGTCATTTTTTTGTAATAGAAATTTAAAGCAAATCAAATTTATATTATGTCATACTAACACATGTTTCACACACTCTGTGTGTTTTCATCTATCAGTATCCCCTCTTTATTTACACAAGCCTCCTTCCATATCACATGAAATGGGATGGAAGTGGCTTTTGATTTCGATTCTTCAATCTGCATGGAAATATAGGAACATGGTTACGGTGATGTTTTAAGTCACATAAAAGTATTACAGTAGATTTAAAATATATACCAATTTTTTTCTCAAGTGAAGCATACCCCATCCTTGCTTTACTGTAGGGGTACACTAGTTTAATTTCACATTATTTATTTTTAGCACTCAGTTGTTATTTCATAAATAAATAACTTTCAATTAAAGTGATGAATACAAGCAACGTCAAACAACGTATTACTAGACATAATATACCTGAACATTCTGCTCGCCACAACAGTTTCTAAATGCATCCCATGCTCCTTGGAATATCAAGAGTGTATAAAGAAAAGTTGGGTGCAGCTTGATTTTCCCTTCAACATCTTTAAGATGGTATTTCATTAAAATTTTGAGGAAGTCTCTATGAATCCTTCCTGCAACTCTTAATACATATTCCATGTGCAAGGCATCTAATATAATTGCACTCTACAATGGATGATGAAGAGTAAGTCAATTTTTTAGTATTTTATTCTATTTTAATAAATTAAATAAATGATATCATAATATTAGCGTAATCTCTTCCCACATTAATGTCTTAAGCCTGATAAAAACATGGTGCCATCACTGTACATAAATCAGCACACATTCCCGAGTGATGATTCCAATATAGCTACTAAAGATAGCTTTGTTGGGGTTAACATGTTGGCCTCACTTATTCCATCCCACCCCAAATTTGATTCATTTTTATTTTGCCTTAAGGATTTTGGCTACCACTTTCAAACTACGACACTCTGGGTTTTTTTTGCACCTCCAGGGTTTCATTTCCAACTATTTACTCAGAAACATGATCATTATGTTCCTTTGGAGCACTGGCATCATCCTTGGTACCAATAGCAATAGGTTTAGAAACCCGTTGTCCCTCAGCACTGGGACCAGTAGCAACAGGTTGACAGAACTATAGTCGCTTTACACTAGGACCAGCAGCAGCATGTTGAGAGACATGTTGTGCCTCGGGATTGGGTGCATCAACAAGTGTAGAAGTCATTATCTACAAAATTGGTTTAACATTTCATTTAGATTATATAAAAGTTTTAGTGAATACATAATAACATAATGTAACACAACGTATATTACAATAAAAAAATAACGTGAAAATTGTACTCTCTTTTTTTAAAAGATTAAGAGATTTGAACCCTCTATCGACTATGTAAATCCTTTCATTTTTCCCTCCTCTAACATATAAAACTCCATTTAAATTGGGACTACTGTGAAATGATTGTGAAGTCGCAATGAAAGATTCATCCTCCATTGATCTTTCATCTTTCCCTTCAGTTGTTTTGGTCAATAACAGAACAATTTACTAGTTTTATTTTGTGGGATCTAGAACATAAAATACTTGTACTTCCTGTGATACCATTATAAATGGTTCGTCTTTCTCCCATTCCTTATTGAAATCAACTTTAATGAGTCCCAAATAATCTATTTTAACAGCACTCCTATTATCAACCCACTTGCATTGAAAAATCAGCACAGGGAATTTCATATAATCCAACTCCCATATTTGTTGAATGATGCCAAAGTATGAAATATTCACATAAATTGGATTTCTATCCTTACCACAATAAACATGCATCACTTCAGCCACAAGTGAAACCCCACTATTGTATATGGTACTATCTTCATCATGTTCATTAGTATATAATGTATAACCATTAACTATATAAGCATTGTAAGATAATACATACACACTTGCTCCACTAGCTAGCCATAGAAGTCGTTCTAAAAGTGAGTCTAGATTTTCATCTATCTTCTTAAAAATATGGTCCTGAAACCTTCCTATAAACTATCAATTATGTGTATCTGATATCTATTTTTCATCCCTAGATGGATTCAAATGCCTAAGAATTTATTTTTGGGTTTGAACATATGGGTCAACATCGAAACTGTTATGAAAAAACATAAAGGTGGGCCTGCTCCTGATCTGTAACATTGATTGTGATGACCTCTCTTCCAGAAATTTTTTTAACCTCAATCCGTTCGGTGTGACGAGATTTTGGTAGGCCAATGTTTTCCACACCAGACACGTATTCGGTACATAATACAATGGCTTCCTCAACAATATATTGCTCCGCAATACAACCCTTTGGTTGACTTCAATTTTTGACATACCCTTTCAAAATATTCATATACCGTTCAATGGGGTACATCCATCTAAAATGTATAAGACCACATATTCGAATCTCTATTTTTAAATTAAACATCAAATGAACTGTCATATCAAAGAATGTTGGTGGGAGGAACATTTCAAATTCACATAATATGATGTCAATTTCACTTTCCATATTTTTCAATTTCTCTAGGTCTATTAATTTTCTACATATAGCTTTGATGAAGAAAAAGAGCTTCTTTAAATGTGTGGTGGACCTTCTTGGGAAAAATTAAATGTAAAGCTATAGGAATTAGATCTTGCATCAAAACATGAAAATCATGTGATTTCAGACCCTTTAACTTTAAATCACACATTGACACAATGATCTTGATATTTGATGAATACCCCTCTGGAACCTTAACGTCATTTAATAAGTTGAAAAACTAATATCTCTCCTTCTTGGAAAGAGTGTAAGAAGTATGAGGAAGAAATGTTCTTTTTTCACCCATCATGGGTGCCAACTCTTCTCGTATTCCCATCTCCACCATATCCAATCTATCCTTAATTCCATCTTTTTTTTTCAGGTGCATTTAGCAATGTGACTATGACACTATCACATAAATTTTTTCAAAATGCATAACATCAAGAAAATTTATGACATACAGACAATTCCAATATGGTAATTCCAAAAAAAATTGATCTCTTTTTCCTACCAGTTTTTGTAAGGTTTTTCAAAAACAGTTTACCAAAAGTTGTGTCCACATTATTTACTTTCTCAAACAATTGACCACCTGTTAGTGGAGACGATGCTTTATGTTCTTCTGAACTTTCATCGAATGATGTTGTCCAAAATCGGTATTTATACCATTGGGGTATAAATTTCTGATGTCATAGGAACGTGGTTTTCAATGAATGTTTAAACCTAATTGACTTTGTACCTTGTTAGAAAATGGGACACCATTGATTTCCTTTAATTATATATCCTGAAAATTTTACATAAGCAGGAAAGTATTTTATCATCCTATACAACATGGTTCTCAAAGTGAAATCTCCATTTTTCTAAGCATCATACAACATAACAACGGAATCCCACAATAATTTTAAATCCTAGATCATTGGAGCCAAATAAACATCAATATCATTACACGGTTGTTTTGGTCCTGATATAAGCATAGATAACATGATTTATTTTCATTTCGTGCATAACCATGGTGGTATGTTATAATATACCAATATAAAAATCCATGTACTATGACTACTACTATGAAAACCAAAAGGATTCATTCCATCAGTAGATAACACAAGATGAAGGATTCATGGCTTGTTTCCAAATTCAGGACACTCATGATCAATTCTATTCCACTGAGGAGAGTCTGTCGGGTGACATAGTTTCCCATCCTTAATTCTTTTATCTGCAGTCCATGTCAATTGTCCTGCAATCTCCTCACTTCTATATTTGAACCAAAACCCTGGAATGATTGGAAAGTACAATAAAAATTTTGTTGGAATGGATTCATCTTTCTTGTATCGAGAATCACCACATATTTTTTATTCTTTAAGTGATTTTTGGTCCTTTTGAAACAATATACAACCATTCGGGCTGGTTTGTATTCGTTCAGAGATCATACCCATTGAGCGTAGCATTTGTTTGGCATCGTATGTTCGGCTTGGGAGATTATTATCTTCTGGGAGCATGTCATTCAGGAGAGTAAATATTTCTGTAAAACTGGCTTCACTCCACCCATTGCCTTCTTTCAAATTATAGAGCTTCAGTTTGCCTAACATTGCAATATATGTAGTGAAAACAGCATACAACAACATCTTTTCACAACTCTTAACTCCTCAAACAATTTTTGGAAGTTATGAAGTTCATCTTCAACTATTCTTGTCATTTCCTCAATATGATTTGCATCATCACTCACATCTATAATCACATCCTCCATACGATCATCTTCATTGTTCATGATTGTAATCATATATGATGATCCATAAAACATAGTGATATCCTAGCCACTACCTACATTCTTTTTTCCCATGTTTATTGCAACATTCATAACTTTGACCTATTCCATGATAGATCAGGTTTTCTTCCAACTCCTCTAGAATAATTGGTCTTGAATAACAATAGTGTAAACATAGAAAATGAATTTGAGAAGGGTTATATGCATGATATTTTGCAAACTTGATAAAACTTTTCATGCCATCTGCATACTCTTTTTTCAACCGATTGGCATTCATCCATTATTTATTCATATTCATCCTATTTGATACAGTAATATTAATATTCAACAAAATTAATTACACAAATGATGTTCAATTGGGGACAACATCCAACTGTAATCAATATAACTAGCTATGGTAAATATTACCCTTACCTATCCATGAATTACTCATTACCAAATTAGATCAAACCCATCTTCCCAACCACCAGATCAATAGAACAATATTTGAGAAGACCATTTACTAGAATGTTTTAGTACCCCACCTGTAATCTATATTAATTTTCATAAACCATTTTTTTAGTGTTTCTCTAGAAACATAAAGTATCTAGTCAAGAACTATGGAAATAAACTAATAGATGGTATGAGTTTAAATGGAGTTCTTGTGGGTGGAAGGATTAATTATATGTGTTGTTATGGTTATTTTAATAGGGTGTCTATAAAGTGTCCCATATAGTCATCTAGTGAAGTGGTTTTCTAATATTCGGTGGAATTACAATAGTAATGAAGTATTGGTGCCATTGAAATGGGTAAAATTTTGATTTATATTCAATGGTGGAAGAACTAAAACATGGAAAACAAATGGAATACCAATCATGACAACAACTGAAACACCATAAAAACACACAATCATGCTCACAATATCAACACCATAGAAACCAAACAATCACAATTTCATATTTTATAAAGAATCCCTTATTCAATTCTATTTGTTAATTTCAGGGTTATCATAGAAGTTTTATCATCTTGGGGTGTTAATTCATTAGTCAAGTATACATAATTTACCAATTTTTATATTTAAATGTTCAACAGGAACTATCCAACATAAAATTCATTTAGTGCGTAAATAAGGACCACCAACAACCACGATTTTCAGTGGGCCATTTAGCTCGTACATTTCACAACATAACCATCAATATAAAATAGTAATAACATGTGAACAAGAGAGAAACAATGAGTAATAGGAGAAAACTCACCACGAAGCTGTCGTTCAGTGCGTGGCATAGGTGCAATCACAGTAGAAAAGAGGTGTGTGGAAGAAAATATTTCCAACTAAAAAGAAAACATAAAATGAGAACACACATGTTAAACAATTTTATTGGTCAATAGTGGGATTTTATTTTCCATCTATGATATCTGCTTCCTGTTTATTTTTTTCGTATCTACCATTTTCCTATATGTTAAACTTATGAATGGAAAATGTCTGTTTTTTATGAGAAATATCAATTTTAATTTTCACTAATTTAGGGGTAAAATATTCCACATTAATTATATTTTTTTCCAGGGGATCATTTTTATCCCGTAGGGATCATGAATACCTCTAAGGTTAGTGGAATGTCAGGTCATTTTTTTATTATGATACCATCCTGGGTCGTATCATTACATTTCCAATTGTATTTGACCCATGTATATTTAAATATAGGATTGGGGGGTTAGACACTAATATATAGAAGGAATAAGAGAGTGAAATTATCATAGGCTCTCCAATACAAGTGATGAAAGATAAAACATACACCAGGTGAGGGAGAACCACCTAATATAATGGGGTGGCATAACACGGAGGGGTTCTAGATGAGAAAAAGGGAAAAATCCAGTAAAACATAAAAGGGTCAAAAGGGAAGGGGGTGGACTGTTCGGGGGGTAGGGGTTGCAAGAGAGTGGGGGAGGGGGTGTGGGCTGTGTAGGGAGGGGGTGGGATATCCACTATGAAAATACCATTAGGGATCCTAAAGAGTGAATTATGAGAGGGGAAAATAAGGGGGAAGAGAGGTTTCGGTGATGGGGTCGAGTGGCTATTAAAAAATAGGGGAACATCATTAAAAACAATAAAAAATCTCTTTTCATTTCAAGAATAGGTTACATTATAGTATATCCTAAGGGTCTATTTCACAGTGCACCGAATTATTTCACATTGTTAAATTACCACAAGGTATACATTGCAACAATCATCCCCTAGAAAGAACCAATAAATCTTGATCATGAATTGTGATGTGACTATATGCCTCATGGAATAACATCCACCCCCCAAAAAATAGAATTGAGTGAATAACATAGACAACCTCCCACATGATCCAAACCATTAACATAAGGCGGGTCCCATGGAAAAAATCACATTCATAAAGGAGGACCTAAAGAGGAATAACCAATCTAACCTCTAACACAATCTAAATCACTAATACACGGTATTCCGCATGGATAATTAGATATACAAGAATTGGATCCTGAGAAGGTCATAAAAGAGCCAACTTACTACTTGAGAAGGAATATCGATGTAAGATATATCCCTTAGCTAAATGAACATACATAAAGCAGATCCTAGGGAGGGTATAACATAGCTAACCTTCAACACAATCTGAACCACTAAAATAATTTATTTCTTGTGGAAAATCACATATACCCCATGATGTATATCCAAACATAAACTTTAAAAAATTTGAAATAATGTTCACCTTGGTGGGGTATCTCTACATTTTAATCCCAAGGTCTCTCGAATTCATCCTCATCATAGATATATAATAACTATTAAGATATAAAGAATAAGCATGGATGATAATCCTCATCCTAGATATTTGATAGCTAATGATTGATACCTATCATTGAGCAAGAGGCCATGACATAAGAAGATCATACATGACCCATCCTAAGCTGCCTCACTAAATGTATCCATTATTAGAAAATGCTATAGTTAAAAAAATATATCATGATGATCCCAAGACCTATAGGTAATAATATATCAACAATAAATATCTTTATTCCTATTTATTTACCAACCTACACCACCCCATGTGTGTATTTCCCAACCCTTGAGGTCATAATAAATCCACATTATCATTTCCACTAACATAATAATCAACCC
Source organism: Viscum album (assembly GCA_963277665.1). NCBI lineage: Eukaryota > Viridiplantae > Streptophyta > Magnoliopsida > Santalales > Viscaceae > Viscum > Viscum album. The sequence goes on from OY728122.1 coordinate 1,089,940,059, forward strand.
CTTTCCATGTATTGTACCAATAAGGGTTCTAATGGGAGATGTCATAATTTCATATAGCTGTGATAAATATTTTTTGTGGGATAATCAATACAAGCCATTTACTCAACATGATATAAGATTTAAAATAATCCTTGATATATCTCACATAACAACTTATCAACCAGTAATTCCATCACTAGTACCCACCAAGGCATCCCCCAATCAAACTATGTAGTACTACCTCAAAGTCCCACAACTCAAGATAGCCAAATATCTAGTAAAGTAATGGTATTTACCAAAACATTCCACATCACTAGAACTCTACCCCAATTAATAATCCCTATAAAGACTCTTTCCATGTGATTACCATAATTCTTCCCCCACAGAAACCTCCACCCATGACCCTTACAACATGGTTTATCGTAATCTCATTCATAAAGTTTCAACCTAGGATATTAGTAATTAATAACATGAACCAATACCAATATAGGGTCCATTAGACCTAACTCTACACACCAATTGTCTTTCTAATGAAAAAAGAGTAAAAATTCATTACATAAGAGACTCAGTGGGGGGAATCCATGCACTGTAGAGGAGGCTGTTGTGATGGTCATCAGATTAGGAGGGTGCACCATAGCCGGTCACGTGGACAAGGGGACCATGCCTAGAAGGGGAGGAAAAGAATTCGGAGGAGGAGGACGAGGATGAGGCAACAACAGGAGAGAAGGATGAGTCGGTGGCCAGAGGAGGAGGAGTAGGACGAGGAAATGGTGGTGGAGGAGGATGAGAAGTAGGGTTGTGGTGGAGGAGGGATCACGGTGGAGGAGGAAGAGAAGGAAACAATAGTGGAGGAGGAGGAGGATGGTCGTGGTAGAGGAGGAGGAAAAGGAAACAGTGAGGGAGGAGGAGGAGGAGGGATCATGGCGGAGGAGAGGTCGATAGCGCAGGGTTCAGGTTCCACGAAGGCTTCAACGGATGTGAGGAGGGGCCAGTTAGGGTTATTTTATAAAAACTGCTGGAACCTTTATCATCACTAGTTAAAAGGGCTGATAAAGGACATATTTATCAGCGCTAAAATTATAGTGCCGATCAAAAGGTGTTTTATCAGAGATTTTTTAGCACTGATAAAGGCATATCTCTATCAGCAATGAAAAAGCACTGAAAAAACGCCTATTTATCAGTGTTAAAATTATTGCGCTGATAAAAACTTATTTTATAAGTCCTTTCCAGATGATAAATATATGCATTTATCAGCGCTAAAAAAGAACTGATAAAGTATAATTATAACAATTTAGTTATATTCTTACGTATTTATTTAAAAAGATATATAAGATAAATATTTATTTATTTATTTATAATTATAACTATAAATAGTATATATTTATTAATATTCGTATATAATGATTAATAAATTTTTATTAAGAAAATTATAATTACAACTATATCTGAAATGTATTTATATATATCATTAAAAATAAAATAAAATATATTTAATCTAATTATATAAGTACATTTTTTTGAACATATATAGTTCACATGGGTAATATTATGAATTAATTAATATACCACATCATGTAATGTACAAATGTACATTCATGCATATGATACATAACATATACACATATATTCGTTGACCAAATTCATTTGAAAACACATATATATTCAATAATTTTAATTATAAATATATATATTAAAAATTATTATATATTTATAAATAAAATTAATATATTAAATATAGGAAATATAATAAATATAATGAATTAATTTAATAAATCTAATAAATCTATAAAAAATATAAAAAATATATTTATTATTTAATGTAATTTATTGTAATATTAAAATTATTTAATTATATATATTTATATATATTTAATTATAATCTTAGAAATACTTTTTTCAGTAAAAACATTATATATATATTTCTAAATTATTAAAATATATATATTAATTAAAAACATTTTTTTTATTTAATTTATTCAAATAAACATTTTTTTTAATATAAATAAAATAATTTTATATAAATTAATTATAAAAACTTTTATCAGTTCTTTTAGCCAGTGAGGATAAAGGCCCACCCCTTTATCAGCACTTTCTACTTAGTGCTGATAACGGGCAGAACTTCCCATGCCCTGTTTTGAGGTCGTGTATAGTGGAACTTGGAAACTACTTCATTACTATATAGAGATGTGATATGGTATGATGAGATAATGTGATGCATGAGATTCTTATTGTGATACTTAGCCCATATGTCTTCGGGTTGGCTTACATTTTGGTGAGATATGGCTCAAGATGTTTGACATTGGGGAAAAGTGTAAAATCATTAGGGAAAAGGTACTTGGGTACCCATCTTTATTTATTATTATAAAATTTGACATCTCTAGTATATGTGGCTTGGTGATAGACAGCCAGAGTGAGGCTGGAAACATTATATATTTCTTTAGGTGGTAGGTTAGTTACACTTTTTTTTCACTATGATTTAGTATACTTTCTTTATCTTCTGCATGAGAGGCTATGGGGAGGATCATATTGAGTATACAATAATACTCAACCCATTTATATATAATTTATTTGGTAAGTAGAAGCTAGTTGGATATCAGGCTGGATATAACTAGATCATGGTTTTCTAGGAGCTATTTAGGATCTGTTGTCACTGCCGAGTTTACATTTTTGTACATATAGTTTCCTATCCAGTGTTTTTAATTTTGTATGACATTACGTATATGTACATGGGATTCTTTTATCTATGTGAGTATGAGTGGAATGGTGTATTCTTTTTATCTATATCTTTTACATGTTTCTATTAGAGTCTATTGTCTATAATTTTTTGTATGATATACCCTCAGTGAATGTCACTAACTTGATGCCTAATGGTTGTGGGAATCAGGCAATCATCATATCCCTTCCCTCATTTCTAGACCAGTAGGGGTACACTTGGTGGTGAGGGTGTCATTAAAAGATAAATTCCTTAATTTCTAATATTTAGTGTTAATTCATTTTTGGTGTCAATTGAAAGAAAAATTAATTCTAAAATTTTGAATTTTATTGTTTAAAGGATTTTTAACATGATTTCAATTTTTTATATTTTTTCAAAAAATGATTGGAAAAAAGCCTATACTGAAATTCTAACATTCAAAATTGTAGGTATGGCCTAAAAAAATGGAAATAGGAAGCATTGAATTACTTACCATATAAAGATCCACAAATCCCCTCGATCGACCTCAGGTTAATTCTAATTGACTACATATCTAAACCAATCATGTATTATATCAATTGATAATCCCTATCTTAAACAAACCACACATGAAAATCCAATAAACTATGAGACAAAATCATATTCAAGAATATATCTAGCCCACCTAACTGAAAATTTTATAAAGGACCAGATCGACCATGTGTTTATTAAGACCGAACATGTAAAGAACAATCAGTACTCTCAAGTGACTACATATTGATTCTAAAGAATTTCCATGATCAAATGTTCCAACCATATACAAATTAAAAGTGATTTTTTTCATTCTATCAACCACGGGTTTATTTTGATTGACAGTAGCTTCCTTTAACGAGGTCAATCAAGGAATTAGCCAAATTTCTGATGATGGGGATCAAATCAAAAAAAATTATGAAATTGAATAACTTAACCTATAATCAAATCAAAACCCATCCCCACAATTTATCCAAATCTAGAAAATCTCCAACATACTATGACCATATTTATCATCTTAGTTAAAGAAGAATATGAAGACCAAGGTAGAGTGTCCAACATGAGTTGGAAGATTCTAGATTCCTAGATTCATCAATTATAACCCCCAATATGTTAACATGGTGAAAATATGCATAAGAAGAGGATGTGCAATAAATTTGAGGACTTTTTTTATGGGTATAAACCAATCAAAGAACTTAGAACCACTTATATAAGAAAATGAATGTTCACTCAAATAGTGGGTTATTACCAAAATGGGTCAATCAAACTATGGTTTTATACTTATTTATTTCTTATTTTCATTATATTTTACTATAATATCTAGGATGATGGAAAACTATAAAATTTGTGGTTGAGATGAGGATACTATCATACCCCTATTAAGGAATTCATATTTTCATGATTAATTCTCTCATATTCATTTATTTGTAAGAATTTTATTAATATAGAAATTTTGAGACATCCTTTGTTCTTTTATTTAAATTATCCTTCTCTAATTCAAGTATTTACATACAATCCTTATATTTTTTATTCACTATCCAGGATTCAAACTACTAGTTTGATGTAGGGATTATTAGAGATTAGTTTTCACTGGGTTAGGTGACATTAGGGAATGTAGTGATTATTTCACTTCCATGATTAAGCTAAAACTAATAGGTGAGGGTGATAAATGAGGTCTAAAATGATTAGAAAAAGAATAGAATAGTTAAAATTGAATAATGAATTAATAGGTATGAAATTATATATCCTTGTCTAGGCCACTATCATTAACATTTAATTTAAAACCTAATCAATTAAATCCTAAATAAAGCCAGGAAACCATTTTTAGCACACACATTGAACCCACTCAACAAAGAGAAAAGACCCTTGAAACACTCTCCTCTCTATAGAGAACATGAGACCTACTACTAGATAATTAATTCAAGTTCATAAGATATTATTTGATAGGAACCCCTAATATAAAAATCAACATGAATGGATTTATGGTTTACATTATGGATGAGTCAATCCTTCAGTAGAGGTGAAAAGTTACTATACACATGATGTTGAAACCAATGTCACATTAGTCGGTATATTTGTCTATTTGTGTAGAAGACGCTTAATATGATAGGTTACCTATAGTTTTGGATTAGTACATTGAAATATTCTAAGAGGATGTACCTAAATTTTCCCCTCAGAGATAGATTGAATACTATATTGATCTACACCCAAAGACCACTCATATTCCTAATAAAAAAACCATTGATACCCCTATGAGCTCGAAGAGTTGATGGTACAGCAAAATGACCTTATAGAGAAAGGTTTCATCAAACCAAATATTTCCCCATTGGTATCCCTATTGTTATTTACCAAAAAGATGGATTGGAGCTTGAGGCTTGGTATTGACAATTACAATCTGAATTGGGTCATAGAAAAGAAAAAAATACCCTATATTGGGGATTGATAACATATTCAACTAAATAAAGGGAGAGAATTGGTTCTTGAATATTGATCTTAGGTACAGTTATCACCTACTTTGGGTTCATAAAGAGGATATCCTAAAGATGATATTCTAATACCACTATACTCATTATCAGTTTTTGGTGATTCCCTTCAGTGTGATAAATGTACATGACGTGTTCATGGGAATCAAGAACGAGATATTTCATCCCATCTTGGAAACATTTTGTTCTTTATTGATGAAATCCTTAATTATTCAGAATCATAGGATGAGAATATTGAGCATCTTAGAACTATACTAGAATTGATTTGGGAGAACCAGCGCTGCAGTGAGCTCTCTAAGTGTTAATTTTAGAATCATGGGGTCTACTTCTTAAATTTTGTCATATTAAAGGGGGAAGTTCACACATACCCAAAAAAGATTGAGGTAGTGCGTACTTAGGATCTACCCAATAGCTGGTTTGAGGAGCTTAGCTTTCTTGGGTTGATGGGATGCTATGGGATATTTGTGGAAGACTTCTCTAATATTGTATCTCACATGAATACCCATAACCAAAATGGATATCCCCACATTTAAAATATGTGTTATAAAATAGATTATAAAGAGTTTAAGAAAATCTTGATGAGTGCTCATGTTCTACAATTGAAAGAGAAATGATTTGAATATGTTGTGTTCTATAGTTTCCTCACTGTTAGGCTTAGTTCACTCGTATAAAATAGGTTTTCTACATTGTTTTTTTCTATTTTTAACATTTGATTTTTAGGTGAAACTATTGAAAGAAACATAAAACAATTATTGTTGGTTATTATAATTGATGTTATTATTATTTTAAATATTTTTTACATCAGTTATGAAATAAAAAATGTAAAAAACTATCTTTTTTTTAAATTTTCAGTGTTGATTGCTAATTTTGATTAATTTCAATATCAATAAATGTTAAAATCATAGAAACAAATTGTAATTGAGAAAAAAAACTTAAATATTTGACTCAATTTGAATGCTTGTTTTAATCTTTAACACCATAATTTTCTTCTTAGTAAAGAATACATGAGGAATCTGAAGTTGCGGTATATAAGGAATTTTAAAATATGGTGGGGGATATTTATTTTTAAGATGATGTGATGAAGTATTATTCATTATAAAAAATTAATCATTAACTATTTTATCAATTTATAAAACTAATAATAAAAATCTTAAATCATGGAAAAATAATTAAAAATTCATTGATGAAATCATAGAATGAATAATTTATGGAAAAATGGTGATGATCAAAAGATTTGATCTAAAATGAATATAAGGGAATGTGAAAGAACCAATGATGGTAAAATGATGAAGATCTAAAGCTTTTATCTAAAATTAATACATGTGTAGTGCGAAAACATATAAATGACATTAGAAAAAGAATACCACATACCCGTAAATTTTTAGGTTGAAATTAAAATTTTGAAAGGCATGTTGCGAAAAAATGGAATAATGCTTAGGAATAATTTGAAATTTTAACATTAACATCAATTAAATTTTAATTGGTGTTAAAAACAAATTTTTAACATCACTATTTAAATAACATATGTTAAAAATTGAGTTTTTCAATCTATTTTTAAATAATCTATGTTAAAATGAAATTTTAAATGTCATATATTTAAAATTTTATGGGAAACCCCTAAATAGAATTTTTTTAATGTTGGCTATATAAATAACCAATGTTAAATCAATAATGTGGAAGCTATATTGTTTATTAGGGGTACTATACAGGTGTATATACAATAAGTGATTTATTTTGGGACTATATAGTTAATACCCCATGAATAGAATTATGTTACCTATGGTTTTTATCTAGAAGAGTTAGGGTTCTCCTTGTATTATTAGAGACACTACCTTCTTCGTGAATAGTTCATAGTCTAAAAATACCATAAAATTATCTTGTACATATTTACTAATATAGATATTAACCAAACGTATAGGAATTGGTAGGATTTCTTTTGGGGTGGTGACTTTGAAATTATTTATAATCTAGGAAATTAAAATTTTATGAATGATTCACTTACTGCTATATCGAGATCTCAATTAATGGAGGAGGCATTAGTGCAGCAGGCAGCGATGTATATATAATTGTTGGATGAGGGAGAAGTGAAATTTTTTAAATATATAGTTTTATCCCCTAAACAATAAAATAAAATAAAATATTCTCTGATTGGATACATATTTTTTGAGTTCTTTCATGATTGGATATCCTAAAGGGATGTAGCAGTTGAATTCTTTAATGGTATGGCGCATGTCGCACTCTTTTGAGAGATAAAAATGGTGTTGTTCATGTTGCATGAGGTGTTAAGGGAGTTAAATAATCCCCACTTCCCTCCCCTTATTCATACTTCTATGTGAGAAAAATACACACCAAGAACTCAATAGTTAGTTTTAGAATCATTTTATTAAAATGAGTTTTTCTAACTTCATCTAACGGTGCCTCAATCGTTAGCAGGTGAAGACCAAGCATCAAGTTATAGTGAGTTTAGATCAATACATAGAGGTTCCAAAAAATAATTGGGGTGGTATGTAGATTGAATTATTATTATTAATTATATATTTTTTTTATGTATCATGATGTTATTTGGGTGATCATCAAGCGACTGAAAATCTCAACCCACTTCCGTCCTATTCCAGAGTAGAGTTTGGTGGACGTTTTTGGACGATTGTGCATAGATGGGATTTTCTAAATACATCAGATATATTCAACTATAATTTTTGAATGAGATTATCGTTTCATGTCTCAGTTTTGGAAGAGATTATAATAGTTAATTGAGACATAGTTAAGGACTACTACAACATTTCTCACTCAAAATAATGGCATGAATGACTCAACCATTCAATTTTTCAATGATATGTTTTTGTGTTATGTGTTTTATTTTTAATGAATCTCGGAGGGCCAATTTATCTTTATAAAGGTCAAATAAAACAACATCCATTTCACCATAATTGTAAAGTAACCCTTTGAGGACCTGTAGGAAGATGCTTCATGTCCCACATTTATTGGAAAAAAACTAGAGAATCATTACCAATGGGGTCATAGATAGTGTTAATGGTGATGGAGAAAGTGATAGTGATCCAATAGTTGATAAGGAAATATCAAAAACATCACAAGTCCTTCACAAACCAATGATGGTAGACTTTTTAGTTTTAGGAGGCAGATCATATCATCTTGAAAGCAATGACATGATGAGGTTTCTGGGGGTTTAATTAGGGATGCAAGTTATCCAAGTGGTTCATCAGGACACAAAAAATTCTATGTAGGGTTGGTGATATTTTGTAATAGTTGGAATCACCACTAAAGTTATACTAGGTTCACAGAACATTCCACATGTTATAGATAAGGATACAAGTGCATAAACAGTTACACATTATCGACTTGGGTGAGCAGGATGACGAGGATGATGTTTCCTTCTTAGAGTACTATGTAGTGATAAAGTATTGTTAAGGGAGGACCTTATAGGTCACATGGTACCTTTGTTGTGAGTTTTTTGGTAGTATAAGAACCTTTAGGATAGATAATTGAAATTTTAGATTTAGATACAATCTCATTACCCTCACCTTTTTAGAAGGTCATTCTTTTTGGGATGAAATGCTTGGAAGGTGAGGAGGGTGTAATAAACTATATTTTTTCTCTTAACCTTTTATAAACTTTGATATAGATATATTCATTATAATGTGGTGTCATTTTTTGAGTAGTGATTATTTCCCTTAAAACTTGGTATTTTCGGTTGTGAAATGAAGATTTAGGGCTCCTTCTTATTAATTTTACATAGGTGGAATTTTTTTGTACTAGTAGATGAAATTTCGTGTATAAATGAGGGATTTATTGTTAATATGACATATAAAACATTTTTTAATGACACCAATTTTCATGATCCAATAAAAATCAATCAATGTGAATTTATGAGAGATTCTTGATTTTTTTAATGAGTTAAGAGTATTTTTATTGCACCATTTTTTCAAGACCTCAAATGGACTGAGGGGTTTTATTTCATGATGGTATTTATTGTATCATGGTTTTGGTATGTATTAAAAGATTTACACCACTATCATTAACATTAATCTTGGATTGGGATTGACATGGTTTTCATTATAAAAAATGGTCGATCCTTCTCTCCCTTATATTTTCATTTCCTCACTTAGATTATTGGTTTTTTATTGTGCATTCTTGGTTCCCAAACTGTCTATGAGGATCCTTGAACTAGAAGTGATCGTGTGGTGAAACCTTGGTATATATAAAGTATGGTTTCAAGTGGAAAACTGGAACATGATATAATGTTGGAATCTTTAGACATCTCATGCTCCATTATCACATGATTTGATTAGAAATATATTTTTTTCATTTCTTAATTTATGATATTACTAATGAGACGCCCAACAAATATCAAATAAGAACCTTGTATTTGATAGTGTATATGACACGTGACACCAAACATGAAAGGTAATAAAATATATAGATACCTTATAATAAATTTAATATTTAAAATAGATTATATATATTTGAATGCATGAAGCACTAAGTTTTCACATGTTACATGAAAGAGAGACCATCCTTGATGACCTGCGATACACACAAGACTGAGTTTTACCAAAAAATAAAATATTATTAAATTATATTGAGATATAAACTTTCCCTTAAATTAGTTTTTGTGAATAATAATAATAATTAAATTTGTAAAATTATGGTTTATACAAATATAGAATGTGCTAATTGGTTACAAATTAATTATAAATGAATATAAGAAGCAATTCAATATAAAGTGAATATTTTTATAGAAAACTATTTTTATGCTCACAAAGTTTTTTAGGATAATAGATTAAATTAATTAAAATTAGTGAGTGATATTAGTGTAATAAATATATATATATATTATATTCAATTAAATATTTTATATATTCATCCATTATGTTTTATATGCATAAGATAATTACAAACTCTATTTTACACATAAAAAACAATATTTTTATAAACGCAATTCAAACGTCTTTTAATGGAGAACCGATTTTAAATATAGATTTTGACACTTTAATTGATTTAATTTGTCAAAATAAAATTAATATCTGAAATATAAAAATAAAAATTACTTTAGGGTGATTTTTTTATATTTTTTGGAAACATATCATTTTTTATTCAATAGTTAAAAATACTAAATTTTTGTTCAAACCTACTTTTTCGTCTAATTTACTTATAAAGTCAAATAATATTTTAAATTGGGTTTAAAGTATAATTAGATAATATTTTTATCAATTAATAAAATTTATGTGATTGGAAAAAATTTCACTTTCAAGTTGATAATAAAAAGATAGAAAAATTTCAGACATTTTTACTTTAAAATCTTGTATTGTCGTCCCGCCTACAGGATTAAATTTAAATCAATTTATACCCCTTTTATGATAAAATTTTTTAAAAATGGATTCCATATTTTTAATAAAAATAATTTATAATTAAAAATAAGTAAAAATTTACTTTTGACCAAAAATATTAGTGAAGGTGATTAAAGATAATTATAATGATTATGGTTAAATTAAGCTTATTAAAGGACAAAACATTAATCTTAAGGCCCAGAAATACCAATAAACTTGTAAAAGCCCCATTGGATGACCATATTTAGACCCTATAATATCTTGAATCTAAATTTTAACATTATTTTATCCACTTTCAACATGAAAAATGTGCATGGAATCCCTTTGTAAAAATATTACAAGAGTGTCACTCCTCCTCTACTATAAAAGGACCTCCTCTCATCCCACTTCCTCACACCTCTAAAGCATTATTGGATCGAAAAATATCTTTCTAAATATCTCCTCGAAATCCTCCCCCTCATCCGTGAATCCTACCCTTTGGTATAAATCAATCAAAGGAATATTTTGGTTCAAACCAAAATGAGTTACCAGATTAAGACGTAACATCTTTCCTTAAGATTTTTAGTTTTATTTCCATTATACAACTCCTCAACCCTTATTATTATATTCTTTTATAACAACACTAGTGTCATAAATATATATGGATTTTTTTATGTTATAGTTTCTACATACACTTATACACAATTTCATCTCCTGGGTAATTAATATACTATTTCTGTGTACGGCGAACCACTGCCTCACAAAATGATGATTGTTTATTTTTTCCTTTACTATCTCTCATGGTAGAAATTATGATGGAAAATAAATTTATATATGATATATATATGATATTTTTTATTTTTTATTTTGTATTCTTCTTTAATCCTTTTATAACACATACTGTTAATACTTTCCACTTTATGTTAAGATGATAATATCATTTTAGGAAGTGTGGATAACCGCCCCCTCGAAGCAATGTGATTCGTTCACACTATATGTGGAACATACAAAAAAGAGTTTCAATTAAAAATATGTGAAATAAAAAACCTCTATATGATAATCAGGACATAATTCTATGAAGATTTAATTTACTTAACTTCTTTCGACAATGATCATTTAAAAATGGGAACGTTACTCAAGTGTATGTACATCCTACCATCTCTAAGATTGTAATTCTGATTCATTTTCCATGAAAATATATAATGATTGGTTTTAAAAGTATAATTGATGTATAAATATGATAATTATTTTAGGATTATTATTCTGGAGATATTATATAATGACCTATTTGAACATAGTTGACCTACCAAAGTCATTTTTGACATATAAACCAAATTTGGTCAAAACAACTGACGTAAACCTTATTATTTAAGTAAATGTATACAAAATAGTAATAAGTGAAATAAAATTAATTTTAAAATTGAAAACTTTTCTCAATAAATTAGATAATTAAAACAAGTTTATTATATATTAATTTAAAGGATGTTCACCCAAAATAAAACATAAGGTAAGATATTTCATCTCATTTTACAATTCATTGAGAATTATTCATTATTATGCACCTAGTTTCTTTTATATGGTGTATATACTGACATTTTACATGATATATCACGAATATCCTTACTCCCATGATATTATAACTTCAAATTAATTTTATTCCTTCATGAGTCTTATGTTTTAAAATGTTTCAAAGTGGTTTGTCATGCTTTGGAATATTTATATATTATTTTCCTCAATAATAACAATAATGATATTTCAATGGTATTTCCATTTGAGGAAATTATATGAATATTTTCCAATAAAACAATTAATTTTCCTATCCTCTGGTTATTCATGACATTTTTCAATCATTACCACCATTTTTCCACTTTTTGGTATTCAAGGTATTTTAGAAAATGTTTTTAAGAAAACCAGACATTATTTTTCTCTTTAGTTAGAGAACTTATTTTATTATAAAACTCATGTTTTATTAAACTGTTTTCAAAAAAATTATTAAATTTTTTTTAAAAACCTTTTTTTATCTTTTACCAATTTTTCCAATGTAATCTTGTTTTCTCTTTCCAAACAAGGAATTTTTATAACATTTTTCTATTCAAAAAAGGAATGTTTTTTCCTTTTACAACATGTACATATTTACCCTTCATCTTTTATTTGAATCTCACTTTTCATGTTTAAAATATTAATTATAAAATAATTTTTTTTTTAAATTGATATTCAAAGAAAATAATTTTGAAAAGGGTTTTCAAAACAAAAGGATATTTTCCCCAAGAATTTTTTTAATATATCTTTTTATAATATTACCATTCATCAAAAACAACAACCATTTATTTTATTCCACTTGGGGTATGTTTTATTGATACCATAATTAATCTTCCTTTGGATGGTTTATGATTTATTTGGATAGGGATAGTATCCACATCCACTTTCTTGATTCCTTTTGTCCCCTTTAAATATTTAATTTCCTATGATCATTGAACATTGAATTTACCCTATTTTCCTATATCATTTATCATGGATATGTTCATTTTTTAAATCATGTATCATTATTATATGGTGTTTACTTAGAATGTTATTTGATTATTTGGGTAAATATTGATAAATCTATATCTCTTACTCTATATGGATATTTGATAAGGCACGTTTTAAATAGATTATTTGATATTTGAGGAATATTTTAGAATGGTAAGATATGGGTGGGACCTGGTTATAGATATCCCCTTGATAAATTGGTAGTCTCATGAGATGAGTCATTTGGATAGCTGCCTTAGATGGTTTCTTACCCGATACATTGTAAATTGTCTTGTGAAAGGACTTGATGGTAAAGGTATCGTGTACCTAGGAAACATGGAGTCTAATAATCTAGCCTTTCCCTCATATTTGTTTTAGTTATTATTCATCCATCATATTTTTGATCAACATATCTATGGATACATTTCATTTTGATATCATTTATTAAATGGAATGTGTTTTAGTTTCTTACACTTCCATATTTCTTTTTCCTTATCTAGTTAATTGAATGTAAGGTGTTTCTAGTTATTACTTGTCCATATTTTTTAGGAACTTCCCTCTTAGTTTATTGATTATATGGCATGTGATTTTAGTTATTTTCCATGTTATAATTATTATTATCATTGATTCATTATTTATTTTGAAATATTTTTTCCCTTATTGAGAATCTGAGCTCACCCTTATTCAGTTTCTTTCCCTAGGAATCCAAGTAATGTATGATTAATGATATACAGGGATTTACTAGATGGATTAAATTTATCCTCAAAACTATTTATTTAGAAATGAGAAAACAAATATGTTGTGATTAGTGTATTCTATTGTAATAAAATTATCATGTTTGTAACTAGTTTACCAAGACTAATAATATCTTGTTTCTTCGAGATTTGATTCCTTGTAATAATAACAATTTAATAATAAAAGACACTACCTCCAGGACTTCTAGGGTCGGGTCACTATAGTTGGTATCAAAGGATGTTATTAAAATCCTTGGGAACTTGATTCAGGAAATTTGGATCATAATATAGATGTAAATTTATATGATATGTCACAATACAAGAGGGGGTGAAATATATATTTAAAAGTATTGTATTTAAACTCTTAAGAAGAAACTTTTTTTAAGAGATATGAAACTAATACAATTCAAAAACAATAAAAATGATCGAACTGGTCCTGGATCCGATGAATATGATATGATATGATACAACAAGTAATAAAAAACAATTGTATTTGAATTTAATACAATGATCATAGTATAAAAAATGTAAATGACTCTACGATACAGTGTATAGAATCTTTTAATACAATATGTAATGAATGTATTGTAAAAATAATCAATTACAATAGAAATAAATATAAATTGAAAGAGGAAACAAAATAAATCCCTTTATATTAAAAAATGTAGAGGAAAAATAAAAGGTATTACAATTATTTTATCCCAAAGAGTATGGTATTCTTTCAACGAGGATAAAAGGTCTTTCTTACCACCACCAAAGTAATCCCTCAATGTGATGATCAGAACGTCTATCTTCCTATCCACGTAAGCCCTCGATTAAGAACGTAATCGTCACCTCTATCTTTTGAATACTTTAAAGCCCTAGATTCTACAATCGGCAGCACCATCTTCCTATCCTCAGAATCCCTCAATCATTATCACAATGATCGGTCACACAAAGAAATACAAATCACTTACTGAAATATAAGAACTAATAAAAAGTCTTTCACTTCTTGTATCTTCAAGGATTTTCACACAAACAAAGAGAGATGTTAAATAATATCTCTCTAGAATATGAAAGATGAAAAGGTTAATTTTTCTAATCTGAATTACCTTCTATTTATAGGCCTCAGGTTCCAATGATCACATTGTTTCCAATGGTCAGATTTATCTAGAAAACTTGGAGGGAATTAGACACCTTGCATTATAACAGTCAAAACAAAACAGAATACATGACACCATTGTTATTGGTATATAACTTACTTCACTACATAATTTTGGTTAGAAGATTGTCAGTACAAAAGTATTAAAGAATGTATAAGATGAATTATAATGAAGATCATGTATGCAGTATGGGATTAAGACATGAGTACAATGCATTACATGAGTACGATTAATAATATGGTTACGTTGCTTATCACTGTCACTATGCATATCATGGTTACAATTCATATTGTGGTTACGACACATAACATTATTGCGATGCTTAATATTTATATAATTCATATCATGGTTACGATGCATCTCATGGTTATGATACATAGTTAGGATGTGTGGTTACGATTCTTGGTTTCGATATGAATATGATGTGTAACATAATTATGATACATATGGTTAAGAAAATATCATATTTGTATATGATTGTAAAACAATTTATGTGACTAAAATGAAAAATAACATATGTGATTATTATGGAAAACAACATATTTGATTAGTATGGAAAACAACATATGTGGTTACGATGGAAAACAACAAATCTTGTTACGATAGAAAACAATATATCTGGTAACGATGTAAAACAACATATCTTGTTATGATGAAAAATAACATATCTAGTTAGGATGAGAAACAACAGCATATGATTACAATATAAAATAGCAGCATATTATTACTATGTAAAACAACATCATATGATTATGATGTAAAACAATAGGAAATTTTTGATTTCCAAAACAAAAAAATGAATGGGAAAGTCAAAACACATTTAGACTCAACAATATCCCCCTTTTAGAAAGCACAAAACAAAACAAATAATAAATAATTATATCCCCCTTAGTTTAGTAAATCGTCTAAAAGTAATAGTGAATAGGACTAATTCTACCTCAAGATAAAAATATCACTAAGGATCGTATTATCTTAAATTTTATTTGTGAGTTCTCTCCCTTAATAAGGTATTCACTATTTCTCCTTATTATGAAAGAAAATTATTCTTTTCGAAATTATTCTCCCCCTTTGTGATTTTCAAAAAGAATAAGGGAAAACATTATATTCCTACAAGGAGTTAGAGAAACAGAGTACAAAACAATAGGAATTACTAGAAATGAAATTAGTTTTTATGACAACAAGAGTTCAAAAATTAATTCTTTCTTTTTTTGTTTTTGCAAGAGGTTGAACACAGAGAGCTTCATCTTCTTGAACTCTTTTCTGCCTTCCATCAATTTTTCTAGAGCTTCTTGTTGATCCTTCCACTTCCCATATTGTTCTCCAGTAATCTTTTCTTTTTTCCGGAGCCTTTCTTTATGAAGCTGATTGATTGCTTCTTACTCTTTGTGCCTTACTTATTGGGAATTGTAATCCTCCATTCGAACTCATTATTCCTAATCTAAGATTACAACTCTATTTAAAATCAAAACAATTCCATTACATCCATTCTCCAATTATTCCTTTATATGATCAAACTCTTCAAATACTATTCTTATAGTGGTACCCATCCTTGAAAGGCTTCTAGTTTTCCATTGAAATTGGTGATAAACGTTTGGTAGATTAAATTGAGATCATTTACCCGCTTCACTAAATCATAATGCTTGTCCACATGATACTTGGGATTGTCATAAATATTGTATGACCACTTGACACCATTGTTACAAGCTTTGTTGTTCTCATCAGCACGTTATTTGAATACTTTGAAATCAACTTCAAGATTCAAAAACATATCCATCAGAGTCTTTACTGAATCCATTCTTTAATTATGACTATTTTAAATGAAATCTATCATGAATTAAATTTTTGGAATTAATGGAATAATATTTTTGAATCTATTCAAATCTTGTTCAATGTATTGAATTCCTTTCACTGTGATTGTCCTTTCTAAATCTATATGTTCATTTCATTCTGGGAGGTCTCCAAACTGAGTTTTAGTGAAAATAAGTCTAGATGGTTGATTCTAATTCCTATAATATTCTCCTTCTTCATCTTTATATAGGATTTCAAAGACTTTCTTAGAATTATTATTTTGATAAACTTCTTTAGATGGCTAAGGATCAAGAGATGGAAACCTAAAATATTGTACTTCAGATGATTTTGTTGAATGATTTCTTTTATTTACATCTACATTCTCTTACCCTTCTTCTTATTCTTATCATTCTTCCTATTTACCATGTTCCTCTACTTCTTCTTCGGTTTCTTGATTGAAATTTTGTGTAATTGATTATTTATATGCATATTTCTCTTTACCTTTCCCTACTGGATCTGATTGAGTGTGAACATTTGGTTCCCTTATGAAAATTCTGGTTTTGGCTTCCTTATCTATCTTAAGAAGACTATCTGTATACATTTCTTAATACTTTCTATTCTTCTTTATCTTCTTCCTTTATTCTTCTTTTATGGTTTCCCCAGTTCTCAGTTTCACTATCAGTGCTTTAGTTGGATCCAAACCAAACTGAGGATCACATTATTTCCTTTCTTCTTTCTTCTTCTTTCACTCTACTACAACCATATCTGATACTGATTTTTGTTTCTTTGATTTCATGGGGGTTGTAGCCTAAGCTAAATTTATTTTAGTTGAAATTGATTTTGAAGGATTTAAAGTATTTCACTCCCTTTAGCTATTTTTTTCCTTTTTTAGCTTCTAGGTCATTCTCAAACTTTTGTGATTATGGATTGAATCGTAACTTGAGTCTCCTGATCATATACTTACTGATGAGAGGCTCCTTGAAAGTTTCCATATCTGACTTAATTGATACACTGCACAAACTAAGGAACTCTTTCAAAAACCTACTGAGGATGATGGAAAATATGATCAGATGAGACTATATGGAACTAGATTTAAGCTTATTGAATTTCAATAAATTAAACCCATAACATTGAACTTCCTCATATTAACAATATACTCATGCACATAAACATCTGAAACTTTCAGAGTTGCCTTATCACACTTTATTGGTACTGGAAATCCTTGCATCCAGTGGGAAATGAGATGATTGTCATCTGATAGATGATTAACCTTCCTCTTATCATAATGAACCTCAAAGAGAGATTCCTTTTCTTTCCTTTTATCAGAGGTCCCACCAAGTTATGGTAAATTTGGGAAGGTAAAAGGGAATCTCCCTCTGATGACACTCTTAGGAAAGAATCTTGTTGTCTTATCGGGGTTGTGTATTTCTTATAATACATCATTAATGATATCTTGAGACCATTTTCTATCTCCATTTTTTATAGAACTGTAACAATTCCTCATAAAACACAATTTATTGATATAAATTAGGTCTTTCAACATAGTGGGATTCCCACCCTGGGAAATTTATTATCCTTTTCAAAGAAGAATCAAAAGTCTCATAAAAATATTGAGAGACTAACTTTTCACCTCAAAAAATCATAGAAGAAAAATATTTTGGAGACATTTTCTTTGGATATGAAGCATTTTACTCAGACATGAAAGGCTTGAAAAGCAGTCTTGAACACTGAATTTTTTACTGGTTATGAAAGCTGAGGACTTCTCTAACTTCGAAAACTGAGGTAAACTCCGATTATGAACCATGGTAGGTTTTTATAGAGCATTATAACTTTAGAGAAATTTAGATAATTTGATGTGGGATTGGCTGCAAGGGTTTCTTTTAAAAATAAAAATAACGGTAAATATTAGATCTAAAATATTTAATGGTTGAGAATGATTTTTAACTCTTGACGTTTTCCATAAAAAAATCTATTCAGAATGAATCTGATTAGGTGATAAAGGAAAGGATTGAAATAGAAAAAATATTAAATGTGAAGTACAAAATAAGGTTTTAGAATTTTTACATGTCATAGTATCATGATAGATAAATTGATTTCAGTATATTGTTATTTTGATAATAATACATACAGTATCGAAAATCATATAAAACTGATAAGAATCTTAAAACCGAAAAAATATTTTAATTCCAATAAAATAATATAATACCGATAAAAAAATATAATACAGATAAAACATGAAACCGATAATTGTGGAATCGATAAACATGAAATAGATAAACATGAAACTGAGAATCATAATACTGATAAAATTTAAAATAAATAAACTGTGAAATTGAAAAAATGTGAAACCGATAAAATGTAAATCTGATAAAATATAAAACCAATAAGATGTAAAACTGATAAAATGTAAAACTGATAAAAGGTAAAACTTATAAAATGTGTTACCTATAAAATATAGAACTAATAAAATGTAAAATCGATAAAATGTAAAATCGATAAAATGTAAAACCGATAAAAATATGCATACTCCCCCTTTGAAAAGGAGTAACATAATATAAGGAGATTGTTTAAACAATAAGTAGATGTGAATAATTAGTTTAAATTGATCATTCCTACCTTTTGTTAAATGTATTCAAATCTATCAATGGATAATGGTTTTGTGAAAATGTCAGAAATTTGTTCTTACGCTCCGACGAATTGTAAAATAATATCTTCTTTTTGTGTGTGATCTCTAAGAAAGTGATGCCTAATTTCTATGGGTTTTGTAAGTGAGTGATATGCAGGGATTTTACTAATATAAATCGAACTAGTATTATCACATAGTATTTGAGTTTTATAAATACTCATGCCATAGTCAGTGAGTGTGTGTTGCATCCACAACACTTGATCAGAACAACTACTAGTTGCTACATATTCAGCTTCAGCAGTGGAAAGTGCTCTTGAGTGTTATTTTTCACAAGACCAATAAACCAATGAATCTCCTAATAAATGACATGTTCCGGATGTACTTTTTCTATCCAATACACAACCACTAAATTTGGCATCTAGAAAAAAATTAAAACAAAATCATTTCCAGAAGAATAATATAGTATTAAATACATGGTTCCCTTTAAGTAGTGAAAAATTATTTTCATTGATTTTAAATGAGATTCCTTTGGGTTATATTGATATATTGCACATAAGAATACTAAAAACATTAATTCTGGAAGAGTAGCTATGAAGTATAACAAACTTCCAATCGTATCTCTAAAAGATGTTTGATTTACTGGTTTCCCAGCTTCATTAAGATCAAGTGTATTTTAGGTATTGATTGGAGTACTTATATTTTTCGTGTTGTGATATCCATAATTTTTATATAAATATTTGATATACTTATGTTGAGATATATAGGTTCCATCTTGTTTTTGAGAAATTTTAATACCAAAAAATAATGTTAACTCACCCATCATACTCATTTCAAACTCAGATATCATGAGATTCTCAGAGGAATCAATTGGAGATTGTTGAGTTGATCCGAATATATTGTCATCAACATAGATTTAAAAAATCAAAATATTTTTGTTTTCCATATTTATAAATATAGTTGGATCTTCAGTACCTTTAAAATAATTTTTTTGTAATATAGATCATGTAATACTATCATACCTACCTCTAGGGGTTTGTTTAAGTCCATACAAATCTTTGGTATGTTTGAAAACATAATCCGGATGTTTTGAGTCCAAAAAACTAAATGTTTGTTCTTTAAAAACTTCTTCTTGTATATATCCAATTATAAAAGAACATTTTACATCCATTTGAAAGATTTTAAAGTTAAATAATTCTGCAATGGATAATAGAATATGAATATATTCAAGTCTAGAAACAAGGACATGGGTTTCTTCAAATTCTATTTCCACTTTTTGATTATTACATTTAGCAATAAGTCTTGCTTTATTTATTATAATGACTCCATTTTCATCGCATTTGTTTCTGAAAACCCATTTTACACAAATTTTAGTTGTTTCTTTAGGTCTTTCAACCATCGTCCAGAATTTATTCATTTTAAATTCATTTATTTCATCTTGCATTTCTTTAATCCAATCCTCATTACCTAAAGCCTCGTTAGAAGTGTTAGGTTCAAATAGGGATAGAAAAAAAGTTATTCTCTTTTTTTATCTAGTAATTTATATATATTATGAGTTTATTTACATCGCCTATGATATTATCACTGGTATGATTCTTAAGAAATAAATTATTTGGTTTTTGTAAAACTTGTTCATCAATATAAGGTAGAAAGTCTTCTGGGGTAAATATTTCAGAAAAAATTCCTTGATTATTTCCTTTTTCAGAAGAATTTTCAATCAAAGGTTGATAATTAGTTTGTGAAAAAATATTTTTATATGTATATAGGGGGTTTTTAAAAACAAAAGGATTAGTTTCATAAAATATAACATGAACTATTTCATCAATAGTACAAGAGTTTTGTTAAAAACTCTATAAGTCTTAGAAGTAGTGGAATAACCTAGAAATATTACTTCATTGAATTTGGGTGCAAATTTATATAGATTGTCTTTAATATTTAGTATGAATAATTTTTATCTAAATACTCTAAAGTAAGAAACTTTATGTTTTCAGTTAGTTAATAAATCATAAGGTGTTTTATTAAGAAATGGTCTAGTAAAAACTCGATTTATAGTATAAAATGAAATACATACAGCTTCAGCCCAAAAATACTTAGCAATTGAGTATTAACTTTACATGGTTCTTGTCATTTCCTAAAGAATATGATTTATTCTTTCAACTACACCATTTTTTCTGAGGGGTTCTTGGAGCTGAAAAGTTATGAGAAATACCATTCTTACTACAAAAAGTTTCAACATCTGAATTTTGAAATTCTCCACCATGATCACTTCAAATAGTTACTAGTGGTAGGTTTCTATCATTTTAACTTAGGAACTAAAAGTTTTGAAATATAAAAAGCATCATATATCTTTATAGTAAAATAGACCCGTGTAAATCTGGTGCAATCATAAACTAAAACAAGTACATATTATTTGTCTCCAATGCTTCCAATTTTCATAGGAACAAAAATATCCATGTGAATTAACTTTAATTAATTATTATTTAAAACCTCACTAATTGATTTATTTTTATTTTTATGTTGTCTTCCATATTTTCAAGGATTACATACTTTTGAGGAATCAAACTTGAGATTTGGTAGATCCTTAAGAAGTCTTTTTTTTTAGAGTTTACAAAAGTTACTAAGGTTACATTGTCCTAACCTTCTATATTTTAAAAAGGATTGGTCATATATTTCACTTAATCTAGGTAAGTATTGGCTCCTAAGGTCTTATATGTTAAGTGTGTTCACATTATCATGTCTATAGGTAGATATAATGAATTCATTCTTGGAATTGTGAACTAAACAATTATCATTACTAAAATTCACAAGGTAACCTTCAACACAAAATTGACTTATGATTTTAAGGTTGTTCTTAAGACTTTTAAGAAACAAAACATTTGTAATCAAAAAATTTCCAAAAAGAACAATATTACTTATACCTATAATCTTTCCTTGAGAATAATCTCCGAAAGTAACTCTTCCACCATTCATTTCAATTATCTTTTCAAAGAAATCATTATTTTTAGTCGTATTTAGAGAAGATCCACTATACATGTACCAAATATTCTTATTATTGGTACTCTTTTTGTTTTCATGAGAAGGAAATATTAATTTTTTATAACCCAAACTTTTTTGGATCCAGAAATGTTAGGAAAATAAATTTAGGAATCCACATTTGTTTTGAAAAGTGAGATTTATGAAATCATAAAGATTGGGATTTATTAAGGGAACAATTTCATTCCCTATGTCCATCACTTTTACATTTAGTGAAAAAATGGGTCACTTTTAGGAACAAAATAGTTGTCTAAAAAAAGGTTTTGAGCAAGCATATCATATTCTAGTATTATTTCTAAGAGGAATAATTTAGAAATACATCTTGTCAATGTTTTCTTTACCATATTTAAAGTTTGATAAAATATTCTTAAGAGAAAAAATTTAATATTTTATTCTAATGAATAAATTTTTATTCTCACAAGAAATTATTTTGAAATTGTTTTTTTTTACATTTTTTTCCTAAAATAGGTTTTTCAAAGTCCTTAGTAAGTTTATTCCTTTAATAATTTAATTCTATAAGGTTTTTTGAAACATTTCCTAAATCAATAGTTTACTAATATAGATATTTTGAAAGATCTGATACTTCTTTTATAAGGATAGATATTTTATAATTTTTCTTATCAAGATTTTCCTTGAGTTTGAAATTTTCATTCTCAAGTAGTCTGGAAAAATTCGATACCTCTTCAAAAGAAGTTAGATTTTCCTATATTGATAAAGATTCTTCATCTAAAGAGTAAGAATATTTCTCTTTAGGATAATTTTCATTTAAAGATACATTTGTTAGAGATTCTTCATTGTGTACCTTATCCAAGAGAAAATGATTTTCAATAGGTAGTCTGGATAAAATTTTAATATTCTTTTGACCAGAAGATTCATATTTAGAAGGCTCATCTGATGAATCACCACCACTTTTACTAAAATTTTCATTTGATTTTAAGATTTCTAATTTTAGACTTATAATAATTTTTCTTGTTTCTTTCAGAATTTTTACCCTTCCTATCTTTTCTTTTAAGAAAAGGACAATCTGGTCTAATGTGACATGTAATCTTACATTCATAAATAGTTACTTCTAAGCCTTTCTTCTCCTTTCTATCTTTCTTATTATACATTTACTAAAAATATTTGTTTCCCACAATAGTGTTCATTCTTAAAGTAATACTGGATAATTCATTATCTGAATGATCACTTTCATTGGATTCTGATATAACACCAGCTTTCTTAGCTTTAGATCTTGTAACCCTTTATCATGTCTTGGCTTCAGCTCTAGTAGTAAAAGATACACTTCCATTACCATTATTTTTATTATTAAAATCTTTATCTCTTTTTCTAATTATCTCATGTTGTAAGAGAGTACTAAATAATTCATTAAGATTGATTTGAGTAACTTTCATGTTCTCCTCAATAGCTCTCCTTTTTTATTCTAACACGTTGGAAATTATATCAATTTTCTTGTCCACAAGAACTTAATCATCAAGACCATTTCTCCCATAGATTTAATACTATTGACAATTTTCATAAATCTTTGTTGAATTTAGTATATCGGTTCTCCATATGGAAAAAACCATGATATTCAACTCAGAACATGGCTCTTCTTGTTACTATAACTTTAGTTGTACCAAAATGTGTGACATCCAATTTCTTCCAGATACAGTTGGATTCATGACATGAAGATAACTGACTATATATGTTCATGGTCATAGAACCTAACATAGTATTGGGTACCTTGTAATTTAGTTGATGTTACAGATTATGTTGGTTTGTGATGGTTCTTACTTGTCTGGAATTTTGTAATCTCTAGTGAGAATCACAAAATTATCTACTCTAGTATTAATAACAAATGTTTTCATTCGATCTCTCCATAACTCATAATCATTCCCATAAAAAATATGTGGTCTAGTTGGATTTAGATTGTCAATTGATCCAATATTTATTCCTTCTATCTTATAAAACAACACTTTTCCACTCAACACATTAGTGTAGTAAGTAAATATAAACAAAAAGTTTATATAAAAATATCTATCTTATAGAAAGAAACAAAGAAAGTAAAACAAATCAGTGGAAGCCTTTCTCGGATACCTATTGTTCCATCTCATATTCATTTATATCTACATTATGATATAATAAGGAAAACATAGGTTAGAGAACATAACCAAAAATTTTAATTTGAGGATATTTATATATGACCATCCTATAATTTTATTATGATATAGATTATGTGGGTATTCCTAGAAATACATCCTTTTCTGGAAACTACAAGTGGATGTGTTTCTGTCATAGATGTAACTAGTAATAACAAAATTTATAGGGTGTTTTGGGCCTGACACGGGGTAACTTGGTATAAGACAATGGGCCTTACTACACACCTAGTTTGAAACTCCTGGGGAATATTTTGAGGAAAATTAACATTTTCTTTACAAACCACTATGAAGGATTTTTACAATGAATAGCCTAGGTTAAACCTAAGGTGTTTTAGATTCAAGATAAGGTGTCAAGGTTTAGAAATACTATAAATGATATTATGGATAAAAATTAGACCAAGGAAGGACCAATGTTAAAATCAAATGGATGAATTATTTATATTTTAATGTTGAATTAAAAACTGTAGATAAAAGTATCTTTAGTGATTAAAAAAATTTGAAGGATTTAAATCATTTTTATAATAGAAATTATATTAATATGGTTTTATAAAAGGATAACCTTCAAGCGAGGTGAAAACCAATCAAATCTGGTAAGTCCATGGGTCTTGAACCCATGAACAAAGGATGACAAGGGTTTCATGCCAACCACTGACCTATGTGATATATTGGTGAATTGTTCATTGTTTTTAGTTAAAAAATTGATGAATAAATGTAAATGATGAACCAATAGTATCACTTTTGAAGAATGGAGATTAATTTATAAACCATGTTAGTTTCAAAAACTATTTAGAGACAAATAGATAGACTTTTCACTCTTTTATAGGCCTTAAAATCCTTTAGAAATGAATTTTAGGGTTACAGGCAAAAAAAATTAATTTTTGAATGAATTGTAAAATAGTTTGAAGCACAACTAAATTTAAAAATTATTTTTATTTAAATATTTCAAGTAACTATATTTCCTTATATTCTTAGTTGGTAAATTAATTACTCGCCATTGGAAAAATGATTAAAAAAAGGTATCCAAATACCTTAATTTTTGTTGAACTGGTGGTCTTCTAAATCATCAAAGATTTATTTCTTTGAGGACCTCAACATTATATTGATCATTAACTTGTTTTTGATTTATGTCTTCAGGAACTACCTATAAATATTTATGCTTTTCCTATAAGTATGTATCTTTACTTTCTATTAATGTTCTCTTAGTTAGAGACCTAGATACATGGTAGTCCACATGAACTTTGTACTTTCAATTTTCTCTTTTATAAAGGATGACTGATAAACCCTTATCATAATGTTTCATTTAAAACATAATAAGTGTTAAACAATTTATCACCATGATCGATTTTAAATTTTTAGGATACAATTTAAATAAGGAGGGTAGAATGTGATGCCCCAAAAATCTAAAGCAAGAACCTTGTATTCGAGGGCATGTATGACACGTGACACCAAGAGTGTATGGTAATATAATATATGGATACATTATTATAAATTTACTATTTAAAATATATTATATATATTTAAATTCATTCAAAACTTATTTAGTGTGTGTTACACTCAAGAGATTCCTTCCTCGATAACTTTCACTACATACAAAACAAAGTTTCATCAAAAAATAATATATTACTAAAATATAATGTGATATAAACAAGATGTTAAATTAGTAGTTATGAATAGAAATAACTAATTTATGAAAATACTATTTTATACAAATATATAAAAAATTATGTTTTTTATAAATTAATTATAAATGAAAATAATAAAAAATTTAATCTAAAGTAAATATTTTTATAGAAAATAATTTTTGTGCTCAAAAAGTTATATTATACTAATAGATTAAATAAATTACAATTAGTTAGTGATATTAATGTAATATGTAAATTATATATTATATTAATTTTTTTTAATATTAATCCATTATATTTTATAGACATGATATAAGAACATAATCTATTTTACACATAAAATACTATATTTTTATAAAGGCAATTTTACCGCCTTTTAATGGAAATCCCATTTTAAATATAACTTTTAATACTTTAATTGATTTAATATACCTAAATAAACATCATATTTGAAATAAAAACATAAAAATTAGTTTATGGTGAATTTTTAAAAAAATTCAGAAACATATCATTTTTTAATGAATAGTAAAAAATAAAGATTGTTAGTTCAAAACTGATTTTTCATCTAATTTTTTTATAAGGTTAAAAAATAATTTTAATTTGATTATAATTTTAATTAGACAATATTTTTATCAATTAATACAGTTTATATTATTCGAATCAATTTCACTGGGAAATTTATTATATAAACATAGCAAACATCTGGATGTTTTTACTTTAAAAACTTGTATAGGTGTCCCACCTAGGGGATTAAATTTAAGTCAATTTCTACCACTTATATGAATTTAATTTATAAAAATGGATTATATATTTTGAATAATAATAATTTCTCATTTCTAATAATACCAACTTTGTTTTTGACCAAGAATATTATTGAAAGTGATTAAAATTAATTTTAGCAATTATGATTAAATTAAGATTATTAAGGGACAAAACCTTAACATTAAGGCCCAAAATTATATATACACTTGTCCAAGACCTATTTTATGGCCATATTTAGAAACTATAATTTCTTTTATAGAAATTTTACTATTATTGGATCCACTTTCAACATGAAAAACGTGCATGGAATTCCATTGCAAAAATATTACAAGAGTGTCACGCCTCTTCACTATAAAAGGACCTTCTCTCCTCCCACTTCCTCACAACTCTCAAGACACTTTGGCTTGAACAATATCTGAAAATATAGCTCCTAAAAATCCCACACCTCATCCTAGAATCCTATCCTTGGTAATAAATCAATCCAAGGAAGGGTTTTCTTCAAACCAAAAGGAGTTACCTGATTAAGAGGTAACATTTTTCCTTAATCTTTTTAGTTGTGTTTTCTTTCTAAAACCCATAAAACCTTCTTATTATATGATTTTATAAGAAACAAATTATCCTGAATATACTAATATTCTTTCTGAAATGTTTTATACCTACACTTAAACACAATTCCATCTAATGGGTAATGATCATTCTGTTTCTGTGTACGGAGATCTACAGCCTCAAAAGACGATGATTGTTCATTTTTTCCTTTACCATATCCCATGGTGGAAATTATGATGTAAAATAAGTTAATATGTGATATATATAATATTTATTATTTAATTATGACTATTAAATCATTT
The DNA here is from genome assembly GCA_963277665.1 of Viscum album. Classification (NCBI taxonomy): domain Eukaryota; kingdom Viridiplantae; phylum Streptophyta; class Magnoliopsida; order Santalales; family Viscaceae; genus Viscum; species Viscum album. Next base: position 1,089,967,744 of record OY728122.1, read on the forward strand.
TATTACAAATACCATCAATACATTCCACTTTATGTTAATTCAATAACATCGTTTGATGAAGTATGGACTACCACCCCCACGAAGCGATGTGATTCGTTCACACTATAGATGGAATGTATAAAGGTTTGTTTAAATTAAAAATGTGTGACATAAAAACAATTATATTGTATTAATGACATAATTACCTTTATGAAAATATACTATATATATATATATCATTTTCATTATTACCCTTTCACACACTTAAAATGTGATAACGTCGTTCGCGGACGTGTGGACTACCGCCTCCTCGACATGATGTGATTCCTTTTACATAAAAAGAATTATATATATAATTATATTTGATTAAACAATAATTTATTCATGATATAATTATCATTCTGTAAATATTAAAGTTACTTGCCTTTTTTCCACAATGATCATTTAAAAAATGGGAATGTTACTTAGGTTTACATGCGGCCAACCGTGTCCAAGATTGTCACGTTGATTCATTTTTCATAACCATGTTTAATTATTGGTTTTAAAAGTATAAATAATGTTTAAATATGATAATTTTGTCATGTTTATTATTCTAGATATATTATATAATGACTTCTTTGATCATAGTTGACCTACCGAAGTTGTTTTTTACACATAAACTGAATTTGGTCAAAACAACCAACATAAACATAACTATTTTAGTAGTTGTATAAAACATAGTAATAAGTGAAATAAAATTAATGAAAAACATGAATATGTTTCTAATGAAATTAGATAATTAACGTAATTTTTTCATGCACATAGTTTATTTTATATGGTGTATATACTAAAATTTTACATTATATATCATGAATATATTAACTCTCTTGATATTATAACTTTAATTTAATTTAATTTCTTCATTAGGGTTATGATTTAAAATGTTTCATAGTGGTATCAAATAGTTTGCAATTTTTAAAAATTATTTTCCTCAACAATAACTTTTATGATCTTTAAATGGTATTTCCATTTAAAGAAATTATATGACCATTATTCAAAAAACCTTCTCATGTTTTTCTCATCTGGTAATTTAGGTACTTTTTCTATTATTATAACAATTCTTCCACTATTTGGTACTCAAGGTGTTTTAGAAATTTTTTTTAAGGAAACCCAACTTTATTTCTCTCTTTAGTCAAAGAACCTGTTTTATTCTAAAAACTGTGTTTTATTAAAAAATTCAAAAATGTTTTTAAAATTATTTAAATAAAATTTTACACATTTTTTTCTTTTACTAGTATTTTCAATGGAATATGTTTGTCTCTTTCTGAATTAGAAATTTTTCTAACCTTTTTACTTTGAAAAAGGAATGTTATTTCTACCTAATATGGCTTGTATGTATTTACCCATCAAAATTCCTTCAAAGCATCCTTTTAATGTTTAGAATGTTAATTTTAAAATAAAATGTTTTTAAAATCGATATTTAAAGAAATGGTTTTAAAAAAATAAAATCAAAAGGATATTTTCCTCAATAATGTTTTTAAAAAATCTGATTATAATATTTTCATTAATCAACAACAACAACCCTTTATTTTACTCCACTTAGGGTAAGTTGTATTGATTCAATCCTTAATATTCCTATGGTTGGTTTATGAGTTATTCGGACAAGGAAAGTATTCCCATTCACTTTATTGATTCCTTTTGTCCCCTTGAAATATTTAAATTCCTATGATCATTAAATATTGAATTTCCCCTACTTTAGCATATCATTTATCCAGGATATGTCCATTTGTTAAATCATATATAATTATTATATGATTTTTACTTTTAATGTTATTCGATTATTTGGGTAAATATTTATAAATCTATATATCTTACTCCATACGGATATTTGATAAGGCACATTGTTAAATTGATTATTCGATATATAAAGAATGTTTTAGACTAGTAAGATACTAGTGGGGCCCGATTATAGATATCCCATTGACGCATTGTTAATCTAATGGGATGAGTAATTTGGATATACTCCTTAGATAGTTTTTTACCCAATATATTGTAAACTGTCTTGTGAAAGGTCTTGACTATAAAGGTTCCATATACCTAGGAAAAATGGTGTCTAATAATCAAGCTTTTCCCTCATATTAGTCTCAGTTATTATTCAACTGCGTGATTTTGCATCAACATATCTATGGATACATTTAATTTTCAGTTTATTAATTAAATTGAATGTGTTTTAGTTTCCTACATTACAATATTTATTTTTCCTTATCTAGTTATTTGAATGGAATGTGTTTCTAGTTTTTACCTTGCCATATTTTTTATGCACTTACCTCTCTATTTATTGATTATATAGCATGTGAGTTCATTTATTTACCATTTAATAATTATTATTACCATTGATTCATTATTGATTTGGTAATATATTTTCCTTAATGAGAATTTGAGATCACCCTTATTATGTTTCTTTTCCAAGGAATCCAAGAAGCATACAATTAAAGATATGCATGAATTTAATAGATGGATTATAGTCATCCACGAAGTTAGTTTTTTAGAAAGAATAAAAAAATTATGTAGTAATTAGTTTATTATTTTGTAATAAAATTCTCATATTTGTATCTATTTTACCCAGAATACAACTCTATCTATCCTTTGGGATTTGATTCCTTGTTATTTTTCCAATGCAATAGTAGAAAACACAGGCTCTGGGCCTTCTAGGGTTGAGTCTCTAAAACTAATGTGGTTCCACCTTTTGATTTCAATGATAATTTCAATTTATTGTGGAAAGAAACCCTTATTGATTAGTTTTCCATATTTGATATCATGTTGCGGAAATTTTCTCTAAATCTTCTATTCTTCTCACAGTTTGGTTGAGCGGATAAATCTATCCCTTATAATGGTGGGTTGTTGTGTTGGTATACAGAAGTTAAGGTATGTCATTGAAGTGATGTTATAGTATGGAAATGATGGAAAGTGAAATCCTTGACTATGAAGGGTCTTGTTTCAACATAATAAGTCATGTAAGTCCATGACACATGGTTTCATGAACTATTCCCATTTCCCTCATGATAGGTTAATTTTTAAACACTACATATTTCACCAGGACTACCCCTTTCCCAATTGAGTGTATGAATGGAAAAGTTTTAATTTTATATAGAGGTTTTATACAAAAATTTAATCCTTCCAATGTGGAGCCTCTGAGTGGTTGTGTCAGTCCCAAAGGGTTAAATGATAAGGTAGGTAAACACTATAAGGGATGAATTCGAGTCTAAAAAGTGACAAGTAAATTTTTATCTCTTATAAAGTGTATGTTGATTAGGCAACATGATCTTCCAATACAATCAAAGTAATCCATATTTAATAGATTAAATATACAATAAATTAAACCTATTAGAATATTTCTTTAATAAAAAACTATCAAAAAATATAAACATATTATCAGGGTAATTAATGAAAATTTAGTATAAATAAATATATCATTAGTTAGATTATTATCCAATAAATGAAATAAGTATAGTGAAAATTAAATATAAATGTAAATTTAAAATAAAGAAAATTTAAATCAATTCAAGGAGTAAAAAGAAACAACTCAAATACCCTTAAAGGATTTCAATTACTAAAAATATAATAAACGAGCCCTTTACTTTTAGATCAAAGGGTAGGTGGTTTGTAAACCAAACCAAGGTATCCTCATTTTAAGACTAAAATTTCATGTACTGTAGATTAATTCATAACTATCAATATCCTATTTAGAGAAACACTATCTTCCTAGCCATGGAAACCCTCTGTCAACTAGATCAGACAAGCTCCACCTTCAATACCCTAGAATCTATCAATCAGGAAGGAACAAAAAAATTATCTTCCAACCTGAAAGCTCCAAGATCTCAAATGATTATACCAAAAATGATTAAAATGATAAAATTAACATCTTTATAATCAAACCTCGTATAAGGTAGATCTCAGCACAATCAAAAAAGGATTATAATCTGGAGAACAAAAAAGTAATGAGAGTTTTCTTGGATTCACTGAAAATCAACTTTCTAAGACTTTTAAAATAATTATGATCAACAGAGCCTCTATAAATACTTATAAGTGTCCATGTAACTAACTTTAATAATTGGATTATTAGAACATTGTATTTAGGTGCAAAAATATTGGATTAATGCTGCCATTGATCAGTGGAGGAAACATTAATATGTTTTGTTCAATGTGTTAAACCCTGCATGGAATCAAAACACATGGGAATGTTTTATTGGATGAATATATTTTATTTAGTTCAATATAACATGTAAAATAGACAATAAGACTACCTAACAAAAACTCAAAACAATAAACTCAAAGTAATATCAGCTTTCAAAAAGAGTGTATTTTAATTTATAAAACAAACTTTAAAGTGAGACATTTAATCAATAGAAGGTTCAATCTATGTAATAAAGGACTCATCTATGGCATAAATGTATTGATTGAGGCTTGGAGAGGATATGAGTCACCTGACCCTTAATCATAGATCTGGTGCTAAAAACACATTCTTTAATCATGGGTTTTGAAACTAAGTCTAATAAACTAAGTTAAACTTTCATATATTTAATATTAATATTATATCTCACAATAATATTACATAATCCTAGGAACTATTTAGTTTAGTGTCTTTGGAAACTTGATAAAAATTTAACTTATTTTACAAAAATTTCGAAAATTCCACCATTATCATACCCCTATGGACTTTTCATAAGTTATACTAATATTCATATCACAGGGAATGAAAAAAAAATAAATGGGCGAGATTAGATGCATATTAAGGGTAAATATAAGAGACAACAATTTATGATTATAACAACCTAAGACTTTTACACAAATTATTACTAGATTTTCAATATAAATATTCGTTAAATACAACAAATGGATCAAAAATTCAAGTTTATTTAAGATACTAGGTACATAAAACAACAACATGAAGCTAAAATAAAAATTATTAACCTTAATCTCCATAATGAGCTCAAAATTCTCTTTGATGTCCCAAAATAACATAGGATAACATGTGAAATACTTAAAAAATAATTCATGGCCTATAAACTCCAGTAATGGAAAAAAAATTGTAATGAGGAATAACATGTGATTAAAATTGAATAACATAATATCATAAAATATAAGGATTGTGATTAATTACATTGAATCATAACATAAAGAACATTATGTCATGAGATCCGAGCAACGAAATAATGTGGCACCAATATAAAATACAAAATAAATATTGCTAGAGTTGGTTCCCTGGAACCAATTTTGTTATATTTTATGATAACATGTATTCATATTTTTTAATATAAATAAACTCCTTATCACATTAGGATTATTTATATATTTTACATAGAATGCGATCATATCATAACATTAGTTACCAAACTAAAAGGTCATAGTAGTTTCCTACTATAATGAGAACCTAGAAGTGCCATGAAAGTATTCTTAAATAAATTTTCTATGGATAAATGATATCATTTTATGGAAATAAATGATACAGGCTATCAAAATTGGAGACTCATTGGACTTTGAGGAACATTCTCATGGTGTATTCCCTTTGTAATATTCAGTGTAGGATATTATGATACCGATACCCACCGGTAAGAAATCCATATTTCAATGTGTCATTGGATGTTCCTATCTGCATACATTTGTATTGATCCTTAAGATTTAATATTTTTATTAATGAGTTTTATATGTCACTTAATTTGATGTACTAAACAAAATAGTGATGGTATATATTCACAATGTGGAATGATAAGTTGGGTGCGTCATCAGTAATATTTCATCAATGAATTATGTTAAAGGATTTGTCAAATTTATTCTTTAAATAAGGTTGATAAATTAGGACATTTGATGGAAATGACAAAGCTTAAATAAATTCAATACCATGGTGTTTTATAGATAAGTTCAATTTTCCAAAATCCAATGAAAGTGACATCGACCACTTAGGTTGATGGCACTAGTATGAAACCTGTTTGATTATGGATATGATGATAAAGGGATTATATTACATAGTAAGTCTTTGTAAGAGGTATTATGTCATTGTTTCAGTAACTTATTTCTCTATAGGTGGATTACTTTGTTTCTAGATACTTACCTTGTGCTTTAGGCGGCTTCATCCAATTCCATAGAGAAAGAAGCTTAGACGGCAACACATTAATCCAGAATGGCCTGAATGCCTTCTTTTGATTTTTTTTCGATAATATCCATTTTAAGGGTATAATGGTAACCCTTAAATGACCCAATACATTACCTTAATTGACCAAGACCTGACACACTTGAAACACCCCCCCCCCCAATATTTGTATCTTCAAGGTGCCCAGCTCTCCACCTTGCATGGCTCATCAACTAGAATTTGGCTCGTACAGATATGCACGGTGCCCTGTCTCGATGGCAGTTGACATACCCTCTCATTCTTCTAACCTAGTTAGCTCTACTATGGTGGTTGTTATTTTTTCTATTAATCCTCATCTGGGCCTACTCGAGTGTGGTCTTCCCATCTTTGGTCTTTTTTGTAGCCTGAAATCCCAAAGGCCCAAAGTCAATTGGTGGCCTGAAGGCCGTATAGCCTAAAGGCCATGTGTCCTAAAGGCCTTTGGTGGCCTAAAGGCCCAAAGGCCTATAGGCCCAAACCGGTGGCCCAAAGGCCCAAATCAGTTGAACAGTACTAGCTACTATAATACTAAATAGTATCTTCTATAGTACTACTACAGTAATCTAAAAATTCACCCTTACATGGATTTTATTCGGGTCTCTTGGATTCCATGTAGAAGCCTTTACCACTCAGGTTTATGCACGTTGGATCCACACATTAAGTGTATCCAAAATATTAGTAAAATAATATCTATTATAATTTATTGTTTAACAAGTTGAATAAATGTTATTCCCAAATTTGGTTTAGTAATTATACATGTTTTCTTGATCGCATATATTTTGTCACTAATTATTCTATAGAATATTTTCATAGCATAATATTTAATTACAATTTATTTTATATTTAGTAAATATAATATTTATTTATTTATTAGAGAATATTGTAATGATATCTATTTATTAAATAAATAATCATTATTCAAGGCCCAATAAATATTTGGGAGGAATGGAATACCATGTCTATAGGTCCAGGGATAAATAATTTATATTAAATATTATTTGATTAAATAATATTTAATTTAATTCATAAGTAAAATGGAAGTCAGGAAATAATAATAATATTATTATTATTATTATAGACATAGGGTTCTGTAGGGATTTAATAAATATTAAAGGTCACTTTTGTGATTATATATATCTAAACTTAGTGGTGTATAAACCCAATTATATTATATTTCAAGGGATCCAATTCATTTTTAAGTGCACAATGAAATTCAAAAAATCCACTTGAATCCCAAGAGAGCCCTCTTCTCCATGAACGCATCCAATAACAGTGAGATATCTTCCTCCACCTTTCACTCTTGAATCAAGATAGATCAAAGACAATCCATTGGAATCAATTATTGTGGTGATCAAAGGTGAATGAAGAAAAACAATATGATCTATTATGATAGCACCCATAGATTCTTATGGTGAAGTTTGCAGATTTTTTGACACGTGTGGATCGCTGCTAGAGGTAATTTCATCTTGATTTCTACAACACAATGATTATATGACAAATATTAGTTTTCAAATAAATAAATGAAGAAATAATTTATTGAAACATAATTTTTTTAATTGAATAAATTATTTATAAATATTATGTGATGATCCTATGATTTGGTTCTGACTTTTATCCATTTTTTATATTCATTGATTGAATTCTATTGATCATGATGTTTATCATTGTGTAAATCTTGGTTTAATGTCTAATCAGGATAAATATAAATTTTGGGAATGACCCATCACATGCATATACTATTCCTTTAACTTCCAGTGGTATCAGAGTGGGTAACATAGTTATTTATAATTATTTAAATATCATTGATTGGTTTACATATTTATTATTATTTTTCAATTCTAGTTTAATCATTCTTTAATCCAAATTGTGATATTTTCTTTATTCCATTTTGTTTCTCATAAATATAATCAAATTTATTGATATTATGAATGAAATAAACTCAAATATATTATCTGAAGGTGTGGAGGAGTCTAGCCAAATAACTATAGAGTACACGTCATGTTACCCAGAGGTACATTCCATAAACTAGTGTTTAATTCACAATAAATTAATTCTGAACTAATTCAAGGTGTGTGAATCTATTACAGGTAATGAATTTAATTTTACAGAATGTGTTGACTAGGCCATCTTGTCACATGGTCATCCGGAGTACTGTGTCACATCCATAAATAGTGTGTTGTCCTTTAGTCACAGATGGTATGTGTATCTTCATATATGGTCTACATGACCGGTGTCCATGTGACTCGGAGACCACATGACTTTTATCCCATGTGCATGACATGTACAACAATATTTTCTTTGAATAGTTACATGTCGAGTCCTTAGGTATGTTCTTTGATAGTGGGTGAGAAAAATATACACATCCAGTAGTTCCAATGCACACATTGTGTACTTTTACAAAAATATGAAAAATTAAAATTAATTTATTATACTGTGAAAACATTTTCAACCTATTCTTACATGTGGTCATTAAGTTAACAGGGAATACCAGGTGATGAGTTTTATATAAACATAAATATCGAACTAACTTTTGCATAATTTTCCGAACTGCATATCATGTATAAGTCATATTACAGTTACCATTCAATGCACATTCAAGCATAACATGTGATGTAAATACCAAGTAAAATGTGCGATCATTAAGTTGATAGGACACTTTATGAAATTATGTGATTAAGTCATGTATGTCACATGTCATAAGAGTAAATAATATACAAATATAAAACATATTAGATAATTCAGATGGATAATCACTATGTTTCCACCAAGGTACTTTTTTATTATACCCAGTTAATTCTAAATAAATTTATTTAATTTATTTAAAATTATAATGTATGAGAATCTCAAGAAAATTCAAAAGATAATTAAGATAAAATAAATAACTAATTAAATAAGATAATTAATTGATTTGTGCACAATTTATCTTAAACAAGAACGATTAGAATTGAATTCTTCATTTGTTAAATGTGTAATTCGTTGCATGCTTGTGGGTGATTATGATGCTAGACTTGACCTTTTTATGTGAATAGTTTCATTTAATTTACACTACTAAAAATCAATACTTTACCAACTCAATTAAATGGTTTTAATCAATTCTTTAAAATAATTGACTTTGAGAGTGATGCTGAAAAATGACCTTTAACATCACTAAAAAGTGATGTTAAAGGAACCCTTTAACTGCGCTAAAAATGTGTTGATAAAGGAACCCTTTAACAGTTTTTTTTTAAGAGATGTTCAAGCATTCCTTTTATATTAATTTTTTGATCATGATAAAGGTTGGCTTTAAAAGTGCAAAAAAAAGTGATGATATATGCACCCCTTAAAAGTTCTTTTTTTATCATTGATAAAAACTTTGGGAAAAAATTAATTTTAAATTCACCCCAAACACCCCCCCCCCTTCTCATAACTTATAGCCCCCTTTATCTGTTCTTTCCACTATCCAACCACCATCAAGAACCCCACCCTCCTTCCTCAATTCTAGAAGGCTACCCCAAATACCTGCGCGCACCAGGATTTGATCTCGGGACCTCCCTAATGTAGTTGATGCTCTTTACCATAATACCATGTAGGTTTTGTTGAATATTTTATAAATTTTTGATTTATTTGTATTTAATTTAAAATTATATATATATATACAATTATATTTATTTAAATATAGTATATACTTATATTCATTTATATATATTAGAATATAAATACACACATATATATATATCTATGTGTGTGTGTGTTTGTTTATTAGAACAGACATATGTATATAGAAATATTATATATACACATTAATTCATTTCTATAATGTAAATAAAATGGTTGTTTGAAGTACAAGTCATGTTTTCAAATTATCTTATAATTTTCATTAAGTCACTTAATTTTTAAGTCATCTAATGGTTGTTAAAATGTTATTACAAGATAATAATTAGAAAATTATATATTAATATTATTTCTAAATTATTTTATATTCTATATTCACTAAATATATTATATATTAAGTGTAAATTAAAATTTATTCTTATCAAAAACATATTTAAAATATATATATTATATTATTATCAATATAAATGTATTCATATATAAATATAATTTTTTTTGGAATTTTATTATTTTATTAAATATACCATTCATCGGTGCTAGAAAAAAGCACTGATAAAGGGGGGTTTCATCAGTGCTAGTAAAAAAGCCCTAATAAAGTCCCCCTTATCATCACTTTTTTAAAAGCCCTCATAAAGGCCCACTTAATCAGTACTTTTTTCGATCACTAATAGGGGCCCCCTTTTTCAGAACATTTTTGTTAGTTATCATAAAGAGTGGCCTTTATGATCGCTTTTTTACAAGAATTGATAAATTCCCCCTTTATCAGAAATGATTTTTCTAGCACTGATAAACGGGGCCTTTATCGGTGCTTTTATCTAGAGTAGATAAGTCCTAGTGCTATATAAACCTAGTTTTTTAGTATTGTTATTATTAAATTAAATTGTAGATTTACATGTCAACTTTCCTATTATTATGTAAGGGCTTGTGTGACCATGATTTTTTCTAGGTGAACCCTTTAACAAGTCCTTTGGTTCCCCTCACCTTTGTGTGAGTAAAAACATTTGTAATAGAGGGAGCTCCCAAGCTAGTGGAGGTGGTTCAAGTTTGTAGTTGAGACAAATCCAATCCAAGAGAGACACAAAGGTGGATAGGTGGAAAGGTGCAACACAAGATTTAATTGGTTCAAGGTGTGTTTCCCCTTATTCGATGGTTAGTTTATCATATTCTAAATAAACTGACCATCATAAAAAATATCACGATCATGCCACTTTATTATTTTATTTCTATGAAGTTTCATGGGTATTTCATTATTAATGTTTTTTCGTGATAACAAGAATTAATGAATTAACAATCATGTAAGATATAACTAAAATAATTTGGAATATGTGTAAATATTAACTAAGACATGGTTAATAACTTAAATAAATCTACTTAATATTAACAAGCATGTAAAAAAGATAACAATAAAAAATCTATGCATAAAATATAAAGTCTCCCAATTATATATATTAAGTCGATATAACCTTCCACTACTTGGTTAAAATAAAATCATGGTTCAATGTGCTTAACCAGCCAATGTTGGTTTGATTTTAATTATTGAGTAATTCTTACTTTAATTTATGGGTTGACTTAACTTAGTTCACATCAAGGGATGACTTACAAACAAGGACTTGGTGTAACTAAGAGGAAAACAATGTGGAAATCTAATTTAAAGATTTTAGGATTGGGGAGTCACCACAATATATCAAGTAATTATGAGTTAATGTAGTTGGAATTTGTAATTCCAACCTAAAATCAATTAAATTGCTTGACTAGACAAATTTGGGTTATTGAGAAGGGTAATATGGATCCTTTCCATTAGAATGTCCAAGAAACAAGATATTCTAAAACCAATGGTGAGGTCTATTGGTTTTCGATATAATAGTGGGATATTAAAAATATTATATATTCAATTATTTGTCTAGATTTTGGAAGATAATGTACTAAAACTCTACTCGCCTTATTTCTAGAAACAACAATTAAAATGACTTCAAATATATCCCTATGATATATACTTGGGAAGGATAATTGTCTCACTAGCACAAATTTCCAATAGTGGCAAAGGCATGTACGAATTATCTTACACCATGAAATGAAATTTTATGTTTTGGAGAAAAATGTTCTTGATTCACCTTGTAATGAGGCTAGTGAGTAGGAGTTGACAATATATGAGAAACATTTGAATGATTCTACATAATTTCAGTCATTCGGGCTATCATAAATGACCAATGGGATTTTGAAGCAACTTGGGGACATTGATGTCTATAGCATCATGTCTCACCTTTGGGATCTCTATCAATGGAAAGAGAGAAAAGATAGATATGAGATACCCAATGATATATTTACAACTAATCTTGGAGATTCAACTCCAGTTGGGCCTCATGTAGTCAAGATTATTTGTTACATTGAATAATAATGCATCTTTGGGATTAAATTCTTGGATGAGTTACGCATAGATCTCAAAATTTCCTCTGTACCAAAGATATTCTATAGTTTTATTTTTAATTATAACATGATCAATAATGGGATGTGTCTTTTGTAACTTCTTACTCTAATTATCAAAGTGGATAAGGACATGGGGCATAAAACCTATGGTCTTTATGGGGAATAAGAAAAGTAAGAATATGGAAAAGGGGCCCAAGACTCATAATAAGATTATGATAGTTGATATGAAGGGTATGGTTTTCTAAGGTTATTTCCATGTTCTTATAACCATATTATAATGTTATATTTAATGGAACATTGATATCTTCTTTGTTTACCCTTTATGAGTGTCTGACATCACCATTTCATATGTTTCACTTCCCCAGGTTATAAAGAATGGTATAAAGTATGATGTGTCTAAGAAGGGTGTTATTTATAAAGAACTAAGTGGGAGACGATGTAGTTAATTTATCAAAAAAAAATTATGTTTACCAATTTCAAAAGATAATAGACCTATACAATTTTGAAATATATTTTAATTTTATATAATGAATATTCTACCAAAATGATGTAATATATATGTAAAAAAAGGATGGGTCATTGTAGTTGTTATCCGAGAAAGTTTTAGAAGACCTTTGGAAACTAGTATGAGAAAACATTAGTAATAACATTAGGGATAAGGATAAGTATAGGATAAAATCCAAAAAAATGGTAGTTATAATGAGTAACCAAGGTTAAACCTAAGGTACCACAGAATAATGTGTCATGATTTAGACATACTATAATTGATTTTTTATGAGTATGTAGTTTCCCACCAAGATTATTTTTTCCTACACTGTACTTTTTTATTTTAGTCAATGGATTGAAGTTAAAGAAATCATGCTAATGCTGAATGTGATTGAAAATATAATGATCATCCTCTTGATAAACTTCATGTTATAGGATATGGAATGAAAAAAAATTGTTTTTATAATCACAAAAATTTCCCAAGTAATGAATCATGTTAAGAATACGAATGAGTAAAGCATAGAACATAATTATATTGAGTCCTTCATGAGGTAAAATCCACCTTCTATTAGCAGGTACACTAAACTACTAGTCACTGTGAAATCGATCAGTACCATTGAAAATATATTTTTCATTCTTTAAAGCTTGGAAGATGAGAAATTAATTATGGATATCTATCATTTGGAAGAAAAACCATATCAATCATGATATCTTATCTAGAATATGAGACAGTATGAAGAAATTTACTCGATGGAGTGGTATGAGTTTAAGGCAATATTTTTCAATAATTGTTTCCCATGTATTCTTTACAAAAGGATTGAGAATAAATTTATTAAACTCAATCATAAGTTTGATGAATCAATTATTACCTATAAAGATAGTTTAATAAGACTTTATAGGTATACTTCTGGTATAATCATCTACCCAAAAAGACTCTTCAATGGTGGCGTGGTGATGAAGGATAGTGGTATAACAAAGCCATTCTTTGGAAGGTTCAGGGTTCGAATACTGGGATTCTTCTTTCGGGGAGAGCCTCTCCCCCGTGATCCACCCATCTTTCTGGGTCGCTTGGTCTCCACTGGCGGTCAAAATGAGGCGCCGCCCAATGGGCTGACGGATTTCTTTGACGAACCATCGTTGATCGGGTTGTCACCCTCCGGGACGCTCTTCTATCTCAGCTGGCAACGGATCCTTCCCTGGCTAGGGCTCTACCTCAAGGCAGTGACCTATTTGTGGGGGAGGTAGGTTACCATGTGTGGAAGGTTCGAAAAGTCCACAAAAGGAAATTCCCTCCTCACAAAAAAAAATCTACCCAGAAAGAAAAGTTGATCAATTTTTTGGTGGCTTAAAACCATGTCCCATAAATTCACTAGATTTAAGAGAATTTAGTATCTATAAATAAAAAATTGATGTACACTCAAGGTGTAAATTTAAATTAGTGATTCCCAACACTTCTAAATTTTTTATATGAATTGGAAGACCGATTCTCATGAAAACTCAAATAAATCATAGGGTGGAAGAAAATTAAAATCAAATACATGAAATAAATGTGAGAAGAAACATCATGGGAATTTCTTTAGTGGAAATGAAAAGTGTTTTGTAGGTGGGAAAGCTATTCATTGAACCATTAAAAGTATAATTGTGGGGAAGAGTCCATTTGATACAATGGGGGAAAGGAAGATGCCAACTAAAGCACCACCCATGATCCAATGTTTCAAATTCAATGAGTATGGTCATTTTTAAAATTAGTAAATGAATCCAAAATATTTTGAGAATCATCATAAAAAACATCATAATCCCAAAGAAAAATATACATCTCATGAAATTGAAACTTCCAAAGGGGGTTATGAGAATGACATGGTAAAAGGTACAAGTATTAACCACTATAAAAATGAAAATTTATTATTTGAGTTAAGATACTTCTACACATTTATATCTGAAGAATTTTTTAAGGTTATCATAGAACCACCTCAAATATTATATGTAGAGTTAGTAGTAAAACCCCCAAATGGTACAATGATCCCATCTCATGTTCATTATTCGTCTTCTGTTGAAGTTTTTGGGAATTTTCTTCATGAAAACATTTTCATTCTCCCTATAGTTTAGTTTGATTTTACTCTGGGAATAGATTAGATTTATATTCATAAATATTACACCAATGATAGAGGAAGGAAAGTTACCATTAATATTATGAACTAACCTATGATCACCTTTCAGTGTGATGGCCAAAATGAAATTCTGATGGAAATTATAGCCATTGTATAGTTCATGATTCCCATTCAAAAGGGATGTTTATCTCGGATGGTTGGGTAAAAACTCTATATCAATGATATTCCTATTTTTTGTGAGATTATTAGTGTCTTTATAGAATAGTTTCATGGTCTTATACCAAATTGTGAAGTGGGATTTTCAATAGAACTCATACCTAGTGCTAATCCTATTTCCAAGACTCTATATAGAATTCCACCAATTCAGTTGTAGGAATTAAATAAGAAACTCCAAGAGATTCTTGATAAGGGATTCATTCATCCATGTACATCAACTTAGGGTGAACCTATTCTGTTTTTTTAAAAAGAAATAATGATCAACATGACACTTCATTGATAATTGAGAAATTAAAAATATCACTATCAAGGACAAGAATTTTCTACCTTGTATTGAATAATTTTTTGATCATTTATGTGAAGTTAAATACTTTTCCTTGATTGGGATTCATTTTAGATAACACCAACTACAATTCAAGTAGTAGGATATACCCAAGACAACATTATTAACAAGGTATAGACACTTAGAGTATATATTAATACTATTTAGTCTTATAAGTTCTCTTTCTATATTTATAGATTTAATGAATACAGATTTTATAGATTACCTAGATCATTTTTTGGAATTATTTTTAGATGATATTCTTATATATTCAAATATCAAGTAATAGCATGAGTATCACATAAGGATGGTGTCTAATACCCTAACGGAGGAAAATATTTAGGAAAATTTTACCAAGAGTAAATTTTGGATTCAAAAAGTTTCATATTTTGTCATATAATCTCAAGTAAGGGTACATCATTATAGCCATCAGTGATATAAGTTTTAAAAATTATCCCAGACCAACAAATTTGACTAAGATATGTATTTATCTAGGTTTGGATAGATATTATAGGTGCTTTGTTGGGAATTATTCATAGATATCAAATCCACTCACCAAGTTAGCACAGAAGTGATCCAAGTTCCTTTGGATGGATGTATGTGAGGAATGTTTTAAGGAACTAAGGAGAAGTCCAATCAGTGCACTTATTCTTACAATACCCTATAGTGGAGAAGGGTTTGTAATCTATAATGATGCATCAAATAAGGGACTATGATGCATCCTTATGAATAATGATACATCTATAACTTATCTCTCATGATGATTTAAGGTCCATGAGAAAAATTACCCAACTCGTGATTTAGAGTTTGTTATGGTAATTTTTTCATTATTGATATGGAGAAATTATCTTTATATAGAAAGGTGTGACATATATATATATGATCAAAAAAATTAAAGTGTATATTCTCTCAAAAAGAGATGAATATGCACCAAAGAATACGATTTGATCTAACTAAATATTATTATGGCTTAATAAATTACCACCCTTATAAAGTGAACAAAGTCGAATCTTCTCTAAGTCTAAATAATCATGCTAGATTATCCCTTATGGGGATAAAAAAGTCTTATATTTCTAGGATTTCAAAGTATGTACCTTGAAATATTAAAGGAATGGGAGGAATGTTATCTTTCTCAAATGAGTGTTCAACCACCTATCCTAGTGAGGATTAAAGAGGAAAAAAGGAAGATGTAGTGCTAAAAAATAAAGTGAGAAATGTTCGTGATTTCATCCTTGATTTTTAAGGAATTGTAAGTTTTTGGAAAATTTTATGTGTCCCTCTAGCACCAAATTTGAATAAGGAGATGATGGTTGAAGCTCAAATTTCTACATTCTCTATTCATCCTGGAAGTACGAAGATGTATAGATATTTTAAAGAGTATTTCTATTGGGATGGCATGAAGAGAGATCTTGCAGAGTATGTTTCTTGGTTCTTGGTGTGTCATAAAGTTAATACTAATAGATAGAATTATAAGGGGATTTTATAACCATTACCCATACCCGAATGGAAAAGGGGAAACATAACCACATAGTTTGTGTTGAACTCCTCAAAACATATAAAGGGAATGATGATATTTGGGAAGTATTCAATTAAATTATAAAGTTATAACACTTCATTTCCATTGGAAAAGATTTATTTCTTGACCAAATTACTCAGTTATACACTAAAGATGTGGTAGAATTTCATGGAGTATCACTATAAATTGTATCGGATTGGGATTTGACGTTTAACTCAATGTTTTAGAGAAGTCTTCAGTAGGATATGGATACAGATTTATGTTTCATCACTACTTGTCATCCTTAGATAGAATACCTGTTTAATATGACTATTTAAACTCTAGAATAAACGATAAGAGATTGATCTATGGATTTTAAAGGTGGCTGAGATAAAAACCTTCATTTTTTGTAATTTTATTATCAAGATATCTTTTACTCCAGTATACATATGGATCCTTATGAATCTCTATATGGTAGGAGGTGAAGAACTCCCACATGTTGAAATGAATTTGGAGAAAAATATCTATTAGGACCTGGACTAGCTATGGAAATGGAAGAGAAGTTTAGATCCATACAACAGCACAGAAGGGAAGCTCAGAGTCGACCGAAACATTATGATCATGAGAATCACTAGAAGGATATAACCTTTGAAGTTAGTGATATGGTATTCCAATGAATATTTCCTTGGTAGAGGTCCTTTTTAAACTCTTGACCATATCATGATGGTAGCTTATCGATTAGAATTTTAACTAAATCTCTCTCTTATTTATGAGGTGTTCCAGGTATCTCTCCTATGAAAGTACATGCCTATCCTTCACATGTATTGAACTCAGAGGTCATACCAATGGATCAAGATATTTATTATGAAGAACAACTTGTATAGATTCTATATCATAGAGAGAAAATTCTACAAAACCAGACCACTCACCTAGTCAAAGTTTTATGGTGAAACCACTAATTTTAGTAACTTTTATGGGAACCTAGGGATATAAAGTGGAAAACATATCCTCATATTTTTTGTATTAGAGCGATCAATTTTGAGGGAAAAATTCATTATAAGGAGTTTAGAATGTAACACCTCAATATTTTTAAGAAATATTTACATTTAAAAAATATTATTTATTTAATAGCATGTGTTACATACAATAGTGAGTTCAGGAAAACTGCATAAAATTATTAAAATATTATGTGTCCGACATTCTCAATTTTTTCATTGGAGGGTATCAAAATTAATGACTAGATTATTAAAAATAAATGGTCTACACATTTATAAAATTAATTCATTAGTTATCAAATGATAATAATTGAAAAGAAAAAAACTAAAATAAAAGTGAAGGTTTTTAGAAAAAAAATGTTTTTAAGTTTGAAATGTATTTTTATATTGATAAATTAAATTAATCACTATCAGTGAATGATTTTAATGAAAGATATTATTTACATGATCAAATTTTTTAAACATTCAACAAATATTTTTCTAGAAATCTGATATGTATAAATATATTATTATGTTTAAAAATATTTTTTTCAAAAGTAGTTTTTTTCACATTTTTCACACATAATTTTAAATTAACTAGTACCTAACCCATGAATTTTCATATAAATATAATTTAATTACAATTTTTATACACATGCTCAAAAAAGTGTGGTGATGATCTATGAAATCTGCGTCACTTTTTGGGAGTGGGGGTAATTTAGAAGAATAAATCAAGTAAGGGGGCTACTCATGAAACATGAAAATAGAGAGAAGGAAAGTAATGACATGAGTAGTTGGAAGAATTATATATAACTCTATATGTGAATTTATGTGAATAGGTTTATATAAATCAAATCAATGCATGCATCTAGTATGCATAAAGGTTAAAGGATTTCGAAAATTAATATATTGTGAAAAGGGAAGGTCATATTTGGAATATTATGTCATGAAAGGAGTGGTCCTATGTTGGAGATGATGGAAGAATATAGAATGTGGAAGTATAAATTCTTCTAATGTTTCATGCTTTTAAATGTAATGAAAATAAACATTGTAATCAATCAGTTTACTAAGGTAACTGAAGGATTATTTAAGGATGTATAAACTATAAGGTATTATCCTAGAGAGATCAATGTAAGATGAATTTTTCATGATATGACTATAGAATATGGAAATTGAAGAAGATAATGTTGTGTGGTTTTATTAGAGATATTTTGTTCAACATGGGTAGAGTGGGATAAAATGAAGTTGAAGAAGGAATTAGTGGTCCGGAAATGTATATATAAATTATATATAAGAAGAAATAAAATAAAAAACAATTGTATTTAAAAAATAGAATTAAAGGGAAATGTTATTATATATGTAAAATTAATTTTCACATATCATTCCCACAAATGATATGACTTCTCATAAGTAAACCCTAAAAAATTATATTAATCTATAATAAATTGAAAACAAAAAATTTGGATTTGAGTTTTTAAATAAAGATATAATGTATGACAAACATTAAAAGAAATAATGAAAATTCATATCTAATGTTATATTATTATTATAACTTAAAACTAAAAAATAATATGAATTTTAAGAACAAAAAAATAATTGTATTAATGAAAAAATCATAGTAGTTCTTCACTATTTACCCATTGCCTCATGACATAACCTCTATCATTTATCACAATAATAGTGTGATGTCGACCCACTACCTCCTCGAGCACACTGATATAGTTGTACTCCTTGAAAATGAGGTGGTTCATCATATTTTCCATTTCTCTTTAGACATAGAACATCCCACTTAAACCAACCTCAATCATTTGGTTTCCATGGCTCTTTAGACATCAAATGTGGGTGTGAATGAGTTCCAGAAGAACTTGGTGTCTTACCCTATCACACCCCGACCCATGTGTTTAATTTATCTAAATATTTTATTCCTTAAATAATTTTTTTTGGGGTTCGGGTGAGTCCTAAATGAATTATTTCTTTGATTTATGCAAAAAAAGTTCACTTTCTGGTGTTGAATTCTTCGGTCGCACAGACGGAACACGTTTTGGAAGCTATGAAGCTTTTTCCTAGTAAGTGTGTGACCATCCGTTCTTAGAAAATGAAAATATTTTTGAAATTAAAACATATATTAATTTTGTCATTTAAAATTTTTATTGTCGTTTATAATTTTATTATTATTAAAATTATATAAATACATTTATTATTTTTATTTTATCGTTATGATGATGATTATTATTATTATTATTATTATTATTATTGTTATTATTGTTATTATATTTTCTATTAAATTTTTATTTTTTTATTAGTTGTTTTATGTTGCTTTTTTTGTTTTTTAAAATAAAAAATAGTGAAGACAACCCTAGGTTACGACCCTCGTCGCCCCCCACCCCTCCCTTTCTGTGCGGTGCACCCCAGCGACTCTTGTCGTCCCCTTCTTCTCAGCATGCAGCAGCCAGATAGCTCCTTCCTTGCACCCATCACCCAACCCTCGGCTTCCCCCTGTAGCGCCTCACCGCCCCGACCTCTGGCTTCTCAGCATTGAACCCCTTCAGCTCCTCCCTCCTTTCTTAGTGACCAAGCACACCCAGTGCTCCCCTTCGATTCCCATCCATGCCTCGGCCCTCAGCTATCAGCCTCCTTGTAGAATGCCCCACCGGCCCTTGACCTCCTTGTAGCGCGCTCCACCGTCCCTCGGCCTCCCTTGCAGCACACCCCTCCACCCTCCTTCCAACCGTGCAAACCTCCACCAGTGTGATACCCCTACTATAGTGTTTTCCAGTGCTGACCCCTGCTCCTTCTCCCTACCGTTGCACCTCGAGCCTTCCCACCACACAACCGATTTTCGACTAGCCTCCTCATCTCACCATCATGAACCTTTTGCCATGTGTACTCCCTCCAACGAACCCCCTTTCCGACGACCGCTCTGACCAACCCCTCCTTTGCACCTCCTGTAGCACCTTCTCCATTTATTTTCCTTGCTTGTGATGATTTTTTAATTTATTAAGGAATTATTTTGGTAAAGTTTTCATTTTAGAACCACATGGGGTGATTCTAATTGGGGGTTGTCAATGCACTTTGAATTCAAGGTGAGTGTTTCTCCCCATCGCTTAGTTTCGCATACTCTGATTGTGGTTTTTATGTGTTTGAGTCCTTGATATTTAATATCTAGGGAATTGGAACTTACCACGTGGTTTTGGATGTGTGTTGTTTTTTCACGCCTTGTTTCTGAGGTAGGTCCTCTCGTACACTCTCTATTTAATTTCAAAAACCATTAATTTCATACATTTTTCACCATCCATGACTAATAATTAGTGGTATTTGACCATCCAAATATATCTCTTTGGTGTGAAAATTATGTATTAATCCCTAATTTGTGATATCTAGAATTGATTTCTTAAAAGTATGCACATTGTGTGTTTAGAAATATGTCCTCCTAGTCTTTGCACGTGGGTTATGTCATTTAAAACATGGTTTATAAATTTAAATAAATTTATGGAATTCAGAATGGTGTTTATACCCTATTGAGTGATAAATTGAAATTGTTTTATTATATGTTACATCCCTTATTTTTGGTTGGTTGCCCAATTGGAATTTTAAGTGAAATGTGATATAAAATAACTTGTCTGGATTTATAAATGTAGTAGTAGTGTGGGAAACAATGTTTTGAGTTCCTTATCTGGTTTCTCAACTGTTTTGAGTTTTTATAAAGAAATAGGTATCGGTTTCTAGAGGATTTCAGTATAAAATAAAAATGGTTTGGTTGGGTAAATGGATAATGGAATATGAAATAATGGTTTTCTCTTCTTGAATAACTTTTCCCAGTTGTTTCAAGTTGAAAAAATAGTGCATTTGGCATTTGGAAATGGTTTAAAATATGTTGAAACGTGTAGACCATTTGGGATTTTAAGAAATGTGGTTGTTGTTTGAAAATGTGGTGTGAATTCCCAAATAAGATTTTATAAATTTTTTTGGAATAGAAAATGGTGTTTTGTCCTTTTTTGGTAAGTAAACTGGGTCCTTCTGAGGATGGCATTTGGTGAAGTGTGTCTGAGGTCTGTTTGGAACCTTTATGAAATTGGTGAAAATTTTTGCCGTGAAAACTATCCTTGGATAACTCTCTTGCCTTCGTTGTGATTTTTTGTTTGGGAGGACACTCTTAGAGGCTCTCTAGTGATCAAATAGTTTAAAGGAAAGAGTTTTTCCCATGGAGTGGCACGAGGTGATTGTTGTTGTTATTATATATATATATATATATACTCATGATTGGATGATCGGATTGCATCAGTTGGCTCGCCCCGATTATGAACATGAGACATAGGAACCTAGAATATTGAGAGAATATTCTGAGAATGATTTTCTCACTTGTAGGTTATGGTACTAAACAGTAGCCAATAGTAGGTGGATATGTTTGGGTTCATTGCTATGCAATTTTCCCCCGCCCTTCCTGATAAAGGATGGCTGAGTTTTTTGAGAATTTTTATTTCATCGTGTGTGACATGTCAATGAGGCTGAGGTCTCATGTATTTCTGTCTTCTGGATTATTCTTGATCTCTTGGGTTCTCCTATGTCTACTCGTTCTTAGTGCTTGCAGTGTTAAATTTGTTATGTGTACGTATATTTTCTTTTCATTTCCCTTGTTGTGTAACAACTGTAGCGCTTTCATGTTTAGTGTTTCACTGTAAAGTGATGGGTGGTTTTAATGTGGATTATGAAAACTATTTTCAAAGAAAGGTGTTTTATTCTTTTTCCACAAATTGAAAATGTAAACATCACTTTCCCCTTTGAAAATGCTAATGTTTTGAAAATGCTAATGTTTCACAAAAATAATGACTTGGGTTTTTGAGAAATGAATTAGGGAAATGACTTGTACTTTGTTTTTTAGTAACATGTAGAAAACCTTACTTTTATAAATTGTAGTTGAAACATGAAAATATATGTTTATTGTATTTAAAAAGAAGTGCATTGGGAATAGATATCAGGCTAGCCTACTGAGTTTTAATAATCATGCCCATAGTTATTTTATGTTTTTAGTCCTTGTGCAGGTTCTAGCTTGGGTGTGTTCTCCTTAAGCAGTATTTGATCGTTGAGTCAGAGAGTGAATCGTGGGGTAACACGGAGTTAGTTTGGACATCGAGTTTGGTTAGTTTTATCTTCTTCATTTCTTGTTTAGTTGTGTGTTTGTTTTATTTATTAGGCAATGCACTTTATTATTTCCTCTGGTTTTATTTATTTGTATTGGGAGAAATCATTCCAATCATCTCTGTCAATGCCCTAGAACTTGTCGCCTTCAAGAGAGGATCGTGAATTCCTCTCAGGCATTGCTGCATATCGGCTCGGGTGACCGGTTTAGGGTCGACCTGGGTTTTTTTGTGACAAAATGGTATCAAAGGAGGTTTTATATTAGTGGAACTCACTTTTCAGAGCACCGTTTGTTATTTGGGATTACATGGTATAAGGAGTAGGATTTTTGGGACTTGAGGGATAGGTGCGGGAAGAACGTCGCAAACTCTTGCTCATTCTGATCCTCGAGTTTCCATGGGAAGTCCAGTTTAATTAGTTTTTTTGAGTTTTTATGCGATGTTTTGAAATTGGGATATGACAAAGGGAGTTGGGCTAATATTCCTCATGAGCATTCATGGCTTGGAAATCCATGTGGAGCTAGGGGCATGGTCTTAAAAAGCTCTTCATATTTGTGACTTATTTGGCATTTGACCTCTAATCATATGGTCAAGTCACCCACCGACACCAGTTTCCTGTTTGAGTTATTTTGGGTTTTCCTTGACTTCTGGAGGGTGTTTAAATCAGAAAAAAAGAATTGTTTTGAAAAATGGTTGCTTGAAATGATGTGTTTAATTTAGGGATTGTTTTAAAACAAATGGTGTCAATGATTTGTTTTTTGAAAATTAAGTTGTTTCATTTTGTCCTTGGTGTTCCTAGGGGTGCTCGCAGGCACAATTATTTTTTAGAATATGAACGGATGGCTTGTATGGTAGATGGATTCCTAGGGTGGCACGGATACATGAATATGAGTGAGACTCTAAATAATATTGATGGTGAGGGTTTAACCCACCAAGCTTGTTTTAAATTAAATATATTTTCAAATAGTAATGTTTTGATGTTATGGTAACATGTTTTCTTGTGTTTATATATTTTCACCTATGCGGTGTGTGATTTTTAGGATTTCATTTATTGAGTTGGCCTTGATTGGGTTCTTGACTTTTTTTGCCCAGCGATTGTCCCCATGAAACTTCAGTGGGTGATTGTATTACGGTTGATCAACCTAAGGATTTTATGCTTGAGTTTCAGAAGAAACTTCCACCTATCTTTTATGGTCAAGCAGACCCTTCCGTAGGAGAGGAGTGGATGTGAAAGATCAAAATGGGCTATAAACTCATTGATTTTTTCAAGTCGTTAAAGTTTAAGTTTGCAACCTTTATTCTTGAAGGGTCACTGTGGATGTGGTCAAAGTTAGTGTCTTGGAAAATCCCTTTCAAGAGATTACTTGGGAGTTTTTAAAGGCTTTCTTCATCCATAAGTATTTCTCTAAGAAGCAAATGGTGAGAAAGGGGATGGAGATGTGTTATCGGCAGTAGGGTGACAGATCTGTGTTGGATTATTTGTAGTGCTTTGTGGACCTAGTACCTTATGATTTAAGGTAATCCATAGATTACTCTAGGAAGGCTCGACACTTTGAGGAGGGTCCCCTCCCTGACCTACAGTCAAAGGTGTTAGAGTCCACCCTAACTTCTTTTACAGATGTGGTGAGACAATATTTTCATGTCAAAGTTGTGATGGCGGGAGTGCTCGAATTAGTCCTCCCTCCGTCAATTACTAGGAGTACTGGTGAATATTCTAGAAAAAATATGAGTAAGCGATCGAAAGTTGATGGAGAAGGTCGTGGAATAAAAAGGCAACGGGATCCTTCATCAACTTCTTTGGAGTGAGAGATCCTTGTGTGATATCAGTGTGGAAAGCTGGGTCACAGGAGGCCATCATTCCCAAGTACCCTTAACCCCTGTCATGCTTGTGGATGTTTGGGTCACTTAAAACGATTCTGTCAAGGCATCGCTAGAAATCTCCATGGAGGAAGTTCTTAGAGGTGATGTGTTGTTGGGTTTTTTTAAAGTTTATTATGTAAGTTTCCTTTCATTGTAAGGTATCTCTTATTTTTGTAGGTGTAAAAATGATGTTTTGGGTTTTGAAATGTATGGTAATGTCATAGGTATTTTCATGAACTGTGGTTTTCAATTCCAGTGTGGCTTTCATTTCAAAATTGTATCCTTTCTTTTGTCAAATAAAAATATGTATGTTTCTTATTGAGATTATCAGAACCTGACTATGAGGTAGGATATTCTTCATCCCTCAAATCTCCAACCAAAAGGCCTCGGAGTGAATCTGGTGCATAGTTCGGAACCCAAGAGTAATTTAGAGTATTTTGTTTAAGGTTGTTCCACTATCATTATGGTGAGGTATTTTTAGCATTTCTATTATGGTTTCTCCATCATTATAAATTTTCTATCATTGCAAATAGTGTGATGGACTTATCCCTCACACAATGTTAGTAATTGTGCATTTTTTTATGCAAGTTTCATATCAGTGGCCTTGTGTGGACCACCCATGTGAATCAGTTGTAGCTTTGGGTTGTTCCTATCCCGAAGTGATGAGTCGTGAGTATTTTTTCAAAGTAGTTTTATTGATCCAATCCTTGGGCCCTCCGTCCCCACCCATGGGGTGAGGTTTTTTGGTTCGTATGGAGTTTTCGGTTCATCTCTTATTCCCTTTCGGACAGGAGTGAGTGGTTTAACTGTTCTTTTTTGCGTCTTTTATCTTGGTAAAGGCCTGATTCAGGTCTAAGTTAGATTTTTGTTTGGTTATGAATAGGATGATTATTAATGGTGGGGAGACCCACCGTCTATTTGGGTTTTCTCTTAAGTCATTATCAAATGCTAGTTTAATTCTTTTGGTGGGGAGTCCATTCAGACCTCCCATCTGTTGGTGATCTGTTTAGGGAAATAAGGTTGAGTCCCATTACTGGGTGATGGAATTTCCTTGGGTTAAGAGGTTGGATCGTGTTTATGTAGAATTATTAGGTGTTGATAAATCATTTGGATAGTTTTATTGCTTTCTGGGGTAAGAAAGTGTTTTGGTGGGGAGAATTGGCACACCTCAACCCATCTGTTTAATTTACCTAATTATTTTCTACCTTAAATAAATTTTTTTGGGGTTGAGGAGAGCCCCGAACAAATTATTTCTTTGATTAATGTAAAAAAAGTTGGATTTTTGGTGTCGATGTCGTCGGTCGGATGGGCGGAGTGCTATTTGGAAGCCGCGCAGCTTCTCCTTCGCAACTGCGCGACCGTCCCATTCTCAAAAAATGAAAGTAAATAATTTTTTTAAATAAAAAAATATTAATTATAGTAATTTAAAAAAAAATTGTTGTTAAGGATTTTATTATTACTAAAATTATATAAATACCTTAATTATTTTTATTTTATCATTATGATGATTTTTATTATTTTATTTTTATTATTATTATATTTTCTATTAATATTTTATTTTTTTATTAGTGGTTTTGGAATGTTATTTTTGTTTGTAAAAAGAAAAAAAGGTAAAGAGAACCTAAGGTTGTGACCCCTGTCTCCCCCCTTCCCCTTTTGTGCGGCGCGCCCCAACGGCTCCTCTTGTTGCCTTCTTCTCAGCATACAGTAGCCAGTTGGCTCCTCCCTTTCACACAGCACCCATCCCTCTGCTTCCACCGGTAGCGCCTCACCACCCCGACCTTCTACTTCTCGGCGTCGAACCCCCTCGGCTCTCCCCCCATGCCCAATGACCCAGCACACTCGGTGCTCCCCTTCGGTGTGCCTCCCCTTCGATGCGCCTCCTCGCCCAGGTCCTCGGCCATCATCCTCCTTGAAGCATGCCCCTCCACCTTCCTTTTGGCCGCGCAAACCTCCCCCATCATGATACCCCTGATTCAGTGTTTTCCGGTTCCAACCCATGCCTCCTTCTCTCTACCACCGCACCTCCAGCCTTCCCACCTTGAAGCTGCTATCTGACCATCCTCCCCCTCTCCTCATCGTGAACCTGCTGCCACACAGACTCCCTTCAGTGAACCCCCTTGTTGGTGACCGCTCTGTCCAACACCTCCTTCTCACCTCTAGTATCACCTTCTCCATTTATTATCCTTGTTTTTGATGAGTTTTTTGATTCTTTAATGTATTATTTTGGTAAAGTCAGCGTTTCATAACTACGTGGGGTGATTCCGAGTGGGCATTTTAATTGATCTTTAAATTTCATGTGAGTTTTTATCCTCGCCACTTGGTTTCGCATACTCTAATTGAGGTTTTTATGTGTTTGAGTCCTTGATATTTAATATGTAGGTTGTTGGACCTTACCACATGGTTTTGGATACACGTTGTTTCCTCGAACCTTGGTTCTGAGGTAGGTTCTCCCATGCACTCTCCTTTTTAATTTAAAACCCATTAGATTCATGCATTTTAAACCTTTGTGATATTTAAAATTGATTTATTCAAAGTATTCACACCGTGTGTTTTGAAATATGTCCTTCTAGTCTTCCCAGATGGGTTATGTCATTTAAAACATTGTTTAGAAATTTAGATAAACTTATGGAATTCAGACTGGTATTTATATTTTGTTGAGTGATAAATTGAAATTATTTTATTATATGTTGCATCCCTTATGTGTGGTTACTTTCCTAGTTGTATTTTTAAGGTCAAATGTGATATAAAATAACTTGTTAGGATTCATAAATATAGTGATAGTGTGGGAAATAATGTTTTGAGTTACTTAAGTGGTTTCTCAAGTGTTTTGGTATTTTATAAATAAATAGGTATTAGTTTCTAAAGGATTTTTTCATCTTATAAAAATGGTTTGGTCGGGTAAATGGGTAATGGAATATGAAATGATGGTTTGAGTTTATTGAATAATTTTTCCAAGTTGTTTGAAGTGGAAAGAAGAGTTCATTTGGATTTTGGAAATGGATTGAAATATATTGAAACGTGTAGCTTTTTGGAATTTTAACAAAAGTGGTTGTGGTTTTCAAATGTGGTGTGAATGACCAAATGTGATTTTATAAATGTTTTTGGAATAAAAAATGGTGTTTTATCTTTTTTTGGGGAAGTAAACTTGGTCTGTTTAAGGATGGAATTTTGTAAAGTGTCTTTGAGGCCCATTTGGCACCTTTATGAAATTGGTGAAAACAAATTTTGAGAGAACTCTACTTGGATAAGTATCTTTCCTTCGTTGTAATTATTTGTTTGGGAGGCCACGCTTAGAGCCTCTCAGTTGTTCGAATGGTTTAAAGGAAAGAGGTTGTCCCATATAGTGGCTCAGGGTGATTCTTGTTGTTATTTATTTATTTACTATACATAAATATTCATGATTGGATTCTTGGCTGGCATCATTTGGCTTACCCCTATTATAAACATGAGACATAGGAACCTAGCATATTAAGATAATACTCTGAGAATTATTTCAACATTGGAAGGTTATGGTACTGACCTATGTCTCATAGTAGAAGGATATGTTTCGGTTCATTGCTATAGGATTTTCCCTCAGCATTCCTGAGAATACATGGTCGAGCATTTTGAGAATTTTTTTTTCAACATGTGTGACTAGTCAACAAGGATGAGGTCTCATGTATTTGTGTCGTCTTATTATTCTTGATATCCTGGGTTCACATATGTCTACTCATTCTTAGTGCTTGCAGTGTTAAATATGTTACTTGTATGTATATTTTCTTTTCTTTTCCCTTGTTGTGTAAGTACTATAGCGCTTTTATATTTAGTGTTTTACTGGAAAGTGATGTGTGGTTTTAATGTGACATATGAAAACTGTTTTCAAAGAAAGGTGTTTTATTATTTTTGATCAAATTGAAAATTTTAATATCACTTTCCCATTTGAAAATTATAATATCTCACCAAAAATAATGACTTGGGTTTTTGATAAATGAATGAGATAAATGACTCGTAGTTTTTTTTGAATAACATGTAGAAAACCTTACTCGTTCTTTTATTTTTTTTAGTTCTTGTGTAGGTTCTATCTTGGGTGTGTTATCCTTGAGTGGTGTTTTTTCATTGATACGTTTAGTGACCAGCGGGGTCACATGAAGTTAGTTGGACATCGATTTTAGTTACTTTTATCTTCTTCAGTTTGTGTTTAGTTGTGTGTTTGGTTTATTTATTTGGTGATGTTATTTATTATTTCCTATGATTTTATTCATTTGTATTGGAAAAAATCATTCCCATAATCTCTGTCAATTCCATGGAACTTTTTGCAAGCTCGGGAGGATCGGGAATGCCTCTCAGGCCTTGCCGCGGATAAGCTCTGTTGATAGGTTCAGGGTCGACCCGGGTTTGTTCGTGACAAACCCTCAGATCTAATTCATAGTCCCCGCCTATGCCCCAATCATTTATACAAAGAAATCCTATAATTAGAAACGCTTTGTTTCTAAGATCAAAAATAATGCCTTGGATCAATCATCCATGATGGCGAAGTGTGACCCTCTCCATGGTATGTACATGGATTTTTTCCTCATGTACCATGGAGATATTGTTCCCAAGGATGTGAATGTTGATATGGACACTATCAAGACCAAGTAGACCATAAATTTTATGTAATGGTGTCAATAGGGTTCAAGTGTGTCATCAACTATCATCCCCAAACTGTGGTCCCCTATAGGGATCTCTCCATAGTGCAGAGGGTTATATGCATGATATCAAACACGACCAGAATGGATGTGGTTTTTTCACAGCTTGATCTCCTATTTGATCTGTATGTGGAAAGGGAGTTTGTGCCCTTGTAGACTTCAATTTATCACCTCTATCAATCTCTGTCTGGTTAATCATGAAAATCATGAATGAAATTAGATGATATGAATTATTTGGGAAAAAAGTAAATAATAATAATTTAAAATAAAGGTACCTAAGAGGTCCCTTGATCATTATAGAGGTTATTGAGAAGGATAGAGTAGTAGAGGAGAGGTGGGACAGTTTTGACATGATTAGTTGCCACACAATAAATTTTCTGATCTTTTGGTTTGTAGAATATTAGTAGTGAACGAGATGATGAATGTTATGGAAATGAGCCCATTTTATAAGTATTTTTCTAGTATTGTATTTAATTTTTTTTGAATCCACAAGGATTCTTATAGGTATCTCTTGCATAATGCGCCCCACTGAATAGAAATAGTAATATATACTATAATTAATCATATTATAACTATGTTTAAGAAAAATCATAATTATTCACAAAGCCTATTGTTTTTCTCCATGAAATTGTCTCGTACAATAGGAGGAGAGAGACTAACCACTTTTACTATTTTTGGCATGTCATTGAAGCCTTGATCTTTTAAGAGGTCATAGATTATTTTATTGGTGGGGTTGAATACATCATGAAAATCCAAACTAATGTTTTTTGGTATTTTTTGAACAGCATTGGGGTCCCACCAAAATCATTTGATTGAGGATAACGACCAAGCCAAAATCCATTATTAACACTTTTGTTGAATCATAATAAATAATGAGTGTAGTGATTATTCAAATAATTTACCTGTCAATAGAATTTGGGATGATCTCGTGTTCCTCTAGTGTACCATAAAAATTATATATATCATAAATCATGGTAACAAAACATCCTTGTTTAGACATTGCCTATCTGAATTTGCAATATTATGTCCATAATGACATGGCATATCCCCACATGGTTTTTATTATCATATTTATTATAAGAAAATCTAGTTTATCCAAACTAAGTCCACCCACCACCTATATGTAAAAATATACATAAATAATATCAACTATTAAAGTGGTGTGTGAGAAAAATGAAAATTTAATGAGGGAGTCATGTATACATTGCTATGTTTTTTAGATGTTTTGGTGAATAGATTTTACCATGTTAAAGTCCATCTTTTCATGCCTCAACAGGGTAGGGTTCTAGTTCTCATGTTTCTCAAACACACTAATGAACAACTGTTCCCTGAACCTGGAAGTAGACCAGAACAATGGATAATCCAAGTCATCCTCCACAAATCACTTCATGGGGCTAGCAATACATTTTCCAGCACCCACTCACCTTTCCACCACAATAAAGATCCCAAGTCCAGCACCCATTCACATTCCCATTGTCATTTCTTCAACATACATGTTTGTGAAACACAATAAAACTGTACAACTGTTTAATGATTCTGTAATTTAAATTTATTCAAAAATTTATGAATCTGAACACAAAAACATGAATCCATTTTCCCACAACAATTACTCATATTAATTTAACTTCTTAACATAATTTGGTCCTTCCAATACACATTATTTAAACTACATAACATAACGTTGAGTGGTTCTCTTGAGATTATGTTATCGTATAATGTAATCTTTAGAGGGCGAAAGAATCTTAAGATTCATAAAAAGTGTTTTTCATTTAACTTTCATTTTTACACACATTGATTCAAAAAATAATAAATCTTTGATACCATTTATGGGTATTAGATATTCATCATATAAACAAAATAAATTAAATAAAACTCATATATATTCTCCACCTTTCCTTTATAGAATAAAAAAATTGGAAGGAAGAACATGCATAATGAATTCCTGAAGGGATGTGTGATCCATCCCTGAATCTTTATTTTATGACTGATAAAATCAATAATTTATGAAACTAAAGTGTGAAAAATTCATAAATTAGTATAGAGTAATTGATTTACAAAGCCATGAATGTTCTACAAATTTCTTATCCGCTCCAGTTTTCTAACCACCACTGTATCTCATTACCATTACTTTCTTATAGGTTTTCAGGATAAAAATAGGGACATTAAACCTCTAAAATACGATATCCCAATAGTTAGTCCACTTTTTATTATTAATAGAATATCATACACAGTTCTAGTTGTGTTTTGGTTGTGTTTGAATAGCACAATGCAAGCACCAAATAGCCTCATTTGGAATTTCTAGATCCCATAAAAGGATAACAAATTTCCCCAGTCAAGTAAAAGAACAAGAAATTGCAGCAATACAATGTAACCATGACATACCTTATAGACATTTCCAAGGTTTATGTAGTCATTAATAAATGTTGGTTTTAACTTTACAGATTCCTGGATGAAAGAAATTAGTAGGAAGGAAACAAAAATCAAAAATTGGAAAGGTATCCAAAGTCACAAAATGTGGTCAGAGGGGGGAGTGGCTAGTTGGTAAGAAGGAACATTATATACAAAGGCTCATTATGGTATAAAAATTTTAATTTGGAAAAACTACAAAAAATCATTTATTTTTTATGGATAAAGTAATTAAACAGGAAAACAAAGATTCTAGAAGTTGAGATATGATTAATTGACTGATATATACCACCAAAATTAATAATAAAAAAAATAAAAAAATAATAATAACACTACATAAGGTCAAAATCAGGTGCAACATAACTTATAATATTGGAGAGATCTATTCTGATCACCTGACTCCATAAAAAGGCCAACATTATTTTACCATACCATAGTAAAAGTTGGTTGTATTTGTAGTTTCTCTATATAGAAATTGTATATCATAAAAAAGTTTAAAATTTAATGATTCTCTCAATCACTGGTGTATGAACATGAGTTGGAAATGAAAACTTTATATGGTGAAGTGGATATTTAGAACAATAGATTTATCAGGGTAAAAACATTCTTAGAGAACAACACAAAGGGAAATCATATACATACAAGGGACCTCCATGAACATCAATGGAAACTCCTTCTCAAAGAGATCTTCCACATATCAGAACACTAAATTCCACTTATTCACATAATACATAAAATATTCATACCTGAAGGAGTGTAATAGCCCTCATGGCTTAATAATTGAAAATGAAGTACAACCTCATAAAGTTTGAACCACATCATATGTGCCATTATTATATTATAAGGGTAAAACAAACAAATAAATGACTTCAATAAGGAAATGAAAATATAAAAATAGAAAATAATAAAAGTATAATTAAAACAACTTAATTAAGTTAATATGATTAATATATACATTTAATTGAAAAATAGTTTCCCATTAAATGAGAAAAAAAATAATAGGGAAGCACATGAAGTTATAAAATAATATTCAACCATATATTTAAAATTTTCGAAAAATAGTATAATGTAATTAATGATTAATAAAAGAGTAAAATAGTTACCTACTCAACCATTGATATTAGACTTATAATGGTGTAAATTGACTGTTAAATATATCATCTCTTTATCTTCTACAGAACTAATGAATTTTTTACTATTTAAATTCACTAAACAATACAAATATAATATATGTGCATGAGCAGACAGAAGAGTATTAATACATTAAATACATGACAGTTTCAATTTATAAATCACACAGCCTCATAATTTTTAGTTTTTAAAACATTAAGACAATTTCAATATAGGAAGATAGAGATAATGTAAGTCAAAACCTTTGATATTGTTGTCTTTATTTTTCAATTTTAGAATCCTTTGATTCGTAGCCTCCTTGTATAATGGTTTTTAATTTGTGGTATTTTGTGACATATTTTTCATGAAGTATCAAGGTTTTTTCACAAAAATATAAACAATATATTTCAAGGCTTGAATGAAAAGAAATTAAGTGCATATCAAATGTTCTTGATTAATTGAAGACAAACTAAAATACGAATAAAATTCTTAGTAAGAATTAAGTAAATAGTAAAGGGAACTTGTCTAAAGATAGTTGTGGCTTTAATAGATTATTTGGAATATTAAATATTCATTATAGTGGAAGTAATATTAAAGAACATTACGATAAAATAAATGAAAAAAAATCAAACCATCACGATAATAGACAAGTTATGAATAATATATTGGCATTATTAGTTATGGACAAAACCCAACTTTAACCATTGTGTACTGAACCCAACTTTAAGGGTTGATTGAAAAAAATGTCAAGGGTTATGGAATGAACCCAAATTCTACATTTATTGTTTATATTTTTGTCAAAGTTGGGCTCATTCTATCCACAATCTAAAAATAAAAAACATACCATAATTTGTGATTGTGGACAAGTTACGAATAATATATTTTTTATTGTTCTTATAGTATATGCTGATCGTAGTTGTCACCTATCATTATTCTGTTTCAAGTAGGTAGACGTAGATGTTTGTAAAAAATCATATGATAAATTGACTTTGAATTTGTGGAATGAACCAAAACCATCCATAATAACAAACTGAACCCAACTAATACCATTGTGGGCTGAACCCTACTTCGAGGGTTGAATGAAAACAAATGTCAATGGAAATGTACTGAACCCATCTTCAACATTTATGGTTGATATTTTTTCGATGTTGGGTTCATTATATCCACAATATTAAAAATAAAAAACATGCCCTAATTTGTGGATTGAAAGCAAATTTGACCGCTCATATAATATATTTTTTTATAATTATGGTCTCAATCCATGAATTTTTATATACAGAACAAAAAATGATCCTGGGGGTGATGAACTAGGGTATATGTGTCATTCCATTTTCATTTTGAAGTTGATCTACGTTTGGAATGAAAAC
Organism: Viscum album; assembly: GCA_963277665.1. Classification (NCBI taxonomy): domain Eukaryota; kingdom Viridiplantae; phylum Streptophyta; class Magnoliopsida; order Santalales; family Viscaceae; genus Viscum; species Viscum album. Next base: position 1,090,002,032 of record OY728122.1, read on the forward strand.
TGGGGTGATGTTCACAAAATCAAATTTGACAAAAAAATATGTAGAATAACGCATAAAACATTTAATTACTAGAATTAAAATTGTCATGTTGTTAATTTCTGAAATTTTTTTATCTATTTTTGGAATGAAAATATTCATTCCAGTAGTCGGTCAAAGAGTATTTCGAGAAAATCTATGTTGCGAATCTAATTCACGTACCTGGGATTTGTATTAGAAAAATACCTTGTAAATCCAACTATTATGGAATATTCTTCATTAAAAACAGCTTTATTCGATTATGTGTATGGGTTCCAGTAGTCATTAAAAGTGCCTTGTAGGACACATTCAACATTTATCTCTATTTTTTATTAGAATTATGAGGTCGAGTTGCAGATGAAAGGAGATAAATGGTCGATGAGGGAGACAATATTGCAGGGCAAGGGAGATGGGATTATGCAAAGTGCTACCATAATTGATGAGGGATATATTTAGATAGAATGAATTAGAGAATTGATATTTCATTATTGAAGGAGATGATATTTTTGGGATCCATTGCATCGAAGAGGGAGAGAAATTTTTGGGAGAGTCAATTACAAAATAGACGATCGAAGGAGATAAGATTACTAAGAGCCGAAGAGGGAGAGTAAAGAGAGTTTTAGAAGACAAATATGGTAAGGAATTTTTGGTAGAGTCCATTATAGAATAGAGAAGTCTATTTTAGGAGATATGGTATCTGTGTCATTTTTGACAGAGAGTTGGACACGTTAGCAAGTGAGGTTGAGAATGAGGAGGGAGAGGCATGTGGAGTGGAAGGGGACAAGATATAGTACAGATAATGGATTACTACCATTAATAGGTATTGAATTAAGTAAAATTAACTTCATATTTTGAATCATTATGTTTATATTTATTAAATAGGCCCCTTTTATTTTTGGATAATATGAATGGTAACAATGGTCAAATTTATCACCTCGGTAAAGGGTAAACCATATTAATCTAGATTACAAATAAGTGATAAGTCATAATTATTTCATCTTATTTCTTATTGGATGAATGTAATTAATCCCTTATCTTCTTTGGTTTGGATTTTTTTTAATAGAAACAACTCCATGAAAATTTCTATATATTATTTAAATCAAATAAATTTAAAAAGTGTCACTCTATTAGTTTTAAATATATTTTATTTATTCACATAGGGACAAAAAACTAGTTATGAAAGAATTTAGATATTAATTTTAATATGAATAAAATAATTTTCATTATATAAATTTATTTTTACTCTTTAGTAATTATATAATGGTATTAAATTCTTATGCAATGCTTTTGCGGTATTTATCCAGTTAATAAAAAATATAACAAATGCTTTTAAAAATATTAAAAGTAGCATAATTTAAGTTATTTAATGTCTTCCATAAATTTTCTCAATGAATATAAAATATTGGCGTTATATTAAATAATTATATTCAAATTAAAACTTTTTCTTTATAAATTTTTAAGTCAAATTAAAGTAGTAATAATAAAATTGACATTAATAATATTTTTTCAAAAATAAAAATTTATTAATTTATTTAGAAATACTAAAAATATGTAAATAGTACAAAGGGGATAATATATGGCCAAAACTTTAATCCCTTGTGAATTTATAGACTATTTGGAACCATATTTCCTGAAAAGGACTTTATTGTATTTTAATCCTTTAATAAATTCTAGGTGTTCCCTTCCTCTCCCCAATAAAAGGACACACTTTCATTCTCTTATTCACAATACTTTGTGCCTTATAGAATGATCATACCCTACCAAAATACATTATGAACATCCTTAGACACATTCTATAGGTTATCTTCTTCCCAAAAGACCCACCTTAGATCCCTTATGAGTAAATCTAATTGAGTTATTGAAAAAAAATATGTGATCACCTTAATCAATCACTTTATTTATTATTCTTATTTTACCTCCTATAAATATATTATATTCTTCATAAAATAGTATCTTCAGTATCCATAATATAAGTAAATATTGTTATGATGACTGAACCACCTTTATTAACCATGTTTCCATTAAAAGTGAAGTTAATGTATCGCTTATGCGTATGTGCGTCTTACCATCTCAATTTAGCTATACAATTCATTTTCCATCAGCTTATTTCACAAATTTTTATTATTATGGGTTTAATTTTCATGTATGATATTAATGAAATAATTATTATACTATAATTATAATGTCATATCAAACTTTTTCCTTCCAAATTGTCAGAAAATGATAACATTGTTTGTGCGTATGTCTGGACTACCACCTCCACGAAGCGATGCGATTTTTTCTTCATTTATATTTTAATTAGATGGAATTAAGGATGGATATAATTAATAAATATGATTTAATGAAATAATGATTATTCTTTAAAGGTTAATTATTATTTATCTTTCTTTCATTACATCCTTAAAAAAATGAAAACATCATTCATGTGTACATACAACCTATCATCTCTATGCATGGTGTAAATTTATCATATAATTCTTTAGATAGATTTTGAACAAAGTCAAACTCGTGGTAAGGGATTTTCCTCTCTCTTTTATTTCTATGGGACACATGCCATCTTCAATAATTTTTTATTTTTTTGGTGTATATAATTCACATGAATAAATTTTATGATAAATAGTATTAGTTTTATGGTGATTTACAAAACCATATAAGGTTATTTCATTCATGGAGATTACGATTCAAAAGATACCAAAGTGGTAAGGGTTTAATTCACAATATAATCAACATTAAATATTTTTTATGTTTAAATATCAACTGAGTAACATATATCTTCCCTGTCAATTTTTTCCATAAAAACCCAAAAACTATTTTATTATTATCCTATGGATTTTTGAACTCTTTTTTCCCAATATTTTAGCTTTAAGAAAATGGTTTGAAATGGAACTTCTTTCCATTTTCCAAACAAGTTACTTTGTGACTTTTCAAACAAAACTATGAAACGAATGTTTCTTTAAACTTATACGACATGAAAAAAATTTCCCACCATAATGAAAAATATTTTATTTGAAGCTCCCTTTAAAAATTTATAAGATTGTTTTCAAATAAAACATTTTCTTTCATATGTGCGCATTTTTTTAATAAGTGATTTCAAAATGAAAATGGTATTTTATACAAGAAATATTCAGATTGATCTTTCAAAGTCATTTTCTATATAATATGAAACAATTTGATGTTAATTAAAATCTATTGGGGATATTATCCAATAACATCATTCCTATTCTTTCTCTGATTGGTTTATTTTTGTTGGGATAAGATGTTTATGAAACCAATTTCTTATCCGTGGTTTATTCTATGATGAAATGTTTATGAAACCATTTTTTTCATGGGTTCACATATGATGAATGTTTTATGATCTTTTAGAAAACATATATTTGGTTTTAATTGTGTGATAGTTGTTACATTATAACCAAGTATGGTGGTTGCGTAATAACCAAGGCCAGTGGTTATGTTATAACCAAGGATGGTGGTTATGTTATAACCAAGGACAATGGTTGCATTATAACCAAGGACAGTGGTTACATTAAAACTTATGGTGGTGGTTACATTCTAACCAAGTAGTGGTGGAACTAGTATATTCCTCCAATTAATTGGGTAATAATTGATTTCTAATTTGATTAATAGGACTATAATGGGGAGTAAACGCATTTTTGTAATAGAAATTGTCTATTATGATAGTCTTGGGTGTGAACCCTGACTACTATAATGGTTTGGTAATGAACCCATTCCACTATGATGGTTTTTTGGAAATGAGCCTTGAATTATAAGGAAATAATTTTAATTCTTATATGTATGCCAAAAACTATGGTTCTATTCTTATGTTATGCTCTAATGGATCATGTTCTCTGATTACTTTTTTCTTAATGTCTAATGCACTTCCAAGATTTATGCCATGATTCAAGATTATGATCATTGATGTGTAGGGTTTTGTTTTCAAATGTTATGTATGTGTTATGATACCCTTATTTTTATGTTATGTATAAGGGATCATGGATATATAACATTTTAACCATTCTTGAGTATTTGAGCTCACCATTTCTTATGTTTTTGTTCCCTAGGTTATGAAGAAATGTATTAAGTATGATGTGTCTTAGAAGGGTTCTAGTTAAGAAGAACTAAGTGGGAGATGATGCAGTTCATTCATGAACTAGTTTTTTATGTTTCCTAGTTTCCAAATATATATGTACATATGATTCAGGTGTGAATTGTAGTTTTAAGTAATGAATATTCATTTAATAAGATTTGATATCTACGTATAAAAAGTATGGCTTCTATATAATGGAAAAAACATATAAATAAAAAATAATTTCTTTGGTTGAGGATAACTACCAACACCATCATAAAATAGTGTAAAGATCCCCATAATTTATTGAGTTCACTACCAAATGCCTAAAAATTCATTTCATGAGATATAAGTCTTTACACAATGCATAAGAGAGTTTTATAATTCTAGGTTCAACCATTACTTAATCGACATAGTCCCTTAGGGGATTGGGTTCACTCTTTATTTCCATTTATCTCCAAAGATATAACTACACCCAATTTATTTGAGGGATATTTAATTTTGATCCAACCCATAGCATAATGAAAACCATATATATGTGTTCCATGAGAACACAAAAAACATTCATATTTAAAAATCACTTAATTAACCCATAAAAAATAGACCAATTTTATGATGAAATTAATAGATAATTTTTTATGTAATAATGAGAAATTAGGTGGATATTAGAATAATAAAATATTCCTAGTGAATCTTATCGACCTTAAAGGATGTTGACATGGATAAAAAACACCATTAAAAGAAGAACACTTCGAATAGTGCCACCTAAGAAGGGATTGAGAATTGGATTATATGATATCACGATTTTAATTCCCCAAAAGCAAATTAGTATGACATAATTTAGAGGTAAATTCATCAAATATAATTTCCAAGGAAATAAATCCTTTTGAGATAAAGAGTAAAATGGATCTGAAACTATAAAATTATTTTTTAGAAAACATTTTTAGAATTTCCTTTAAAGTCAAATTTGCATGTCATATTCAAATGTAATTTTTGAAAAGGTGAAGAAAAAACTCATAAAATTTTTATTTTTTAGAAAGAATATTGAATAATAGTTAATTTAAAAATAAATAATGTTTTTCTAGATAAAATATCATGGGGAAGATAAAATATATAATCATGAAAGGAAAATGATTTTAAAATATTTTTAAAATGGATTTATTGAAACTCATATAATAAAAAGGAAAATAAAAATTTATTTTGAAAATAAGTAAGGATAAATAATAAGATCACATGATATAATACATATTTAGGTTTTGAAATCAAAATGTAAAAAAAAATTGAAATAATAAGAAGGGTCGGACAACCAAATAAGTAGTCAAACATGCCTTAATCATGGTTCAACTTACCATAGCATTACTTGATGATCAAGATCTTGGTAAGCTTCAACTTACTAATTGACTACCCATCCACCTATGTTTCGTTTTAGGACTAAGTTTCCTATACAGGATGAACAGAACCTCATGTTTGAAACTATTCATAATACTTTATAAATTCTTTTAAGTTATGGGGGATCTACCACTCTCAGGATAGGTTGGTACTAAAATATAAAGCATCAAACCAATTACTAGTTCACGCTAAAAAGGTCACTCATATTATCAACCAAACTTATAAACTCACTATAAAATATTACACTTACATGAGGGTTGAATAAAAAACACCACTTTAAGGTTTTATTTCATCCATTTCACTGAATCACATTTATTTTAAACATTAAATAGTCTCAGAAATATACAATTCAAGTACCTATTATAAAATAAAATGATACGAGATAATTTATTTAGCTAACCATACAAAGAAACACATACAAGTTATATTAAATAACCTTTCAATAATTATTTATTTAGTTGATATCCCATCGAATTTAAGGCAATTTATCTCCTAAATTATTTTTTTATCCATTGTATTTGTCTAAAAACATCTCAAAAATATAATTAGTTAAATAAAATTTCAATTCCAAGATATATATTAAAAAAATATTTTGGTTGTAATTGAAATTTTAATTAATTTATTCCTCATAACAATAATTATCAAAAGAATTAAACATGTCTTTATCAAGTTATAGGACTGCTCAAGTATGTTTCCACCACATGTTTATCTGTAACACCATATAAGCGGCTACAAACACATTATATAACCACTACATTAACATAGACATACCCCCATGGGGTTAAGTACTAAATCCATAGTGAATAAGGTTACCTATGAAGGTCCCTCTATTTCATCCAGGACTTTAAAACCCTGATAAAGGGTTTATTTAACAAGCAACATGCCCCCACTGTCCTACTTGCGTATAGTTGTCATTTTTGGATTTAATCATTTAGGTCATCATTCCTAAGTTATATATGTACTAGAATTTATAAAGGAAACAATTATATATAATAATTTCAATTCATCACATACCATGGTTCAATTAGATTCATTACTGATTTCAAATTATATAGGTACCCATCATTATAAGTTACAATTGGCATGAATATAGATACAAACAGGTTTTTATCTTTGATTTCAAAGTATAAAAAGTCCAAATGCAATGGTATGATTGTAATGGTTACCCTTCGCAATTTATAAATTTTTATTGGAAACCATTTTTTCACAACTATAAATGTTTTATACCATGCAACCAATGGTCCATGGATCAAACATGACATGATTGGTTAGTTATTATTTCACCATCAAGATATACAGTAAAAACCCATTTAGGTTGAGATGTGGTCACTTTAATAACCAATCATATGTCATATTTATAATAAGACACACTATCAAATAGTAATAAAGAGTACATACATATAAATAGGTAACCACAAAAGCAAGACATATTGAAAAATCATGTTAAACAAATACCTAAACATAGTATATAGGTAATAATGATACTAAATCACCCAAGGAATATACAACATGTATCATGAAGTCAATAAATTAAATCTACATGGCATGAAATATGCATGGAATGTGAATATCTATGTGCCTATAGTGATGCATGTAACAATACTTCCCTAACATACCATGACAAGGCTAAAATACCATAAATCTCATAAATCAGTCAGTAGTGGAAAGTAAATTAATCATTCCTAGTGAAATAATAATAAATTGTAATAACGAACAGTATAAACAATCATCCCATCCCTGACCACTTGGTCTTTTCTCTATGTGTGGGTTGATCATTCCTAGACATTTGTATTTTTCAGGCACTGATATATTCCTAGTCTCCTTTATACTGGAAAAAAATAGTAATTATAAGCAAAATAATGCTTGGATACCACTTTGTAACATCCCGTCCTGGGAGACACTAAAAAGGTTCCTGGATATGGTCAATCACATCGACTCAAGCACACCACCCCGTATTATAGAGTCTATAAACTAGAAGAGAGGGTCTAGTGATGGTATGGTGGAGAGACTATACCAAAATAATCTAAGTATAATAGTTTTATATAATAAATAAATTGATAGTGGTGTAATATAAATGAAAGGAAATGGAAAATAAATCATCCAAATGAAAAACAAATGGCCAAAACCATGAACAGTATCATGTAATGATTGATTTTATGTCAATAATAAAAAAACATAAAACATGCATACATAGAAGTTGGAATATAAATAATAATTAAAATAAAAAAACTCAAATGCAATCTCTATCACCATCCTAACATCTGGCGATTCATGTGCTCCTATACTCCCATGTATATGAGTAACAACATAAGAAAAATCCATGATCCTAAACCTGCAACCATGAGGTCTATTTGGGTACCAAAATGAAACCCCAATAGTTCTTTAGATAAAATTTGTAGGACACCAAAAATGGTGTCTAATTTTATCTATTTTTTCCATAAGAATATATAGTAATGTGCAGGTATATTAGTAAGATAGTAAATGTTTAAATGTAAATAATTCGGGCCCAATTTCCTCAAAGGACACCTGGATGACCATACCTAATTCAGCCTAAGCTGGAATACCTCTGAATACATGAAACCATGTATATAGTTATATATATTTATAATTATGTATGTATATATAGGAACTATATAGGTAATAACATGTATAGTTGTATATGTGTGTGTGTGTAGTACTACTGAGGATCGGTAGTGTAACTCAGTCATCCTAGTATAATTATAATAGTCTCATAGAGAAATAAGGGATTCCATGCCTACTATCATAGATAATATAAGACATAATGTAAAATTATAAAGATAATATAGTATGCCATTTCAAGTACCCTGAATAACAATGAAAAGGGCCTTACCCAATATCCTAGTTGAGGGGGTGTGGAAAGTCATGTCCAGGAACCCAAGTGACATGAATCACCATGTCCAGCATCCTTGAACAGGGGGTTTGAAATTACATGTCCACAAACCTACCCAAAGTACCATTATATTAGACCAGTATAAGGTAGTCTAACATGAACAATGTTCCCTTACCCAATGCATTCAGTAAAGAGGAACCCGACATCACTCATGGTGTTGTGTACCTTCATTACCATAATTCATTTAATATTATAACAAAAACCATGAGAAATAATTTGTTTCATTTAAATATTATTCATTAAGATAATTTAATAGAATTCATGTATAAGTAATAAGGAATTAAATATCCCATATAATTCCATTTACAATTTCAAATATCTCCATGTGATTACACTATTTTATTAAAGAATTAAATACACGTCAAAACTGGTTTTATTATAAAATGGGTGCATGGATATTATAAAAATTCCATCTAACTTAATTTAATTATCCCTTAAATGATGATTAATCATCACACCTCAAAATGTGGTCAATATTAATAAAGGTATCTTGATTATAATCATTTAAACAATACCTTAGAAGGGTGATTTAACTACCTTGGCAAAGCATAGGTACCAGAAATAAAATCCACACACCTAACAGGGTGGTTCAAGTTGAGGAAAAAACCACCAATAGTTAAAATTAAAAAATAACATATATCAAATTTTTGGAATTACCATATGAAAATTTATTTTTTAAGAGGTGAAGGATAAATAATCTGGTGTGTGGCACAATGGTATACTTTATAAAACAATGAAACCTTAAGGTAAAATCATCAGACCAGATACTTCATGCTTAGAAAATGTCACCAATCTATTATCAATCTTTGATTCGAGCTGGTTTGAGAGAAATTGAATAAAAAGACAAATGCCTTGAAAATAGGGTATATGAACTCACATTGAAATAGCATTCAATAGGTAAAGATAAATTGAGAAAGGGGGAAGGAGGAAGTATAGACCCACTGAGGGGCCTTGAACGTGATAAATAATGAGTGATTATGGCTCCAAATGAAGATGACCTATCTATTCTTATAGGATAAGAAGAGTGCTCTCAACAAGAAGGGTTGTTGCGTGTGGATTATGGGAGAAAATAGGGTGGAAAATTAAAAGAAAACATGGGTAAAAGGGTCAATTTACCCCTTTAAGTGTGGTGTACAGTTTGACCAAATGGTTTTTGCAAACCATGAAATAACCATTCCTAGTAACTGCCTAAGTGGTACTAACCATGTAGGCTAGGTTCATGGTTTTGGCAAACCATGTGTAGCCCGTGTGAAGCTATTATCCAAGTCCTACACCTCCTTCCATGGTCAGCCATATGATTAGAAAAAATTGTTTACCAACCATGTGATTCACATGCAGTTTATTATAGAAGGTCCCATGGTTATCTGGGAAAACTCGTACAATTAAACAAACCATGTCCCATAAAAAAATAGTTCGCATGATTGTGTCACATAGTTGGTATTAATCGTTCCCCCTTAAATACTTCCCCTAATATGAGTTTTCAGAGTTTGATGCACCCAAAACTCATTCAAACTCCCAAGAAACCTCTTAGGCCTTAAAACACATCAAAAACACACACTTTTAGGTCTTCCAATTCTCAAATTTTCATTCTTATGATTATTTTAAAATTCAAACCATCCACCAAACAAAAAGCAAAAATTCCTTTAGATCTTCCATAGTTCAAAAACATGGGAACTTACAATTTCTAATACTATCATAAGGGTAAACATATGCATAAGATTAAAACCATGTTACCCATACATGGCACATACTTCATATGTAATTGAATTGACTTAAATCTAGGATATTCTATTTCCACCTTTTTTATATTTATGTCTTATTTTTCCTTTCTTTTAATGGATTTAATTACTAAAAATCAAGGATTTGATTATCCCTTTTAGTTATTTTCATTAGAACAAATATTTAATAAGATTTAAAAATATCATGATAGATATTTCTAAATTTAAACCGAAATGAATAAAATAGACTATATTAATTTTTCAGATATATGAAAACATGATATGCTATTATTTTAAAGAATCTTTTCACCTCTCTCTCAAATTTCCTTTAACTCTCTCTAATAAAAACAAACCAAAACACATTAAAAAAAGCATTAAGATTTTTTACAAGTTGAATGAACCCTCCTTTAGGGTTTCTATACCTATGTGCATCACCTTCACTCTCTTATTCTTGAGTAGAAGTTGTGAAAATTATATATTCCCTAGGTAGATGAACTATGACTTCTCATTCATTTTATGTGAAAAATTAAATCAATCATAATTTATATTCTTTATTTAAATGAATTTGATTAATCTTAAGAAGGTAATAATTTGGTTCCATCACATAAAGAATGTTAATTGAAGAATTTTGATATTTATATAATAAAATAACAAGTTTCACTCCTCAAGCGGTTATAACTTATATTATTTCAAATAAAGAAATCTATGAATTATGATATATTATAATATCATGTGGTGTTTTACTAATTTTATACAGAATCTGGTAATTTTATAATTAAAAAAAATATCAGATAGCCTATAAATCATCCAAGAAAAATTAATAGAATGATTTCATGCAACCTTTTAATAATTTATAAATTACAACTTATCAAGAAATAATAAAAATGTTGTTATTTCATGTTGTCTATTAGTATTTTTATGTGAAATATTTCATTTTGATGATTGTTAATTTATTATAATACTAAAAAATTATCCAATAAAGATAAAAATCATATATTGTGTGCTTTAGAGTGAATACTTGTTACTAAAGAAATAGAAGGATTATTATATATAGTAAATTGATAATATTATTGTATTTAAAATATTAAAATGCAGCAGCTTAATATTGTTAAACTATCATCTAGAAATTACATATGATATAATACTATTAATGCATTATTACTATTTCAAGAAATGAAATAGAATTTTATTGCATATAGATTATAGTTAACCTATTATTGTCAATATTTCCAGATTGTGTTAGAAATAATATTGCATGTTGTGGATAATTATAATTACCTTAGAATCCGGAACTCATACATTGAAATGTATATATATTTAATATTGATGATAATAATCTAAACAATGGTATTTAATGATTTATCAAATGTATTAGATAATAGTATATTACAATCTATTAAATTATTGGAATAAATTGAAGATAAATAATTTCATGTTCTTTAATAATTCTGATTATTCAAGAAATTATCTAATAGAGGGAAATAGATAATCACAAGAAATTTTATAATTATTATTTTTTGATATCAAAAAATATAATTCTATATTGTTATATAGATTAATAAATTTTGATGGGAATTATTTTACAATTCTAGATATTAGATAATTGAAAGGGGAATTATAGCACCTTAATAATAATTAATATTTTATGTTGTGGGAATTAAATTATTATTTTTTCTACATGATTGGTTGTGATTATTATTTGATTTTAATATTTACTAGATAGTGTGTTATCTAATTCGTTGTATTATTGATTTTATATAGCATGATTAATATTCTTGGGAATTGATAAACAATATTAAGACAGTTATATAATAAATTAAATTAAAGAGGCATGAGAAGAATAGTTACTGCTCATATAAGAATTATTTAAACATGAAAATAATTATTGATGCATTTCATATTTAATTTATCAATTTATATCTACTAAAACGGGTTTCTTGACTTATAAATCATGTGCATAATAGACTAGTTAGTTCAATATGGAAATAAAAGAGTTTTTTTGTTAAAGATTAATTGATTGGGGCCTAGGGATACCATTATTGATTGTAATAGGCTTGAATTATCTGATTCTATAACCAAAATTTACTTTATTATTATTTACTTATTCTCTAGGAATTTATATCTTTGACGTGATTCATTTTTAACCTAATATGGTTGGTGTGATAACGGTGGAATGGGGTGTTGTTTATTATGATAATGTTGGAATAAGATGTAGGATGTGATTTTATCTAAAATTATATGGAAAACTTTGGAAAACAGGATGAAATACCTTGAAATTTTAGTTTATATTAAAATAACCCTATATTAAAAAGAGTACACCTCACTCAACCTTGAGATTTAATGAACTTTGAAAAATATTATTTAAATATGACCGTTATAACCTAGCCATTAGTTTGGTTGATATGAATAGGAAATAATATATTATGAAAGATATGTATAAATTCTTTTAATTAAAAAAATGAATAATCAATCATATATTTATTATCAATTGGTTATAAATGTTGATATAATCTTTTATAGGTAAAAGAGATATTTTTCATAAAAATATTTTTATGTGTGCAATGTATTTTGATATTAATATATTAAATTGATTATTATTAATAAATGATAAAAATAAAATAACAATATTATATATCCAATTTAATCAATTAACATTCATTTAATTTTTTTTATTAGTAAATTAATGAGAATAAAGTCATTTTATGCTTCAAAAATACATTTTCTTCAAAAATGGTTTTTATTGCATTTTGTGTGTGTATATTAAAACTATTTTCAATCACTTTTAGAAATTTATTTTAAAAATATATATTATTTTAAAATCCACCACATAAAAATATACTTATGATTAATTTTCTATATTTTTCTAAAAAGGTTAATTTTTTAGTGAATAGTGAAAAATACAGATTTCACAAAAACCATCAATTTCAGAAAATTAAAATGGTCTAATAATAGATTTAATTTTTATGAAAACTTTTTAATATAATTTATATATAATAATTAATATAATACATATTAAATTATAATATTTTACTTTTAAATATGTTCTTAACACTTTATAAAACTAGGTAATGTTTTTATTCAAATAAGAAATATTTCTTGTTTTTATCTCCTAATAAAGTATTTACATGGAACCACAAAGTTTTGGTTTGGTTTGAAAGAAAAATAATTATCATTTGATTTAATATAATCCAATTAATCTCATTTTAATAATCATTATACTTAATTTTGTAATAAAATCATTTTTATACTGAAAATAAGAGTTACTCTAAAAATGTGTTTCGTTTTGTTTTACAAACCTATATTAAAAGTAATTTTTAACAATTATTGGAGTTGAATTATTTCAAATTTATTTCAAATTTTTAATCAAAATAATTAATATTCATTTATAATTTCAACTTATTTTTTCATAATGAATAGTAACCATAGTAAATGTTTATCACCTCGATTTTGAATAAAAGTAGTTAAGAGGATTAAAAAAGAGATAAGGTTTAAAGATAACAAAAAAAATTATTAAACATTATTTATTGGTGATATTTTTATTTTAACCTTATAATATTACAAAAAATGAAAATTTGGTTCCACTTTCAAAAGAAAATGAATTTATATTATTCAAATCTTTTAAGTAATTCCATGTGTCACCCACCCCTCACTTATAAAAGGGAACCTCTTCCCCTCCCTTATTCAAAAAATTTGATCCATCTAGATCATACAATACCAAACCAAAAAACATAAATGTATTAAATAAATTATTTCTTAAGATCCAACTCTTAATATAAGATCATCCTAATAAGGCTTAAGGTGCAAGCTAAATGAGGTCTCTCAAAGAAGAGGTAATCATCTTACCGAATTCTTTCAAAGTTTATTTCTTATTCTACTTCATATAAATATAATGTATTCATCCTAACATAATGAATCAAGTATAAAAAACATAATTTAGTGTTATTTTGATAATGGTAAACCCATTTCCATATTCTTTCCATCATATGGAAAATGAATATATTATTGGTACGTGTAGCCATCCAACCATCTACATGTTGGAGTGTAATTTGTTTTTCATCCCTAATTTACATGGATGGTTATAAAAGTGGAATTAATGAATATTATAATGACCCTTACTTTACATACATGATATTACTTCAAAGATGCAGAATATTAATTAAAAACTATAACAAAACCACGATAGGACAGTATAGGTATAGTGTCTTTACAAACTGGGAAACATAAAACACCAGTTTATAATACATATTCATTGTCTCCTACTTATTTTGATTTAACTAAACCATTTTTTTACATATATTACTTAATACCCTTCTTTATGAACTGGGGAAAATAAACATATGAAAAGGTGATATCAAATTCTTAGTAAGGATAAACAAGGGAGATATCAATCATATCATAATCATAAGACATAAGAACATAACATTTGAAAATCATATCCTGCGTATGAAAGATCGTGATATCATGTCATGGGATAAATCATTAAAGTTCATAAGAATGAATGAATATAGTCTCAAAATACATAACATAAGACAGGAAGTTTTTCGGAAAACACATAATCATATAAAATCATTTTATGTTAGTTAGTGCTCATTTCCAAGACCATCATTATAGACAAAATCTATTACTAAATCGAGTTCACTCCTCGTTCCAGCCCTGTATTACGTAACTGAGATCATTTACCATTCCATCCATTTCTATCTCATAATATATAAATCTTTACCCAATTTATTAGAGTGATATATAAGTCTCACCAATATTATAATAAAATCAATCTTTTGTGTCCCATAATAACATAAATCAATCATCATAACCTAAGGAATAAAATGGGTTTCCATAAACATTATTCCACCATAAAAAAATACATGTAAAAAAATGAATTTCATAAATATAATTTCATCATAAACACAACAAAATAATAGGAATAATAAGGATATTATACTTGAACATAAACATATTATATATTTCCATCTAAGATGGGAATTAATTATCATATAACACTTGAAATTAATTCTTGAAGAAAATATCATTCCTTCTTCAAAAACATTTTTGTTTCTCAAAATGTCATAAAATTTTAAAAGAAAAGAGTTTATTTCAAAATAAAATTGTATAATTTTGAGGAAGATTCATGTAAATAATGTGTTATGAAGATATAAAAGTATGTTCATGCCGTATAAGTTAAAAAAACATTCTCCTCATTCTTTTTCTAGAAAAGTCAAAAAGTACCTCATATTGAATAATGACAAAAGATTAATTTCATACCATTTAATAAAAATTAAACAATGGGTAAAATTTAATTTAAAAAATTTTATAATAATAGAAATAATATTACATATTTATGAAATATGTACATGGATGATAAATATAACCTAGTAAGTACTTACGTATAAAAAATCTCAGATAATAATGAGATTGAAAAATTATCCCTTATATTAGGTTCAATTTCCTTTATATGTATTCAAACCTAGTGAATAATGATTTAAATAATTTCATTCAATTATTTCAGAATAATATTCATTTTTATGATATCATATATTATCATATTATCATCTATTCGTTAACAACATTTCATTGTTACTTGTTATTTAGGTATTAACTACTTCATTTGATTATGCATGTTTTGTAGAAAAATTTGTGGTTCTCATTTATATTTCATAGTTATATCATTAAAAAATTATATTAACATAATGTATACCATATTTATTCATTAGGTATATTTCTTTAACCATTCTTCAATGAAGTTCCTATAAAATAAATCTCATCACATCGTGCAGACAGGAGGTCGTACGTACCCACGAGCGATGATATCATTCCCATATTTTTTGAATGGTATTAAATTGGATGGTGAATAATATTTAAAAATTAATACCATGTTATAATAATAATATATATTTATTACTTACATAATTATACCCATCCAAGTTAGTTGGTGGGGAAAATAGATTACACCACAATGTGGAGACAGTAAATCGTACGTACACACGTGTAGTGATTTCATTTTTCATATGATGGATAAAAGGTGTAATATTGTTTTCTCATAATTATAATAACATCTCAGTATATAATTTATATTATTTTTATTACTTTATAACGAAACAACTCACGAAGAATAAGTATAAGAAGAAACAATCTTAAAAGAATAGGTAGAGAAGATTACCTCTTCTTCCATATGCTTCCTCAAAATCTCCTCTTAAAGCACTAGAGTTAGTCTTTGAAGAAAAAGAAAAACCTCTATAATTTTACTAAGGAAGTTGATAATGGAAAATTTTGGGGGATTTCTAAGCTTTATGGTTAAAATTGAAGTTAAAATGTGAGGGATTAGGTGCCCTTTTATTATTGAGGTGAGGGGCACTTTTAGGATCTCCACAAATATTAATTTATAATAAAATAAAACCTCATCCAAAAACCTCCAAAATGATCCAACTTTTAAGATTATATTAGATAAGGTTTCAATATCATCAACCAATAAAGTTATGACATGTATTTCTACCAATTTAAACCTTATTATTTTATCTAACACTTATTTATTCATTTTACTTTTTAACTAGGGTAACAAAAAAGTCAATATTAAAAGGGTGAAATATTTACTTATTTGATGTAAATTCGACCATAAATAAATACATTACAACATTTTTATACCATATATTTTTTATTCTATATTTTTTAAAATGATTTATTATTTTTAAATAATTTGATAAAACATTATTTTTTATAAACAATCAATATGTCCATTTTGAAACTTTTCAATTCATTGATTTTTCAAAAATAATAAGATAACAAGTTAACTTCGAACCAACTATTTTATTATATTCCAATGAGTTTATGGTAATCTATAAAATTCATTATAAATATTAATTAGCTCAAATTATATTTATTTTAATATTTTTAATAACAATTGTTTTTTATTTCCATTAATAAAATTATTATTAAATAAATTTTGTGTAATTATTTAATATAATTATTTTTTGAATAAAAATTAAAAAAAATACTATGATGAATATAAATCCACTAGATCTTAGAACAATATTTTTAGTCAAATTTATCTTCTAGAAAATCCAAGATTTAAAAATGTTATACTTACAAAATTATGAATGAAAAAACTTTAACATCACTTTAAATAAAATAATATAAGTGCCAGAATATCTTCAATAAGCCTCCAAATGGTCACTAACTCAAACCTTGTATGGTTATTGTCTATATATACTCGACCAATAATATTTGTTCATGTTTTTAGATCCTTTTATGGTTATTATAAAATAAACAAATTTATCGATTTCCCTTCAATTAATTTAATTTTTACATCACCAAAGTATAAGCCTTTAAGGTAATTATTTAGTTCATAAAAATTAGAAATAAATTAACATTATAAATAAAAATGTTTTATCTTTAAAATGAGTATTTATAATCGAATTTATCTTCTATATAACTTTATATAAAAATGATATAATTATTAAAATTTGAGTAAGATATATTTTAATTTCTCTTTAAATAAAATAAATTAAATGTCAAAATCTCATCCAAGTGGCTTCCGAATGACAAAAGTTCTACCCAAAGATGATTTAGGCCGAAAGACATGCATCAAATGATATTAAGACAAGTGTTATAGAAATTTTATAATATTATTCATACTCTTAATTACCTGATTTACCCTTTTACCTAATTATTAAAATTTATTGAAGTTATTATTCGTAATGCCCCAAAATAAAATAATTTTATTTATATAATTTAGACCTACTAATTAAAAATATTTTATATATTTTTCAAAATTAAAAACATAGAAGTTTCGGTAATTAATTTAAAATTATTCCCGTTGTCAGAAAGAGGGAACGAGTTTTTTAAAAGTTAAAACATTACAAAAGATTGAAATGTTTTTACATCAGAATTAAATGTAAAATTAAGGCTAATGAAATAAATTATATTGAATGATAAAATATATTCTATTTATACTTAAAAATCAATAAATATTATAATTTAACCATACAACTTATTTCAATGAGAAAAGTTGTTTTCAATTAAAATTTAGTGTATTTTTATTATTCCTCAAAATTTGAAAGTTATCCGAAAAATATTAAAAATTCCTCCAAAGTAATTTTTTATATCTTGCTTCCAATGAAAAAGTTTTTTTTTGTAATATAAAAATTATAAACATGTAAAAATATTAATATAAAAAGGGTTCACCATTAAAAGGCAGAAAATTACCCTTTTGCAAAAAATATTGGTTTTTATACACCAAATAGGATGTATTTATACCCTATAACAAAAATATATATTGTATAAATATAAAAAATATTTTATTAAGTAAATAACATATGTATTTCATTAATTTCATTTAATAAAATTAATCACACAATTTATTAATACAAAAAAATCAAATATAGAATTGGTTTAAATTTTTCCTAGATAATTGGTAGTGAATGACTTCACCATACATTTTCCTAAGTTAGTTATATTTATTCCTACTAACATAAAGGATGTGTTAAAATGGTCATTTTATACTAAGGTCATCTTTTGGTTCTTTAAACTCATGGTTGTGTGTAATGAAAGGTTTTTAGGAATTAAAATTATTTAAAAAATATATTTCATAAAAACATCTGGGTGTTACATTCTACCCACCTTAAACTGAATTTCACCCTCAAAATTAATCACTTGGAAAAAATTAGATGAGGATATAACTTTCTCATCATAACCTTAAGTTCACACTTAGATCCTTAAAAGTGGTGGTTCCACCACAAAACTTTAACCAAGCAGGTGGTCTTGTTTCACAGAAATGTTTCGCTACGATCTAGAATCTTTATCAGTTGTTATTCATAAGAAAGATCTTGTTCCAGTGGTACAAATTCTGAGTTTAGTACAAGTAAAGTATCAGGTATATACTTTCCCTAGAGATATACATAAAAGACATCATGAACATTGGATAAATTTGGTGGAAGCGCCAATCGGTATGCTACCTTCCCGACACTATTCATAATTTCAAAAGGATGGATTTGCCTAGTGCTCAGATTACCCTTATTTTCAAATCTCATTCCTCTCTTCCAGGGGGATATTCATAGAAACAACTTGTCACCCACTTCAAACTCTAGGTATTTTCTTTGGTTTTTATCATAATTTTTTTCGACTCTGTGCATCTCTTTTGTATTTTTAAATAGATCTGACCTTTTCTTCCATTTCATTGACAAGATATGGTCCTAATAGATTTATTTCCCCAAATTTATCCATTCAAGATGGAGTTCTACACTTATTTCCATATATGTCTTCATAATTATCCATCTGAATATTGGAGGGAAATATATTTTTTTGAGAAAATTTCACCAAAGGTAGGTGCTGATCCCAACAACCTTTGAAATCCATAGAAAAATATCTCAACCTGTCTTCGATAGTTTCGATTAACCTCTCATATGAACCTTCTTTCTGAGGATGATAAGCATTGCTAAAACATAACTCTATATCCATACCCAACTAAAGGATTCACCAAAACAACAAGGTAAACCTCGGATCCTGGTCAGATATAATGAAAATCGGTATGCCATGAAATCGTACCACTTCCTTTACACATATCCTAGAAAGATGATCAAGAGTAAAATCCTCTCTAATTTAAATGAAGTGTTCTTACTTTTTAAGGAAATCAACTAAAACCCATATAGAATTATGGCATTTAAATGTTTTGTGAAGTCTGATGACAAAGTCTATAGTGATGTTTTCTCATCTCCATTCTAGTATGGGTAATGGTAGTAACATGCCCTTAGACTTTAGTCTCTCAGCCTTAACTTTCTCACAAACCAAGCATCTAGAGACATATTCGGCAACATATCTTTTCATTCCATCCCACCAGAAATACTCTCTTAGGTCCATGTACAACATTGTGCTTCCATGGTGAATATAGAATGAAGAACTTTGAGCCTCATACAATATGTCCTTATTTAATTCTCATATGGGAGGAATAGAAACCTGGATCCTAAACCTTATTATTCCATCACAATCAAGGTTGAAATCCAGAACATTTCTCACATTCTTTTTTATCTCTACATCTTCCTTATGAACCTCCTTAATCTTCACTTGTATAAATGGTTGGACAGTCATTTGAGAAAGAGAATATTTCTCCCCTTCCTTTAAAATTTCAAGATCCATCTTTTAAAAATCCATAAATATTGGATCTTTTGTAATCCTCTTCATAGATAGACTATCATGGTCCTTTTGACACAAACCATCTGCCACCTTGTTTGCTTTCCCAAGGAGGTAATGTATTAAGTAGTCATAATATTTTCTTAACTCCAACCATATTATTTGATTCATATTTAGCTAATTTTGTGTGAAAATATAATTTAAAATTTTAAGATCAGTATATATAACACACCTTTCACCATAAAGATAATGAATCCATATCTTTAGTGAAAATATTACCACAGCTTACTCCAAATCATAAGTTGGGTAATTTACACATGGATTTTCAATTGATGTGAGGCATAATCTATTACCATATCATTTTCCATGAGCACACATTCTAGCCCCTTTTTTGGAAGCATCGTTGTAGAGAAAAAACCTTTCTCCACTACAGGGTAGTGTGAGAAAAATTTCACTGGATAACACTATTTTGAGCTCTTTGAAATTCTTTTCACATTCCTCTATCCATGTGAACATAACTACTTTTCTATTCAACATGGTATGTGGATTAGATAAATTTGAAAAATATTTCACAAAATGATGATAATATTCATCCAATCCAAGAAAACTTCAGATCTTATTTACTTTTTTAGTTTCGAAAAGATTTCAGTAACTTATTTTTTTACTAGATCCATAGATATCCCCACTTTAAAGATTATGTAACCCAAAAATGAAACTTTATGATGAGAAAATTAACAATTAGTAAATTTTTTATAAAGGTTCTTTTTTCTTAGGGTCTTTGGTATAATTCTCAATTGATCTTCATGTTCTTCCTTCCTCTTCAAATAGAAAAGAATAACACCTATAAACACTACCACAAACTGATCAGGATAGTCTCTAAATACTCTATTCATTAGATCCATGAATATAGTGGGGGAATTAGTAAGACCAAAAGGAATCTCTATAAATTCATAGTACCCAAACGTTGTACGGAATGTCATATTTGGTATATCCTTCTTATTGATCCTTAATTAATGACATCTTGAACGAAGATCAATCATTGAAAAGTATTGATCTCCATGTAATTGGTCTAATGAGTCATCAATGTAGGGAAGAGGATATTTCTTCTTGATAGTGATCTTGTTAAGTTCTCAATAATCAATGCAGAGTCTCATTGATCCATATTTATTCTTAAAAAAAGAATTGGTGAACCCCAAGGTGATGCACTAGGGTATATGAATCCCCTGTTAATATTATCTTGGAGTTTCTTCTTCAATTCCTACAACTCAATTGGTTCATTTCTATAAGGGGTATCTGAAATAGGAATAGCACTCGGTATGAGTTCTTAAAAACTCAACATCATGATTTTGTATAAGACCTGGTAAATATTTCAGAAATAAATCATCAAAATCCCATACAATGGGTATATTATTAATTGTGGATTTCCCCCCATCCATTTGAGATAGATAACCTTAATTTATTTGGATCAAGACACATAATATGGATTAAATTTTTGCTAGAAGTTAATACTCATCCTACCATCAATAGATTATCATAGATTGATATCAAATATTAAAATTGAATTCCATTACATGGAAATTGATATGTGATCCATATAGATAAAGCTAATCCATACGAATAATCACATCAAATTCCACTATAGGCAGGATCATAATATTTGTAGAAATAATTTTACTAAAAACTTCAACAGAAGAAGAATTATAAAATTTGGATGTGACCGTTGTGCCATTTGGATTTGTCAAATATAACTCAACATCTAATTATTGAGGTAACATGGTGATACCCTGGGAAAATTCTTCAGAAATAAAAGAGTGGGTGGATCCATAATCAAAAAAAACATTTTCTACTTTAGTGTAGATGGTATGTATAACTTTCACCACTTCATATTCATAATATGTATCACCCATAGTGATTGAATATGACTTTTCTATGTCTTTTTCATTAAGATTTTTCAAACGTCGATTATAATCAATAACCCTTGTGTCAGGGAATTGATTTACATAGTGTCCAATTTCCTTTCACTTGTAACACTGAAGTGTAGGAGGTGCATTCTATGTAGCATTTTATCTATTAGCATCATTAGAAATATTTTTCCAACCATTTTTTCATTCAACTTCCTAATGAACTTAGTTTCTACACCTAAAACATTTAATAGTCCCTTTAAGACAATTTCATCAATGTTTCTTTCCACACCTTGAGCATAAGAAAAAACACATCTTATTTTCAATGTGTTCTTTAGATTTTCCCATGAATTCTATTTTTCTCTTCGCATAAAATCCATATGAATAATGGGTTACTCCAATATAAATCTCAACTGTGAGATCACATCAAAAAATTTCCTCATAGATATTGAAGTCCCTTATGGATAATACCCTTTGGAGACCTGGTTTTCAGTCACTAAAGAATCAGTCAATTTTTCTTTCAAGTAGGATAATAATTCCAGAAGCATACATTGAATGTATTGTAAAATTTTATTCATAGGTACCAACATATTTATCATCATTTTGATTAAATTCAGGGAACTCCTTCTCCATCTTTGTTCAAAGAATACTATGAAATTACTTATTTAAAAATAAGTTCTTAAACTCACCTCATTCCATGGATTCAATTTTGTCTCTTTGCCTCATATTCTTGAAAAGGTTCCACCATTGATCGCCTTCACCTTCCAAAAAATAGACTAATAAGATGAATTTAACATTTTCTGAACATTAGATAACTGAAAATATCTTTTTAGTGGTATTGATTCATTGTTCAGACACTAATGGATCAGAAGACTCGCTAAAAGAAGGTGGATGCTACCTCATGAAGGACACAACAGAATTTTGTTCCCTCTTTTTCTTAGTTGTAAGTCTTACATGATTCATATCGTGAGAAAGTTGTGTGAGCATAGCTAAATTATTTTTCATTCTAGATCCCATAAAATTTGGTTTCTTAAGAGGATAATCATTCCATTTCCCGTTGCGTTTAGCAATAACGTGGTTCTTTCAAGTTCCAGTAATTGTCTAAAACCAAGAAGCATATTGTGAACAGCACTAATCATAATTTGAAAACCACATATACAAGAATAAAATATCAATTTTATACAATTTAGGTTTTATCCTAGATTATTCATGATCAATTCTAAATCACTAGGATTGTAACCTATACTTTGACATATCCTTTGGTTTCTTATTAAGGTTTTTTCATACTAGTTTCCATATATTAACTATACATTTCCTCTTATACCAAATATAATGAACCTTACTTTACATACATGATATTAATTCAAAGTTAAAGAATATTAATTAAAAATATAAAAAAACTGTAATAGAACCATATAGATATAGGGTATTTACAAACTAAGAGACATAAAAAATTGGTTCATAAGACATCTTCATTGTCTCCCACTAATTTCTCCATAACTAAACCCCTTTTACATATATTACTTAATACCCTTCTTCATGGACTAGGGAAAAGAAACATATGAAAGGGTGATATTAGATGATTAGTAAGGGTAAACAAGGAATATATCAATCATATCATAATCATAAGAAATAAGAACATAATATTTGAAAATATTATCCTGCATATGAAATATCATTATATCATGCCATAAGATAAATCATGAAAGTTCATAATGATCAATGAACATAATACCAAAAGTCAAAACATAAGACATGAAGTTTTTTGGCATACACATAAGAATAGATAATCATTTTAGGTTAGTCACACTCATTTCCAAGACCATCATAGTAGAAAAATTCTCTTGTTGAACTGAGTTCACTCCTCGTTTCATCCCTGTATTACTGAACCAAGATCATTTCTTGTTCCAACCATGTCTACCTCATGAGATATAAATATTTACCCAATGAATTGGAGGGAGATATAGGTCCCACACATCTCATAATGAAATCATTATTATGTGTTCCACTATAACATAAATCATTCATCATAACCCAAGGAATAAAATGGATTTCTTTAAACATTATTCAACCATAACATAATCCACGTAAAAGAAATGTATTTCATAAGTAGAATTTTATAATAAACACAATAAAATCATAAAAACAATAAGGATATTATTCTTGAAACATAACCCAATTAAATAATTCCATCTTTTATGAAAATTAATGTTGATATAACACTTGAAATTAATTCTTGAGGAAAATATCCTTTCTTCTTAAAAAATGTTTTCTTTTCTCAAAATGTCATGCAATTTTAAAAGAAAATAATTTATTTCAAAATAAACTTGAAATCGTATAGAGGAAGCTTTAGGGAAAAAATTAATTATGAAGATGTAAAAATTCATTCATTTCGTATAAGTTAAAAAACATTCTCCTCATACTTTTTGTAGAAAAGTAAAAAAGTACCACATAATGAATAATAACAAAATATTCCTTTCGTACCGTTTAATTTAAATTCACCAATGGATAAAATTAACTTTAAAAAAATTTCAAAAAATATAAATAATATTAAGTATTTATGAAACATGGATTTGGATGATAAAAATACCCCAGTAAATAAATACATTTAAATAATCTCAGATAACAATGAGATTACAAAATTATACCTTACCTTAGATCTAATTTCTTTTGTATGTATTAGAACCTCTTTTATAATGATTTAAATAATGTCATTGGATTATTTCATAATCATATTAATTTTTATGATATAATATATGATCATATTATCATCTATTTATTAACAATATTTTATTATTACTTATTATTCGGGTATTAACTATTTTATTTTCTTATGCATGTTTTGTAGAATAAGTTCTGGTTCTCCTTCATAGGTCATAGTTATATCATTAAAAAATGATATTAATATAATATATACCATATTTATTCATTATATACATTTATATAATCATGATTTAATGAATATCATGTAAAATAAATCGCATCGAATTGTGGAGACGATAGGTCATACTTACGCACGAGCGATGATATCATTCCTATATTTGTTAAATGGTATTGAATTATATGGTGTATAATATTTAATAATTAATATGATGCTACAATAATCATATATAGTTATTATTTCTATCATTATACTCATCCATGTAAGGTGGTGCTGAAAAACAGATCACAACACAGCGTGGAAATGGTAAGTCGTACGCACGCACGTGTCGTGATTTGGTTTTTCATAGGATGGATAGAAGGTGTAATATGAATGTTTAATAATTATAATAACATGTAATTTTATAAGTGACAAAATATTTATTACTTTTTATTTAGATAACTCATAAAGATTAAGAATAATAAGAAATAATTTTGAAAGATTCGGTAGAGGAGATTACTTATACTTCGACGTGCTTCCTATAAATCTCCTCTTAGTGCACTAGAGTTGGTCTTTGAAGAAGAAAAAAATCTCTAGAATGTAACTAAGGATGTTGAGAAGGTAAAAGGGTAGGGGATGGATGATATTTAAGGTTCAAAGTGAAGTGAATAGGTGAGAGATGAGGCTCCCTTTTTTAATTGAGATGAGGGGCACTTTTGGAGTCTCCAAAAATATTAATTTATAATAAAGTAAAACCCCTTATAAAAACCTCAAAAATGAACCAAATAAGATTATAATATTATATAATATTGAAATATCATCAACCAATAAATTTTTTACATGTACTTATTTCAATTTAAACCTTGTCATTTTAATTAACTCTTAGTTATTCATTTTACTTTTTAACTAGGGTAATAAAATATTCAACATTAAAAGGGCACAATATTTACTCATTTTTTGTAAATTAGACCCCAAATAAATATTTTATAGAGTTTTATACCATATAATAATTATTATATATTTTTTAAAATGTTTTATTCTTTTTAAATAATTTAATAAAACTTTATTTTGATCAATAATCAATATTTTTAATTTTGACACTATTCAATTCATTGATTTTTGAAAAATATTAAGATAAAAATTTAACTTCAAAAAAAATATTTTATTATATTAAAAAGAGGTTAAGATAATATATAAAATTCATTATACATATTAATTTCCCCAAATTATATTTATTTTAATATTTTTAATATCATTTATTGGTTATTTCTATTAATAAAATAATTAATACATCAATTTTTAATAATTATTTAATATACTTATTTATTGACTAAAAATTGAAAATAAAATACTATGATGAATACAAATCATATATATTTTATAAGATTAGTTTTACTTGAATTTATCTTCAGGAAAATATATCATTTAAAAATTTTATACTTATTAAATTATGAATGTGACAACTTTAACATCACTTTAAATAAAATAATATAAGTGTAAAAATCTATTCAATAAGGCACAAAATGGTCACTAACTTGACCCTTGGATGCTTTTGGTGAAGGTATAATTGACCAATAAGATTTGGTCAAGTGTTTTTGTCTTTCATGGTCATTATAATTTTAATTAAAATTGTTTTATTGATTTCCCATAAATTAATTTAATTTTTACATCATCAAAGTATAGGCCTTTAACGTAATTAATTATTTCATAAAAATTAAAAATAAATAACCATGTTAAATAAAAATATTTTAGCCTTAAAATTATTATTTACAATCAAATTTATATTCTATATAACCTTATATAAAAATGATATAGTTATAAAAAGATAAGTAATACGTATTTAAATTTTCCTTTAATAAAATAAATTAAATGAATTAATCTCATACAAGTGGCTTCCAAAGGAAACCATTTAAACAAAAGGATGATCTAGGTAAAAAAATCTCATCCAATGATATTAAGACAAGTGTTGGGGTTATTTTATTATTCTATTCTCACACTGAAATACCTGATTTACCCTTTTACCGATTTAATAAAAATTATCAAAGTTACTATTGATAATTCCAAAAAAAATATTTACATAATTTGGACCTAATTATTCCAAATATGGAATCCAATTTTAAAAATTAAAAACAAAGAATTTTCCATAATTAATATAAATTATTCCCATTGATGGAAAGAGACAATGAGTTTTTTAAAAGTTAAAACATTACAAAGAATTGAAATTTTTTTCATCTAAATTAAATGTAAAATTAATTATAAATATATAAAATATATTTAATGATAAAAACTTATTATATTTATAATTTAAAACCATTCAATTTTATAATTTAACCATATAAATTATTTCAATGAAAAAACATGTTTTTGATTAAAATTTAGTGTATTTTTATTATTCATCAAAATTTGAAAGTTGTTAGAAGAATATTGAAAATACATACAAAGTAAATTTTTACATCCTGAATCCAAATAAAATGTTTTTGTTTCCATATAAAAATTTTTAATGTTTCAAAATCTTGATTTAAAAAGTGTTCGTCTTTAAAAGACAGAAAATTACCCTTTTGAAAAAATATAGGTTTTTATACATCAAATAGGGTTTATTCATACCCTATGACCAAAATACCTTTTGGATGAATATCTAAAATATTTTATTAAGTATATAACTTATATATTTCATTAATTTTGTTTACTAATAGTAATTCACTCAATTTATTAATACAAAAAATTCAAATATAAAATTGATTTAAATTTTTCATAAATAATTGGTAGTGAATGACTTCACCATATATTTTCATAAGTTTGTTATATATATTCCCTATAACCTAGTTGATAGGTTAAAATAATCATTTAATACAAAGGGAATCTTGTGGTTCGTCTAAACTCATGATTGTGTGCAATGCATGCTATTGAAGAATTGAAATTATTTAAAGAAAATATTTTATAAAAACATTTGGGTGTTTCAAATATATATTATAATTATGTCAGTATTATTTTTCTATAAATAAAATATATCATCTAGCTTCTTACCCTACCATCCATTGGAAAATTATGACATCACTTATACGTATGTGTGGACGACCACCTCCATGAATATTTGTGATTAATTTTTATATTACCACCAAACTTCGGTGATTCTAAAATTGTATATAATGAATAAAAATTATATTCATGGAATTATTAACATTTTATACATTAATTAACCATTTCATAACTCTTTTTAACATGGAAAATATATTAAAGTAATTTTGGAAAAACAAACCAAACAACCCATATTGGTTGATGTAAGAAAGAACTATTCAATAAATAGATTTAAAATTATTATAAAAAGACCTTAACAACTGAAATATAGATTAAAAAGGTTCTAAATAAGATATTTAATAATCTTAAAATAATTATAATGTAGGATCAAACATGTATTAATAATAAGACACCCAAGGTAAGGGAAATTTTGTCTAATTCTCACTACGATGAGACATGCTTCTATTATCCACCTAATTTTATTTATATAGTGTATATAATACCCTTTTAAAATATTATATCATTAATTAATCTTTATTAATGTTATTTAAAGTTTCAATTCATCTTTACTCTTTTATAGGGTTTGATTCAATATTTATTCAAGTATTAAGGGTTTTCTATTAGAATCTCATTTTATTTCGATGTTTTTTATGTTTAGATTTCTTCTAGGAAAATTATATCACCCAAATATCTTAAACCATGTATATTTTATTTTTCTCTAGTTTTTTTGGGCATTAAATGTTTATTTTCTATTTATTTTCTTGATGGATCAATAATTAATAAGTTAATTACATGTAAGGCATACAGACCTTATTTCTTATTTTCAGTTATAAATCTTCATCTTCCACATCCATATTCTTAAAATTATTTTATAAAAATTTTAAATATACCTGAAATTATTTTTTCACTAACTTTAACTTTATTTACAAAGGTTTTATAATAAATTTTTTTAAAAGTTTTCTGAACAAGTCATTTTCAAGCCATTTTACAAAATTTCGAAAAGAATTTTCTCTTTTAACATATATGACATGAATGAATCTTTACAATGTCATGATTGTTCATCACTTTGAATATTAATTTATAAGTTTACATGGTTGTTTTCAATGAAAATATGTTTCTAAATATTTCGGAAATTCTTATTTAAAATCTTATTAAAATAGAAGGGTATTATTTTCATAATGGAATGAAAATAATTTTTAAATTGATTTATAACTTATTTTTTACAAAAAGTTTCAAGAAATTAATTTTTAATGTTTTGATTTTATTTTATTTTAAACTTATTAAAGTCATAGTTTTCGACTAAACCACTATTTTTTAGGAATTGATGTACTTCTTTTATCATTTATCGATTTATGGTTTTGTGGTTATTAAGTTTATCATGTTCATAATCTATATCATTATCCATCAGTTCAGTGGACATTATGTTCTCCTCCATGTTCTGATTTCATGTTTCATGTATTTATATAAAATCATTTCTACCAATTTTATTATATTTATATTGTGTACCATTTCTACACATGGTATCAGTTGAATGAAGTTTATTAATAATTTTATTTCATTGATTGGGGAAATATTTTGTATTATTAATTATATATATATATATTGATTTAAAGGAATATCGAGAATAAATTGTATTCATCATTTAATATATGAGGAATTCATTGTATGTTCAAGTTATAGGTGGGTCCCAGTTATGGAAATCCACTAGATGCATCAATAGGTCTCATGATAAGAAACAAGTGGCCATATTAGTTAGGTAATTGGTGTATACCAACCCATACAATGAAATTTTCTAGGCCAAGGACTTGAATGTAAGATTCATGATAACATGGATGATTCCAAGATAAAAAGATCATGATTCTAAAGATTTATGAAATTCCATTATTTAGAATTAAATTTTCATTATCCATGTGGTGGTTATGATGATATTATCCAGGGAATTAATTTTAACTCATGTCGTTGATTGAAAAAGAAAGGTATTTTTATTACCAATTTTTCTATATTGATTATGCCTTTTTATTTATGATATATTTTATTGTATGATTTCATTTATTTAGAATCTTATATAACCCTTTATTATTTTTCCTATCCATAGGATATGAATAAGTATATTTGAATGATTTTTCAAGGATAAAAAAAGTTTTTAATGCTATGTTTTTTATTTCAAGTGTAATATGGAAGTCATGTATGTATCTAGTTTTCAAAAACTATTAACTAGTCAATGAGTGTGGTGTAATTGTTTGTATCTTATACTGATGTAATCTATGTCTTTATCATTGGTTTTTTAATAAAAATGATTTACATATTTTTTTTCAAAATCATATATAGGTTTCAGACTCATACATTGAAAGACCTCAGGTTTTTGTATGAGGTGTAGATCCCTTATTTTTTTGTTTAAATGTTTAAATTAGACTAATGTGAATTCCCTTTGATATGATGGGTGTATCAAGGGTGTCTAGGGATTTTTTAGAGCCCAAAACCCAAGTTTTGCGGTGAAAAATGCCAGGCTCACTGTTATTTCAAACCGTGCGGGGTAGGCCACATGGTTTAATAAACCATATAAGGCGTTTGAAGAGAGTAGGATGATGCCAAATGATTAAAGAAAACTCTTTGAAATGCGGTATAGGGCCATGCATCCCGGTCTAAAATTTTTGTTGTGGGTTTTGTAATGGTTTGCACATTGTTAGCCAAACCATGCATGTGACCCTTACCTACAACTAACTATGCACAGTTGACACATGGTTTGGTAAACAATGTGGCCCAAACTAAAAAACCATATTATTCTGTTTAATATTATATTTCTAAATAAACTTAAAACCTATTTTAAAATAAATTCATTTTTTCCCTATAGATAGAAAAAACACCTTTTGAGAGTATTCTTCAACTACTAAACTAGGAATCCATACTATTTCTTCATTCGATCTCTAATTTAAGTGACAATCATAAGGCTAGATCCACATAAGTTAGTTACCAAAACCTTTCTAGATATTATTCTTTTTACTTAAATTGATAAATTGAATTAATTTAATTGGAACCTATTAGGGATTCCATTTAGCATCCATTAGACTTCTGGGAATTTATTTCCCAAACAAAATCCACCCATGGGGATTTCCATTATTTTTCCTTTTATTTTCCATTTTTTGAACCACCCTATGGATGTGTTCCTAAACTTGACTTTCTAGAGGAAGATTAATAATAATTAAATGGAATTGGATGCCTTTTTTAAGATATTTTATACCTACATTCCATGTTAAACATGATGTTGAGTTATTAAATGGTTTAATTATTGAATTAAAAAAATGGTTAATAATGGTTTTGCCTAAATGAGTGGGTATAATATTTCTTTGATTACTTTTAAATTTAAATGGATAAATGAGTGGGAATTATCATTATTTATATTTTTATGTGAATGGTTATATGACTGGGTAGACACATATGGTATGAAGTGATAATTGGTATAAAATTTTGATTGATTATATAGATGCCTTGGATGTTTCTCCTCAGGTATTTAATGTGGTGGTCAATTCCTTATATAGAGTATTCTCATTTGATCTTAATTTCATGGGATGCCTTGGGCCTTAATACCCTTTGTATCTTGCTTTCCTGGACTCAAGTAGGACAAGTTCAGTATGACATGATCCTAGGACTCTAACCAGTGCATAACAAAGTTTCAATCGAGATGCTCCTAGGACTTGGTGAGGATTCCTTGGTCTTAGACACCTTGTATCTAAACCTTCATGTTCTGACACTTTGATTATACATCACGGATGTGAGATATTTGATATGCTTAAATTAACATCTCGGTCATGGATGTTTTGGCACTTTGCGTTGTATCAAAAGGTTTTTTATCATGAATTGTGTAGATGAATGGAAAGGATGTATTAGTTGTTCATGAATTTCATGTATCTTCCTTGTTAGAGGATATTGACTATCTTTTATAGGGGCTTTAGAGGTTGTTTTTGTGTTACTGGTTTAGTTTTTATATGACATGGGTATCTTTAGTTTTTTTACTGCTTACCTATTTACTTGCACACTACTCATGTTTTTATATTTCATGGCCTAGAATTGTATAGATATTTGGGTGGTTACCAATTGAAATTGTATCTCACACCACGTTTGGTTCACTGTTGGGTACCCAAATAGGTTATTTGGATGTTGGTAGAGACAAGGAAAATCATCCCCAATATGATGCTTGATTTTGTAACCTGGTTAGGAGCACGGGATAATAGGACCGAGCTCAGGCTCATGATTCTATTTGGAGATATCAATTTTCAATATTTTTAGCATTTTGATATATATGTTGTATTTTATTGCTTTTTTCATATTTTGGATAATTTGTATAAACATGTATCATCATCATTATATATGAGACACTTTTGGAATTATTGTTATCTATTCTTGCTATGTATTTATTGTACTCATGTTTAAATGATTTCCCTATTTATCTATTATTGAAAATTTATTTCTATTACACTCTGTTAAGAGAGAATAGTATCCCCATAGATG
The DNA here is from genome assembly GCA_963277665.1 of Viscum album. Classification (NCBI taxonomy): domain Eukaryota; kingdom Viridiplantae; phylum Streptophyta; class Magnoliopsida; order Santalales; family Viscaceae; genus Viscum; species Viscum album. Next base: position 1,090,034,526 of record OY728122.1, read on the forward strand.
CACACTAGGCCCTCTCTTCTAGTCGGCAGCCACAGGCATTTTGGGAGATGTTCCTGAGGCCATGTGGCCAACCCGGCTCGAGGCCCTATTGAGTGACATCTGAGTTTAGTACATTACAAAGTGGTATCAAAGAATTATTTTCTAGTTTTATTTAATATTTAGGTAAAATAGATTAGGATAGGAAGTTAATGTGGTTTGTTAATGAATTGTTCTCTAGAGTAGCTACCCCACGTATAGGAAAAAGCGAAATTTCTTCAAATTAATTTTTTTTTGATTTTGACTATTACAGTATATTTCATTCCACCGTTGGGTGATCCACATGAACTGTAATGTTATTATTCATGTTAAAATGGGTTCTATTTTGTTGACACCTGGTGAGATGAGGGTATACTATCTCATGAAACATATTAGGAACTTATTAGAGATAACATTCCATGAATTATTCCATGTCAACTTGGATCATTACTTGTTGCATGATTTTGTGATATATGTCATGATAGTTTTACCTACTGTTGTGATAGATTATGTGTATTGGATAAAGAAGTGATGCCATATTTTAGTTCATAATGAGTATGGTCTCTTATGGACTTGAAAGTGATGCACCTTTTGATTTAATAAATTAAAGTAAACGTCATATGGTTTAAATTATATGGTCACCACATTTTAATTCATAAGGTGCATGGGAACTTATGGATCAGAACTTGATGAACCATTAGTTTAAAACTTTAAAACTAACTATGATATA